>JADHKH010000014.1:0-596358 GCA_019925625.1 Graphilbum ipis-grandicollis | reverse complement strand
CTCTTCTCTCTCTTCTCTCTCTTCTCTCTCTTCTCTCTCTTCTCTCTCTTCTCTCTCTTCTCTCTCTTCTCTCTCTTCTCTCTCTTCTCTCTCTTCTCTCTCTTCTCTCTCAACCTCTTCTCTCTCTTCTCGCTTTTCATATTTCTCTCAACCTATCCCCCCCTTTTCCCTCTCCTCTTCTCTCTCTCCCCCCCTCCCCCTCGTACCTGCAACTGCGTCTGCGTAAACGGCGCATTCGGCGCACACAGACACAAAATGTCCACCAGACAGGCCGCCGTAAAAGCCTTGACGCCCTTGTCCTTGTGGTGCAGCAGGTTATGGTGTGCCAGCTCCTTGGCCACCTTGGTCAACGACTCGGCGTCAAACGTTTCCTGGTCCAGGTCCGACAGCTCACGGCTCAGTGCGTCCAGCCGCCGGATCAGCTCGCCCGTCGCAATCGGCTTGCCGGGGCGCCACGAGAGCGGCTCGTCAAACTGCAGCCGCACCAGCGAGTCGTGTGTGATTTCGGCGGGTTCAGCTTCTGCTTCTTCGGCCTCTGCCTCCACCTCTGCCTCCACCTCTGCCTCCACCTCTGCCTCAACTTCTGCCTCCTCTGCCTCAACCTCTGCTTCTTCAGCCCCCCGCCGGCCGCGTCGCTGTGGTCTCTGCCGCGTCGGCTGTTCTGAATCGGCCGCTTTGGCCGCTGCCGCGCCGCGTCGACGAGCTGGCGCCATTGGCTTGTGATGCCGAGGCGGTCAATGCCCGGCGTCGTTGGCGTGAGCTGGCTTCGGATAGGTAGAGGACTGTGACGGGAGCGAAAGAGAAGGATGTTTTTCGTGATGGCCTGGGATGAAATTCGAAATCGCGCAACTCAATGCGGAAAATGTCGCGATGCTCTCCCCGTCTGCAAGGATAAAAAAAGGCAAGATAAATAAACAGGCTGGACAAAACACAATTGTCTCCCCGTGCCGTCGATGCGCAAGTCGGGCGGGAGCAGTAAAGCAAGGCAGAAAAACAAGTTGTGGTGGAAGAGGGGGAAATGGGCAACGCGACAAGTCCGTTTAGCTGCCGTCTTTCTCTCTTCTTCTTCTGTCGCGCCAGGAACGGGCGAATCAAATTCATTCCCACACTAAAACGGGTTGTTCTAGCGGCCCTGCAGCTGCAACGGTCCACTATCGCCGCCAAAGGCACTATATTTTACTGCCACAGCTGCTCTGTCACGCTAGACGCGTCGCGTTAATGCTTCCAAGTCACTACCAATACTCTACCGAAATTAAGTGCTGTGTCTGATTATGTAGCCATACGCTAAATGCGTTGATGTTGATTATGTAATCATATATGCTGGGGTAAGTAGTCAAGATGGCGTGAAGGAGTCTCTGTCATTCTTCGTCTTGCAAAGTTCTCTATTCCATTATTTCAATGAAAGATCCGGTGCCTTGCTTCACTAGCCATCGGTGCTGCAAGCTCATCGCCGAGTTTGAGATTTTGCTGTTGCAGCTAGAGAAGCCCGGCTATGCAAGTATCCAGCATTGCTTATTGCTGGCCGGCGTCGCTTCCGCTTCGATAATTCTCCGACCGACAACTGCACGCCGCCCATCGTTCCGTTTCTCCTTCGTTTGCGTCTCGCTTTCCTTCTTCACGCCCGTTGCACTGTCAAAATGCGGGGCGAGGTCATGTGTGCTTATTTCTGCAGCGCCTCGCACCTTCCCTGCGGCTCTTGTACACTACTTTGGCCGTTTCGACGGCGTTGGTAGAACGACTCTCATTCGCTCTCACTCCTTTCCCTCCTCGCCCTGTCCTTTCCAATCTCCCATTCTCCGTCCCATCGTAAGGCTGCCTGAGCTGCTCCCAAACTCCACCCTTCTCTCTGCCTGCCCGTCCTCCCGCTCTGGTAGGAAGGCGCGGACTTGAACAACGTGCGAAGCCGGCTTTTTTGTAACGTGACCTCTCTGCAATCTTGTCTCTCGTCTCCCTTTTCTCTTCTTTGCCGCTTTGGGCACCAGAGCCTCTGATTCTGGCTTCATTTCCTTTTGGCCTCCGTCGCCCATTACAGCCGCCATCACATGCAGTCCTTTGCATCCATCACCCCCCGTCCTCCGAACCACACTCAGCCACTCATGGCACAACTTGCTGCCCGGCTCAACGCGGCATATTACAGCAACCAAAGTGAACCCGCCAACTTGAGCGGCCGCGTTGCTTTTTGAGGCTTTTGTAGTCGATATCTCTTCTTTTCGCTTTCGTATACCTATTCTCCTATCCTCTTTTCCATCTTTTCTCTTTTTTTGTTTCTCTATTTTTTCCTTTTGTTTTCTTTTTTTTTCCATTTTTTCTCTCTCTTCCATTTGTTCTCTCTTCTTCTGTTCTCCTCTCTTTTTTTGTTTCTCTTTCTTCTGTTCTCCTCTCTTTTCTTCTGTTTCTCCTTTTCATCTTTTTATTCTCTTCCCTCTCATCTCATCTCTTTATTCTCTTCCCTCTCATCTCATCTCTTTATTCCCTTCTCCTCTCCTCTTCTCACCTCTCCTCTTTTCTCCTCTCCTCTTCTCACCTCTCCTCTTCTCACCTCTCCTCTTCTCACCTCTCCTCTGCTCTCTTTTCATCTTCGCAAAGCCTCCGCCTTCGCCTCTGCCGCCATGCCGTCCATACCCTTTTACGTGCAAAAGACAAAGATGCTGCACTCCCGCTACAACCTGAGCGGAAACGCCGTGCATCTGCTCAAGAGCCTCGACGACTACCAGCGCGGCGTCATTGACCTGGCCGAGCTGGGGCGGATCGTGCGCATGTCCAAGGTCAACCGCAAGGCTGTGACCGACACCATTGTCAAATGCGCCGCCATGATGGAGCAGAAGCCGGGAGAGATACAGGACTGCATTGCGCTCATCAAGAGCTGCGCTGAGATTCTGACGGCAGCGGGTAATTCTCTTCTTCACTCTTCTTCTTTACCTTCCGACTGAGGCTGACCGTCTAGATGAGCCCAAGTACGTGGACAGCCTGCCGTTCCTCAAATTCCCCCACGAGATCCGCCGCAAAATCTACGAGCACTACATATACCGAGGCCGCCTCTCGGGCGACGGCGACCTATTGCCCACCAAAAAGCAGAGCAACTGCCACTGCACCGGCTTTGCGCGCTCCGGCACCGGCTCATCCAAGGTCCGCATAGCCTTGGCCCTGGCTTGCCGCAACGTCATGAACGAGTACCTCCAGTTCCTCTACAGCAGCGAGACCTTTTCCTTTAGCTGCGCCTGCGACATGTACCACCACCTGCAGACCAACCTGTTGCTGCGCACCTTTGTCCGCAGCATCAAGGTGCACTGGTGCGGCCCGCAGGCCGACGTGGCCTTTAAGAAGCTCGCCGCCTGCACCGAGCTGCGGCTGCTGACCATTGCCGTCTCGCGCGCCACCACGAACCATTTGTCGCGGCGCCAGGACAACATCCTGTCATATTTTCCGACCCAGCGCCCGGCCCGCATATGCGACGCCCTCGGCATCGACGAGCTGCTCGAGTTGCGCGGTCTGGCCAGCACGCGCGTCGTCCACGTTCCCCAGAAGCAAGGCTCGCGCCGTACCGAGGAAGAGCGGACCGGTCTGAAGCAGCTGTTGCATGCCAAGCTGGAACGTCCCCGAGAAGTCTGAGCGGGAGTCCGAGGAGCTTGTACCTTTTTTATGCTTTTTACTGGACTTTTCACTGGGCTTTCTTCAATGAGACTTACTGGCTCTTTACTGGGATTTTTTACTGGGATTCTTTACTGGGACTACTGATTGTTCTGTTTGTCATTTGCTGCGGTGTGATTTGGCGTCTTGCTGTTGTACCTGCGCAGTGTCTGCTGATGCCTATATGACTTGTGCGATTATGATATGTGATTTATTTCAGTTTTATCTACCTGCCGAGGGGCGAGAATCTAGCGGTTCCGTTCTAGCAGGTCATCTTATCAAACTGAAGAGAGAATGTCCCAACAAACAATTGCGAGAGTCCCCCATTATTTGGAGGCCCCGCACTCAAACAGCGTTGGAAGGTTGCCCTTTTGTCTTGTCTTATACGCTTTGCAAGCAAAGAGTTTTGCAAGCAAAGAGCATCCTCCTCAAGACCACACACTGGTGAATTGAATCATTCCCGAGGGAAGACAGCCACTCATGTTGCCGAGATCGGAAAAAGACGGATGTATGAGGAAGAGAAGAAAGCAAGAGAAGAAAGAAACGCAAGAGAAGAAAACAGTCAAGTAAGAGAAAAAAGCAAGTATAAGAGTCCAATTGAAACTACGAAATACAAACCTCGTCGTCTAAGCACTGACATTGCTCCAACGAAATGTGGTGATGCAGAAGCGAAAAGGAAAGAATTTTGCCGTGCAGGGTGTAATAAATAGCAGCTGAGAGCAGCACGTGCTTTTATGTAATTTTGGGGCTTGAAATACAACTGTGGGGTCACCGTTAAAACTGTCAGTCTCCGCTCTAGATGTAGCCAATAGCAAGCGAGATTAGAAGCTAGCCGAGCTTTGAATAGCTGCCGGAAGGAGCGCGCCGGCCTCTCACGGAAAGAGCAGAACCGTGACGTCGCGTCTGCCAATGCTTACCTAAACAAAGTGTGTTGTGCTTGACTTGCAACCTTTTGCCTGCCGTGCTCCTTGCCTCTGCCGTCCCTCCTCTCGCCCCCAATGTGCTCAAACGCGGCCATACGACGCCTGCACTGCGTGTGACCATCTTTTGGCTTTCTTCATCTTCCATGGCGCTCCTCCGTCTGCGGCGATGGGCGGCGGCCGGGCTCTCCGGGTTGGGCGGCCGGCCTCGGAACCGAGTTCGGTCGACCAGCAGCTCAGGCTCTGATGGCGGCCGCGGGCCTATCTCGTCGGCCGGACCGGCATGGGCTACTGCCGTCATGCGTCTGGCGGCCGGCATTTTGTGTGCGGCCCTTGTTCTGCAGCACGGCCTTGACGGTAAGGCACCCCGACGGTGGACCGGCAGCAGACCGGAGGCTTGGCTAACCGCGTCCAGCGTCACAGGATCCGTTTCGGTGTGCGGCCCTTGTCCAGCGCGGTGCCTGGCCGCCGTACCGGGCGGCGCCCGTGGACGTCACGCTCGACTACGAGCAGCTGAGCCTGCTCGAGGAGGCCGGCCAGGAACCGGTAGCGGTTCGGCCGTTTGAAAAGTGGGAGCCGGCCACGTGCCGCATGCACGAGTACTCGCGCGAGGACATGCGCGGCTGTCTGGGCGGCCAGCGACTGCTCTTTGTCGGCGACGCCAGCATGCGGCAGCTCTTTTTCGCGGCGCTGACCCGGCTCGATCACACGGCGGCCGAGCTGCTGCTGCGCCGGCTCTTTGTCGAGGCCAACCCGCGCCACGACCTGTCGGTCGAGTCCGAGTCGCTGCGTCTCGACTTTGTCTGGGACCCGTGGCTCAACTCGACCGCCCTACACGCGGAGCTGAGCCGGTCGGTCGCGGCCGGAGCGCCGGATGCCGGAACGCCGGAAACACCCCCCCCGGCCCTCATTGTTATGAGCGCGCCCGGCTTGTGGGCCGCTCGAAACGGCGGCGACGACTACCTTGCCACGTTCCAGCAGGCCGTCGACCGTGTGCGGCCGTTTCTCGGCAGCTGGGTGTGGCCCTCGTCGGCCTTGCCGGCGTCCGACGCGTCCGAGCGGGCAGCGATGCCGTCACCCAACTACATCTTGTTGGCCCCCGTGCCGATTCCACAGTACGACCTGCTGACGGCGCCTCGACGGGCGACGCTGCGTCCGGAGCGCATCCGCAGCATGAATAGCTACCTGGCCAGCCTGCCGGCGCGCGCCCGCTCGCACATTCTGACGGCCTACAACGCCATGACGCACCGCGTGCCCGAGGCCTACGAGGAAACCGGCCTGCACATTACGGCGGCCGTGGCCGAGCGCTGGATCGACATTCCGCTCAATGTGCGCTGCAACGGCTGGCTGACGGCCCCACGTGCGCCCGGCGACGACCACGCCGTCAGCTGGGCCCCCCAGCGCACCTGCTGCGTCCGGTACCCAGCCCTGGTCTGGGGCCAGCGGGCACTCGGTGTTGCGCTGTTGGCCTCGCTCGCTGGCCCCCTTGTAGTCGCCGTGTACCGGTGGCGGCGCCCGGAACCGCGCGAGATGCCGCCGTACCTCTTTCTGAGTGTGGCTGTGCTTTACGCCTACACGGCCGACCGGACCCACGTGTTTGCCAAGGCGGAGAAGCACTGGGACGAGCCTGGTCTGGTGCTGGGGCTGGTGCTGGCGGCGATCGGGGCGCTCGCCAGTGCGAAACGCTTGCCGGCGCCGACGCCGTCGTCCCGGGCCCAGCTGGAACCGCTCCTGGCCGCCCTCCCCCCCAACGGCGTCGAGGCGGGCCAGCCGGACGCGGGCTTGGTGCCTCGAGAGGTCTCGGACGAGCTAAAGGGCCTGATGCAGATTGTGCTGCTACTGCTGGCCTTTTACCAGGAGACGCCGTCGCCGTCGCCTGGCGTGGCCAAGCTGGCGCGCGTCTGTGGCGCTGTCTACCTTTTTCTGTCGGCACACGGCCACGCGGCCTATTTTCTGCGCACGGCCGACTTCTCGCTGGGCCGCGTGGGCCGCGTGCTCTTCCGGCTGTATGCGCTGCCCGGCCTCTTGGCGCTGATGCTAGACGGCCACGCGTCGGGCACGAGTCACAGCGTGGTGCCGCTGTACGGCTACTTTTCGCGGCTGGCCTCGTTTTGGTTCCTGGTGGTCTACGCCACGCTGTGGCCGGGCCGCGGCGGCCGCCAGAAGCCACGTGACGACGCCCGGCGGCCTGCCGTGGTGCTGGGCCTGGGCTGGGTGGTCCTGTCGGCGGCCGTGGTGGTGCTTGTGCTGCTGCGACCGCACCGGCGCGGGTTCCTGGAGACGGTCAGCCAGGCAGGCCAGTACGTCTTGGGCGCGTCGTGGGATGTGGAGCGTATGCGCACGGCCATTTACAGAGACCGGTTTGCGCCGTTTGCCGGTATGGTCTGTGCAGTGGCGGCACAGCGGCGCGCGGCGCTGGTTCCGGCCGGCCGGCCTCTGGCGACGGCTATCGTGGCCGCCGGCTGCGTCATGGGCTGCCTGATGCTCGGGCTTCGGCTGCGTGCGGCGCCGCTCGACGACGACGGCAGCGCGGCCAGCATGGCCCGCACGTTTGACGTCCAGCACGCATACCTGACACCGTTGCTGGTGCTGCTGGTGGTGGTGGCCCGGGCTGCCATCTCCGGCCGGCTGCGGTGTGTGTACCTGGCGTGGCCGGCAGAGCTGGGCCGCTTGTCGCTCGAGCTGTCGGTGCTGCACCACCATATTCTGTTGTCGGGCAACGGCAGCGGACGACTGCGCACCGGATTTTGGCGGGCGCCCGTGTCGGGCGGCAGCGAGGCCGCGACCTGGGCCGAGACCCTGGGCGACATGCAGGCCGCGGCCGGACAGCTGGTGGAAACGGTGCTGATCAGCGTGGTGTTTTTATGGGTCAGTCGGGGCGCACGCCGGTCGACGCGGGCGCTGGCTCGGGTCCTGTTTGGTGGCTGTCGGGCGACAGTCCCTGTTTCCGACCAAAAGACGGGCGCGGCGGCCTCTTGGGCTCGAGTATGGCGTCTGCTGGCCGGATGTGGCGGTGCCGTGTTTCTCTGCATGGTCAACCTGTACTATCTGGAGGCCTGAGGGATTTCGAAACACGGACGACGAGAAGGATGCTGCGTCTTGCGTGCCGAAGCGAATGTGGCGCAGCCAGGCTTTATGCCATTGGCGATAGCTGGCGTGCGAGTGTGCGGTACCAATAGATGCCAGGGACCGTCGAAACGCAGCCATCAAACAGTAGGGTTTTTGTATGCCGAGTCGGCGGACAGAGAAGAGGGAAGAAATATAGGGGATAAATTTTCATTAAAAGAGGGAATGAAAATAGAGGATAAATTTAGTTTTGTAAAAAAAAAATGAAATAATTAATCTTGTCTTGTCCTCCTTGACAATTAATTGATTAAATTAAATAAATATTCTTGCTGTCATTGTCCTCTTTGACAGTCCTCCTCGACAGTCTTACTTGACCCTGGCCTCCGCCCGTGATCTTCTATTTAGCTCTACGCTAGTGCAGGAGAAAAGCTTGGTCCTAAACCCATTGCTCTTGGTCGGACGTTTGACACTGCGGCTCCGGTGCCAAAACACGCGGCGTCGGAAGAACGCAGCAGGGGTGGTTGATTTGAGTTTGAGTGTGTGATGGGCGCAGGCTTTAATCCAGACAAGCATTTGTTCCCTCTTTTGTGTTTAACCTTTTTCCGGTCTCGTTTTGCCGCATCTCAGATGGCCGATGCCATCCCTTGTCCACCACCCCTGCCCGGCACGTCTACAGGCCGAAAGCAGCGCAGGCAGCTCAGATCGACGATTCCATGGCTCCGCCTTGTTCTCAAACGGTGGTGTATGTTTTCAAACGTTGGTGTATGGTTCCAAACGGTGGTGTAATGGCTGTTGATGCCGTGGATGCTCCTCTGTATTGGTGAGCCCCTGCGGACTCAGCCTCCCTGAAAGGGCATGCGAGAAGGCCACGGCGAGTACGAAGAGGCCGTGATGATGCACAGAGGCGCGACAAGGGGAACAGGAGATCCGGCTGTCCGTCTGGAGAGAGTCATACCCAGTTACAGAAGACGACGATGTGAGAAGCCGATCACAAACAGGCTCCTTTTTTCCTGCTGCGCGGTGCTGGAAGTCTGGACGCCGCGCCGAGAGCATGGATTTATATATCTTTGTCTGTGGTTTGTATCTTCATCTGTAGTCTCTTCGTCTCCTTTTCCTGTCCATCTTTGGAAGCATTCTCTATTCCCTTTCCTTCTTTTCTTCTTCGAGCGCCCCAGTGGCAGCCACTCTTTTGTATTCTTCTTTGCTGTATTCTTTGTTCCTTCTTCCACATCGGGTGCTTGGCCGCTCGGAATCGCTCCTTTTCCATTCCATCATGTTCTTTGCCAACACGCTTCTGGCCCTGGCTGGCCTTGGCTGCCTGGCGACGGCTGGTGAGTATACGCCCGAGTCGGTAGAGACATCCTGGCTAACATGTCAGCTCCTCTGGACCATGCTATTGTTCCGGTGGCCGTGGGCCGTGATGTCGGGCCGCGCGGTCTCGAGAGTCTGGGCCAGCGAAAGGTCCTGTCGGGCAAGAACGCCACAAAGAACGCCGGCAAGAACGCCGACAAGAACGCCACAACCGGCAAGAACTCGGGCACCACAGTCATCATCCAGCAGACCATTATCGAGCCGACTGTCACGATTGTAGAGGAGAACCTGGGCCTCATCAGCGAGCTGGCCTTGGCCGTCGAGCAAGAGTTTGCCGCTCTCCTGCAATCGGAGCTGGCCCTGATCCAGGAGACGGAGACCATTAAGAACAATATCCGCGTGAACCATTTCCTCGCACGCTTTGCCGCCGTGGTAGGTTCTTCTCGGGGAAGCGGAGAGGAGGACAAAACTGACGTCTTAGAACACGGTCATTGTCACCGTGACAGAGGTCATTGACCTGCGCAACAGCACGTCCAAGAACTCGCGCTACCTCGTCAACCAGCTCTTGGCCGACAACAAGGCCTCTAGCAGCGTCGTCGTCATGGTCTCGGCCGCGAGCCCCGTCACCATTGGCCTGCCGACGCCGAGTCTGGACCTGTCGGCCATGACGGGGACCAGCGGTGCCAACGCGACCCGGCCGGCGGCCATCTTGACCTCAGTCGTGTCCTCGGCCGCCAACGCCAATGCCACCGCCGCCGTCTACCCCAACATTGCCGCCTTTGACCCCAGCAGCCCCCTCGGCCAAATCGGCCAGAGCGTGCTGCTGCCCTACGGCTCCAAGGCTCCAAGCCTGCCCAACGGCGCCCAGAAGCTGGCCGACCCGGCCAACATCATCCTGCCGAACCAGGCGGGCCTGCTGGTGGAGGACATTGCCCACTTTAGCACGGACTGTGCCGTCTTGGCGGCCAACAGCAAGAGCGGACTGGCGCTGTCGCTCTTTAACCTGCAGGCGCAGCTGCTGCAGGCCGAGGCCGACATTGCCGCCGCCGAGCTGGCCGGGCTTGTGCTGGGCTCCTCGAGCAGTCTCAATGCCGTTGCGGCCGCGCTGCTCGGCGGCAGCAGCAGCAGCAAAAGCAAGGGCGGCGCCAAGGCCAGCTCAGCCGCCAACACGACATCTGTGACGCTGAGCACTACAGCGGCCGCGACTTTTTCCACTACGGCCACAACTACGGCAACCTCGGCGGCTGTTGCTCTCGGAGCAGCAGAGCCCAGTGCGGCCGCGACTACGGGTGGTGGTGTCGGCGTGCAGATTGTGCCCATTTCTAGATAGTCGATGTTTAGGAGCTGATGAAAAAAGAAGCTGAGATTTCAGAGGCAAAACGCACGCCTGGACATTGCATGCTCTCATGTTGGGGTCTTTCGGTATAAGGATTTTGTCGGATAATAGTACTAGGGATTCACCAAGGAGGAAACGACAGCGCAATAATAGAAATGTTTGAAAGGAGACTGTTGTTCGTGATGCGTTCACGGCAGGGCGTCGACCTGGACGAGATGCGTTCCTCTTAGAAAACACGTGATATACATGCTTTCATCCTCATCACGTGACCAAGAAGCCCTAGCGCTAATTACTTTTTTCCGAGGCAGAACCCACACCCAAGAAGTGGGATTTGGACGCAGGGCTTGTCAATAGTGGGACTTGTCCGTAAGCAAGGCGGCCACACAACGATTAATTTTTCTCCTTTGGCCTTGGCCTCTCTGCTCGACTTTCTCGAACCTTTTTTTTCCTTTCTCACCAACACCAACAACACATCGGTAGAGCAGCACCACGTCGACAGTCGACGAAAAGTTGCCCACCATGTCTCTCGTTTCTGGAGAAAAGAGTATGTACTGCCAGCGATGACTGTTTACCCTGCCTGTTCTTGAAAGGCATCGCAGAAAGCTTTTCTAACATGCCTTCTAGGTGACTTCCAGTTTGTACGTATCCGTCCTTTCGCACCTGCGATTCTTTTTGCTTGATTGTTTCGATTGTTCTCAATGCGGACCAAGACATTCGTCCTTGAATTCCGATCTCGACGACACATGGAGGGCTATTCGAAACGGCGCATCGAGAGACGTTTGCTGACTCGAGTGATAGATTATCCGTCTGTTGAACACCAACATTGATGGCAAGCAGAAGGTCGTCTGTGAGTATTGTCCCGCGCTTTTGATGACGGGAGACGAGTTCTGTCTGGACCAAGGAAGAAATACTGACAACCCCAGACGCCCTGACCAAGGTCAAGGGTTGCGGTCGCCGTTATGCCAACATTGTCTGCAAAAAGGCCGATGTCGACCTGAACATGCGGTAGGCTATTTTGCTGCTGATTTGTGGTTGTGGACAAAGACTAACCCTTTCAGCGCTGGTGAGCTCTCTGCCGAGCAGCTGGAGCGGATAGTCAGCATCCTGCAGTCGCCCACGCAGTACAAGATCCCCAGCTGGTTCCTTAACCGTCAACGCGACATTGTCGACGGCAAGGACTCCCAGGTCCTGGCCAACGCGGTCGACTCCAAGCTGCGTGACGATCTCGAGCGCCTCAAGAAGATCCGCTCCCACCGCGGTCTGCGCCACTACTGGGGCCTGCGCGTGCGCGGCCAGCACACCAAGACTACCGGTCGCCGCGGCCGGACTGTCGGTGTGTCCAAGAAGAAGGGTGGTTAAGCGGCTTAGCCCCCAACGTGTACGACGACGACGACCATGGGGATGGACGGGGGGAGACGATCAAGACGGGGAACAGGAGGAAGAGAAGCCGGGCAAAACGGGCGGCGTGGCGAATAAAAAAGATTTACCAACGCTTTGGGAACAGTCGATTTGGCGGTGGGCAAAACAAAAAGGGATATACGAGTGTTTCTTTTTTTCTTCTCTATTTTCCTTGCTGCCCTGATGTGGTGCAACCGGTCCTGACACGGCAGGCCGGGCTGCCTTTATCGGGCTGGTGGAAGGAGGCGTACGAGGCAGGGGCCCCTGAGCCGCCATGGTAAAAGTGTTTTGCTTGACTGCGAGCAGGACGGATCAAAAGCAATAAAAAAAGAATCAAAATCAACACGAGTGCAGATGACGTAAGCAATGCCAATCTGGCATTATACTATTATTCAGGTATCTCCAAATCACTTTTCCATGCCGTGCTAAAACAGTTGCCTCCCACGATACCCATTGTGCGCCGAAGCCATGCGACAAAATGTAACCCAAATCGTGACAAACGATGCGACGTGCCTTAGTCCTCGTGCGTGACGGCCACGTCGAGCACTTCGACCCGGCCTTGGCCGCGTGTCTCGTTGCCGACAAAGTCGGACAAGGCCTTGTAGGCGCCGGGTTCGACGAAGCCGACAACCTCCCAGGTCGACCCGACAACGTCCTGACTCTCAATCTGCTCGATGAAGCCGAGGATGCGGTCCTTGACGGTGCCAGGGGCCTTTTTCTCGCCGTCCTTTTTCTCGCCGTCGGCCGCCGTGGCCGTGACGCTACCCTTGGCGGCCTGCTTCAGCACGCCCGTCGCACAGCTGACGCGCAGCCGCATGCGGGCGCGCATCACAGGGATCGGCTGCAGAGCGATCAGGGCCTTCATGGCGTCGAGCGCCTGCGACTTGGCGCTCTTGCTGGTGGTGACGCCCGTCCAGAGAGGGGTGGCCGTCTTTCCCGGGCCCTCTTCTGACGCCGCCGGTGCCGCCGCCGCCGCCGCCCCGCTCTCCTCTTGCTGGTGAGCCTGCGCACTGACCATGTCGAGCGCTTTTTCAATCATGCCCGTGGTGTAGACGCGGCGCGTGCGCGGGTCGACCAGTTTGCCGGCCACAATGTCAACGACCTCGTGGTGGACGCGCTCGAGCTGAGCGGCGCGCTCCTTGTCGCCGACCTGCAGCTCGCCGCGGCGCAAGATTTCGAGCACGACAGACTCGGGCGTGGCGTCCTTGCCAAAGGCCTTGGTCAGCTCAGCCGCTGGTGCGGTCAGGCCCTTGGACACGTTGAGAAAGACAACGTTGGGGATCTGCATGACATTGTCGAGGTCGCTTTCGATGCCGGAGCGCCACTCGAGCACCTTGTTCTTGTAGCAGGCGATCTCGAAGCGTTTCTTGCCTTTTTTCAGGCGCACCAGCGACACGTTTGTCAGTTTGATCTGGTTGGACGGCTGGTTGATTTGGCGCGACATGTCGGGGAGATGGGAAAGACGAGAGGCGGAAAGAAATGAATAAAAGATGGGAAAGAAACGTATAAAAGACGAATGAGAGTATCTGTGCAACTGACTCAAAGCTCTCTTCTCGGAATGTAAACGGAGCACAGCACGTTGGCCTAGTCCCAACTCTTGGTATCGTCGATGACGCTGAAGAGACTTCTGGCGTCTAAACGCCGCATGCGACTGTATGACTAATAGCGAGATTGGCGGCATTCCATCCCGTCACATAACCCTTTGCTCCCAGCATCGCCCGCCGCCCTTTTAACTTGTAAAAGGGGGAAATGCAGAAAAAGAAACAGCACTACACCGACTCGACCGCTTCTTTCACTTTGAAGACCGACATCCATGCGTTGTTTGCAAACAATGGGTGACGTATGTGCCAGTTCGTACAGTGCATATATTGGAGGACACAAATGCACACTGTGAGAGCGTCTCCATGGCCGATAAGAGGCTGACCCGCCCCACTTGGTTGCCTGGCCGAGGGCTGGACCAGGAAGGTACCTGCCCAACAACCGACTGATAGCGAGGTACACCGTATTCCTAGTTACGACCCGTAGCTGCCTTGCTGGGCACGGGTTGATCGCCTCCTCACCCATTATTAGCGACCTGCTCTCTCCTTTCTTTCTCTCTTCTCCCTTCTTTTTCATCCATCCTCTCCCCTTTTCTCATCCCATTGAGAGTCTTCTTCGTCTATCAAGCATTGCCTTGTCTGTCTCTCTTCTGTCCCATCCTTATCAGGCATCCCCACCGCCATCATGCGCATTGCCGCCTCGGCCGTCCTGGTCAGCGCCGCCTCGGCTTCGCTGTTCTCGCCTCTGGGCGGTCAACAGCAGGTTCTCGGCCACGAGTCCAAGCCCATCAGCCAGACCGGCGACAGCAGCTCGTCGCCGCCGCCTGCCGGTGCCCTAGCTGCCTTCAAGGAAGCCCTTGAGGGCCTCACCGTGGACGCTGAAGCTGTTTGGGAAGAGGTCCGCCACCTGGTTCCAGACGCCTTTGAAAAGGCCAGCCTCTTCTCCAACCCCAAGAAACACACCCGTCGCCCTGACAGCCACTGGGACCACATTGTCCGCGGCGCCGACGCCCCGACCGTCTTTGCCAAGGATGCCGAGACTGGCGGCGACAAGCTCTCGGCCTACGAGCTCCGCGTCAAGTCTGTGGACCCGTCCAAGCTGGGCATCGACACCGTCAAGCAGTACAGCGGCTATTTGGATGACAATGAGAATGACAAGCACCTTTTCTACTGTAAGTTGAGCTTGTGGGACTGATCAAGACAGAGGCTGACTGCCAGGGTTCTTCGAGTCCCGCAACGACCCAGCCAACGACCCTGTCGTGCTCTGGCTGAACGGCGGCCCCGGCTGCTCTTCGCTGACCGGCCTCTTCTTCGAGCTGGGCCCGTCTGCCATTGACGATAAGATCAATGTTGTCAACAACCCCTACTCCTGGAACGCCAATGCTTCCGTCATTTTCCTCGACCAGCCCGTCAACGTCGGCTACTCCTACTCGGGCTCCCCTGTCAGCAACACCGTCGCGGCCGGCAAGGACGTCTACGCCCTCCTCACCCTCTTCTTCCAGCAGTTCCCCGAGTACGCCAAGCAGGACTTTCACATTGCCGGCGAGTCCTACGCCGGCCACTACATTCCTGTCTTCACCCATGAGATTTTGTCCCACAAGGAGCGCAACATTAACCTCAAGTCTGTGCTCATTGGCAACGGCTTGACCGACCCCTACACTCAGTACGAGTCCTATCGCCCCATGGCCTGTGGCGAGGGTGGCTGGCCTGCCGTGCTGGACGACGCCCAGTGCCAGGCCATGGACAGCTCGCTGCCGCGCTGCCAGTCGCTCATCAACAACTGCTACAACTCGCAGAGCGTTTGGAGCTGCGTGCCTGCCAGCATCTACTGCAACAACGCCATGCTCGGCCCCTACCAGCAGACCGGCCGCAACGTCTACGACATTCGCGGCCCGTGCAAGGACACTAGCAACCTGTGCTACCCGCAGATGGGCTACATCACCGAGTACCTGAACCGCGAGGACGTCAAGGCCGCCGTCGGCGCCGAGGTCGACTCGTACGACAGCTGCAACTTTGACGTTAACCGCAACTTCTTGTTCCAGGGCGACTGGATGCAGCCCTTCCACCGCCTGGTCCCTGACATTTTGGCCCAGATCCCTGTCCTGATCTACGCCGGCGATGCCGACTTTATCTGCAACTGGCTGGGCAACCAGGCCTGGACCGAGGCTCTCGAGTGGAGCGGCAAGAAGGCCTTTAACGGCGCCAAGACGGAGGCGCTGACCATTGCCGGCAGCTCCTCGGACGATGCCAGCAGCAGCCGCAAGGGCTACGGCACCGTCAAGGCCGCCGGCAACCTGACCTTTATGCGCATCTACGAGGCCGGCCACATGGTGCCCTTTGACCAGCCCGCGCCGTCGCTGGATTTCCTGAACCGCTGGCTGGGCGGCGAGTGGATGTAGACGTGCCGCCGTCCATTCCGCTTCCTGCTTGCCACTTGGCTTGCCACTTGTGTTTCGGATCATTGGCGTTTGTGTTTGATCATTGTTTTTGCTTTTCCGACAGTTGCCCATGTGGGGGACAGTCTATGCTTCGGCAGTAAACAGAATGGCAGCTCCAGAATATGACGGATAAACGAGAATACACTCATGGTTTTTGTCCCTTTTTACGTTTTGCGCGTGTACAAGCATCTTTTCAGTAGCATCCATCTCTCCCAAAGAAAGGGAAGCAGCAGTAGCAGCGATCGGTCTGCATTGACTTGTTTCGTGAAAGAGAAATAAACATTTCCTAGATAGCCGAGCAGCAACGGCGTGCGTTGTGTCCCGGTTGTGCTTGAAGCCCCCAACCCCCCAGGTGTAGCTGTCATGCCCGTCCTGTCTCAGACCCTCCCACTCCCAAATAGAAGACCAGAAACGCCCCATCTGCTCCCGCCCCCTTCTTCCCACACGCCCAAGCCGTAGCCGTATAATGTGTTGTGTGCGTCACCATTGGACGACGCCCTTTCTTCCCGAGGTAACCTTGAACAAAGAAAAGAGAAAAAGGAAAGAGAAAAGAAAAAGAAGCCAAAACCAAAACCAAAAAGTGAGAGGTCGAGCGAGATAACTGGACTGGTAAAACACATATTGTACAAGAGAAACGAAAAAGAGCACCAAATATCCCCATCATCACCCGTGTCTCTCTGCCACTACATCGCCTTTTGCCGTACATGTCCTTCCCATAAGCAATAATCAATATACAAAAGGCAACAGTCAAGACATACCCTGCACGAGAAGCGGGGAAATATGACAAAAAGAGAGAAATCTTGAGAAAAAGAAGAAAAAGAGAGAAAAAGAAAGAGAAAAGGAAAGTTGCTTTTGACCAGGATAACAAGGGAAAAGCGAAAATGTCGAGTTGGTGTGAAAAAGGTTGGGTGAATCGAGGCATAAGCATCATAACTCCTGAACCGTAAATGCCATATTCTAGTGTAACAACGCCCCGAAGGGAAAAAAAAGACGGTCGAGCCAAAGAGAGTTGACAAAAGGAAAATAAAAGGCACTTTGCAACAGCAGGAAAGACATCACATCGCAGGGGGGTCATTTTGGGGATGTGATGAAGGAATAGGCGGGCCTTGGTTAATGTGTCGGCGGAAAAAGGTCAGCGCATGCATTCGGAAGCGGCTGCTCTTCTTCTTTAGGGTCCGGTCTTCCGGCAGCACTTTCATCGTGCCGTTGCCGCCGCCGTTACCATTGGATGACAGTGACGACTGGTCCTCGCCGGAAAAGGTGGGCGTCATCGATGCATCGGGATGGCTCATCATGGAGTCGCTCATGTCTTCGGCCGTATCGATAGACACCACCGGCAAGCTCAGTGGGCGGTCGAGAGAGTCGCGGCTGGTGATGCTTGTGCCCTGGGTGCTCGGCGTGATGGGCGTCTTGCCGGTGGTGGCGCTGGTAGCCTGCGATGCCCAGTCTCCGCTGCTCGTAGGAATGGACGTGCCTCCGTCTGTGGTTTCGCTTACGCGCTGCTTGTTCGGCGCAAAAACATGGCTGTCGCCAGAGTTGAATTGGTCACTAGCCGCCTCGTGTGCCGTAGGTTCCGGGACGGTCACGCTCATGGTACGTGGAGAAAATGTGCCGTCGAGAGATCGGTGGGGAGTATCTTCTTGTGCAGCCAGCTCTTCAGCAATGGCCTTCTCGAAGAGCCCCCTGTTGATTTCCAGCTCATCCACGCAGTACTGCATGGCGGGCATTAGGCTAGCCACCCCCTGGAAAAGAGGAATGGCAAACATGTTCATGAAGCCAAGCTGGGCACGGAAAAGAGACACATTGTCCTTCTTGGGCACAGACATCAATGATGACTTGATGGCCAGCTGATTCTCCATAAAGGCCTGTCTCGAGAATTCGTCAGAAAGGATGTGCATCCATTGCACAGCAGCGTCATGCCGGCGTGCCACATTGCTAATGTCGGCACATTTGATCAGGAGCGCGCAAGCCAGGGAAGTTTGCTCGTCAAACATGCGGCCGTTCCATCCGTCGGTGGTGTTGCTTTCGCCCAGCTTATCCTGGATGCTGCCAAGCTTCTTCATGTAGTCAAAGTGCAGGCCCATGTCGGTGGCCAGGATGGAGCTGATCATGAGGTTCCGCATTTTCGTGTTGGAGAAGGCAGCAGGCCAGTAGCGGCGCAGGATCTGCGAGTACGCAGCGCAGTGAAAGGATTCTAGCACAGATCGGTCGTTGTACAGTTGTGCCAGCGGCGTGTTGAGCACAACCAGAAAGCCGTTGTTGACACCGGGATGGCCGACATCGTGGCCGATGGCGGTGATCAGCAGCGTGAGGACCTCGCATGGTTTGAGAAGCGAGACCATGGGCGGCATTGCGCTTGATGCTGGTAAAGGCTCGGCCGACGAAGAAGACAGTGGATAGCGAGGCAAGGCGCCAATGCTGACAAGAAAGTAAAAGGTCGCTTGCAGAACGTCAACGACGTGGCGGAAGTTGTGGTAGGGGACAAACGAGTTGTACGCCGCTCGGCAAGCAATCAGAAAACATATAAGCTGGTCTAGACAAGAGGGGTTAGCCACGGTGGTCTCTACGGGTATATCGTCTGCTACTTACCTGTTGGTATGCGCATGTCGGCCAGCTCGGGCATGGAGAGAGCGTGGCGGAACATGATGGCGGAAAGCTCGACGAGCTCGTCATCGGTAAAATCATGGGCTGAGAAGTGCCAGCTGCCGACGGCCGTGGCCAGCAGCTGTTTTCTCGATGGCGTGACAAAAATACGGATAGCATCCACGGGCATCTCGTTGGCGTCGTCCATTTGGCAGATTCTCCGCATCAGCGTGGCCACCATGGTTTCGCGCAAGTAGGCATAGGGGCGAGACTCGGTGATGCCAACCCAAGACCGCTTGCGACCGCGTTTGACCTCCATGACGTCCTGCTGGTCCCGTGCTGCGCTCTTGCGGGCGCGGTATGCGTGCACCTCGAGACTCGGGATGCTTTGCATCTGTATGGGGCTGAAGATGACATCGGTGGCCCCCATCTTCAAGCAGCGCTTCCATAGTGCGCGCGAATTTGCCGTGGTCGAGGCAAGGGCGTCGCCAGGGGGCAAGCTGATGACCGGAACGGGCACCACTAGCTTTGTGAGGTTACGCAAATGGGCCTCGGAGACAATACGCTGCAGCAACCGCAGGCCGTAGATGTCGTCGGCCGCTGGCGAAGCCGGTGCTTTGTCCAAGTTTGGCGGGGCCGCCGAGTGTGGTGATGGCGAGCGGGAACGTGCCTGCCAGCATTCGTCTGACGACAATGGCTCATCGGGCGTGTGAATCAGGACAATTGTCGGCTTCAGCACCAACATGGACTCGTCCTGGAGATTGAACAGTTTTGCAATGCAGGCGGTGCCGGTGCCGCAAAGATAGACTGATGCACTTAGTAAAACAGCGACAAAAACAAGGCTGGGCAGCGCCCAATGCTCTGTAGAAATGTACATACCGTGGCCAAAAACGCTGGCTAATAAGCCGGCATTGTTTTGGAGTGTTTGCGACTCCCAGTCGTGCTGTTCAATTGGAGATTCTGGCCGGTCTGGCAAGCCAGGCAGATCTGTGGCGGACGGAGAGCGAAACACGCGATCATGTCGGACCGTCTGATCAACATATATGACGTTGCAGGGCGGCGAGTCCATTGTGGCCGATTGGAAGGAGGCTCAGTCCTTGCGACTGGCCTTTGCCACAACAACAGAAAGAATAAAAAAGAGGGCAAAAGGAACCCCCCGTGTAACGAGCCCAAGGCAGAGAGAAAGAGGAGGCTCGCCAACCCGAGACACAAAAAGTGCAGTGACAGCGAGACCAGTTCCTGACAAACGCCCCTCTTTGTACTCCCACCCGTAGACGGTACGGGTAATACGAAGGTCCGGATGGAGTTGTGATAATCGGCAGGTCCTTAGTACGGTCAATCGGCCAATTAATTCGCGGGAAGATGTCGCCGTCGTCTTGTGGTAAACTGGATCGAAATGCCTGTCAGTACTGATCACGAACAGACGACAGGGTACAGCAGCAGCCAGAAGAGCAAAAAGTCAGAGCTATAATAACAAATGGCCACAAAAAGGTGATGAAAACGAGGTTTGCAAGTTGGATATATTCGAGATGATCAGATCAGTCGATAGGAGCCGCCGGCCATGGCATATAACAGTTTAAGGATAGGTTGGCATTAATTCGAGTAGTTTTGAAGGTTTTGCTGTGCCGTCGTCACGAGTCCACGCTTACTGAAGCCATGGGCGGTCGAGTCGTTGGCCTCGTGATAATTCGTGACGACAGGGATAACTGAAGAATCGCGGGCAGGGCGGCCCCCGTTGACAAGGGAGACGTTTTGCAGCATTGCAAGAGTCGTACAAAGTAAGACGGAACAAGAGACGGCGTAGCAATCGACGACCAGATTCACCATTCGAATTCAGACCAGAGAGGTCTTGCGCTATTTCTGATGTAGATGTCGTGATCCCAGGAAAGAGGCAAAGCTGCGACACAATGGCTTTGGAAATAGTGCCGGCGAAGAGTAGATCGAAAACACACAACACAGCACAACACGTCGGGCAGCAGAAAAGGACGACAAGAACAAAAAATGCCCAAACAATATTGTTGTCGCTGCAAAACCTACCTCAAATTCAATAGGACGACAAAGAGGAGAGCGGATTGAGAGGCGCCGAATTAAAAGTCTGATGATGCGCGGTGGGCGAGAAAATGTACTGGCCGTTTACAAAGAGCCTCGTGGAGTATCGAAAAAGATGACGGGCACCGGCGAAACAGAGACAGACGAGGTGAGAGACCGAATATCGCCAAAGACCAAAAAAGCAAAGCAAAAAAGCAAAAAGGCAGAAACAAAAGAGACAGAAACCACAGGCACCAAGGAAAGGCTGGTAGGAAGAAAGGAAAGAGAAAAAAAGAAAAGAGGCGAAAAGTGGAGGAAACGTAAAGGTGTGTCGTAAACGGAAACGTAAACGTAAAAGAAGAAGGAAAAGAATTGTCGCAAGTTTAGTCAAGGAAAAGAAAAGCTCAGCAACAGGGATTGGACTGGTCTCTGGGGCTGTCCTTTTTTCTTTGTCAAGGATGGCGCTGAAAGGTGGGTGGGTGGAAATGGGAGGCGTGAGAGAGCAGAGTGTACAAAGTCGGAGGGGAGAGAGCGGAGGAGGGGGGTGGAAGTGGGAATGGAAAGGGAGGTGATCCCGTGGTAGAACAAGAAAATAGGTGCTCGGGGATTTAGTGAATCTCGACGTAAAGGGCAAAGTAGAGTAAAGCGCGGTTGGTCCAAGCACTGGCAAACAGGCAAATAGGAAAGCAATAATAATATAATAAAGGGGACAGGGCCCAATGGGAAGGAGCGATAAGAGAGGCAGAGAGCGTAGAGGGGGGAAGAACAGGTAAAAATGGGAAGCCGGGGGTCAGGGTCAAGGGTCGCCCGTAGGTGGTGCACACTATCTGAGCTGCGAGAGGAAACAGCGACGGGCGATAGGGAGGAGAAGGCGGGCGAGAGTGCTTTTTTCGGACAGTTGCACGCAGAAAACGCTCTTGGAGAGGCCGTCGCGCTTGCCTTTCTTTCAGTTCTTTTTACGGGGCACTGTGCTTCGAGAAGGAGCAGGAACGGCGGGAGAGAGGGGGAAGCGTGCCTGCCTGCCACGTTCTTTGTGCATGGGGGGCAGAGATTGTTATTACGTAGGGCTTAATAATACTGCACTATTCTACAATGCACGAGTATGCTATGCCCTATTACGGCACACTGTAGGGCGCTGAAACATGTTCTGCCCAAGGCCCAGCAGTACTTCCCATACGGGTGAGACAGGCTTCGAGAAGGTCTGTAGAAGCCTGCGCCGAAAGTTCGCCGGCCCCGCCGTGAGCTGCTAGCGCCAGCCAGTGGGCCCGGAGCCAATGAGGGCGCCCGAGCCAAGACAGATAGGGATGGTAAGGAGATAGCGGACGCTTTTGCAGGCACCTCGGCTGCGACGTGCGGTACAATGAAGACACGCTACGAAGAAAGAGAAAGAATAGACGGTGGTAGCGCCCACTAGCATGTGCTTTAACTGGACTATTTTCTGCGCTAGACGCGTGTTTCGTCCACCCGATCGTATTGTTCGGTCGTGACTGTTTTTCTTTTTACGACGTAATAATTCAGGCCAGGCCGAAGCGTTTTTGTTCTGGGGGATTGCCAAGACGGTCTGTTGGCTACTACAGCTGGCATGGCGATCGCTCAGGCTTGAGTGGAAGATCATTTCAGACTGTACGTCGTAAACATGGGCTGTACTACTACACTACACTACACTACACTACACTACACTACACTACACTACACTACACTACACTACACTACACTACACTACACTACACTACGACGTGACTATGTATTTGTAAGCGTATGCGCGTGCTGACTGCACAGTCAGACGCTTTGGTAACCTACCGCCATCTTTCAGTGCTTTGCGGCATACGGCATATTTCTTTGCTCTTGCTTGGCATAATTTTATCTGCCTTCCCCTGGCTTTTACAAGAGCTAGTGCTTTGCGACAGCCTGAATGGGAGTGGCGTCATTCGAGCATGTCCAGCGTCTGCACCTTCCGTATCAAGGCAATCGAGTTTAAACCGCCTCAAGGCTTGTAAAGACATTTCGTGAAGAGAAGACACGTAAAGCAAAGAAATGAGAAAGAAAAAAGTGAGGTAAAGCTTCGAGCTGATGTATTTACGAGACATCATGTCGGAGAGACGATGCTTTTCTGATCGCCCCCCATAAGAATAAAAACAAGGCTACTGCTTCCGTCACACTCGGCGGTCGACCGTTTTGCGCCCCCATCTTCCGTGCCCGTTGTCTTTACCTCCGGCGTCGATCAGCGAGCGACCTTCCATAGCGGCCGGCTTATCGCTCCTCCCCCTTTGGGAGGTATCTCGTGCATCTTCTCCGGGGCTGACGGGGCGCTTTCCTTTCTCGGCCATTTGCCTTTGGCTGGATACCGCCATCCTCATCGAGTTATGGCAGGAACAGGCGCGCTTTCGTCGAGAGAGGGCCCTCTGATAGGTTGTTTATCGCGTTTTGCACCTCGAACCCCCCTTTTCATCCCATCCCCATCGGAACAGGGGTGAGTCTGTGTGGGACCTTTTGCAGCCCCTGATGAGATGATAAACTCCGTCATAATAGGCTTTGTACTTGGCGGAGATAATACACTGCGACACTAGTGTACTCCATACAATAAATACACTACACTGAGCGTAGTATTCCCACTGACGGCGTTTCCTTTTTACGCCCCCTCCATGACAATAGAGTGCGCCAAGTGATGATCAGATGTAGATGTAAAAACGATACCCTTTTCCCCGGACTGACCGGACCAGCAACCACAGCCATGTCCTTGGGAACAGATTCGGTGATTTGAATCTCGAGGCGGAGCTGTCTTGAAAGGGGCCTTGTCCGAGGGAAGAGTGAGGGGGAGAGAGAGAGGAAAGAGGAGGGGAGAGAGAGGACAGAACCAAAGAGTTAAAGAATAACAGCAAGAACGACACGTCTTCACACCAAACGGGAAACAGACGAAAACACGTGGAAAAGAGCGACCCGGTCAAGGTGATCTCTTTAGAGCCTCTGGCGCAGCTGGGCTTTCTTACTGAGGTAGAAAAAGTGTGTACACTGCACCTACCCTGGCTCATTACCCTGCTCCTCTTCGGCCATGCCTTGTTTCAGCCCAAACGCCAAAGCCGCCTAAACCCGCTTTCCGCCTTCGCCGAGGAGACGATAATCAAGATCACGATACACAAGATAGATACAACACAGACAACAGATCGACAGATACAACAGATCAACAGTTACAACAGATCAACAGATCAACAGATACAACAGATACAATCCCAACTGGCCTTTACTGCTGTCCTTTACTGCTGTCCTTTCAGCCCAGATGCACTCAACCGACAGGGAACAGGGTTCACGGCCACTCATGATACGGCTGTCGCAATGCAATACGTAAAAGACGTACAAAAGTACGGATAGTGGCAGAGGGACCAGGTTTCTTTCTGCGGCAGGTGGGCCGGGGCTGAAAACCTGGTAAACCGACGGTAAAACTCCTCGTAAAATACCACCCGATAAAAACAAACAAGTGCTCTCGCTCAGACCCTTTTTGAGGATCCGAGAACAAGGCCACTCGAAACACGGCATCCAGCCATGGTCCACCCAAAACAATGGCAGAAGGACGGGAAGAATGGACCAAAGCAAAGGTTCATGGCGTCTTTCGCCTTGGAATCTTTTGGGTATTTGTATTCGCTCTTTTTTATTTTTATTTTATTTTATTTTTTTCTTTTTTATTTTTTATTTTTAAAATTTATTTTTCTCTTTCTTCACCCATTCCTCGCCGCCATATCTTTGCAATCTCGGACACGGAGACAAGCTAGTCCAAAGTAGTACGAGTACAAGTGCAGCCTTGTCTCTCAACGTCGCATTGATCTCGGACTCTCGGGCATATCTGCTCCCCCAGTACAACACTGCCGCTGTAGCCGCTGGAGCGGATGTGGGAATCAAAGGCTGCAAAACAGTACGCCGTAAATAGTAAATAACGCCAAATGCCCAACACCAGCGGTATTCTCGTCGATGCTCAGAAAACCTTTATTTACTGCTTTCTCTTTAGTAAATGTAAAAGACCGTATTCCCGACAAAAGAAACAGAAAAAAAGGCAAAATCTAGTTCATCTCGGCCCTTGCCTGTCCAGGGCTAACCAATCTAATTCCTTCCCTCCCAATTCATATGTCTTGTGTGCGCCACAATGTCATGATGCTGTCATCGTCCCGTTGGTGCTCATTCGTCGTCGTCCATACGAGCCGTCTCGTCCTCGCTCAAGTGAATGTCCACGGCCTGGGCCGAGTCCCCGTCGTCGCGGCCGTCTGCGCCGTGCAGAAACGGCTCTGCCGGCAGCACTGTGTGCATCCGCGCCGCCGAACGCAGCCCTTCTTGCTGCCGTGCCCAGACCTGCTTCTGGATGTCGTCCATGCTGGCCAGCGTCATGTCGTCGGCCGGCGGCGGCGACGGTGGCAGCCCGTCCGAGTCGCCATTGGCCGTGGTCTGGCTCATCCGGTCGTCGTCGCCATTGTCTTCGCCGCCGCTAAAGTTGACGCCCGTCGAGTTGGCGTCGTCTCCGCCAAACGGGTCGTCCCCGTCCAGCCGAGCCGATACCCGCCCGCTCATGCTTGTCGCTGTCAGCAGCAGTCCGGCATCTTCCAGCTCCAGCTCTTCCACGTCCGCCACGTCCGAGCCGCCTGCCGAGTTCCGTGTCGTCTGGTGGCCTTGCCCGCTGCTTTCCAGCTGGCCAAAGCTCCACGATTGCTGCTCCCAAGGCGACAACTGGCTGCCGCCGCCGCCACCGCCGCCGCCAGCGCCATCTTCTGTTTCCACAGACTTGCGCGCACCGCTGCTGCCGCCGCTGCCGCTGCCGCTGCCAAAACTTAAAACGCCGCCGGGACTGGAGAGGCCGTACACTTCTTGCGTGCCAATGGCTGAGTCGTCGTCGTCGTCGGTATAGAGCGTGCTTCTGCCGCGCACGCCGTTGGCCGTCGTTCCCAGGGCCGACAGGTCGCTGTAGGCCGGCAGGTCGTCGTCGTCGTCGGCGGCAGCCGCCTTGCCCAGACGGGCACCGCCGCCGTGGCTGCCGTTAGCCAAACCAGGCCCGCCGAGAAGGGGACCCGCTCCGGCTCTGGCTCCTTTCGAGGCGCTCGGCGACCCAATGAAGGAGGAGCCTGTGCCGAGACGCCGACCTTCCCCCGACTCAGATAAGTCGTCGTCGCTGTCTGCCATTTGCTCGTTGAACCGCTTGGCAATTTTCTGGAACCGCGGCCCGCCCAGCGCAGTAGCCGACCGCCGTCGGTAGAAGAGCAAGTACGCCGCCGGCGTGACAATCCGCTGCACGTCGTTGACTTCCGAGACCGAGGAATCTGTTTGTCAGTAGAAGCGAGAGAGAGGGAGAGAGGAAGAGAGGAAGGAGGAAGAGAGAGGAAGAGAGGAAGAGAGGAAGGAGGAAGAGAGAGGAAGAGAGGAAGGCAGAGAACGCGGGAAGAGAGAGAGAAAGAGAGAGAGACAACCCACCATTGTACTCGTACCACCGGCCATTGACAAAGTTCTTGGCATACGCCGTGTAGTGGCCGCCGCCCAGCCCGCCCCAGTGGTCGTCCACGGCAATCAGATCGTAAATCTCCTTCTTGCCGTCCTGTGTGTCCAGCACGCGGCTCGTCAGGTCCAGTCCCAGAATGGGAAAGTCGACGCTCGTGTCCAGCTTCTCGCGCCGGTACCCGCTGGAGCTGAATCGCTTCAGGTGCACCACCAAAATGTCTGGCGTCTTCCACAGATCAAACTTTTTGCTGGCCCGCCGGTGCTCCTTGCAGCGCGGGCAGTACCACGTGTCGTTTTCCGACAATATCTCCTCGCGCTCAAACTCGTCCAGGCACTCGTCCAGCGTCAGCCCGCGCTTGCGCCGCGAATTTCGCAGCCGTCGCCGCTCCAGCAGCTCTGGGTCCTCCACCAGCGGCGCGTCGTCTGTGTACAGAGCTTTGCCCCGGAAGGTGTCGTCGTCGTCCACCTTGCCGTACACCACGTTCCACGCTTCGACGCTCCAGTCCACCATGATGCCTTCTCCCAGGCGCACAAGCGGGCCGCCGTCCCGTGCTGACGCCGCTGGCGCCGCTGTCGTGGCTGGTGCTGTCGCCGGGGCCAGTGCCGGTGCTTTTTCCGCCGGCAGACTGCTCGCCGTGTCCTCCCCGAAACCGTCTGGGCGCGCCGCTTTGGGTGTTCCCTGCGCCAACCGTGCCTTGCGCTTGGATCCTTTTCCGTACGTCCGCTGTGGTTTAATCTTGCGGCGCGAGCCGCCCACCTTGGTGGCTGCATTGCGATAGGCAAGTTTCTTTTTGTTAGACGACGAAAAAAAGAGACAAACAAAACACAAACAGACAAACACAAACTGACACAAACACAACGTACTTGAATCGCTGGCGGCTCGTCCTCATCCGACTCGCTGGTCATTCGGGTCACGCTCAACGGCTCGGGCGTCGCCTCTTCTTGGCTGCTGCCTTCGTCGCTGCCGGCGCTGCTGTCCCACGGCTTGGGACTGTCCATGTCGTGGTCGGCCGCCGCCGGCACCGGCAGCCGAGACCGCAGCTTTGGGTACACCTTGTTGTCGGTCGAGTGCCACCCCGTCGGGATGATGCTGTCGGGCTCGCTGTAGTAGCTCATGTCAAACAGGTTCTGCAGCTCGCCCGACAGAAACAGGCTCGGATCCGTCACCCAGGCAGGCCGCCGGTGGTTGTAGCGGTACAGGATCTTGGTCGCGTCGGGTTCGGCATGGGCGGCCTTTTCGTCTGCGTCCTTCATCGTCACGTCGACCAGGTCGTCTTCGCCCTCTACAGACTTGGCAACCACCTTGGCATCGCCGGCTGAGTCGGCGTCTGAGCCCGTCGCCACCACTAGGTCGCTGTCCTCCTCCGCACCGCCCACCTGCTCGGCCCGCGCAAACTCGGGCCAGCTCGAAGACGCCGCCACCTTTTCCAAAATCTTGCGCCGGATCACGTCCTCGTTGCGCGCCTCTTCCGGCGTCAAGACGATAAAGTGCGGCCGCATCGCCACGTTGCTCACCCGGCCCTGGGGGCGCCGCCCGCGCGGGTCAAAGCGGTGCAGCACAGGTACCAGCAGCCGGTCGGCCTGCGGGCTGTCCCACGGCGGCAGCTCTGCGTCGTCATTGTGCATGCTGACCATGGACCGGTACTTTTTCCGCGGCGCCTTGACCGCCGCCACATTCGTCGGCGCCGCCTCTACTTCGTGCACAACAATCAAGTCATTACTGCTAATCTCGTCCGATAGCGAACCAAAGTCGTTGAGGATCTTGTTAATGTTGCCGCTGTACTCGTCGGTGCCGACCAGCCGGTCGGCCGGCACGCCCACGCGCGCAGCAATAAACTCCTTGAACGCCCGCACGCTGCTCGTCTTGTCGAGCTCAACGTCCAGCGTCACGGGCACATCGTTTAGCGGCACAAACTGCACCTTTTTGGCCCAGACGTTCTTGAACGGCAGCGGCAGCGTCAGGTTGGTAAACGGGTCAAACGTGATGCTGACTTTTTGACACACTGGGCACACCAGCGTCGACTTGTACATGCCGGTGAACAGGTCGGCAATCACCGAGTCGTCCCGCCGCTTGGTAATGTCCCACACCTTCTCGGCCATGTCCCGGATGGCCGCGGGGTTGTGAATCATGTCGTCCGTCGAGTCCGGCTTCTCAATGTACGGCTTCTTCTTGATGCGGCTCAGGTCTTCCTGCAGGCCGTCCAGCAAAAAGCCCAGAAACTCTTGCGAGTCTTGCTGCCCATAGCCGGAAAAGGACGGCGCGTAGCGGCCAATGGTCATCTTGAAGTTCCGCGGCGCGATCGACGACGGCGCCGGGTCCCGGTAAATGTCCTCGAGCAGCGCCGCATAGGCATTGGCCACGTTACCGCCGTGGCCCAGCGGATTGCCCGTGTTGGTCTCACTGCGGTTCTCGTGCACGAGAAAGTACTTTGTCAGCTCCTCCACGCTGCGCACACACTGCAGCGCCGAGTTCATGTAGCACGTGTTGCCCAGATTGCTGAGCCCGACACAGCCCATGACGCGGCCCGACTTTTGCTTGGTCCGGCCGCGCGTAAAGGGGCCGCCGCCGCCGCCAATCGGGCTGCTGCGGCCGCTCAAAGCGGTCAGCGACGTGCCGCTGCTATCCAGTCCGGCGCCCTGTTCTTGCCGTGCCGACGACGACGACGCCGAAGACGACTTGGCCGTCAGCTTTCCGTTCTTGCCTGCGGCCCCGGAAAACGCCTTTCTGTTCGGCATCGACACAAACGTGTGGCCGCCCGTGCTCTCGTCCAGCACCAACGTCGTGTCCACAATGAGCGACTGGTACGCCAGCGTGCTTTTGCCATTGTAGTTTTCATTGTACGTTTGATCCTTCAACTCCACCAGTACCCGGCCCGGGTCGCCTCTTTCGAGCTGTAGGAAATCCGCCGCCCCCAGCAGCATCCGAGACCAGACATCTTGCGAGCTGGTCTCGCCGGCCTCACCGGCCTCCTCTGCGTCCGCTTGGGGCGAGCCGGGCGGCGTCGAGAGAGCCAGCAACGAGGACCGTCTGCTGGCCTGGGCGGCAGACGATGCCTTTGGCAGGCTGCCGTTACTGTCTCCGGTGGGCAGCACGCGCGAAACTCGCCAGACGCGCACTGGCCGCTTCATGGGGATGTGCAGCAGTGTCTTGGCCCGCTTCAAAAAGGCCATTCCGTTGCTCGCGCTCGAGCACATAATCACCGGTGCCGGCGCCGCCGCGTCGGCCCCTTCCTTGTCGGCCGCGATGCCGCTCGTCGGCGACCACAGGCGGTGCAGCGTGAAGACGGGCGGATGCAGCTCAAACTGCATGTTGGGCATGGTCGCCAGGGGCGACGTGTTGTGCGCCTGGCGGGTAATGGGCCGTTGGCCGTCGGCGAGGCCGTGCCATTGCATCAGCAGGTCCCAGGCGCGCTGTGGGAAGAGCTCAAAGCTCTCCTGGCCAAGGCCCGGCTGCAGGCGGACAATGTCGTTGCCGGAAATGTCTTGGAGAATGCCGGCGGTGATGTCGGCGTTGTCGACCGGGCCCAGCTTTCCTCCGGGCACCGTCTTGGCGATCAGGGCCGCGTCGCCGCTGCCCAGGGCCTGGGCCTTGTCCAGCCAGCTGCGCGACACCAGATAAGCCGTGGTGTTCTCCTCGGGGTCCTGGGCGGCAAAATCCTTGACGAGGGCCTCAATGGTGGAGATCTGCTCCTTGAGGGGCGGGGCGGGAAGGGCTGGAGCCACGGCGTCGGCAGCGTCGGCAGCGGCGCCCATGGGGGACAGAGCAACCATGTCAACGTCTTCTTTGGTGTCTTGCACGGCTTGGAGGCTCTGAGAGGCAGTCACCGCCGCCGCCATGGTCGGAGACGGGGCGCCACCAGAGCCGGTAGCCGGCGTTTCGCAAGGCGAGTCGGCCGGATCCATGCTGGAAGCAGGTCGCTTCAATGGGGAGCTTGATCGGTTGTAGGGCAGTTCGCTGGCACCGCCCATGACAATAGCACGGTGCGAGACGGGGACCAGCGGAGACTGGCTTCTCACAAGGCGGTGATGGCTGGACGCTGGGCTTTTGTGCTTTTCCTTCTTCTCTTGCTTCTCCTTGTCCTGCTTCTCCTGCTGTCGCCGCCGTCGCTGCTTGCTTTGCAAGCGCTGATGCGAGGCCGAAAGCGTGTGCTGCAGGCCCGATGAAGCGGACGCGGCCACGTGGCCAAACCGTTCCAAGAGGTCGCGGTGGCGGCTCCGGCGCTGCTCCCGAGCGATGCCGTGCAGGCTGGAGCGGACGAGCGTGGCAGTTCGGCCCAAGCTGGCCGTGGACTTGGCGCTGAAGCTGGCGGTAGTGTCGGACTGGAACGAGCAAGTCGACGCCGGCGAAGATGTCACGGGCGCTTCGTCCAAGTCTTCCCCTGGGTTGTCACCGTCGTCGTCGTCAACCTCGTCGCTCGTGCTGCTCGTGCTGCCCGTCGTGACCACCGCTGTCGTTGTCGTGGGCGGAACGGCAGACCCGGCCCGGCTAAAGGTCGGCGTGGTCGGCCCGGAGGAAACGGTCGTGGAGGCGGCCGAAAAGGAGCAGCTCAAGGCAAAGTCGCTGCTGTTGTGGGCGTCTTCTTCCTCCCCCTCTGCCTGCGGCGGCTGGTCCTCCTCAGCGGCTTCTGTGGACGGGAGGACAGACGGGGGGTCGCGGTGGGTCGGGAGCGGTGAAAACTGCTGCTGCTGCTGCTGGAAGTGCTGCTGGAGATGCAATCGGCCGTGAAAGAGATGCCCCCGTTGCTTGTGTTGGTGGTAGTGGTCCACAGCCGAGTCGGCCGATTTCTTCGTCTGTCGGGAAACCTTGCGTTTCTTTTGGGAAGACGTCGTGAATGTGAGCTGCCCTGGCAGCTCGAGGGGATTGAGTGTAACGGCAAAAGCGAGAAAAAAAAGAGGAAAAGAAATGAGCAAACGTCAAACGGACAGCGACGGAAGCTGGACAGCAGCCGACTCGTGGTGCAGTACACAGTCTCTTGTTTGGCTGCCTGCTGTTGGCTCTTTTCGGTTTGTCGTTGCTTTCAGTGTCACCAATCTCTTTATTTTTCGTCACTGGCGTTTACCGCTGTATCGAAAGCCTGAGTGTATCAAAAAGAAGGAAAAAAAAGAACCCCTGTACTGTGTGGAGGCAGCGGTGAGCGAAAAGTCTGGCGTAATGTAGAGGATAGAGAGAGGGTTCAGAGGGGGGAGGTGGAGATGTGGAGGGGAGGGGGTCGATAAAGTGAACGGACAGTGAGGAGTAAGCCTGGAAGGTAGGAGGAAAAAAATCTAAAAAAAAGAAACTAGATAAACAGTCCTTCCACATCTGTGCTGTACCTTTTTAATGTGGGCTTGGACCGCCCAGTGAAAATCAGGATGCCAGCGTATGTAGTTATGCAAGGTCAAGAAGGGAAAGGAGAAGGGAAAGGAGAAGAGAAAAGGAGAAGAGAAAAGGAGAAGAGAAAAGGAAAAGAGAAACCCGAGAAAAAAGAAACAAAAAAAAGAAAAAGCCGTCGACGGCAAAAATATTAAAATAAACCTTGAAGCCTTCCGACGAAGGAAGGGCACGCAGAAGGGTGGGCCTGAAAATTACAAGGCTTTTTGCTGATCATTTTTTAGTGGCAGAAATCTTTGCTCGTCGTTTTTTTCTTCGTTTATTTTACTTTATTTTTAAATCGGCTAGATCGCATCTCATCGTGGTGCCAAAACGTCTATTGTCTGTACTTGGCCCCTCTGCTTTGTCGTCCTGCATGGCCTGCAGCGTTCACGTGCCACTCGAAAGGGCGTTGTTGTCATTGTTTGGGCAAGCTGTCGCCTTTTTGAGCCGTGCCAGTGTAACCGGCACAGTGGAGCCATTCCGTCATGTGAGGCCTGTACAGCAGGGCCAATAGCGCCCAGAGGGTTTGAGGCCACAGCGCCTGCCCCACCAACAAAGAAGCCCGATGCAAAGCAGCGTTTAGATAAAGAAACACTCAAGAGAAAACTATGGGAGAAATCGACGCAAACGGCTGCTCCGCCACCGCCCAGCCCATCACGTCAGAGCTTGGCATCCGCCTCTACTAGAAAATCAATCTCCTTACCCAAGGGCTGCGCTCCTTTGGTCAAGGGGAGGCTCGACCGGAAATCACGAATGCTCTCCACGCGTACCGGCGTTGTGCCGTTGGCCGACGGCGTGCTGTATCGGCTCTTTTGCTTGGCTTCTTCTGCCTTGGCTGCGTCCGCCTTGTGAGACTTCCACGCCTCCAACGCCGCCTGGATCTTGTCTGTCTGCACGTGGAGGTCTTGCGTCAGGTACTTTTCGATCTCGGCCAGCTTCTGTGCTTCGCCGCTGCCAGACACCTTGCCGAGCCGCTCCTCGAGCTCTGACGTCGCCTGTTTCTCCGTGGCATCATCCAGGCCGAGTGAGCTCACCAGGTCGCCGACCTGCTTCTTGGTGGTGTCGCTCTTGGCCTTGGCAACGAGGTGAACGGCCAGCTTGGCCCGCGTAGGCGACGTTGGGTGGATGTAGTATTTGTAAAACTCGATCAGATCGGCCTTGGTCAGGAGCTTGATCGCCGCTGCGTCATTTTGGGCTGTGAGGTTAGCGGCCGTCTGTAAGAATTTAGTAAACGACGCTTCTTACCAAAATTAAAATCAAGGTACTCGTTGTAAATCTGCGCCCAGTGCCGCGTCGTCTCCTGGTACAGGTTCTTGGGCTTCTCCAGGCGCTTGACAATCAGGCTTCGCTTATGGCCCTCAAACTTTTCCTCGCTCATCTCGGCCAGCGTCTCGGCGTACTCGGTCAGGAAAGAGTCTACCCGCTCCTCCAGATACTGGGGGTCGCGCTCGCTCTGCACAATGAAGCGGTACGCCAGCGAGGTCGAGCCCGAGCGCACACCGCTAAACACCACGTATCCCAGCTGCTCCTTTGTCCGCAGCTGGTCCCAGGCCGGCTCGTGGGTCAGCTGGTCCAGCAGCTGCGCTTTCGCCCGCAGCGACCGATCCGCTCGGCTGCCAACGTACAGCACATACTCCAAGGCGTGGTTGACGTTCTCTGGGTCTTCCAGCGCTTTTTCAAAAACGTAATTGCTTCCTGGCGGAAGCAGCACCTCTCTCCAGACAGGCCACATCGACTTGGGCAGCAGACGCGGCTGCAGCGTGCGCTCAATCATCTCCGTCAGCTGCAAGGCCTCCCTCTTGTGGATGTTTCCGTGCACCAACACCTCCATGTGGAGCTGGCTGAGCAGGTCCTTGGCAAAATGGCGCGTGGTCTCGACCGTGACGCTGTCCAGCTCCTCCTTGAGCTCTTCCATTGTGAACGACGTCGGCGACAGGAGCCAGGACACGTAGTCGGGCAGGATGTGGTACGGCTGCTGGAAGCCGTAGTTGCGCAAAGACCGGCTGATGCGCTCCTTGATGATATCGAAGCGATCCTCCTTGATCACCAGGTCACGCATCGTGATCAGCACCTGCTCCAACAACACGGGGAGCTTGTCGTTGTAGCCAGACACCTCGACCACAATCGAGTGCAGCTCCAGCATAACGTTGTACAGCAGACCGGCAATGTCGGCATCGTAGGAATACTCCACCAGAGCATCGCGCACCAGCTCCGTATACAGACTGGCCATGAGGACGTTTTTGGACGTGGCAAACACAAGAGGGTTCTGGAAGCTGACCGTCAGCGTGCCTTTGGGCACCCAAAAGGTGTCGTCTTTCTTGTGCCAGGTCCGAGCCAATTCGTCGATGCGAATGATGCTCGGCGCCCAGGCCGGTTCCTTGACTTCCTTCTTCTCCACGTCCAGCTTGGTCGGGATGAACTGGTTCTTGTGCGGCAGATGCAGCTCGGGAATGCGGTCTTTCTGTGGCGTCGTGTAGGCCGTGCAGATTTCGTCCATAAAGTCGGGCGCAATCTTTTGCACCTTGTACTCAGTTCCATACCAAGGCTCTTTCTCGTCCCAGGACCCGGGGTAGTTTTGAGAGCTCAGGGTGAGGCGGAAATTGTCCGGCCGCAGGCAGTTGATCACATTCTTGATGAGCTCCGGCTCAAACTTGTACAGACGGCTCAGGCCACTCAGAAGCCTCGTGCGGGGGATATTCAGTTGCATGAGCGAGCTGGTTTTGCTCGTGAACTGGCTCGCAGGCGTCTTTTGCTTGAATTTAAAGTCCACATCTGCCATGCCTTTCTGCTCTTCGAAAATCCATTCTTGTGGTGCGTTTTCGCGAAGCATGGCAACGTACTGGAAAAAGATTTTGACGACTTGGCGATATTCTTTCAGGCCCTTGATAAACGTTAAAAAGACGAACAATGACAAAAACATGATTCATACCTCTTCGGTCAGTCGAATGGAAACATCCAGTGTACCGGGCGAGCCAGCACAGATGGAATACAAGCCTGCGCTCAGAGTCGTTGCCCATCCCTTGGCCTTGATGTAGGCCAAAATGCTGCCCGGCCCTTCATGGCCGATGAGATGGCTCACGTACCGGCTGGGCTGGGAGTCGCACAGGTCCGATTCGTCGGGGCAGACAAAGCGCAGGGTGATCTCGCGCGAGTCCATGACGGGCTTGGCAAACACCTCGAGGCCAAGGTATTCGGGGGTCAGTGGGTCGTTCTCAGACCACCGGTTCGGCGGCAGGTTCTTGTTCGGAATGGCAGAGAAGAACTCCACCACCCAGGCCTGCAGCGTGTCCAGGGGCTCGCGGCCGAGAACGACAAGCTTCATCCGATTGGCCGAGTAGAACTTTTCGTGGAATTCAATAAACTTTTGGCGAACGTTGACGCCCTGGGCCTCGGGCTTGAGCTTGAGAACCTCGAGATTACCCGTGGCAAAGTGGCAGTACGGGTGCTGTGGGTTCGAAAGAGACTTTTCCAGTTGATGGATGCGCCACTGGTCGTTTTGCAGGTTCTTCTTGTTCTCCGAGTCGACAGCGTGGAGCTCGCGGTCCAGTGTAGAGTCTAGGAAGAGTGGCTCGCTGAAGAACTTGGAGAACCGGTCCAACCCGCCATAGAGCGGAGACTGGTTCGTGGCAGAAGCCTCTTCGTCATTGTGCGGACGGCTGGAAATGTCAAAGTAGTAATTGGTAGACGTGGACGATGTATACGCGTTGGAGCCGCCCGAGTTGGCAGCGAGATACTGGTTGTAGGCGTTTTCTTCAGGATACGTCTTGGTGCCCATGAACAGGAGCTGCTGGTGTTAGTGCCAAAGTAAACTTTTTCCTGCTTCTCTGATACTTACATGCTCGACAGCGTGGGCAACACCCGGCATGGAAACCTCATCGCTGAAATTCCCGACGCCAACATCCAGAGATGCGCTGGCTTTGTCGGTCTCGCTATCGTGAACAAGAAGCACTTCTAGCTTGTTGGCAAGCTCAATGACCCGGTAGGAGCGGTCGTCCAAAGAGGGTTTTTCAACCTCCTCAGGACTGATCCTGACGGAAAGACCGTTTTTAGCGAGATTCGGCATCTTGTCTTGTGGTGTTTTGGTTGAAAACAGACGAGCGGAAGCCGATATGGGAAAGCGAAAAGTTTGGCGGGCCAAAGGTAAATCCTGGACGTAGAGATATAGTGGCCGTGACTGGTGGGAAAGACAAGGCAACCCAGGACTAGCTGGCAAGTAAATGACAGGCGAGAAGCTACGGTTCCAGCCTCTTCTGCACCAATTTGAGGTAACGCCGGCAAAGTTTGTCACTAGTGAATGGCACCGCAGAAAGCGCGTTGGTGACACGGCTGAGGTGGTACTGCTGGTTGTAATTGTTGCAAACAGGGCCGCAGATCTTCCGGATGTTCTCTGATTGATTGCTGTCCCTGTCGTGCTCGCAGGAAGAGATGACAGCCTCGAAGTAGGAAAGCGAGACGGAAAAACCGTCTGATTTTTAAAGAGCAGTTGCTTCGTGGTCCAGTAGCAGAGGGCGCGAATAGCCTGGTGGCGTGAAGATAACGTGGCAAACCGGACAGTCAAGAGAGGTCGAAGAGAGGCGAAAGGCTTTGCGGTAATGACAGAAAAGCGTACGTGACAGGAGAAGGCGCTGGCACAGAAATTTCTATGTTTTTTCAAGTAACCCCCAAATGAGGCAAACCGCAAAAAATCAGACAGATATGGCATAAAAGTGCTTCTGTCCGCGGAGTCATAAGTGTTACGAGCTGGGCGCCGTTTTTGGATCGGAAAGCAGCTCCAGGCAGAACACAAGTTCTAGGCAGACAGACACGTAGTTAAATCGACCTGGTACTGCTTGTATTTGCATTCCACAACAAGCGATTGCAATGGAGTCGTTGCCCTAGGTTGTCAGGATTGATCTCGGAGAAAAGTAAACAGAATGAAACAAGCATGGTAAACAGGGGAAAAAACAGCTGCTCTCAAGCCACAGCACTGTGATTGCAAGATTGCCACAATGTCGATGCTTGCAATAGTCGTCAGAGAAGGCAGACAACTGGCCACGCGGCAAGACTGGTATTTTGAGGCGGAAACGGACAGGGCAGATAAAAGGCCACATCGGTAAGCATCCGAGGCAACGCGGGGCGATGAATCGTGTTTGCGTCGACGGCAAGTCACTTGATTGCCACTCGTGATAGCCTTGAGATTGTCAGAATTTTGGCCACGCCCGCCTGGAACTACCAGGAACGATTCATGCTGGTGCCTGGCTTGGGGCCGGAAGCGGCAAATTCATCCGATCCACGTCATTTTGAAAGAAGCTGTAGGCCATTGATCAAGCAGCCGGTGCACGTGCCGCGGACCAAGCACGAAAGAGAAAAGCATAACAGGAGAGAAACAAGACAGGTTTGAGGTGTTGGAAGAAACGGCCTTTAGAGAGCGTGAAAAAACACTGTGACAAAACACAAAAGCAGAGATGAAACGCAAGCGGAAGAAAGGGCGGACGGCATCAAGACTGACCTGGTATATCAACACGGCTTGCCCTGGTCGATACGACGAAAAATGGTAATGAGGCTCGAATTGCGTCGGGCTCGACGTCTCTGCTGCACTACTTGCTGGTAAAAGTTTTTTCCGGCCTCCTTTTTTAGTGCTCGGCAAACCCAACTCGGACTGACAGCGCTAGTGTTTACTTTGGATGCGGGGAAGGTGCAAGACGACAACAGTTCATGCTCTTGCCAAAGCTGGATTTTGATTTACTTTTCAGTCGAAATACGTGCTTTATACAGCAGATATAGCAATGCTGAAGAAGGTGGCGGGTGAAATTCGAAAGCTTTAAAGGGGAGGAATAATATTGATGCACTTTGGTTATTCGTAGGTGAAGTGGCTTTTACCACCCCGGCTGTTCAATTACGGTAGCAGCACCAAAAGGGGCACAATGGCGACAGCTGTAAGGGGCAGGCAATAAAGACTTCCCAAAGTGAAAGGTAAAGCGATCGTATTGGACAGTAAAGTGGCGATGTAAAGGCTGTGCCACCCAAAATCAAGCGGTGAAACAATAAAGCTGAAATTCTTACGGGGCAGTGCTAGACACTCAGCTTCCTTCGTATCCAAATAAGCGGAAAGGCGGTCTATTAAGATAGGCTGTATTAAACATTTCCGCGGCGAGGCTCAGCGACGAAGAAGCAATAGGAGTCAGCTTACTACGGCAAAAGCGGGAGAAGTACCCCGAAAATGGCTGCTCTTGGGCAGTTCGAGAAAGGCAGAATGTCTATTAATGGCAATGCGCTTCAGCCGTATGAAAAGAAGAGAAAAAGAACACAAATAATACAAGGTTGTCGGACTCGGACGCTGTGCCTCTTTCAAGCCCAAGCTCCTCAGCTCTTGTTTGCCGTACATGATGACTTTTAATGAGCTCAAGAGGCTGTGTTCAGTATACAGCGGAACTGAGCAAGTGAGATGTCCACAGCTTCCGTATCCTACAGGGAAGTTGAACCCACAGAAGGCCTAGAGGTCTAGAGCTCTGGCTGCGTTTCCATGGCGAGAGAGAGTCCGGGACTGGCCCAACACTCGGCAAGTTTGGCTCAAGGAAATGTGTCAAAGCTACGCAGAATAGTATGATAGCCATGATCGCATCGACAAGAAGCTACCGTGCAAGCAGCGTCAGGGAGGGGGTAATGAGGGAGAATCGAGTCTCTCCTTGTCCCTGTCACCCAGACTTTCCAACATTATAGAAACAACCGTGGCTTTTACCTCTTTTTGGACGTAGACTTCTTGTCGCCTGGACACTGCTTGGCCATGTGGCCTCCGCTGCCACAACGATGACACTTTTTTGCGTTTTGTCCTCCCTGTGACGAGAGCGATGTGAGATTCTTGAGCTTGACCGGTTTGTTTTGGCGCCGGTCGGCATCCAAACGTGATCGCTTTCTCGATTTATCGTGGTTGAGCAGTAAACTGCTGTCTTGTGTAGGGTCGTCGCTGTCGGCAGAATCGCCTTCTTTGCTGGCACTCTGTTTCCGTGTGTTAGCAGCATAGTCCTCTTCTGCACTAATTTGCCTTGGCGTACCTGCGAATTCTTCATGTTGAAGCGCATAATCTGCGGTTTGGCCCGACTTGTGGCGGCTGCCGATTCCAGCTCATCATCGTCGTCCTCCAGATCGCTGTCGTAGTTGTTGCTGTCGTACAATGATCGGCTGTCGACCTGTGCATACCCGACACGCACAACCGTGAATGGCAGTTTTGGTTTGGAGGCCGCTGCCGCTGCTGTTGCTGCTTTTGGTGCAGACGCAGCAGACGCAGGCAACGGCACTGGCCCGTCCCACGTCCACTGCTCGTCGCCGAGCTCAGCAGCCAGCTTCGTAATGGCCGCCTGCCGCTTCCGCTCGTGTTCCTGCACCGCTTCCTGCATGGCCGCCAGATCGATGCCTCCATCCAACGGTGTGCTGCCGTCGCCGGCCGAGGACCCTGTCAGTGTTCTGCGGCGCTTTGTCGAGCGCTGGTCGTCGCGCTGGTCGTCGCCTTCGCCATCGGCGCCCCCGGATTTGCGCTTCGACGCCGAGGTGGCTGTCGCCAGGGATGACGGAGATGCTGGGTTGGAGCCGCCCGAAGGCACTCGGTTCATAAACTTCATGCCCAACAGCCTCGACATGGCCGATTTTGGTGGTGTTGCCGTCGCCATTTCGTTTTATTCGTGTATAGGAGTCCAGACAGTGACGGGATTATGCGTGTCGTCACGTTGGGCCTGAATGCACATCTGTAGCGATGCCATGTTTTTTTCATCAAAAGCGGGTCCAAATCATATTCGGAGTTTTATTGTTCCGTCTACGTAGTGCTCCGGGCAGGCTCGGCCAACCATGGTCTGCCAATTCATCATCCCCGTTTTTCCCACGTTCAACCTTTATTGCAACCAACTCGCCAGCCGGTCACCGACACCCGACAGCCCCCTCACCAGCCCATCCGACCAAAGAGAATGCTACCGGCCTCGAGCTTGCGGGCAAGCCGCAGCCTGCTGTCGCGGCAGTTGGGCCGCGCTACTGTGGCCCGCCGGACGTTTGCCGCGACGGCGACCCAGGCTTCGTCTTCGGCAGAGACGTCGGCACCGGCTTCTGCCGACAACACGGCGCTGACGACCAACCTCGAGGGCGAGACGACCGTTGTGAAGCAGGCACCGAATCGGGCGGGCGTGTGGACGCGCAACCAGCAGCCGCGTGAAAAGGCCATGACCGGGCCGCGCTTTGAGCAGACAGACTTTTCGGTGCAGCCGCAGCCGTACTCGGCCATGGAGCTCATCCACCAGCAGCCGGTGCGGTGGACGCACGACCGCATTGTGTCGTGCGATGGCGGCGGCGGCCCGGCCGGCCACCCGCGCGTCTTTATCAACACGGACAAGCCCCAGATTTGCACCTGCGGCTACTGCGGCCTGCCTTTTGTACGTTTGGCCGGGCTTTTACCGTCAATGTGATTGTGATCGTGCTGCAAGACCGGCTAACTCGACTCTAGGCCAACGAGCATCACCGGAAACATTTGGAGTCGCTGCCGCAGACCTCGTACCCTCTGGAGTAGACCGTGACGTCACGAAAACAGCTCTGCGAGGCGGCGGCACATTATGCGAATCTGATTTTTACGCCGTGCTAATTTTTATTGCATTAGAGGAGGGGGACGGGAGGACTGGATCTTGTAAAGTGACGAATCCAATGTCTCTGTCGTGGTTCACGACGGTGAGTGTATATAACACATGAGAAGAATAGAGGAACTATTCGATTTGAATGGCAGCGATTGTCGTAGCAAGAGAATAAGGTGAATTTGGGCTTAGGAACCCAGTCATGCGTCACCATTGACACAAGAATGCGCCATGGCTGCTGCTACTGTTGCTGCTGAGCACGACGACACCGACGCGCCATGGGTGTCTTTGTCTTTAGACCATAACCAAGGCCGAGCCAAAGAAGATGCCATCCCGCAAGCAGAAGGCAGAGCCGCCGCTCTCACCAGAGGTCTTTTATAGTCTGACGGAGAGTGCAGACAGCGCCGGCGATATTGGCGACAGGGGGGACAGAGACGGCGCCGAGGACACTGGCAATACAGACGATACAGACGACATGGAGGCACGGTCAAGCCCTGCTCGCAAGCCGCGTCTTGATGGAACAAGCGACAGAAATATGGCTGCTGTTGCTGCTTCTACCAATGTCAAACCACCACGGTCGCTGTCCCCCCCCTCCCTTTTGATGCTTCCCTGTTGCGTCACTCCAGCGGACGCCATGCCGATGCCTTGCTGTTCCGGGTGCTGCAGTCACGGCACGCGACCGCCACCCACGCAGGCACTCTGCTGCCGGTGCACCTGCCGGAGCAGATCTCGGCGGCCACCAGGAGCACGCGCAAGCAGCTCGACCGCGAGGGCGCCAGGGAAAAAAGCGGCAGCCGGCACAGGGCCATCCGAAAGGGATCAAGGCGAAGCGGGCCAAGTGGGAGGAGACGGAAGACGAAGATGAACAACATGGCGAGGACTTTTGCAGCAACGACGACGGACTGCCTTTACCGCCTCAGCGACAGCGACTGAAGCTGGACGGCAGCCGACTCGTGGTGCAGTACACTGTCTTTCTCACGCGCCGAATGCGGTGGCTGGCAGACGCAGAAAACAACGACGACGAAGCGGCGGCGGTCCATAGCCTGCTAGCGGCCGCCCCAGTCATCCGCTGCGAGTCTTTTCTGGACAAGCATCGGGCCAACCGGCGGGCGGCAGAGCTGCTGCCGTCGGGCAGCGAACCATCCGTGGCACGTCTGCAGATGGACTATGGGCTGCACGACGCCTACCGCGACGGCATGTTTTTCGGGCAGGCGCTCTTCAAGAACGGCGAGGCGGTGGTGGTATACGTGGACCGGGAGACGCAGCAGTTTGGCAAAATGGACCCTGGCGAGTATGAGGACCGGGCGGACAAGGACGGCGGCAAGGCCCTGCGACCAGAGTACGAACAGCTCGTCTGCCGCGCTACGACGTGTTTGTGTTTATGCGCAAGCCGCTAGACGGCCGGGACGGGGGCTATGAAGTGCACAAGTACGACGAGGGCAAAGAGGAAGTAGGGGGAAGGGGGGAGGACGAGGACAACGACCGCAGCATCACCCCCAGCGACCTCGGCTCCCACTTTGTTCACGTCCACGAGGGCTCCTTCATGACGCTGGACGCAGCCAAAGCTCGGGCGGTGTCGGCCTTTGCCAAGTGGACACGGCCGCGACCACCGGCCCGGCTGGACGCCGTCATGTACTACCGCGACGTGCTGCGTCCGTACGCGGAGGAACTTGGGCGGCGGTTTTGTGGCGGCGAGGGCCAAGAAGGCTGTCGTGACCAACAAGTAGAAATCGAATGGAGTCCAACGCCACAGCTTCAACATGGCTACGACTCGTTGCACGTCGTAGTCGTCAAAAGCCAGACAGAGGGGCCTTTGGATCTAACAGGGGCTCTTTAAGGCTAAACTGCTTGTCTTTGACTATATAGCTCAGTTATATCGATGCTTTCTAAAGGTTCTTTCTGACATTGTACTGGTCATCTGCCGTCTATGGATATCGCGTGTTGAGCTCCCTCCAGGCCTGCAGCGCCCAGCCGGCACTATCTGCCTGGGGCGTCTGCGCCATGTAGGGCTGCTGCTGCGGCTGGTAGTGCTGATACCGCGGTGGCTGGACCATACTGTTGCCGCCGTCGCTATAGGCCGCTATATGGCTGTTGCCGTTGTTGGTGCTGCTGCCGCCGTTTGTCGTTTTGCTGTCGTGCTGTCCAAAGACGCGGCCCGCATCCTGGGACATGTGCTGTTGCTCTCCGGTATAGGAAAAGGCGGGAGTCATGACAAAAGGGTGCGAAAAAGGCGTAGTCGTGCGGGCTGTGGTGGCGCCGGTAGTGGTGGATGTAGCGGTAGTCGTGCCGTGCTGGCTAGAGTGCTGCTGCTGCAGCTGTTGCTGCCCGAAACTCGGCGGGAATCCAAAGGTGGCGACGGCCGCCGTGGACGGAGAGCCGTGGGATGCCTGGACTGGAAATCGGTTGGCGTCACCGGCGGCGGCAGCAGAGGAGGAAGCAGAGAAGAAGGAGGCAACGGCAGAAGCCGTGGCAGCAGCCGACGGAGAGTACGGGAGAGGATAGTGTGAGGGGGGAGGCGGGGGGTAAGAAGGGCCGTCAGCTCTTGAATTACCGACGGGCGGCGAGTTGAGATCGTAAAAGGACCAGGGAAAGGCGCAAAATTCGGGCGTATACCAGTCGGCGCCGGCGCCAAAGGCGTTGAGATGTTGCAGATGCGTGGGGGAGCTGGACGGGGCCGTACCAGAGGTGGCGGCAGGATTGGCTTCCATGGTCGCGGTAGAGGGAGCAGTAGGATCCGCGGCGGCGGCAGCGGTGACGCCGGCAAAGAACAATGGCGTGACGGGCGGTGGCGGCGGCAGAAAGAGTGCGTGTGAGGGTGGCGGCGGCGTTGACGATGCCGCTGGAGATGCCGATGAGACGGTTGCTGGCTCGACGACGGGCAAGGTTGAGGAGGACGATAGGGGGGATGGCGAGGATGAAGAGGAGGGGGAAGAGGAGGAAGAGGAAGTGGAGGAAGAGGAAGAGGAGGACGATAAGGAAGAGGGCGCGGCAACAGAAGAGGAGGCGACCGGAGGGTTTGTCGAGGGCGACGAGGGCCGTTTTTGATCCTGGTCGTTCTGCTCGGAGGAAACGAGTCGGTCGGTCCGTGATGCCACCGGGGGAGCCGGAAGAGCCGCAGGACCGTCCAGAGCGCCCACAATGGCGGCCAGTTGGCGGGCCACGCCAATGAGGACGCGGTAGGTCGGAGCCAGGGGGGTGTCCTGTAGCTGGCGCAGGGCGACACGGACCGTGTTCCGACGGGCGGAAACGCGGGTGTCTTCTTTGTGGCTCGTGGTTGCGCCATGGCCGAGCAAGTCCAGACAGAGAATGACAATGTAGTGGTAGACAAAGTACACGTCGATCCAGGCGATGCCGTCAAACAGGCCGCCACCGTACAGCTGGACGAGGTAGTCGAGGCCGCGTTCCGAGGCCTCGACGCAAATGTCCGCCAGGGCATCCACATGGGGGGGAAGCAAGGCGGCGGCGTCCTTGTCCTCTGAGCCGGGTCGCTGGCGCAGCTTGGCCGTGGTGCGCTCCATCACGTAGGCCCGCGTGGCCAGGGACCGGGCGTACTGGAGCACGACGTGCAGCAGCAAGACGGCGCGGCGGTGCAGCGGGATCATGGACTGCCAGCAGGGATGCAGGTGGGAAGGCAGGGCGGCCAGCCAGGCGTCAAGGTCGGCCAGGAGACGGTGCACGGCCACGGGCGACGAAGACGGCGAGGCCGCTGCGGCGGCGTGGCCGGGCTCGGGCAGGGCCGGCGCCGCGTACACCAGCTGCTTGACGCGCCAAGTGGCACGCACGAGACGCAGCATGCTGGCCAGGTAGCCCTGGGGCAGGTCGTCGGACAGGTCGTAGTCGTCGGGCAGGGCGACGGCGATCTCGGCCTCGTCGAGGGCCGACGGGCGGCCCAGCATGATGCACAAATGGCGCTCAAATGCGTAGAGGGTCCACCAGACACGACGTCGGGCCGTGGGCGAGGAGGAGGGGGAGACGGGGAGCGGGGCCGATCTCGGGCCTGACTCGGGGCCCGGCACCGAGACCACGGCCGGGACAACGCCGTCACGATGCATGCCCAGGGCGACGGCCATGCGCGCGGCACAGCCCAAAAAGGTCCAGGCGGCGTTGCGCTGGCCGGCATTGTGCTCGTACAGCTGCAGCAGCATCAAGGCCTGCACGTTGGCCAGGTTGGTCGTTCCGGCGAGGCGGCCGAGAGCGCCGCGCACCACTTGAAGGTACCGGCGCTGCATGGCGGCAGCACGACGAGCGCGGTCATGGCCTTCGAGGGCCTGGGCGCCAAAGGCCAGCACCATGGCGAGACAGCAGTTCCAGCCGACCAGGTCCGGAGGGGGCGGGACAGCCACAGCAGCAGCCGCGGCGGCGGCGGCGTCCAAGCCAGGCCCCAAGGCCAGTCCGGGTGCCGCCAACCACATGGACTCGTATCGCTGCTGGAACTCGTTGCGGTCAAAGAGGGGGTAGTTGGGGTGCACGCGTTCAAAAAAGACGCTCACAAAAATATTGGCCGTCTCGCGCGGCGGCAGAAAGGACGTTGCCACAGCCGCATCGTCGGGTTCGAGCTGCCATCGCCGGCCCACCGGAGGAGGCGCTGCTGCTGGTGTGGCCCTTGGGGTCGGCACGGCCATGGGTATGGGCGCTGCCGATGGTGATGCTACCAGCGTCCTCGTATGCGATATGCGCTCTGGCTGCGGCACTTCCGCCTCTTTCACGCCATTCTCGCCCGCGCGGCTTCCCATGATGACGCCGTCCATGGCATCGTCCATGTGGTCGCGGTCCACGTCTTGGCTGCCATCCCGGCTGTTGTCTTCCGGTTCAAGCGCCTTTTTTACAATTAGTCCGGAAATATCTTGACGCGACGGCGTCTGCTGGGGGGGGGTCTCCAAAGAAGACGAGCAAGAAAAAGGGGCAGACGCAGAGGCAGACGCAGAGAAAGCAAAGTCGTGCAAAGAAGCAGCGACGCCAGTACCGCCGCCAGAGATAGTTACCATGGAGGGAGAAGTGATGGTGGCCGTCGTGGTCGAGAGCAGCTCCCGGATGGAGGTGACAAAGCAAAAAGAGCTGGACGGCCCAATGTAGTGCCCGACGCCGAGCGGCGTTGGCACCAGTTTTTCGGCAAACGTTTGGGCCACTGCAGCGGGGGCCGGCTTGTGATCCTCGTCCCGGTCTGGGCCCTGGTCCGCATCTGTCGGGGGCGAAGAAGTGCTGCTCGGCACGTTGGCCGACGCAAACAAGGCGCTGGCCGGTGCCGGGGTCATGTCTTCCCGAGACGGCATTGGAATGCCGCGCTCGGCCGCTGCCCGGTACAGAGCGTCGAGATCGAGGCCGGCAGCGCCGGAAGCGGTGCTGGCTGTTTCGGGGCTGTCAGAAACCGACTTGCTGCCGCTGCCGGCCCGGCCTTTGCTATGCCCGTTGGACGCCCGGGGCGCTTTTTCGCCGGGCGCCAGCAGCCCCCGGACCAGCGCCTCCAGTGCCCGGTAGCGCAGGCTCAGGCTCTCGACACTGCCATAGACTCGTTGCTTACGCGGCAACGTCGACCGGCAGGGGATGCCGCTGCCGATGCAGTTGCTGCACGGGTCGCGCGGCGTTTCCCGCTTGCACTTGGCGCGCCGCTGCTTGCAGTGGTCACAACTGACGGCCGCTCGCCGTCGCTGGTGGTCCGGCACCCGCTTGCCCCGAGACGCTGCCGAAGCGGGACTCGATATCGAAATCGTGACAGCCAAAGCGGCTGCGTCCGGAGCCGAAGCGGCCGGAATGGCCGATGCCGATGCCGATGCCGACGCCGACGCCACAGGGGCATCCCATGGCGCTGCCAGCGAAGTAGGCATAAGAATGGAGGAGGAGACAGGGCAGCAGCTCGAGCGGCAAAGGATGGGCGTTTAAACCAGGCAAGGAGAGAGTAATGGCAGCATTGGGGTGAAAATGCCAAGGAACGCAGCGGGAAAAGGCAAACGAGGTCTGCTGTTCCCGTCACCCTTTTTTAGGGGAGTTTTATCAACTTTGCAGGGGCGAACTAACTGAAACTATGCTGCAAGTTTACAAGCCGACAAAGCTACTTCCAATCGGCAGCTCTTGAAGGGGAAAGGTTCGGCGCTAACTCGGAAAAGACGAAGCGAAAGAGATTGAGGGAAAGAGAGTCTAGACCAAGGCAAACGAGATAAAACAAGGCCTTGTAAAGCGGGCGGCAAAAGGAGAAACGAGTGAAATTCAAATAAAATGCCAAAACTAAACGATGGCCGTGGCGTTGCATCGAGACGGAAGAATTAGTCTTATCGTCGTCTGATTTGGCCGGAAAGTTCACGTGACCGCCGGTTGCAAACAGGATCGACCGCTTTGCCGTGTCCCGGCCGTCTGTAGCGAGAGGCTAGATAAAGCGGTGGCAACGTCCTCAGTGGGTGGTGGCGTAACAAAGTCGAATTATAAGGATCACGGTCTGTTATGATTACTGAGATAAGTGTAAAAATATGGGACGTAAGTGACGAGGGCAAAATGAGCTCACAGTGTCATAACCATTGTGGGAGGCAAAGGGACCCCTGGGATTTAGATGAGCCATGATTGAGGTCTGAGGAAGTAGAAACGGAAATCCCCGTCATGGTGATAGTTTCAAAAGGCCGTGAAAATTGCCGGTATAAGTTGCCATGACGGAGATTCCGGTGGTTTGATTGGCTAGAACCAGAGTGCTCAGTCAGACCTTAGTCAGAAGCTTGACCAAATTCATTTCGGATAAAAAGTGGAGCGGACACGTCCAAAAAAGATTGCATACGGAGTACATTTCACTGAAACCACCTTTTTTCGGAAATCTGTCTGTGTGCATAGCCGAAGCCTTGTGTCCATCAAGCAGTTTATGCTCGCATAACTGCATATTTTGAAAGCCGCGTCACCGGGGGCAAAAACACGTACTGGATGATGGAAGGAACTTGAGAAGATGGCATTACGTAGATTAATGGGGTGGAAAGAATTGTCGAGGCTGTGTGAATTTAAAGGCTGCTTCGGCAATGAATGCCTACAGGCTTTTCTTGATAAAGAGTTTATGAGGTGCAGATTTATTATGACAGTGGCATCTTTAGGTGCAGTTACTTTTTGACTCTACGCATCAAGCGTCAACTATGCAAGGGTTTGGCTACATACTTATCTTTCGTTCCATCAATTCTGGGGAGGCCGGCAGTCTTCCCCTCTTTGGCGGCGGCAGAATCGGTCGGAAAGTCCCAAGGGATATCTAGGAATATAGTCGATGGGCTACACGTGACTCGTAAACTCGGCTCCGTGAGGGCAGTGAGCCGGGCCAAGCACCACTACTTGCTCCCGCTGCTCCACGGCCCAGCCTCCCGTTGACAAGCCCTGCGACCCACAGCGTCGTCGACATGGCGTCGCCGCGCTCATCAGCACACATGGCGAAACGGCCCAGAGTAGGTGAGCGCACAATGCTCGCATGCATCACCTGCAAGCAAAAGAAGCTAGTGTGAGGGCCAGAGCCCCCAATGCCAAAACTGTATCCGCTCCGGCAACGGGCGACGGACCATTTCTGCCACGATGCCGACGTCCGGTCCGACAGAGACACCAGCGTCCTCATGCCATCCCTAGAGGCTACGCACGGACAAGCCCATGTGTTCGTCCGAGGTCTCCCTCTTGTGCTTGAGTGCTGTCCTCCATATTTAGCGAGCCAATGACGGAGGAATACGATCCTCGGCCACACTAGAGACCAGCCGAGCCGCCCAGTGGCGTCGGCCAGCGCCGGCTTCAACGAGTTCCCCGTCGAGTGGCTCGCGAAGCAGGGCACCTGGTTCTGCAACTCGGTCGACGCTGTCGCCGAGGCCACGGCCGACATGGCCATGTTCAAACGGCCGGCCAAACTCGCCCGTCGTCGAGATCAAGAGCAAGAGCTCATAGTGCCATGCCAAGGACGGCGCATTCTAGGCTTGAGCACAGTAGAACGACCATGGGACACGAATATCCCTCGACGGCCACGGCCTTGACAGACTACGCCGGTAAACATCGCGGACGGTCGGATATCACGACAAACACCCAACCACGAAGCATACTTCATTACAGGTGCATGCTGGTAAGAAACAATGATGGCGATATCACATCCACACATTGTCATCGCCTCCCTCGGCGATCCTTTACAGTTGCAATGGAGATTGAAGACCACTGCAAAGAATTGTGCTTTTAGGATAGACTGTGCATAAGACCCGGAAACTGCTGGATCTTATTGGCAAGATTAAGAGAGGAAAGATAAAAGATAAAGATGGACGGGCATGTTCAACTGCAAGGGCAATTATCGCTGCTTTCTGGAGTCGACCCTGAACGTTAAATAAGAAATCAGGATACACTTGTTGTTTAGCCTATGGAAAAGATATTTGCGTGAAGCGTCTTTCAAATTAGCCGTTCTTGCTTCTCGTCACTCGTCTCTTGTCTATCTCGTTCGTTTACTTTGTGATAGAAAATAATAATGTTTATTTATAGTTAAAGGGTATTAACAGGTATTTTTTGCTAGGTCGTGGCAAAAAAAGAGAGATTGAGCAGCAATAATCGCTGTCGCTGTAGATATAACTAGGTAAAAACTTAAAAAACAAAAAAAGAATCTCCCGAGCCGAAATCGAATCGGCGACCTTTCGGTTACAAATGACCATTACAGCCGAACGTGATGAACCAACTACACCATCAGGAGTGATTGCACGCCAAACCTGGGAATAAGTATATAAGTGCTAGTACAGGGTGAGATGACAGACAATTCCGGAATATCACCAACCTCACTTTGCTTTCCTTCTCCTTTCTTTCCTTTGTCTTTTGTCTCTTCGCTTTCTACTCCTTTCTCCTTTGTCTTTTGTCTCTTGGATCCTAGTTACCTTTGTTTTCTTCAGATAGTTCTTCATACTAATAACAAGATTTTTGTTCCTGTGCTTGACCAACTTCCAGAGTTGAAATATACGCCGCATTACACATCAAAGATGCCGTTGCGCCAGCCGCCGCGTTCAAATTCCCGGATACGAGACCCTGCTTGCACAGCCTCCTCGTTCCACACCTGTACAATGCTACCGGGCGCGTAGACGCCGTCAAACGGGCCGCCCTGCCGCGGCTGTATACGCAGGTCGGCATCCACTGGCGCCGGTCCGTCGTCTGGCGGCTCCGAAAAGCGTGCCATGACAGCGCGCACCATGGCGGCCAGGTCACCCGGGCTGGCGGCACGGGCGGCGCGCAGCCGCTCACGCGCAAACACCAGCTCGCGGTTGAGGCGGTGCAGCGCAGTCTCGACGGCGGCGCCCAGCTGTCTTTCCAGCTCACGACGCAGCAGCGGCCGAAGCAGCGGCCGCAGCATCCCGGCGGACCAGGCCAGGCCAAAGCCCTGCCGCTTCCGCCCTTGCACGACGTGCCCGTGCCGCTGCCGAAGCCGGTAGTCAAAGCGGTGGATGTGCACCGAGACGGCGCGCAGGGCCAGCATCGTCTCGGCGCGGTCCTGGACCAGGTCAGCGGTCAAGTGCAGATCGACGCCGCGCTGGTCCATCCAGACCGAGGCCGTGCCGGCCAGCCACCACGACCAAGGCCGCCGCAGCCGCAGCACAAAGCCAACGTCCTCGGCCGCCAGCGACAGCCCGTCGAGGCAGATGCGCGCCTGCGTGCTGGGACGGCCGCCGGCCAGACTGCCCCCTCGCGCCTCGGGCGGAGCCTTGCGGATCTCGACGGCGTTGTGCAGTTCGAGGCGCAGGCGGAACGGCAGAAAAGACGAGCCGTTGACCGTCTGGCCAGGCTCCAGCATCAGGCTCTCCAGCAGCAGGTCCATACCCTGGTCGGGCGACGTCAGCTCCAGCCGTGGAATCGGTACACAGTGCACGGCCTCGATGGCCGCCGGAAGCAGCACGCTGAAAAAGTCGCCGGCCAGTGCAGAGGCCGACGAGCCGTCTTCCGCCACGAACAGGCCGGCCATACGCTTCGCCGTAGCCGCCAGACCGCAGAGATCGGGATCGTCAGCCACGGCGCGCAAGACCAGCTGCAGCTGCGATAGCACGTCCTCGCCCAGTTGGCTGAAAGACGGCGCCGACGACTCGTCCACCAGCTGCTGTGCCTGCTCCGCCAGGCCCTGGAGGCGGCCCTCGGCCTGGTCCCAGGAGCCCGGATCGGTCAACAGGCCGCGCAGGACCAGCATGGCCTGGTCCACGAGTGCGTCGAGCTTCTTTGGCAGCTTTTGTCCGTCGGCCGCTGTAGCCAGCTTTTCGGTCCACCGCTGCCAGCGTCGCCCCAACTCGTGCCACTCCTCCTCGCGGCCCAACGATGTGAGCAACGCCCACAGGTTGTCTAGAGCAGCGTCTGCATGGTCGGCCGCCAAAGTATTTGTTGCCGCTGCCGCCTCGGTCGCCGTCTCGCCTGCCGCTGCCGCTTTCGATGCCGCCGTGGCGGCTGCTCTCACGGCCGTCTTCAACCACCGCTGCAGCAGCGCCGTCAGCGTCGAGACCGACGTCCCGTACTCGGGCTTCTGGCTAAGCCGGGCCACGGCCTGCTCCAGTCGCGCAAACAGCCGGTCTCGTACGCCCTGGTCATTGTCCACGAGCTTGCCCTCTGCACTCTGCTTGGCTGCCACGGCCACCTGAGCCGCCCCGTCCAGAGTCGCCCCGGCAATGTCGTTGGCAGCCGCGCCAATGCCCGTTTCCCCCTCCCCATTCTTGTCTGTTTCTTCCCCCCCATTCCCCTCGCCCGTGCCCAGATCCGCCCTCTCGGCCACCGCCGCCACCTCTTGGGAGGCGTCTGATACGGCCAGCGCCGTGTCGCGAAACACATCTCGGCCGACGGCCGCCAGATCCGACAGCAACAGGCGAAAGTCACTGTTGGTCAGCAAGAGCGTCCCCATCGATTGCAGGCTCTGGTACGCCGTGGTCGTCTCGGCGGCTGCCGTGGCCGCCGCCGTCCCAGCCGTCTCTGCCGCTTCTCCGGCTACCTCCGCCAGGCCGTCGACGTCCACGTCGTGCGCCGCCCGCTGCAGATACCACACCAGCTCTTGCACCTGGTCGGAGCCGTTCTTGTGTTCCACCAGCTCCGACACCTGCTTCAGCCCCGTCTGCCAGAGTTGGAGCAGCGCTTTTCCGGGGCCGCTCAGCTGCGCCTGGTGCCGTTGTCGCACCGCTTCCATAGACTTTGCCAGCAGGCGCAAATGGTCGGTCAACTGCTCGCTCGAGGGCATAGACCCTTGCGACAGCGCCCTCAGCATCTGGTATGTCTTGAGCTTCTCATGCAGTCGCTGTTGCCGGGCCGTCTCCCGGTCATGCTCTGCCAGCAGCGATGCGAGGAGTGGCTGGCGCTCGGCCGCCACCTCTGGGCCCTCATCCTCGGTCTCATCGCTCTGCCAGCACGGAAAACAACAGGTAAGCCAGCCTGCCATTGTTTGGGGATTCTAGCTTTTTTCAGTATTACCATGACATTTGGACAGAAGCGTCACTGAGCCTCTCAAGACTCCCTTTGAAGAAGCCTCAAGCGATGACGTCGTTTTGCGATGACGTCGCGTCTTCACGTATGGCCGTTGGACTGATCGCTTCCTTATTATCGCTTCCTTATAATACAGCTCAACTCGATATGCCATTGGCTTTTATCGGCAAAAGGGCCTCCCAGAAAATGCATCCCAGGAATTGCATCCCAGGAACTGCATTCGCGTGCATTATAGGAACGGCTGAGCTTCGATCGCACTACAGTTTCGGCTACATTTCCACTAACCCTTTATGCACTGTAAGAAATGCTTTACGTCAACGTTCTATAATTCCACTCTCATTCTTTGTAGAGTGCTTCGACAAAAGACTTGATCTACAAGAAATGATGTGGCTATAGTTACCGCCCCGAATCATCGAAACTTGATACCGATTCTCGGTTAAGCGGCGGTCTAGAACGAAATGTTTTCGTGTTTCCTTCTTCCCTCTTTCTTTATCAGATCGGCTAGTCTAAAAGGTAAAAAGGGCCGGTAACTCTTCCTATGCCTGTGGCTGCATATATGGAGATTGGCTGCAGCTTCTCGCGCTATCCGAAAGGTGTCCCCGATTTTATTATCACAACCGAGGCCGAGGTCGGCCAGGTCCGCTCGGCTCTGGCGTAAGGAGAAAGCGTTTGGGTGCGGTGTGTTGTCTATTGGATTCAATTTCAACCTTTGTAGATCGGCTTTTATGCTTTAATGAAGAAATAAAATAAAATAAAATGAAAAACAAATCAACTTCACCCAGAGAGACACTATCAACCCGTCCCCTCCTCTACGAGCTCACCTAGGAGCATCCAAGGCCGTTGGCAGTACTTTCAGAGGGGATAGTCAGCAATGGCCGTTGGGCAACACAGCGGACAAAATTCTCCAAGAGGCGGAAGAGACGGAAATGGCTTCTCTGCAGCGGTTAATAGCTCGTCTTGCATGCGTGTCAGGCTCTTGTTTGCACTGGCGTTGTCCCATGCAGACACTAAGGCAGGCCCCCGTTCCCGCCAAGGCAAACCTAAATTCCTACAGCATAGCGAATGAGAAGAATGGCCTAGGGTTATCAGTCTCAAAAGAGACATCCTCCGAGCAAATACACGCGCAAATTGCCAACGCACGTCAAAGCTATCAGCAACGGCATCACAGCTATCAGAAGCAGCCATCAATAGAAGCACAGCTATCAGAGGCAAGCCGCAGTTATCAGCCTGCACGCATATACTTTTGGAGCAGCGGAATCTGCAACACGTTGCAGCCATTCCATCTTGACCTTCCTAAAATCCCTCCCTCCCGTCCTAGACCAGACCTTCCCAAAAAGGCACACCAGCTCTGCGAGTTGTAAACTGTAGTCGTCGTCCGAGTTGAACCTTTTTGGCTGCGGTCCTCGACATCGCCGGCCCTTTGGACAGCCCGTGCGATTAGCAACAGCCTTGAGTGATTACCTCTCTGATAAGTCGCACCATCTCGTACCATATCATCAATAGTCGACAATCGTATGCGTTCGGCCTAATGCAGCCAAGCATCAAGCACCAGACAGCAAACAACGGTTACGCGCGAGGGCCGCAGGATCATATATTTGCAAAATACCGCTAAACCAGGCAATGTATCTGCCTTCTTTCCTCCGCACTCACAAGCACATGCGGCGCCGGAAAGAACCGGGGGGCTCTGCTTGGTAAGTAGCAGCAGAAAGATGGTGTACGAGGTACTTGCGTTGCCTGAGCCCACTTTTGGTAATCAGATGAAACCACCATGCACTACACTGGATTTGGGAAAGGAAGGGGCAAGAAATGAAGAGAAAACTCTTCTTCCTGGTTCCACCTACGACGTGCCCTTTTTGGTTTGCCTTCCGGTTAGCCTCCTTGCGTCTGGTGGCGCCGGCGCAGCAAGTTTCTCATGTCCGGCTAATTATCAGATCAAGATAACAATGTGCGCGGAAATGCTTGGTGCAGAATACGAAGAAAAAATCTGCTGTTTTGTTAGTGTTGATATGCACGAGGGTTTTTCCTCTAGACCCATCGCAAACTCTTGGCATGCTCATATTCGAGCGAAAAGTGTGCAAATGTGGACGGCCCCCAATGATGCAGCAGAGGAAGACGGCAGGAGATGGGCCAGCATTCTAGAAAATGGTGATTTCTTTGTGCTTCTCTGGCTTCTCTGTCCCATCGTTTTCCCCGAAAGCAGAGCGATCTTTTACGTCTCTCGAGATTATCGTTGCTTGGCTGTCTGGGCAGAAGCTTGACTGCCTTGCCGAGCCCTCCGGACAAAAAGAAGGAGAGCAGCGAAAAGCTTGTCGTTTGCCAAGGCACGGGTGGGCCACCGTAGTCGGCTGCTTTCATTGCCTTTTCATTATCTGATCCGCCGAAAAATTGGCGAATGTGCAGGGGTTCCCTGCTTGGAAAAATGCGACCATGAAAGGCATTGCCGACGTCGGTGTGATGGGGTGCAAGTACCTAGCAGGGTCTCCTTTTTCATCCTCGTTGTCGTGCGTGAGCGCTAGGCCGAAACAGGCAAGCGTTTGGCCTGATTCTCGGATCTGATAGGGTTCTTCCACGCAAAAATCAGATAAGATTAGATCACCTCGACGATGCACGCGACACTAACGGAGCACCCAAACCAGTAGGTCCCTCGCGTGCCAAGCAGCGCTGCACACACCCTCCCTTGGCTATCCTCTGCTTCTTACTCGGCACCGGACTGCCGTTTCTGTTCTTCTTCCGAGGACACTCTGGCCCAGCATCGTAGAACATGGCATGTCACCGGTCCAGAAGAACGAGCGGCAGCCGCGGCATGGCAGGGTGGTGACGGACAGAGGAGGGTGTTTTGGAGCTTTTTAGCCGCTTAATCTCTTTGGCACGCTTTTACAAGGTTCACCTGGCGTCATTCTGGCTTCCGAGAATGGCTTGCGTACTTGCTAGTTTTTTCTCCGTTCCCTGCCCCTCTCCCTCTTCTCGTCGCCTTGTTCGTCCCGTCCATTGTTTCTTGGCGTTGTACCTGTTACGGTTCCAGCTCCGAAGCGTTGTCCTTGCAGAGTGGCGTTGCCGTGAATCGTACGAAGAGCCTGCCACGCCGGACATGTAGAAATATGCCTGGGTAGCTTGGGGGTTGCAAAGCTCTTGGCAGTGGTCTCCACCATCGTCTGCGTATGACAAACTAGCTTGCAGAAAGCCGGCCCAACCATGCCCGTGCGTCGTCACCGACAAACATGTGCCCAGAAGCCCAAATCGAAAAAGGGAGAATGGGATATTCTCGACATTCTACTGGCAGACCGGTCAACCGTGCACGGTGATGGGCAATGCGATGCTCGTCGATCAAAAGGTACCGCCAAGGTACGGATACCTTCAATGGTGGGCAACATGCATGGTAAAGCTAGTCTAGTCGTACGGCTTGCCTCTGCAAGGACACTATTGGCGGCGCCATACTTGTTTCCGCAAGTCTTTGCTCCACGTTTCGTGGGTGGGACTAGGTGGTCCTGGTGTTCATCGCCGCCCTGGTCTCTTCAAAGCTGCTGTCAAACTTTTCCCAGGGCCGGACGACATGGCAATGGATCTACCAAAGTACAAAAGGGCCAGCATCTGCAGTCTGTCGATCGCTGAGCCATACCCAAGAATCCACAAGGCGTAGCTCCCTTTATCATTCTATTTCCTTTTTCTCTTGTCTTTTTTTCCTTCAACTCTTTGCCGCCAGATTCTTTGAGGAGCTCGTCCAAGACACCCCTCGGCTTCTCCCATAGACGCACTCTCTCATTTCTCCAGCCGTGCCGCCATGGTGCGAGTTTGTTGGGGTCCGTCCAGCCGCAAGGCCCCATGGCTGACCATGACGCTCTTATTGCTTCTGGGCCTGGTCTCACAGCCAGCGCTGGCAGACTTGGAAATCTTTGGCGAGTACTATGTTCCGGCCGACACCGAGTGCATGGAGTCGCTGGCCTCGCTCTACCAAGCCGTCAACTGGAAGGGCTACAGCGGCTACAAGTCCATTTGCAAGAGCAAAAAGGTCGCCGTGGCCCTCTACTCGGCCATGTACAAGTACTGCACGCCAGTCCATGTCGACACGAACCAGGACGTCATGGATGCCATTTGCCAGAAACGGCTCAGCATCGACGCCATCAAGATCTCGTCGCTGGCCAAGAACCTGACCACGGCCGACATTGACGCCCTGCCCGTCTACTCCCAAAAGGAGATGAAGGGGCAGACCAATGTGACGACCCCGTTTCTGCCCAACAAGAAGTACTACGAGTACTATTTTGCCCCTGAGCACGCCGATGACCGCGACACTCGGAGAACAACTGGCTATGCGTATGTCCCCTTCATTGCTTCTCTTGCTGTCCCCCTTCATTGCTTCTCTTGCCTGTTGTCCTGACCATCAGCCTCTCTCACTACGGCTTCTGGGGTGCTGTCCTCATCATCGGCATGGCCCAGAACTTGGTCCGCCACATTGTCTACCACCGCCGCGGCTACGTCTACACCGACGCCGAGGGCACTGGCCGGCCGACAGCGCCGACGCGGGTTCCGGCCCTCTTCCGGCCCGTAGTGGCTGTCTATGCTTCGGTGCGCAAGTACTTTTTGGTGCCCAGCTCGCTCGGATCGTACCGCAGCCGCCGCTTCCTGGGCTGCACCGTTCCAACGCGCATGGAGTCCTTTGTCGTCTTCTCGTACTGGATCCTCAGCATCATTACCACCTCGGCAGACTACAAGGCAGCCGGCAAGGGCCCGACCTACAAGTCCACGGCTGCCGGTGTCCTGCACTACGTGGCCGAGCGCTCCGGCATTCTATGCTACGCCAACATCCCGCTCATGTGGATCTTTGCCGGCCGCAACAACATTTTCATCTGGCTGACCGGCTGGAACTTTGGCACCTTTAACCTTTTCCACCGGCACATTGCACGCATCGCCACGCTCCAGGCCATTGTTCACACCGTCACCTTTGTCATGTATTACTATGCCAACGGCCTTGGTAAGCTTTTCTTTGTCCTCCTTCCTTTTTTCTTTGTCGTCATCTGCTTGTTCTGACCATTTGCAGTGCAAAAGAAGCTCAATGTCAACATGAAGAAGCTCTGGCTGAGACTGGGAATTGCCGCCATGGCGCTCATGATGATGATTATTGGCTTCTCGTTTAGCTATTTCCGCGTCCGCTACTACGACATGTTTCTCGTCACACACATTGTCTTGTCTCTGTGTCTGCTCATCTTTCTCTTCTAGTAAGTGACCCTCTGTCATTTCTCTGAGCCTTTCTAACGCTCCAGCCACACGAGCCATTATGCCAACGACGTCTGGAACCACCCCCTCCTCATGCCGGCCGTCGGCATCTGGGCGTTTGACCGTTTCATGCGCCTGGTCCGCCAGCTCTACTGCAACATCCACGTCGGCCTGAACCGCAAGAAGACGGTCCTCCAGACCAAGTCGGTCGTGACCTACGACGCCGAGGTCAACATGCTGCACTTTGACGTTGTGCCGGGCAACAAGAACCTGCTCGTCGGCCCCGGCCAGCACTACTACCTGTACCAGCCCCTGCGCATCCTCGGCTGGGAGAACCACCCATTCACGCTGGCCGACTGCCAGCGCGAGACCGAGAGCGCCGACGGCCGCACGCATCTGCACTTTTGGGTGCGGCCCTACGATGGCTGGACCAAGCGCGTCCGCTTCGAGTGCGAAAAGGCGGCCGCCGCGTCTTCCTCTTCGTCCATCACCACGGCCCTCCTGCTGGAAGGCCCCTACGGCCACTCGGAGCCGCTGCACGCCTTTGACGAGGTGCTCTTTGTCGTCGGCGGCACCGGCATCGCCACCGTCGTGCTCTACATCAAGGACTACCTCGAGCGCCTGCAGCCGTCGACGCCGGGCGGCCGCCTGCGCACGCGGACGCGCCACCTGACGCTCGTCTGGGCCGACCGCAGCGAGCTGCACATGCGCCGCACCATTGCGGCCTCGCTGCAGCAGGCGCTCGGCCGCAGCGACATTGACTTGCAGCTCTACCTGACCGGGCCGTCCAAGGCGGCGCCAAGGCCGGTGGCGGCCAAGGACGTCAGCAGCGGCGAGTCCACTCCCGACTTGGACGAGAAGAACATGAGCGAGAAACACCACATCGACTCGTCGAGCAACGCGTCCAGCCCTGTCGACCCCGTCGGCCCCGCCATGTTCCCGGCGCTGCACTACGGCCGGCCCGACGTGGCCGCCATTGTCGCTCAGGCCGCGGCAAACGTGCGCGGCACCCATAGCCGGCTCGCCGTCATGGTGTGCGGCACCGACAGTTTGTCAGACGTCACACGCAAGGCTGTCGTCTGCAACATGGAGAAGACGCGGGATTCCATTGAATTCTACCAGGAGTCGTTTGGCTGGTAGAATGGGGAGGGGGGATAAAAGGCTTTGATAGATGATACCAATTATAATTCAAGAATCTAGATCTATACCCATACACTACAAGAATCTAAATCTATACATCCAGCCACCCATTACACCTAGGACAACCCCACCAGCCCCCGGATAATGTGCACCATGGGCGGCACCGAGGAAAAGGCGACGGTCACCGTGCCAAAGAGGCTCATGGCCAGACTCGACAGCGCGGCCGCACGCGGATCAGTGCGCAGCAGCAGGGCCGTGCCCAGGGCAGAGGCATTGGCGCCAAAGCTGACGCCGCGCGTAACATAGTCGTCCTCGGGGATGCGCAGCCACGACAGCAGCTGGCGGCCCATGAGCACGCCCAGGATGCCCGAGATGAGGGCCACGGCGGCCACCGTGTTGAGGTCGCCGCCGAGGTTGCGCACGGCCGGCGTGGCCAGGGCCAGCGTCAGGCTGCGCGAGGTAAAGGCAAGGCTGCGCTCGGGGCTGATGCCAATGTGGTGGCAGACGATGGGGTAGGCAAAGAGCGAGGTGACCGACAGCACAATGTTGGGCACGACAATGGCGACAAAGTGGTGCTGCAGCTCGCGTCGGTACTGGTACATGGGCAGAGCCAGCGAGACAATGCTGACGTCGAGCGCGCTCGCCAAAACGTCCCCGGCTCCGGGATAGTGTGCCGTGCCCGACGACGACGACGATGCGGCGGCCGATGCCCACAGCTTCAAGTACGTCATGCCGTGGCGGTACTCGTCCAGCGTCTCGGGCAGGCCGTTGCCGCGCACTCGCCCGAGCAGCCAAATGACGAGCAGCGTCGAAAAGGCCGACACCAGCACCGGGTGCATCACCTGGCGCCACGCCGCCGGCAGCCCCATGGCCCCCAAGTACATGAGCACGTTGATGCAGAGCTGCAGTGGCATGGCATAGCCCGTGGCGTAGTAGACCGGCAGTCCTACGGCCAGCAGTAGTGTGGCGTACATGCAGCCGTCGACGTGTGCGCCCACCCACTCGGCCCAGCGCTCGACTCGGAGACGCCGGATCTGCTGCTGCTGCTCTTTCGCCGACGCGTGCTGCCGCGCCACCACCTGCACTGGCTGCACCGGCACATCGCTAAAGGAGCTCAGAGGGTCGTCCAGGTTCTGTCCGCGGATCGTGATATACGCCGCCGTGTGCGAGCGAGGGGGGGCCGTTGGCGTCTCTGTTGTCTTTGGCGTCCCCGCCGTCTCGGCCGTCTCCGTTGTGTTTGGCGACGAGGCTCCCGACGCCCGCAACAGCACCATGTCCATGCTCTCGCGCTGAAGCTCCTCGGCCCGCTGGTGCAGAGCCTTGCGCGGCGGACTGATCACCAGCTGGATGGCACGTGTCATGTAGGCCGTAAAGATGGTCATGGCGACAAAGCCAATGACTGCCTGGTCAGCAGAATTCCTCCATGAGAGCATGAATTCCTCCATGAGACAGCTCCCAAAGGTGTCGAGCCTTACCGAAAACACCAATAATCTTGCCCACCTCGGCCGCAGATATTCTCGGGCTCAGCGGCAGCATCACAAAGGCCGGTGTGAAAAACAGGTTGAGCCATCGAAGAGACCAGCCGCCCTGCACGGTCAGAAACGGCAAAAAGCACTGAAAGAAGAAGCGCGTACCGAAATGTTAATGTACCGCACAATTGTCTTTGTGCGTCTCTCGCCCATCACACGGTCGCAGAGCACCAGCGCCACAAACAGCAGCACCAAGCAGGCCACCGATGCCGGGAAAGCCACGCCGCCGAGGCTAAACAGCCGGTCTACGCCAAAGCAGGCCGCCATGGTGGCAAAGGCGCCAATGGGCACGGACACGAAGCTGCGCAAGAAGCGTCGCCGGTCGGCCTTGGCGACCTGTCCGGTTAGTAAGAGGGTAAAAAGGCAAGAGGGAACAAGTGCGCACCATTGCGAGGGCCACGGCGGCATCGCTGAGTATGGGCAGGATGCCATTATGCAGCCCGGCATTTGTGGCGGCCACACGCACAGCCATACCAGAAAAACTTGTATCTAGGCTGGAATTAGTCGAAAACAGTTGAATTGGAAAAAATTGATGTGATTATGCAGCAGACATATGCAGCAGCCGGAAGTAAGTAAGGGTGGAACACACTCGGAAGAAACGCCGATGCTGTGGCAATCAACGGAGACGGGCCCAGTAATTTCCTTATCCCGATTGTGCTGCCGTAGAGTCACGGAGCTGGCGCTGCCGTCTTTCGGTGAAGCTCGCTGACCCGATTGGGCGATATTACCGCTTTTGGACTAGTTGGTCCGCCCCATTTTATCTTTCTGGCGCCGAGGCCGGGCCCGATATCTCCACTATATTTTAGACAGTGTTGCAGGAACAAACAGTAAAGCCTATTTCCGGCCAGTGTAATACTTAGTTTTACGTGGGTATCACAGCCAGTTGCAAAGTACCGGTAACACTGGCATTATATAGATAATATCCGGGCAAAACTTCAGCATTATAATGGCTGCTTAAAGTGTCAATAGCTATAGCAGTTTTCTAAATAGATTGAGATTGTGATTCGAATTTAAGAAGCTTGCAAAATACTTAAATATTTGCTGTGTGACCTAGTAAATTACACTACCCGAATTCAACACCCGGCTAGACCAACTCTGAATTTCGAGGATTGATCTAATAACATTGCTATTTTGAGATAATACAGCTGCCTTCTATTATTAGATCATGTCTAAAAACGAGATAGTATACTCTAGGTTTAACAAGACGGTGGAGGAGCTTCAACTTGACTTCTTCCGAGGCTGTGCAGTTTCCAGTGCAACTGCAGCTACAGCCTTATCGTGGAAAAAATGGAACACGCACTGGTAAAGGCCATCCTCTCGTATCCCATAATCTACTTTCTCTCTAAAGTCACACGACCTTTTGTATGCGCGTTGTATGTAGCGGGAACCGAGATAAGGCTATGTTTGGGAAGATCTGCATTGCATCAAGCCACTTCGGAAGCTTTTTTGGTGGCTATATCTCTCCGCTGAGTGTGATCCTATCCGATTATCGAGCGTGGAAAAACACGTTCCTATTGCGACATGGTTCGTTTGCCAATGGCTATCCTCCTGCCCTTCTGGGGTAGTAGGCTTTCTTTGCCGTGTCTTGCATTATCAGCGCCACTCTATAATCTGGCTCTATGCCCAACGACTACGAAGCTGTCATCTCTCAGGCTGGTCGCCCCTCAAGGTCCTCCTCGGCCAGATCACCGCGCCCGCCAACGGCTACGGCTTTGTGCCCTATGCCACTCTCCACACCACTGTGATTATCTTGCTCAATCTGTACGGCACCCTCGGCGGCATCATGGGCTAAGAGTATTTCAACAGCGACCCCGGCGGCACCGCTGCTCCATGGCAGTCAGCCCAAGAGATGACAGCTATTCTGCGCCCCAACAAGACTGTCGACTTGCGCGTCTCCCGCGCCGATGCAGTCCGCCTGCAGGCTGCCTGGCACGACAGTGTGCTCCATCAGGTCGGCAACTCTGTAGCTGTAGACTACGTCTCTATGATAAAACAGAATAGCGCTTTATCACGAAAAACTTTTGTTTCCCAGTCTTCTGATCAGGCTCGTATAAAACTCTACTGATGTCCGAATAAAGTGGCCTTGCATAGACGTGTCTGATATGTGATCAAGCAAAGCGAACCTTCCACCTCGATTTCGGCGTTGTGCCACCTATGCTTTTCCATTCTTTGATTTTTCAAAAGTACAAATACGGCCCCAAATATCTACATAATTTAGTCATAGCATCAGTTGTGGTACATTCTATGTATTATAATGGCTAGTATTACTTGACGTAATTATCTGCAGGCTCTGTTGATCTTTTTCCGTGCCCGAAAATCATCCATTTTACAGCCTGTATACTTTTGTCAAACCATCATTTGTGCATCCCCGTCCACCCTTTTCTCAAGCTTGATGTTCCGGGCCAAGGGTTGAAAAAGGTCAATGGCCCCTGTCAACGAGGGCCGGCCGTGTTTGAATATCCCAGATTAGTAATATTATACTTTAATTGTTATTCTGTCTGCTCCGTTGTCCAGGTCCCTTTCCATCTTTTCGACTGGCCTGGAAGAGTCTTGGTGGGCTTGGACTGTTAAATGACAAAAGATCAATGGCCGTAAATTTTAACCGGAATGCTGCCTTACAAAGCTTCAAAGTGGCCATAGATATAAGCTAACATTGGTATTTATTCAAACAAAGTGTTAATTCTGCCTATTCTAATAATTAGTTTACAGTACTTTCCAATAATATTCTCAAAGTCCAATATTCAAATCTGTCAGTAAACAGTCACTTTCGTAATAGTAATTTGCCCCATAACAATAATTCGATCCTGCAACACTAATTTGTGATAGTAAACAGATGTCGCTTTCGGTAATTCGCTTCCATAACAATAATTACTGCAACACTAATCTGTAAACAGATGTCGCCTTTGTAATAGTAATTCGCTCTCATAAAAATATTTCGATCCTGCAACACTAATTCGTGTCAGTAACTCGTACCAATAACAAAAGTATCAAGATCCACAATTCACGACCAACTTGTACCAATAACCAACTTGACACTTACACGGCCACTAGACTGTCGGAAGAGTCGGCACGACAACGTCTTCGGCGAGTTTAGCAAGGTCGTGTCCCTCCGGGCAGAATGCACCGTCGTCAAAGGCGGCCCCGGATTCCCAAATGTTAAAGTTGACAATGTCCTTTAGATTGTAATAAGAAACAATCGTGTATATATTGCCAATGTAATCAATGGTATGCGTTCTTTTGAAGACCCCATCGCGTTTGAAATCTCTCGTGCGGGCCAAGCAACCCGCAACCTCATTCACGGCATCAGCAAGCTTGCTTTCTGATGAACAATTCAGCAGCTCCGTGGCAGAGACGTTTAGATAGTGCTCGCAATTTTCCGGCGTAATCCGAAAGCCATTCTTAGGGGGCTCTTTTTCTTTTGAGCGTTTGCTGTTCAGCTCTCGGTAGATAAGGCCGCCACAGGACAACTTACGACTTGCGCTCCAGAACTTGCTGTCAGTCCATCTTGTCAGGGTCTTGGAATGCAGGTATATGTAGACATGTCCGCTACGTCCAATGGACCCTTTTTCAGGGGGGTGTCTGCTGAAAATGGTAGCGCGGTAAGCAATTGCCCACTTCACAATACGGCGGGCTTCTGTTGGGCCGAGAACGAAGCATCCTTTCACGGTATACTTTGGGGAGCCAAATTCGATAATGGCCCTCATTCTCAGTATAGCCGTTGCGTTTGTGACATCAGAGGACTGTCCAGGCGAAGAGTTTCTGGAGCCTGTCAACGGACTCGAAGTAGTCGGCATAGTGTTGTTGTGGCCGTTGGCAGGATTGGTGGCCGCAAGCGCTGTTGTAATGAGGTTGCCAGCAAGCGCTGTAGTTGTATTGATATTGCCCGCAAACGCTGTTGTATTGAGGTTGCTCGCAAGGTTTGTAGTTAAATAGTTAGTGTTCACGGTAGCTGCGTTGTTGCTTCTCGTAATCGGCGTTGCCAAGGTAGTTACAGCAGGAGGCTGCATCATTGCAGTTCCCTGAATAGGATAATTGTCCGTTGTAGCTTCCAAATAATTGCGAACCGGAGCCAGCAGCTTGGCATCCGTGGGCTGTTGAAGCACCGTTGTAGTGTTTGTGTCGAAATAGTTGGCAGCGTTCTGCGAATTCATCAGCTCAACCGCAAGAGGATAAACCTGCGTCTGAATATTCATAGCAGGGCCTTGGTTGAGGGTCGGGAAAATTTCCGGGACAGGATAGCTTGGCACTGTATTGGCCGCTGCAGCGGGCATGGCAGAGGCAAAGCCGGAAAAGGGCATCTGCATGTTCGTGAAATTGGGCATCTGCATGTTCAAGAGATTGTTAAGACTATTTTCCAGGTCGGCAGCGTTTGTGGCAGTGACAATATCGTCGACGTTCGAAGCGGTCATGGGAACGTCTGCAACTTGAGCATCCGGCATAGTTCCGGCCGGAGCATTGTAAGCAACAAAGCTGGGCGCAGAAGTCGCCGGGTTTGCCCAGAGCAAAGAATTGTTCAAACTGGAAGTATCACAAAACATGCCATTGACAATGTTAAAGTTGTTTGACATTTCCACAGAGGGGAGTATGGTGTCTGGCAGTGGGCATGCAGGGGAGGCTGTGTTGCCCTGTGTCGAGGCATCGTTGGCTTGTGTCGGCAGACCGACGCTTGTGGCTTCGTCAGCTGTGGTGACAGGTCCGGTGGTTGCGGGTGTGCCCAAAGTAGCAGCCATGGCAGAAGCCGTGCTCGTTGTAGCAGCACCATCCACATTCGCAGTGGCTAGGATGGCAGCGCCAGGTGTTGTATCCATGGCCATGTTGTCCGCCGGTTCCAGCCTTTCGAAGCTGTCGAATTCCATACAGTCGTTTAAAAGGCTCTCCCAATCGACTTTGTCCTCGTCAACTGCCGAGGGAGGCTGTGAAGTAGGATGCATATTGTCAATGTGTGTAGCTCTGATGCATGAGTAAAAGATAAAGTAGAGTAACAAAATATGATGAGAAAAGAAGCTTAATTGATGAAGAATCCGAATGTCAAAACTTGGGATGTAATATGAATGGCAATAGGATGCTAAGCTATAGCTTTCCTGACTGGGAATATGGGATATATCCTCAGATTTATAGACGTCAAGACATCCCTTGAGGCACTCTAGCTTGAATGTTATTGAGTTTTGACTCTTCATGTCCCTTCTTTCCCATCTCGGCACAAGACGTCTTTCCTTGACACTGTCTCTAGACTGACATATGTCCTGGTGTAAATCGAGATTGGAGCCTCCTATTGGATTAAAGCCTAGCCCACATGTTCGCTCCTTCTTTCACTCCTTTTCAGTAAGATTCATTTGAGCAGCCCAATAATGCAGTGCCAAGTGGCTAAGCGGCTAGGGCAGTACTTGAAACGATATGGCCATCACCGCTGTCTTCAACGTACCGCTCCTACACTATTGCGTTGCTTGTATACAGCCAGCTTTATCTACTACGGTTTCTCTCAAAGGACCCCTGCTAAGTCACGATGGGGACCGCTTGGAATTATACTCGTGAAATAAAAGCCACTCGAGACAGCATTGATTGGGAAGGCAAGCTGAATAGAAAAAGACGTTTTATTGTGCGGTGCTAACTAAACGAATTGACTGCCCTGTTAGCCGTTAGGTTTTCACGAGTAGATATGACTCGTTTCTCTTCTTGATACACACTTTGACTAAATGTCGTGAAAACGGTAGCAAGGCTCCAAAAGACAGCTGCTGATTGGCTGCCTTACTAGCCTTACCTACTTCAGTTAAGTTCCCAAAACGGAAATAAGTGCAGCCCTGTGGGGAAAATGACTAACACATCGCGCTTGCGGCTCTCAAGGGGCTATTATGAAGTTCACAACTCAATTTTAGACTCAAAAGCTCCTAGCCTGTGACGCCAAAGTCCTCCAATCAAGACGCCAACCTGAAAATTGGAGCCTTTACAATGCCGCTGATAGCCTTTTTAACTAGTCAGAGGCCATACTTCTGTTCTAGGCCATTCCTGGGCTGTCTGCTCCCTCCTCTCCGTCAATGATGCTCTGTGAAAAGCCACGGTTGCAAATTCCCTCCAGAAGCGGAGACGTATTCTTCTCCTGGAAACACAACGGGAATCGGCAGAGTTCCGCTGAATGAATCTTGAATGGTCATGTACTTAGACTGGGTGACGGCATTGTCAGACTTCGTCGCACCTTGGGTCGAGCTCTGTGTAGAAGGGATCAAAACACCACACTCCCAATTTCGGCAAGTCATCTTGGTCTTGCCCGTGCCTCTTTCCTTGACCAGGCGTCCCCTAAGTAGAGCTCGAATTAGCATTGCTTGTACCCAATATAGCGGCAGGTTTGGTGTACGCACCATGCACTCTCTGACAGATTTGCACTACCCAGGTAGGCCCAGCTGCAGCCAAGGCTTTCATTGCCTTTGTCAGAGGGAGATGGATGCCGCACAAAGAACAGTTTGGTGTGAAGCAGCACCCCTTCCCTGACGTTTTGGGCATTTCGGAATATTTCTCGCGGAAACGAAGATGCATTCCACCATTTTGACTGGAGACAAATTGTCCCGGCACTCTGTGCAGTTTTATTAGCATTTCGCCCGGGCGTTTCTGTAGCATTGGCAATCGCGGAAAACTACAAGAAAAGGCGGCCAGGATTGACTCTAACCGCCGGGAGTGGCTTTCTCTGTCGAGCCTTGAAGGCTAGAAGTAGACTTACCGGAGCACCACCTCGACTGCGGAATACAGTCTCTTTGGTGGGAAAGTACACCCGGAAATTTTCTCTGGGTTTTACTGCTGATTCTGACGAGGCAACCTCTGCTATAGCCTCTTTCTTTCCTTTCGGCTGTTTGCTTGTCCGAGCCTCCAATTCCTTCATGCCGGAGTCCCCTTCCGTCTGTTAACAGCGTGTGCACAATAGAACCAAGAAAGTCTTAAAAGGGCTCGCAAACCTTGACAAGCATAGTAGAGGGCATTGATTATGCCATCCCCGAGTGAGCCAATCGACGAGCACTGTGAGAATATTCCGGTTAGCTACCTGCTCGTGTCAACACAAGGACTAGGGTGTAGAGCAAATTAGCCCCCTTCAAATACAGACCAGATAATCCACTTGCACAACATCATCTGTGCCCCATCCCATGGCGCTCACTGCCCTGCCAAGACCGCAATACCCTGTGCGTTTCCAATTCTTGGTGTCCGAGCCGCTTCTAGTCGCACAATCAGATTGTGCTCATCGTATCAAGCCAGTTGCTCTCGCATGTGCGATGCACTGATAAAATAATATAATAACCCACGTAACAATGCTCACATGCTGTGCACAAAAGCGTAGGGCTTTGTGGATGAAAAGTCATATTTCTCGAGACTTTTGATGAGCCCTTTGTCCAGCCCTTGTGCTGCGAGGAAATAGGTCAGGTCTTGGAGAAAAGGCGTTTGTTCTGTGCTCGCAGCCTTGTCGAGATAGGGAAGGTCAATGAGAAAAACCATCTGATTGTACTCTGGTTAGCTTCCTCTGGTGAACCTCAACGGGCCTGCGAGTTTCTCATTCCAATTGCCTACATTTTCCATGGTACCAGTCTCGCCCCAGTCGAAGGGCACGAGATTTCCTGTGGGCACCACAATGCGCAGGTAGGTTGCAAATTTCAGAATCTGCAGTTTGGAGTGCATACATCCATTCGAGTACATTGGTGGAAAACAGAACCGGATACGCTTTTCTGGGACATTACCTCGCATCTTTTCTTTCTGTAAAGGGGTATATGTGAGCAAAGAACGGTTAATAGACAGAAAAAAGAGGATAGAGAGCAACTGAAGGTCCTGAGATGCTTTTACACACGACCGAAAAGCAGCATATCCTTCCCTTTACTGCGTCTGCGCTTACCTGTTCTTCATCTGGTGCATAAGCAACGAAAATAGCTCTGGTTTTCCTAAAGTCGATCTTGGTCACAATCCACTCGTCGTCCCAAATAAACGAACTCAGAACAGCCAGTTGCAAATCGTCCTTTTGCAGCACCTCTTCAATGGTGATGTCATCACCGCGCCGCGGCTGGCCGCGCGCCCAAGTCTTTTTCAACACGCCATGGGCAAAGGGAAGGTCACCAGTCTTGGCCTTCTTTACTGATGGGTCGTCCAAAATAAACACGGGCCGCTGGCTTTTGCGCGTAGGAGGCTCTCCGCCCCTGCCAGCCCCGGATTCAGGGTCGGAGCTGTCGTCAATGATAACCGCCCCGCTTGCCTTTCTCTTCTTCGTTTGAAGCGGCAGCAACAATGATTCCTTGATCCCCTCTTGCGCACCAGTAGCAACGCCCGCCGCGCCTCCAGCTGCAGACTGGCGACTTTGTTCCAGCTGCTTCCGGCGTCGTGCCAGGCGCTCTGCTTCCATGGCGCGTCGGTCCAGGCTGAGCAAAGATGGCATTGCTGTCGCCGTTGTTGATGCCGATGCAGAGTTTGTTGAAAAAGGCTCCCAAACGGTGCTCCCGGCTAGGGCGGAACTTCCCTGTCCGCCGACCTTTCCGCTTTCCGCGGCCGCTGTCTCGCCGGCTTCCTTTGCTGTTTTGGCCGCGTTGGCCGCCGATGATGCCTTCTGCCGGCTGTCTTCTTCTTCTTGAAATTCGTCGCCGCTTTCGGTGGTTGCATCGTCAAAGGCATCGTCTTGATCCTGGCCGTTGCTCTTTGAATCGACAGCGTTGGCCTCCCTTATTTGTGAATCGTCGGCCATGGAAAGCTCCAGTGCTCGCTTCAGTGCGGCCTCTTCATCCTCACATCCGTTTAGTTGCCGAGCTATGTCTTCGTCCATGGTATCCTCCCTCTAATAAGTCAGTTTAGCTAAACAAGGAGAAAATCCAAAACCTCATCCTTCTCTTTCGCGCGAACTCACACTGTAGCTCTGGTAAAGGAAACTTTCTTGCTTGCGGAGAGTGTCCTCAGGGGCCTCGTGAATAGGCTCGTTTATAATGCGGAAAGTGCGTAGCTCTATGAAAGCTTTCCCTTGAGGTCGACACGTACAACTCTGCACTTTGCTAAACTTTTGTGTATCTCACGTTTGCACTCCCCAAGAACTTCACTTCCTGTTTACGTATGAGCATTAGTCATCATGATATACGTTCTATCGCGCTTCCCAGATGTCGCGCATGCACGTGACTAATTTAAAAGAGCTTACTGCGTCATCCCTACAACTACAAACTGGGTTTCTTGATGTAATGTTTTGTGGTAAAATCATGTTGGTTTTTGACATTCTAAAGGCCTGTCTAAATGTTGGGCCCTCTAATAGGGCGAAACCAACACGACTTTACCATCCAAACCTTTGTCGTTTGGATTTATTTCGTGTTTTTTGTGTTTTTTTATAATCCTCCCCGTCTTTCATCCTCTTCCCATCTTCCTCCCTCCCTCCTCCCCTCCCACTTTCGTCTTCCATAAAAAGTATCTTCACGCTGTCAAAAGCTCCCTCCGCTATCTTCCACTCTTCTCTCGTGCCCCCTTTCTCCCTTGCCCATATCGTACAGAAGGTGTGGAGTTGCGACGAGACTGCCCTAAATGAACGCGGCAACAAGCCTCTCCTTGGACTAGTTCTTCTCCAGTGTCGGTTGAGCCGTTGTCATCCCTTGTTCGCTGCCGCCTCTTCTGATCAACAATACCGTCGGGAAAAGTTGACAGGTAAAACAATGATGAGAAACAATGATGAAAAGACTGTGGCCGGCCCGAAACCTTCCGTGTAAGTGATATGTTCCGCAACCTCTTAGGCCTTGATAGCCTTCTTTGGTGCCGAGAAGTATATGTGCAGATCTTGGGGTTGTCGAGAATAGCAAGGGCCCCGTTGGCCATGATCAAAGCCTTGTCGAGATCCTTTCTCCCTCAGCCATCGACTTCTCGTCTCAGCTGCTCTGCCTTGCCGCAAGTAAAGCAAAAGGTGTATCGCATAAAAAACAGCGGGCTTGGTAAAGCCCTCCCTCGCCAATACTCCGTCCAAGACTACCATAAGGCGTCTTTTGAAGGTGTCAACTCCAGCCAGTCCCGCCCCGATCCATGAACCTATGCCCTAGCCATTCCCTTTCTCCGGCCGCCTTCCCTAGTAATCCAGATCCATAAGACCTTGACATATCCCAAGGCAAAAAAGACATGAAACCCGGCCAGAGTCTCTATAACCAAAAGAAAGAATATCAGAAAAGTACTCCGTATTGTTCAAATGTCGTCCATTTGAAGCTGCTCCAGTAAAAAGAAGTGAAGCAATATCCGTACCACCAAAGTTGTAATTGCGTGGTGTGAGCAAGAGGGTGATATTTGACTTGCTTTCTTTTCGGTTCGGATGCTCCGTCAGGGGTAGTACAGTTGTACAAAAAGAACAACCCTCGTTGGAAGTGTAAAGGGCTTCGAGACAAGTAGAAACACAAAAAAAGCAAGAATTGATATGATAACAATGAAAAGGGACGGGAGAATGAAGATGGAACAAGAACAAATGAAAGGCCAATAGAAAACGAAAGTAAAAACGCCACTGGCAGTGAATGCGTAGAGTCGTCAAGACATGTAACCCATTCCGCGGATGCCTGAAACTCTCTCCCTTGAAAGAAAGCCCTCGCTAGGTGACAGTAACATGATAAAAAAATAAAGCCAAGTAGTTGAGGCATTGATGCCAGACATACAGCAAATACGCTGAACAGACAAAGTTGCAACCGAGTTTGGAGAATATCGCTGCCCTCTATAGCCAACAAGAAAAGAAGGAACAAAGGACGAAGAGTGAAGAATGAAGAATGAAGAAGAACAGAAAACGAAGAATAGAAAGAAGATCAACGAAAAGAGGCCACTCCATAAAAGGCGCCCTTGGACAGCGAGGTAAAATTGAAAGCAGTAAATCACAGTACTTCCGAACGCCATAGTACCATGATCGAAAAAACAGAAACAACGAGCAAATGAGTAACAGGACAGAAAAGAAGTCAATCGAGGCTGCAAGACAAGAAATTGAATTACTGGTGGTGCGAAACCTTGGAAGATGAGTCAATCTTCAGCAGCTGGCGTAGGCTGATTTCCATTGCAGTCAAGCTGGAGGCACCACCACCATTCACAACCGGTGTGGCATAGATAGTCTGAAAAGGCGAAGTGGCCGGATTGGCCGAGTTGGCAGGATTATGTGCAGGCACTTGGCGAGCAGCCGCCGGCGGTGCCAGAGGAGAAAGTGGCTGCCGTGTCGATCTTGGTGATTCCGGGGAGGTCGAAGCCGCGGGGAGAGGGCTGGAGAAGAGAAACTTTTTGAGCGCCTCTGTGCGTTCATCGACAGAGTACCGCTGAGTGGCGCCAGAAGGCGCGCCGGTCGGCATGGCCGGCATGGCCGGCATCGTTGGCATCGTTGGCGTCGTTCCAAACCCGGCCATTCTCGCAGAGGCCGCTTGTCTCCCTTCGTTAGAACGAGCGGCGCGCATCCGTTCTTGGAAAGGCGTGGCAAAGGCTGGACCAATGGGCCGGCCTGGAGTGCCGTCGAGCTCAGCGGCAGAGATGCCGGAACCCGGATGGCGAGGCAGCTGGTGCGCAGGCATCTTGGGAAACGTATTGCTGCCGTTGTTGCTGTAACCGCCATAGAGTGACGACAATTGCGCCGGCGGCGAGAGGGGTCCATGGGGCGTGTTGAAGATGTTGGCTGAACTGGCCCGTCTAGTCCGTTCCTTCTCTGCGCGGTCGGCGCGGAAGAGCAAATCAAGCTGCGACTCGGGACCGCCTAGGGGGACAAAAGGCGTACCAGAGCCCGTTCCAGAGCCGCCATTAGCAATAGGTATGGCCTGACGCGGAGATGCCGCAGCGGCCTGGGTCTCGGAATCCGAGGCCGGCGGCGACGGCTCCTGACTGAGACCACTTGCCGTCTTGATTTTCGGCGTGCCAGGGCTCATCTTGGTGAAAAAGCTCGGAAGAGGCAGAGAAGACGGCGCCGGCGAGGCATGGAACGTGGCGCCGGCGAATGCAGTGCTGGCAGGAGTTTTGGCGCCTGCTGTCTGAGGGGGGGTCCGCCGACCGGGTTTGGCCGGCCCAGGCGACGTCGAGATGTTCTTAGGATACGACTTATTGGCGCTGCGCTTGTGAGGCTTGGAGCTGGACTGGGGGCCAGAGGCCACCGGAGCCGGCTTCTTGGGCGTTGACGGACCACGGTTGCCACGGGTAGAAAAATCAGGGCGAAACGAGGGGTCGGCAGTGGCAGCATCATTCTCGGAAGCGTAGTTCTTGCGAGCAGATCCGCGTGCAGCATTCTGGCTAGGCCGGCGTCGGCCTGGCGTTTGCTTCACATTGTTGGCGACAGGTTCCGGCATTGCGTCGGAACAGGAGGGGCGCGGTGGGGGTGCGGGACCGTGCTTGTGGTAGTTAAAAAGGTGATGGGCGAGTGGCTGTGATGTGATAGACAGCCGGTGTATGAAGATGGACGTGGGGCTTTGACGAAGATGTGCATAGATTCAGCCAAGGCTGTAGGGGAAGGAAAAGGAAGAAAAAACAACCTGACCGAGCGAGTCGTGACGGGATAAGAGAGATTGGTGAAAATGTTGCGGCGTTGTATAATTAGACAGCCAGCTCACAGAGAGGAGCAGAAATACAGGTGGATGATATTGGTCGAGACTATAATAATGCGTCAAATTGACAATGTTGTGAAGATGATGCGGTTTCTTTTTGCTTTGCGGGTGAGGAAGTTGCGATAAATTGCGCCGGTGCTGTGCTCATATTGTTTGAAAAGAAAAAATCTACTGGTAGCAGAGAGGGGAAAGAAGAGAGAGAGAAATAGCGGGTGTAAAAGCGACCTGTTGGTGCGGCGCGGGTACAGTGAAGGCGAATGAGAAAAGAAGTGAGGAGGATCGCGATAATTAGTGAAGTGCGAAGGCTGAATGAAGGAGGGGGAATTTGGTTGTTGCCGTGGCGGCGTCAGGCAGAGAGCGCCTTCTTGTCGGGCGAAATTGCGTGGTGGCACCGTAGCATTTGGTGAGTCAGCAGCCCTTTGCCATCAGGGTGGGTCACCATGCCTGTTAGTGCATAATAGCCACCAAGCCAGGTGCAGCAGGCGCGGGGCGGCCTGGAGGCGCCGGCTGCTTGCGTTTGCCGTCCCACTCCAAGGTTGAGTATAATTCTCAAGCTCCCATCGGCCGCTGCAAACGGAAGACGACACGCAGCAACAAAGCAGAAAGTACGCACGTCACCCTTTGTCCTACCACATACGGCTATTTCCAAACGTGAGTTAGCCCTGTTTACTACGTGGCCATCCAAGACTGGGCGGTTGCCTGCCAAGCAAAAATAGACGAGCCAAAATGGCTGGAAAAAGTTGGGAGGGCTCAGCCTCCTCTTTGCGGCCGTCAAGCCGCCCACCCGCATCCGGTTGCCTGTACCGGGCTCTTGACCGAAAGCGCTAACGTTGTACTCCAGGCCTCTATTGCTCATCCCTTGTATTCATTCACAGCAAACATCTAGACAACATGGCCGACGTGGATATGGCCGATGCCCCAACGGCCGATGCGGCGACCAAGAAGACAGGCGAGGCTTCCAACAAGGCGGTCGAGCAGCGGAAGCGGTTCGAGGTGAAGAAGGTGTGTGATACGAGAGCCTTTTGTAAAGGTGTTTCGGCCCGTCGCTGCCGCCACCAATCTCGCCCAAAATGGCCACCTGCTAATGAATCGACCATTTAGTGGAATGCAGTCGCCTTGTGGGCGTGGGACATTGTCGTCGACAACTGCGCCATCTGCAGAAATCACATTATGGATCTTTGTATGTCTGGTGTTGGGATGAATTTATAACGTCTTCCGGCAACTAACGGGTGGACTTAGGCATCGAATGTCAGGCCAACCAGTCGTCGGCGACAAGCGAGGAGTGCACCGTTGCTTGGGGTATATGCAACGTACGTTACTTAAGTGTTGTCCTGGTCGTGTGTATGCTAACATATCGCCAGCACGCTTTCCACTTCCACTGCATCTCCAGATGGCTCAAGGCGCGGCAGGTCTGTCCTCTCGACAACCGTGACTGGGAATTCCAGAAATACGGCCGTTGAAAGGCAAGCGGCGAGGTCATGTGTTATGAAGATCAATGCCGGAGAATAATGACAGTGCAGACAAGGCGTCTCTGTATGACACTTGACTCTGCGGTGGCGTCTCAGACCGTATCTTTCCCTTGCGGCTAAATCACAAAGCTTCGTGGGACTCCCTGGAGGTTGGGGCACATTCAAGTGGCAGAAACGGCGTTTTATAATAGCTATCAAATCACAATGCTTTCTTTTTCAAGAGCGCGTACGAGGCCACTCTTGCAGTTCGCAACAGGCACAGCCGCCTCTCTCTGACGCGCGCTTCTATCTGAGCCTGTCCGGTTCACCGTAAAGATTTCTCGTCGACGACGACGGTCTGTGATGTATTAACGCCCCCGTTGCCCGATCCTCCCACTGGCAGCCACTTGACAGGATTCTTGTTGTAAAATGGCCATGGCGGAATGACGACGAGAAAGACCACGACGGTGCCGATAAGACCAATATAGACGGTAAGCTTGATATCCTGGAGAAAATACCCAGCAAGGAACGAGATTGCCTAGGGAAAGCAGAGTTAGAAACGTGCCTTATTCAGGGGCAATGCGCTGGGTCTTGGGTGGGAAATAGATGCTTACGCCGACAAGGCTCAAAAGGACGGTTGCCAGTCTATCACACAGTCTCTGTCCCTCAAAATCCTAGAGGCAGAGAGCAACTTGTTAGCTATGCATCGTTCGCGGTGTGGCTGCGACCACAATCGGCGTCGGCACTCACTATCTGGCCTTCGACAACGTCCCGAATCTGTTCGAGTAGCTGGTCGGCCATATTTTACTTCTTCCTTGCGAATCGCTTTTGCTCGTGATCCGTTTTGAAGCCGTTCTCTGGCCAATGTCGTATGCGGATGAGATGCGATCGTGCAGATGGAGAAAACGGCATGCCTTAGTCATCAGTACTCAACGTGTCCTAACATTTATTAGGTTGTACCATTTTAGCCAATCAAAGTTGAATTAGCGAGTGGGACTTTAATGTACTGCCTGAAATAGAAGGTGAGCGTTGGCGCTCAAAGTGATAAAGGTTGTAAAGCAAAGTGTTAAGAAGGCTTTTCGCCAACTATCTCTTAGTGAAAATACATAATCAGTACAGATTGACCCCCATCTGTAAACTCGATGAGATCCGGTTAAACAAAGTCTTTAGATTTTCATCCCGTGTAGAGCAAGTAATTTTGGTGTATTGTGGTCAGGTGATGGATGGGCTTAGAACTATTACGTACTTAGTAAGCATACTTCAATGCTCGTTGCACTGGAAGACGTAGAAAGAAAAGCTCAAGACTTGAGTGTACGGGATAGGTGATTGGCGAAGGGTTGGCAATTGGCGAAGAAGGACGATACAGGAAAACGTGTACTTATTTGAGCTGACTTGCAGAGTAGGAAATACAAAACTCGGTGTAAAAACCATACATTTGACAGGTAAGCTTTATATCACAAGAAAACGAAGCAGTTAAATTTTGGCGTGAAGTGGATTTAAGCTTCAGGCCGTGCCAAATATTAGCTTTCAAGTCTCGTTATGGGAAGTGAAGCAGCAAATGTGATGGCTATAGATACTCTAACTAACCAACCAAATCAAGCCATGGAATTCATCGACCTTGCTGGTTGGCTGAGAAGATCCGTCAGACAAGGCAGCAAGCAAAATAATACATGAGGTTCGATAGTCCAACGGGGGAAATAGTCGATCGCGTGCATATAAATTAGATTTCCTGCTGACAGTATTCGCTTATTCACCAACCCGATACCAACTTGATATACCTAGAACGCAACACCACGCATCCTTTTTTATGCAATCAAAGTCATTGGAACACGGTGAGCGAGAAGTGAATTTTGCAAACAGAGAAGTTGATTTTGTCATGACCGCACACCTCATGACAAAATCAACTTCTCTCTCACCGCGTTCCAGTGACTTCGATTTCCGAGCATGTTCCGGTGCAGTCTGCTGATGAGCAGCACTCGCCAACCCTGATCTGCTCCGCCGAGCCACCGTCTGCCTCGCGGGAACAGTCTGTGGTTTTTAAGGGAAAGGACAAGCTTTTCGACGGCACGCTTGAAAACCTCAAGACTAACGTCCTTGTCTAAAACGGTCTGTTGACGTGCTATCTCAACGTCCTCTCTCGGTGTGCCTGTATTCGTTAACGACGTGCTTCTTTAGGTGTGACCCAGCGCGGCTTTGACGAGATTAACTAGAGCAGGATCGCCGCCGCCGCCATTTCCGCTTCCATTACCGGCCGGACCTTTCTGTACATCAGTGTCCCCACGAACGAGCGACGGGTGCGTTAATGTTCCCCATCACAACAGCCTCGAGAAGAATCAGTGGGTTTTGTGGCAACTCAAATACCATGCGGTTCAGTAGCGAAAAACAGGAAATGCTAGGCTCAAAAGAGGCCGATTATTTTTTCTGCCCGAAATCGAGTGCTGGCGGTCATCGCTGGCCTACTCAACCAATGAACAACGCAACATTTTGGCCCAACAAAATGCGTCTATCTATGTGACTTCTCCAGCAAATATCCCTTCCCACGCCAGAGTGTCGTTCGTTGAGGATGCCGTCAGCAGAGTCAAACCCGCCCACCAAGGCCTCAAGTCCTGTGTCTGGTCAGGTAACTCCTTTGCAGTGCTAATTTATGAAACGACGAAACTCCGCGACAGAGCGATCAGATGTTTGGACGCCGAACCGTTTCTGTTCGAAAACACCAAGATCGGCCTCACGATTCGCGTGTTCGGGAGCAAGGACAAATCATCTCCCACAACAACGTGGGCGGTGACCTACCCTTCGCGCTGGACAATGTGCCCACGAACCACTGGTGCGAGTAGATCCTGGCCAACGTGGCCTCTGTGGCGAGCCCGAACTCTGTGGGGTTCACCTTGGTGCTTGTTCTCTTCGTGGGATAGGCCTATTCCGGCATCTTCCTCCTAGTTCTGCGAGAAAGGTAGCCTCGGCGAGCATGGAAAAGCACACAGCTCCCTCGATGCGGTGATCGTCGGCCAAGAGATTAAAACTTTCAATCTGACCGTGAGATTTTTCAGAGAAAACGACAACGTGCTTGTCAAGGCATTTGTTCTGCTGGTTAAACATTACGGGAGCGACGAGCTTCCTGGCCGGTGAAGACTTGCCAAAGCACTTGTCCCTTTCAAGGAGAGAGCAAGACATGTACAGTTCACACGCGTATCGCTTGCTCGCTCCACACATTCGTGGCAGCCCGTTTCAGCCTTTGCCGCGTTTAAGCTGCTTCAAGGCGGTTGTCGTGCATTTGCTCGTGGATCCCTTCGACTTGACAAAGGCAGCCGAGGCAGTGCACGAGGGCACGGGAGACGGCGCACTGTCTATCTGATGGCGTCGTCCCCGCCCTGCCATCAAGCGTCTCGAGTTGTCATCAGACGCCAGTGTTCTGTGGTAACATGACGAGAAAATATTCTTCGAGAACCGTCTGTCGTGCTGCTAGAGAAGCTGCAGGAGTACGATCAGGAGCCCTCATTATGCCTTCTACCGCCTCGAGCAAATCAATGTAAACATGGTCGCAAACTCCGCCACTATCAGGAGAGATGTCTAGCGGAGTGAGTGGTGGCTTTAATTGACGATCTCGTGGCGTCAAATCAAACAAGCTAACAAACAACTGCAAAGTCCTGAGATTTATAATTTCAAATATAACATTTGGCGTGCTTATTAAAGTCTTTGAACACTTCGTCTTACGGGAGTTATTGTGACAAGCAGTCATCACTGGCATTATTGCAAAAATTCAGCTCAAATGCGCCGCCTCTGTGAAACTGCTCATGCGCTCGACGAGTGACCAGCAGGCGATCGGTGCTACTATTCTTGAGAGGGCCGTTAAACGCCAAAAGTGATATCAAAGGGGCGTTGTGGGCCGTTGGCGCCGCAAAGAGAATAGCTCATCGGAAAAGGTGTTTATACGGAGTAGTGCTTGTACAGGGTACACAAAGCCTAGCTCATAGTGTGCGCAAATGTACGTATACTGGACAAGTGCGCTTTGTCAGAAACGGGGCTTTTCGAAACACGGCCCAATAAAATCAACACTGCCCCAATAGGCACTACCGGTTCCCAAAATAAACGTTTCCAGACCAGAATCTCAGCAAGTATTGCCAAATCGGTACTTTTCCTCTACAAGTGTATTGAAAATGATATCAAAGGTACCCATTCCAATTATATTTCTGCCTCGCAATACACAAGAACATAATGTTTTCGCCTTATCCGTGTATCTATATCACAGTACTTCTTATCGTAAAAATACGGGTTGAAAAATCCCTATTTGCACTTTGAAAATACTTAAAAATACGAGAAATATTTTACGACCCGAAATAGTGATTTACGATTTGCAAAAGAAGAGTGATTTTAGTCCTTTAAATACCAAGTTCGTGTAATCATCGTGTTCAAGAAAAAGTAGCGATTTGGCTCAATTTGGTGATTTCAGGCGAAAGCTATTTTCGGCGGCCACTGTACTTTTAGGCCCACGATCACAAGATTTTCGGCTACGGGCTAAAAAATCCCCCAAGTAAAAAAGCGCCCCCCATCCCAAAGAAGTTTTCTTTCATTTCGTCCCCCTTCACAGCCCACCCCCAATCCACCTTGGAGCAAACAACACTCTTCTTTATCTTTTCTTCCATCGAATACAACTCTAATCCCTGGATTTATCGATTCAAGACATTCGGATCTTTTCGCCGTTGTTTGCCCCTATCTGAATTGCCTAAACACACGGCCTTTTTGGTCTTGTTTTTCGCCTTTTCTTGCGCGCATCCTCTCTCGCTTCTGATTTGCTTTGCAATTGCTCCGGGAGGCACGTCGCACAGCACAGCTTCCCTGCTAGCAGGTCTTACCGCCGTCATTTCGACCGTGCTTCTTTGACACCCACGTGTCGCGTCATTTCACCTCGTTCTCGACCCTCATCCTCGTACCGATCCTCGATTCCATCCTGGAAGGTTTTCATCGCCCCCCGTTCGACGTCCCGTTTTTCGCGTCTTCCGACGAGACGTCGCCTCTTTACCAGCACAGTTCCAAAGTCGACAAGTTGGCGGGACTCGTCGCAGTTCGGGCCACCCTCTCCCGTTCGCTCCTCGGCCCCAAGTTCTGGGTCTACAGCGGAGTGAACAAGAAGCCTCCCTAACTGAGAGGTCATTTGCCTCGCCACTAGACTGCCTACGCCTTACCTCTATCCCCTTACCTCCTTTTTCTTTTTCTCGTTTGAGAAACATTTGTTTGCTGTCTGCGCCAAACAGCCGGGGAAGAGGGAGACAACCTAATCACGATTCCGCCGCGGCCCAAAGCCGCACGCCGCTGCCCGCCGGCATCCTTTTTCCGTGAATGGATTCTCCCGAGTAACTGCCAACGCTCTTTTTGGAGTGGGTGCGCCTGCATATCATCCGTCGGATTGAACTTTTCCAGCTTTGCCCTATTGCATCGCCAATATCGCCACAGTATCGTCTTCATCGCTCGAGCACTCTCGCCGAACCACACCTGCCAAGAAAGCCGCCTACTTCACCATGTCTGACCATGAGGAATACGTTTCCGACCCCGGCTATGACACGCCGGTCCCCGAGCTCGACGACCATCGCCACCGGACATCGATCAGCCAGCGGTCTGGCCGCCCTCGCCGCGGCACTTTTGACTCTCTCTACGGGAGTCAGATGGATCCCGAGATCCATCATCGCCTTGTCGATCACCCGGCCGGCGTCCGTGTGCGCGACTTTGAGGAGGCCATTGTCGATGACGAGGCTGGTGAGGCAGGCGAGGCCGTCACTGCGCGTCGCCTGACGGCCGGAACCTCTGACCGCCGCTCCGAATCGCCGCCCAACTCTGTCAAGGCCTTTGCCGAGGCCCGCCGTCGCGAACGCGGCCTTTCCTTGAGCGAGACCAAACCCGAGAAGGAGGCGGACGATGAGCCGCTCCACCGCACCGCGTCGACCGCCAGCCGCCGCAGCCTGCTCAGTCTGCGCAGCCGCCCGCACACCATTGACATTGACGCCTCGAGCCTCGCCACGAACAAGTCGGCCGAGGAGGATGTGTGTTTTCCGCTTTCCAACGAGCACCGCCATGACAAGCTGCACATTGATTTCGACTATCTCGAGTCCTTTATGCAGGCCGAGCGCGACATGCAGGCCGTCAGCCGCCAGAGCACCGATACACGCGTTTTCCCTGATCTGCGCCCCCAGGTGCCCTCGCCCGAGATGCCCATGGTGACGTCCGACGGCGACTTTGTCGGTGCTCCGTCTGACACATCCAGCCCGCCGCTTGAGAAGCCGGCCGCCGCCGCAGATGAGGAGACGTCCGACAAGGTCGAAGGAGCCAAGGTCCTGGACGCGGGCCACAACAAGCTGTCCCATGGCGACCCTACGCGCTTCAGCTTCTTCTCTTCGGCCTGGGAGTCGACCATTCATGCCGCTGACTTTTCGGATCTCGTTCTTCCGGGGGAAAACGTGCGCGGCCTCTTCTCGTTCCCCAAGGGCGAGACCGACGGCGTGTGGTGGCTAAACGTCAACAGCCCGACCGAGGAGGAGACCCGCGCCATCTGCCGCGCCTTTGGCATCCACCCTCTCACCATTGAGGATATCACCCAGCAGGAGACGCGCGAGAAGATTGAGCTGTTTCCCTCGTACTATTTTGCGAGCTTCCGCTCGTTCAATGTCGCCAAGGACGAGAACGGCGACGTCGAATACGAGCCCTTCCAAACCTATGTCGTGGTCTTCCGCGAGGGCACGCTCAGCTTCAGCTATGCGCCCAACACGCATGCGTCAAAAGTCCGCACGCGCATTGCCTTGCTCAAGGACTACGTTGCACTGAGCAGCGACTGGATCTGCTATGCTTTAATGTTTGTTTTACCATTTTTTGCTTCTCTTCTTTTTTTTCTTTTTTATTTTTTCTTTTCTTTTATTTTCTTTTTCTTATTTTAGCCTTTTCTTTTCTTTTTTTTGCTTGTCTGCTATTTTACTGACTTTACCATCAGTGACGATATCGTCGACTCCTTCGCCCCCGTTATCCACGACGGCGAAATGCAGACCGAGATGCTCGAGGATGAGGTGTTTGTAGCACGCACCGACGACATGAACCAGTTCCTACGCAAGATTGGCAACACGCGCAAGAACGTCATGGGCCTGATGCGGCTGCTGGGCGGCAAGGCGGACGTTCTGCGCGGCTTCACCAAGCGCTGCAACGAGAACTACAAGGTCACGCCGCGCATGGACATTGGGCTGTACCTGGGCGATATCCAGGACCACGTGGTCACCATGATGAACAACCTGAACCACTGCGAGAAGATGTTGTCGCGCACACACAGCAACTACCTGGCGCAGCTCTCCATCGACAGCATCACCCAGGGCACAAACACGAACCGCGTGCTGAGCAAGATTACCTTTATTGCCTCCATCATTGTGCCGCTCAACGTGGTCACCGGCCTGTTCGGCATGAACGTCAAAGTTCCCTTTTATGTCAACGACGTCAACAACCTGCATGCTTTCTTTAGCATCCTGGGCATTCTCTTCCTCTTTTGCTTCCTCTCCCTCTTCATTGCACGACGCTTCAAGTACATTTAAAAAGGGGAGGGGAAACAGTTTATCGGCCAAGTTGGCGTTGGAAGGGTCTTGTCTTTCCTACTGATTTTCGAGTGGTTTCAGCTTCTCTACTTGTCTTTGTGTGTTTTTCCCGTTTGATCTTTATCCTTTGCTGGTGGATCGGGGTTTCGTATCGCCCAGATTCTTTGGTATTTCGCTTGAGCTCAGTTGCGTGTCAATTCTAGTTGATATCCCATTGATATACCGCGGGCCTACTGTCGGGATTCCATGTATAGTATAGAAGGGGAAAGGGATCTGGCATAGTATTTTTACCTGTATTTATCTTTATTTAGATTCGATAGAAATCACAATAGATGGGTCATTTGGGACAAAGGTGATTTTGTAATCATGGGTCCCGTGCCGATAAGATAAGGAATGGCAATTTTTTCCTCCAGTTTTACCAATGGACAAGGAAGCACCGGTGATGCGAGCAAAAAGGCCCAATACCACTGCCGCGGCCACCAACACTGAGAAGCTGTTCTTTTGTCGACACACAAAGCTACCATGGACTCTCCTGTCAGTATTGACCAGGCCAGCCTGGACCGCCTGTCCGATAAGGACAAGCAAGAGCTGCGCCAGTTTGTCTCCAACGAGCAGCAGCGGACACGTCTGCAAGGCCGTGCGTATAATCTCGACTTCCTCGGCAGAGGAGATGCCGTTTCGATTTTGAGCTGTGCAGAATGGGCTGACTGTTTGTCTAGAAACGCACAACCTGACCGACATGTGCTGGAAAAAGTGCATCAACGGCCCCACGAAGAGCAACACCCTGGACAAGACCGAGGAGACCTGTCTGGCCAACTGCGTCGGGCGGTTCCTGGACCTAAACATTCTGACGGCGCAGCACCTGTCCAAGATGCGTCAGTGAGAGGCTGTAATAGACGACAAATGTATACATTTTTACATGGAATCAGCGGCGGGCAGCAGATGAGGACAGCAATGATGGCAATGACGGTTATGTCACTATATAAAGTGAAACAAAATGGGGTTATCTTGGGATAGGAAAGTGCCGGCCAGACATGGAGGTAGCATGAAAGAAAGAAAAGCTTGGTCAAGTTTGGGATCCATATGGGCTTCGAAAAGGAAACAGAAATCAAACTTATATGAATGAAAATCTCCAAATCAAATACACCAATACACGTTCAAGGGGAAGTGTCTAGCATTGGATAGACTTGCTAACGAGTGTAATAAACATCACGTATATCTTTGCAATAGGAGCAAGTGCACAGGCTGTTTTGCAATTTTTATTTCCTTTTTACCGGCAGTTTTTGACGCTGCGCCTGCACTGCCAATATTATGGCTGTGTTTCTTGGCCTTTCTTCCCTACAAAAGAAGAGGCCACCCATTGTACTCCTTTTTGTGCTTTGTAAATACACGTCGGACCGTAACCCGTATTGACCACGCCCCTCCCAATAATATCCTGTGGAAACAAAATCATGACACGGCTTTTGTGGGACATTGGGGGATTTTCCTCCAACATGTCGTTGAAGTAGACCTTTATTCTGGTTGTTCTGTACATAAAAAAAAGGTCGAAAGTTTAGACAAGGGCCAGCTTGGTGGCAGCAATGTCCAGAGCATCGACATCGGCAGTCAGGCGAGCGTAGGCCTTCTTGGTGCCGTCGGGGCTAAAAAGAGTGTTAGTGATGCTGAGAAAGCCCAAGGGCCAGCAACTAAGAAGAACCTACCGGATCAGGGTGTTGATCTTGACGACGTCAATGTCGTACAGCTTCTTCAGCGCCTGCTTGATCTGGGCCTTGTTGGCCTTGATGTCGACAATGAAGACCAGGGTGTTGTTCTCCTCAATCTTCTTCATGGCGCTCTCGGTGTTGAGAGGGTGCACAATGACCTTGTGCTCGTCCAGGCGCGGCACATGGGGGATCGACTTGCGCGGGTACTTGGGGGCGCGGGACAGCTCCAGAGTCTTGGGGCGGTGGAAGCTGGTGGTGTACCGGACCTTGGTCTTCTTGGTCGAGTTCACCTGGAGGGGCGGGTCAGTAACTCATTCTTTATGGCTCAGAAACAGGAAACAGTCAAGAGATGGCTGGCAAAATAAAGGAGAATGAAAAATGCAGTGGCCTGGACACGAATAGAGAAAAAAACTTACACCCTTGAGGGCAGCCTTGGCCGCAGCATTGGCCTTCTTGGAGCCCTTGGAAGCTATATGACCGTATCAGCAATCGCTCTTGAAACAGAACTCGCAAAATCTGCTGCTGCTGTTGGTGTGTTTGGGGAGGGGGCAGGCATAATGTGAAAAATAATAGAGTAGAAGGAGCCGAGAAGAGTCGAAGATGTTGTCGATCAAGACCGGTTTGTCGAGAAAAGAAATTGTAGCATTCACTTTCTCTCCCCTCCTTTCGGACGAGGCAGCGCTTCCATCTCTCCCATTCCAGGCAAAGACAAATGGCCGCTGAACATGGTAGGCTCTCATCGATCGAAACAAAAGGCGGAAGCCGTCTCCTATCCCGTCTTCTGTGTCTCCTTCTTCGGCTCCTCCCCTCTTTATTTTTCACATGGCCGTGTGCAGATGACAATGCATTTTTCTGCTTTTGCAGCAGGAAATGCGAATGCACTCATTATTCATGTCTGTGATATACCTTTCTGATCCTTCGGTGCCATTTTGACTGATTTTGGTGTATTAACCTGGTAATCTCCTTGGATGGGTTGTCGGGTCAAAATGTGTGTCGGAGGATATCAGAAAAAAAGTTCGCGGCAAGAGAGATTTTGGTTCTAATCTGTTTTTTTTCCTCTAAAGAAATGTGGGGCATTAGGGTTGTCAATTTTAACGTGTGTAGTCACGTGCACTGTGCTATCAGGGCTAGCGCAATATCGTGGATACAATCATCCAGCTTCGAGTTTTTCTATTCAAGGATGGGAGGAAAGTGTCGTGTTTGTTCACACCCGGCAGCTGAGAATTACGCTTTCGGCCCCTGCTGCGGCAGAACGCACACGATGAAAGGCCTCACTTTGGGCGGCTCGTGATACCCGACTGTCTCTGGGCATTTCTTACTCGAAAGGGCAAAAGAAGACGTCCCAATGGCACCAAAGAAAAAAGCCCCGAAACGGGTCAAGAACTTGGCTGCTGGCAGACCTCCGACGGCTCGGCGACCCGTGTCCTTGTCGAGAAAGACGACAAAACGGCTGATCAACACCCACCACCAGCTGGAGAAGCGCCGGCAGCAAGCGATTGCGGCGGGCAATGTCGTGGCTCAGGCCGCGATTGCGGCCGAAATCGAGGCACTCGGAGGCCTCGAGAGGTACCAGCAGGCCAGTCTGCAAGGCCAGCGAGACGACCGTGGCGGCGACAGTTCGCGGGTGCTCATGACATGGCTGGAAGGCGTGCCGGAATACCTCCGCGGTGGCCCGTCGACACCGACCCCGAAAACGTCTGCCCTTCTTCCTCCGTCTCCGGTCCTACGCATGCTCGAGGTCGGAGCACTGAGCACCAAGAACGCTTGCTCTGCCAGCGGTCTCTTTTGCATGGAGCGCATCGACCTGCACAGCCAAAGTGCCGGCATTCTACAGCAGGATTTTTTGCAGCGCCCTCTGCCACGGTCCGATGCCGAGCGCTTCGATATCATCAGCCTGTCTCTTGTGCTCAACTATGTGCCGCAGCACAGCGACCGCGGCAAGGCCTTGCTGCGCTGCCTCGACTTTCTCTACCAGCCAGGCATGGTATCGCAGCCGAGCTCACGACCGGCAACGGACAACGAAGCATCCGGCGAGACGGGAGGTCTGGACCGGTTCTTCCCCAGCATCTTCATGGTGCTTCCGGAGCCGTGCGTGTCCAACTCGCGCTACCTTACTGAGGAAAAGCTGGCTGCCATGATGGGCGCTCTGGGCTTTGATTTGCTGCAGTCCAAGACCTCACAGCGGCTGGTGTACTACCTCTGGAGGCGAGTTCGGCCAGCGCCCAGTGTTATCCCTACATTTCGCAAGAAGGAGATCAGGACGGGCCCAACCAGGAACAACTTTTCAATTGTGATCGAAGGATCTTGAAGGGGCGGCAAGGAAACGAAAGGTTGATCATTTCACTAGGAATCCATATGGCATTTCTTCGGTATTCCCAAACCCGGGACGGCTTTTGGATCGACGGCATCGCCCAAGCGGATTTTCCCAAGGCCTATCTACAGAAGCTTGTTGTGGCACCCTAAAGCTGTTGCTGCCTTGTCGCTTCAGGCAAGCAATGCGGAGTCTGTCTACAATCAATTCGTCAGACCTGCCTGCAGCTCTCGAGAACAATCGGTGCCAGTCTCGATTTCTGACACGTGTACGAATCTTATTGTGATGGGAAGCTTTACAATAGTTGCAACTATAGCAATCATAGGCCACGTTTTATGTCTGCTACTGCATCGTGTTGGCTCTTGATACTTTGGGGAGCAATAATGCATCAAGTGGTAATCGGTTCAAACCAACAGGAATATGTTCTGTACGGAAAGATGTGCGATTATAGTATTACGATTTGCAATGCCCTTTAGTTTGGATTAGGCCATTCTTCCATGGAGTACGCTTGTTTATAGAGTCTATTCCTGTTGACCCGACTATCCATACCTCGGCCCTTTTTAACGGGTACTCTGGCTACGTTTCCGCATCAATGCAGTTCAGTCTTTCGGCCGAATCCAGTCAGTGGCTTATCTAGGTCGGATCAACCGTATGATGAATGAAAACCCCTATCTAGGTCTCCGAACCGCTTTTGGCAATGACACCTACAGCCTTTAAGCCTGGTGATCTTTCGAGACTACAGACGAAGACGCAAGGGATAGATAAGACAACGCAGCCGCAGAAACCAAACACGGTAAATAGCCGGACTTGACGATGCTCTATGCATCACACTATCCACCCGCCCTAGACGGACAAGAGCACAAAGAGGCTGCGGAACGAAGGGGGGCGAGGGCGCTGGTTTCATTTTCGAGAGATCAGTAGTCCTTCTAGCAGAAAGAGCGGGAAAAGGCATCGTATACCCGAAAGCCAAAGTGTGACGACAGAAGCTGCGCCTTGACCTTCTTCCCCTCTTTCTGATTGTCCAATGGCCGCCCCAGCCATTATTTGTCCGACCTTGTCTCGCCTCTGGTCACTTACCTCTGACAGCGTCTTTGGAAAGTGGTCTGGCCGCTTTTCTTTTTTCTGCATACACGCCCCAGCGTCTCGGAGATGCAGCAGCTTGCATCCCGCTTTTTCCGTCCTAGTTTGATTGATAAGGCGGGATGGTAGAAAAAGGCATAAGACAAAGCATTCCGTCATTCGAGCTACCTTGTGTATCTGTTTCTCTCACGTTTATATGATATGATCAAAAGGTCTATTTACAAAGGATTTTGGCTCCCCCTGGTGCTGGCCGTCCAGCAGCCCTACTGGCCCAGTCCCAAATCGATCTGCTCAAAGCTCGTAACTATGCAGTGCTTCGCCTTGGCTGCGTCGGCCAGTGGCGCATTTCCTGGCCGCTGCACCACGTAGCTCTGCATGCCTGCCTGTTGGGCCGCCTCCACCTCGAGCACATTGTCGCTGAGAAAGAGCCAGGTGCTCGGCAAGGGATGAGTGGCATGGTGCTGGGCCATAATGGCTTCGTAGCTGGCCGGTGCCGTCTTGGGCCCGGCATTGACGGTATCAAAGTAGTCGCTCAGCAGCGGCAGCAAATTCTGGCCGAGGCCGTTGTCGTTGCCGGTGCTGTCGTTGTTGTCATCTCCGACGACGCTGGTGTGCTGGAACAGCAGCTTCTGGGCAGCCACGGACCCGGATGAGTAAATGATGAGGGTGACGCCGGCGTTGTGCCAAGCCGTCAGAGCCGGCAGGACGTCGGCAAACAGCGGCGCTTTGAGCGAGCCATTGTCGTAGCCCTCCTTCCACAGGAGGCCCTGGAGCGCCTTAAGATAGGACGCCTTGATATCCCGGTGCACCAGGTCCTGGACATGAGCCGTCAGGGCCGCCGGCGACGTGCGGTGCTCCTCCGGGAAGGCATCGCGGTACGGCGCAAACGCAGGGCTATCCCATTTGGTGGCGAGCGTCTTGGGCAGCGCCTGGAGGGAGTACGGATACTGTTACAGAGACGCGGTGCCACAGCCGAGTGTTAATTCTGCTCATAGATTTTACCACAACATGAGTACGGATTGAAAGCAAAGAACGAGAAAAGACAAAGGCTTACGAGGACATCCTTGACAAAGGAGATTGGGCAAACAGTACCCTCTACGAGGACTTATTAGCTACATTGTCCAGGGAGCTGACCTTGTTCCTGATGGGAAGATGGGGGAATACGAAAAGAATATCAAGGGACTGTGAAGTTAAGCTTACCAATATCTAGCACGACGACCCGTACGGGCGTCTCGGTAGCAATGGTGGCGACCATGGCTACGAGATCGGAAAAAAAGAAACCGAAGCTCAGTCAGAACGCAAGGGGGGACTGCGCCGGCGACAACTCAGAAGAGCGGGCGAATATATCTGCACGTTGGATGAATTGAGGCGCTAAAATGGCCAAGACAGAAAAAAGATAAAAAATCAAAACTGGCGTGGGAAGGCTGAAAGATTGTCGAAAAAGCGGTAAAGGCGGTGAATGGCACGGCAAGTGCAGAATTTCTCAAAAAAAGATGGTGTCGAGGCGTCGAGGAGATTGAAGTTGGAAAAGTTTTCGCCATGCAATGCACTCATTATTGGCGATACTAGGACAAGTATAATAGCGGAGTGGCCAAGCTCTTTTCCTTGTAACTCTTTCAGTTCATTCCATTATTTTCTAATCATTTCCCTATCCTGGCGCAACTTGTCAGTGTGTCCTTCTCGTTTGGCAATTGTCGAGCGCCGTCTTCCAAAGGCCCTTCTCCCAATACGGAAAGAGCAGCTGAAAATACGCAAGAGCAAGCAAGGCACGAGAGAGCAGGGAGACCTGTCATTAAGAGACCACGGTACCCCCTGCCATCTGAACGGATCGAACTTTGTTCGCCGTAGCTTACACTACCCTAGATCCCTTTCTGGCTAGAAACCTGATCGCTCCTGCCTTTACTCGTTTCGACAGTCGAAAAAGGCACAACTTTCCGCACCCCAGACCTGCCCTGCCGTCTTGCAGCACAGCGCGGCCGCTGCGAAGTGGAGTTACTTCTTATTTTGTTTGACTTTAGGCATGCAGCGTCGGTCTCGATCCAGCGGGCGTCGAGCTAGAAAGACCACCGTAGCTCGAGCCAAAAGTATTTCGAGCCAGAAAACACAATACTAGAGGCAAGGAGAATGTAGTTTCCTCCGTTATCCCGTAGTGTGCGTTTTTGTGTTTTCGTCTGTATGTTTTGTCCGTCCCGGCCATTGGCAGTTTTGGGCATCTTTGGCAAAAGTGAGCGAAAGGCGGTCAGAAAACAAGTTTTCGAGTTAGTCTACACTGGGGCTAGCCTGCCACTTTGGGCAAGGGCAGGTGCTTTAGTGCGACGGCTTCCATTTGTTTCTTTTGTGCACGCGGTCATTAGCGCAATGCAGCCCCAATCATGAGCATGCATAAGCATGGCCAAGTAGCGCAATAATATCGTGACCGGCGACTTTGATATGCGACGATCATGACAAGTGGCAGGCAGGATGCGCGGGCCTGCTTTTATCGCCGGCTCGAGAGGAGGGAATGAGAATTGGACAAAATGTCTGTCGTTTTTTGCTGCACTCTGGGATCGTTTTATGACACACACTGACGGATCAAAGCCGTTTGCTTGCCGTCGCGAGGGTGATAGCCTCTACCCACATGGTCCTTTGCGAGCGGTTTGCGTATGCCAACAAGCAATGCAGCCGTTCATGCGGCGCCCCATTCGAGCTTGGATTTCAGGTTTTGATAAGGCTTTGAAAACGGGGGCGACCCAGTTCACGTGCCACGATAGTCGATGCCAGTGAGGAAGTACTCGTTCCTGCCAATCCTACTACGAAATACAGAGGGCGTGGTATTACTGCTTTTGCATATACGTCGTACTACACAAGGCAGGTGCGGGTGCGGATGCGGTCGCAGGTGACATTACTTCACGTGCGAAAAGCGAGTGCAGTGCCTTTGTGGCAGTTGCTGTTGCTGCTCCGACGAGGACGGCATGCAAGTCTGGCTTGCCCCGGCGCCCGAATGCGGCGCTGTGGTCGAGTAATGGGTCGCGGTTGCCCTGCGGGCGCGCATCGGAGGTGGTGTGCTGCGCAGCTCTCTGTTTGGCCGGTGCAATGGTTGCGCCTGTCGCTCCAGTCGGGTTTTCTGATTGGTCAGATCAGCCAACCATCAGGATCCACTCTGCATGCTTTCGTAGTGTAGTGCCACAGAAAAGTACGTCAACTCCCAAAAGGGTCTGAAGAATGCAAGATACGTCAATATCCTATTTCGGCCTTCCCCTCTCTCACAATCTGTGTCTTCAATTTCATAAAACGGAGAAAATGATAGGCTTCTTCTGGCAACGATCCTTTAATCCGATCGGCTCAATGTTTTTAGACGTCGCAGGCAATTATCATTACTGTAACTAATTGAAATTCAAGACATCTGTTAAAGTGAAAATAATTGTAAAAACCGAATGCCTTTTGATCAGAGTCCTCCTTTTTAGTTGCCGCCAATTGACGAGACTCTGGCGAGATCTCTGACCGCCCTTTTCCATGACGTGTGTGCATACTTCTTACTACACGAACGGGACGCAGTTTTCTGGTCTCCGCGTGGTCCGTCACTGACATTGAGAAATGCTCTTCTTCCCAACAAAGAGACGAAATGGCGAGAGACACTACAAAGTCTCCCCACCTGCCGCATAAACGGAAAGACGAAGAGTGAAAGGCCGAGAGGGGAAACAGGGGAAAAGAGGAGACAAGCCGGTGGCTTTCTGGCTGCCGAGGAATGCGGGTGTGCAACTCCGAGAACTCCAGGGTGACAAAGCGCCCTTTGCTCTGTTTGTTTGTATTTACTCTCGTGCAAACGAGGTATTCGCCTGGGCCGAAACATGGCCAAGTCCCCCTTTGATGCTGCCGGCGCCGGTCATCGCACCACCGTTCTCCATGCCTGGCACCTGGCGGTCCCCGTCTACTGATCGGTGTTTGCGCTTTGCCCGCTTTGCCCGCTGGGTGCTGCTCTGTCGTGCAACATTTCACGGCAGTCGTACCACGCAATGCACCCATTGGCAGTTGCGCACAGGACTTTTTTTTCTTACAAGCATCTGGCAATTGTCCTTCTTACAAGTGTCTGCCTACGTCGTACACGACAGCACGAAAACACAGCTCATACGTAGACAGTATGTATCTTCGTGGCAAAATGACGGGGACTTGCTGAAACGCGCGCAGGCTGGGCTTTATGCCGTAATGTATAGTGTAGTGCAGTGCCCGCATTTCGACCTGTAGCCATAGCTGTGGAGATAGGTAGCAAGCAGACTGGTTGTTTTCCGTGACTTTGCAGCCGCGAAAAACAGGCAGGTCTTGGCCGAGATTGTTTCAGAACGACATGAAGACTACAAGAGAGGATTTGTCCAGCTACGACGTACACTGCAAGGCAAAAGATAAACATTACTTTAGGGGCGCCAGCTCTTGGGTATCCGATTTTCCTCATACGTGTCTCGACGAGAGTTGGAAGATAAGAAGCCAAAGAGGACGACCCGTCGGGCTTTCAAAGTAGCCATTAGCCGGCGATAAAAGAGGATAAATGACAATGAGTTCAAGTCGAGCGTGGAGTCGGATGGAAGACCGGCAGTCGTTTGCCGTCGAAAGGGAGAGCTATGATGCACTAGCCGCTCCTGTCGAGTTCCGTCAGGCTATCGTGGGCTGCACGGAGGATGTGACGACAAGTTGTACGGCAGACATTGGAGGGCACAGAGGGCGATTGCCCTGGGCCTGTTTGCCGTTGAACAATGTTATTAATCCTGTTTCACTACCCTTGCTACATTGCGTCTTCTGCCTCCCTTGGATGCATGGGGAGGAGAATCTCCCGCAACGGCTTCATGGATCTGCCTCCTGGGGGAGCTGGCAGAATCCCAAAAGCAATGACGAATCTGCAATACGGAGTAATACCATGGTCTCGCTATGGTACAAATGCCCATAGGAGCTATCCACCAGCATCCCCAGTTTTGTGATGCTATTTTTTGCTGCCGCAGGCGCTTGGCTACGAGTCGTATGCGCGTAGGTACATGGAGGCCGAAATCGAAATGGCTGGCCAGGAACGCTGCAGGCCGATGCAAGCAAATTACACTGCCTTTTTCCCTACAGATAGCGACAGTGGCAGGGCGCACTGCTCCGGCCACCCGGGGCCCGGCGCACCCCCAGGTACCCAACGTGGCACAGTGGATGCACTGTCTTTACACGCCGTCCCTGGCAGAAGGCCACCAAGCAAGAGCGGTCAGCTGGGGTCGCCGGGGTCCACAGACTGGCGGGCGCTAGAGCCAAAACGCATTAGGACGGCAGACTATGCAGGAGCGGAGCGCAGGAAAAAGGGGAACCACAGCAAAAGCAGACAAAGAAATCAAAGGGTGGGTGGAGCCAGTACAGCCAATAGCAGGAGCCAGCTCAGGCAAACGAAGAAGCCGAGGGCGTACTTTGTAGTGCACTCCTTCCACTATATTCTTCCGCTAGCTGACGCGCGCGAGTTCTACTTACAATGACGCTGATCGGTTGGCCTTTGTGGCCTCTTCGTCTCTGCTGGGATGCACGGCCAGCGCGGTTATGCACCGACAACGTGTCTGCTGGTGACCTGGGAAGCGTGTCGCATCTGGCTGCCTTCGGGCACACATTGTGCAGGCAGGGTACCAGGGAGACAAGTATTGGCAGACAAGCCAGATGGTTTGTTCTGTCGTAGCTCTGGCTACCGTCGCGTCTGCAAGCTCGTTCCTCCCATTGGAAATATTACTACATAGTGTACGTCGTACGGAAGACTCGGGCGGACATGGCGCCGGTCCGGATTGCGTGCTTCGGGCCTCTGGAATGTCCCTGATTGCCCCAGCACCGGGCGTCCTCGAACCGTCGTCATCGGCCAACAGACTGAACATGCCCGCGCCAATGGCTGAGGTGTAGTACTTTCACTATTTACCTATTTACAAACAGATAAGCAATGCCTCCGTAAACAGCGGCATCGCGGTGGCAGCTTCCGTATCCACTCCGGCGAAAGTCAACGTGTCCATTCCGCGTCGGGGGCGCTGCACTGCCTCGTCCTCGCTTTCGCTGCGAGTACGAAGTAGACTTACTGCTGCCCACACGCAATAGGTACACGTAGTGCCGTCGTATCTCACGTAGTGCACGTCGTAAACCACACTTTAATGGCGTGCACCAAACACTCCCCCAGAAAACACCACCATTCCTCTTGCGGAAAGCCCCATGATGATGCATGTCCACGCCAGACCCATCCAGTCCTCGGCCCCCGCACTGTGCCAGCCATTCCCTCTGACCAGTCCAGCGCTCGCCGTCTGCCTGCAGCTTTCTGGGCTCTTCCACTGCCGCCCAGCACCTTCTACGGCGCTACGGCCGCTGGACCAGCCGCTAAAGAACCGCTACTTCAACCGCTTTATCGCAACAGCCCATCCTCTCTGTCATCGCACCCTCCATCAGGCTCTTTTAGCGTAGTGTCCTCATCAAACCTGCAGCAGTAGGCTCCTCTGCTGCCACCACTTCAGCACACACCCGCCCACCGCTTTCTCGCTTTCTTGCTTTCTCGCTGCTCCCAACCTGCCCAACTCTGCATAGTCTCCCCACCGCTTTCTCCTCCCCCAGCTCCATCTGCTCCTTCTCATTCTGCTGCCTTCCGTTCTCTTCTTCTCTTTTACTCCTCACGTCCCCCTTCTTCAACACCGCGTCCGTTCCGCATTCTCTTTTTGCTCCTTTCTCTTCTTCGTCAGTCCCCTGGCTCCCGTTCAACGCAAAGACACACATCAGGCGACCACCTACCTAGTCTTTACTTCCGTCTACTATCGCCTTGCTGTGCTACCGTGTCATCCGACCATCCGTTTCGCCATCTCGACCATTGACCGAAATCAAAGATTGCCGCCTCCGGATCCGACCGCTTCAGATTGGATTTCGGCCCCTTTTGGTTTTCTGGCCCGTCCTGTTGGCATCTGCACATCCCAGCCGAAACGACCTTCTTTGTGTGTTCGGGTTCCGCGTGGTGACCTGATTGAGTCCCTGCCCGTTAATTTCCCGTTTCCGACGTCACTGCTTCTTTTCCCCCTTTTGCTCCTCTGCTTCATCTCTTCTGCCGACAGCGCCCTTCTCCTCCGACGCTCCGACCTCCGCGTTGGCTTCTCTTGACGCGAGCCTGACTCGATTGTTCCGAACTCGGTCTTCAGTACTCGACGACAAAGTGGTCCGGTCTATCTGCTAGGCTGCTTTGGTTCCTCTACTTCGCCCCTTTCGCCCAAAAGCTCCACTGCCGTCTTCGGACCTCCACACCAGCTCAGGCTTATCGTTGCGGACACGGCGGGTTGAAGAGTCATCTCTTCGCCTACCTGTTCATTCTCCAACACTCCATCCTTCCCGGATGCTCACACCTACGCGTGCTCGAGGGTTGCCATAAGCTGCGTACCACTTGCTTGTTACCATCTTATCACCTTCAGCCTATTCTTTCCGTTCTGCCCGTTTACACGGCTCAACGCCCAACCAATCCAACAACACTCAACTCTTGCTAGTCGAGCCAGTCTTCTTCACCTCCCGGCATCTCGTCGATCGTGTCTCTGCCGCCCAACGAGACTGACCTGCTCGTCTGCTTTTCTATCACGATCCTGCAACTGTTTGCAAGCTACATTCGCTATTTCTTTTGTCTATCCATTCTGTTTCTCGTTCAAAAAATCACCCTTTTTGGAACTTCTTTCGACCTTTGCACCAATGTCATTATAACGATTACAACTTTCTTTCCACTCTTTTTTGCCAGCTTTGCAAGAACGGCTCTGTCCATTCTCTTTACGACAAGCCATCAGCCACTCTATTTCATTTGTTCTTTGCTTTTTACATCCCACTCAACCACATTTCTTTGTCAATGAGCCTCTGACACAACGATACGACACCAATTGGAGTTTCTTGCTTTTTCTGTTCTTTTTCGCAACCGTTTCAACTTCCTGCAACGGCTACAGGATTTCTCATCTCCTTGTTTTTTTCTCCCGTGCAGCTTGGGCTTCCGACAAAGCGGACAACTACGACCTCTTCTCCTAGCAAGCCGCCCGACACTGTTGTTATTGCGTGGGCCTCTGCTTCGCCTCTGTCTTGTCTGAGAGAACTGCTCCGTGCTTTGTTGCGGATATCTGCCGGACTGTATTATCATCCTCTGCTTGCCACCAATTTTTCACGATCACGACGTCCATATACCCTTCTACTGCTATTTTTGCCTCGTTCTTTTACTTTGTTCTTTTGCAAAGCCAATCGCCATATTTTGATAAGCACGCGATTGCACCTCTCCCCTAATTGCTTTCTCAACTCACCTCTGCTACGTTGCCATGGCTTGCATGCGGGATCAATTCGAGGCCGGTGTTGTCCTTGAGGGACGGTACCAGACGATTGCCCCGTTGAACCATGGTTCCTTTGGCATGGTCTTCATGGCCAGAGATCTCGAGACCGGCGAGACTGTTGCGATCAAGTGTCTGACCAAGAGAACGTCCGAATACGAGGCTGGCCTCGACTTTGCCATTGATGACAAGTCGGAAGAGCTGGTCTTGCACCGCCATTTGGGCAGGCACCCAAACATTGTCAATCTGGTCGATTCTTTCGAGACCGATTCGCACTTTTACCTGGTGCTAGAGTTTTGCCCGCGCGGTGACCTCTACGAGGCTATTCGCAACGGGCAAGGCCCGCTCGAGACCGAGCATGTCCGCCAGTTCATGCTGGAGCTGATCGATGCTGTTGACTACATCCATTCCAAGGGTATCTACCATCGTGACATTAAGCCTGAGAACATTTTCCTGTCTCAGTCTGGCTCTCTCAAGCTGGGCGACTTTGGTCTCTCCACCACCGACAAGTGGACCTACGAGGCAACCGTCGGCAGCGACCGCTACATGGCCCCAGAACAGTTCGACTCGGCCGGTGCTGGCTACTCGCCTGCGCAGGCTGATATCTGGGCCATTGGTATCTGCCTGCTCAACATCCTCTTCTCTCGCAACCCCTTCACCACTCCGACAGAGGCCGACCCTCTCTTCTTGGACTTCTCTCGGGACAAGCAGTCGCTTTTCGACGTGTTTCCCTCCATGTCTCAGGATACCTACGAGGTCATTGTTGAGTGCATGAACCTGGACCCTAGCAAGCGCTCGCTTGTGGGTGCTCGCAACGCTCTGCTTCGTCTGGTTAGCTTCACGACGCTGGATGAGGCGCTTGATGACTTCTGCTCGACCGACCGTCATGTTGTGGCCTCTGCCAACCGCGAGCCGCTACGCACGCCCTCGATCCAGAGCCCGCAGGTGGACACCGGCTGCTTCCCCTGGGCCAAGGCTTTCCAGACGGCGCCCGGGCAGGCGATTCGCCAGCTCAGTGCCATTCCCGACGACGAGAGCTACACGGAGGAGCTTTTCTCCAAGTCCGAGGCCACTACGTCCGACTGGTGCTCTGCCATGACTGCGCAGACGCCGTCGTCCTCCATGCTGGACTCGAGTCTCGGTGCCTCTATAAAGTCGATGAAGATGCCGTTCGCTTCCACTGTCTCGCCGACGGCTGGCTCGCTCCCGATTGCCATGTCTCGCAATCGTCACATTCCGTCCATGTCGCTCGTCTTTGGTCGCAAGGATGGCGCGTCGAAGAGCTGGAGTGACCTGTGGGACGAGGAGGAGGAAGAGGAAGAAGAGCGTCGCCGCCAGCTCGAGGCGCTCAAGAAGAACAACGCCAGAACATACAGCCAAGAAGGTGATGCCAATGCCAAGCTCAACAAGATCACCGCCCTTGTAGACGAAGATGCCACTCCTCGCCAAGGTCTTTCTCCGGCTACAAAGGCCCTGTCTATTGAGACGTTTGATGTGGCCGAGCCTGCGAATGTCTTTTCTGCTCATGACGACTTTGTCGACGAGGTTCTCTTCTTCGCTGATCCCTTGGAGGAGAAGCAAGAGCCGGTTCGGATAGACAAGCTGGCTGTCCGGTATCCGGAGGTGACATCCTTATCCCCTCCAAAGTCTCCGTCAACGTTTGACAAATGGAAGGCTTTGGGCGAACGGCGCCGAGCATACACTGGTTCTTCCTCCACGTCTGGTTCGGCCTCTGCTTCTCTGGAATCTCTGCACACCAACCTTGAGCAGGAAGACAACTCTGCTTTTGGGTACGGTTCTTCCAATGCCGGACACGGTTCTTGGGACCACTCAACTCATACCTACCATCCTGTGGTCAACGTTAACAACCACAATATTATCCATCAACAGCCAGACCTTTCCAGCAGTCACTCTCCCAGCCCGAACAAAAGGCATGCTGGCAAGGACCGCGCCAAGGAGTGCCCTTGGAATAAAGGCCGCTACTGGAATTGGGGCTGGCGCCGGGAGAAGCGCCCCGATTTCAGCAATGTTGCGTGGGTTGGTGGCTGGCAGGAAGCTCGCTCCTGAATCCAGACCGCCACTTGTGGTTGAACAGAGCATATTGATCTCATCGATATCCCCTCTGCTCCCCAAAGGAGTGAGGGGGTAAGCCTTCCTGCTGACTCTGGGTGTTTTCCGGGTTTTATCTCCTCTGAAATTTTCCTTCGCATTTCCATGTTTGTTTTCGTTTGACTTTCTTTGCCCGTGGACGGCAAACCCCCCTGATGTGTACAATTTGTCTCAACACCAATATCGGATCACAAAAAAAGATTGGGCGAGAAGAAGGGAATGGAGCACCGAAAGAAGAAAGCGATAAAACAACCCTGCATGACTTTTTTTTGTTTTGTTTTTATTTTCTTTGTCTAGCATCTACACGGCGTTTGGGACGACAACACTAGCTTGTCTTTTTCTTCTTTTAACATCATTTTATGAGATTGGTTTATCTACGTTCTGGGAGGATGGCAGTCATGGAAGAGGAAAACACTTGAGAGAGCATTTTACCTTGTTAGAGTCAGCATTACTTGGTCGATGAGAGATAGATATTGTTCAACTCGCTTTCTGCGTATTTAGATAGCTTTTTGACATAGTTTAAAATACCAGAAGTCACCCACAAAACTCACGATAGTAACGTAACGGAGATTGAATTAGCGATACAAATGACTCTTTGTTTTAACGTCTTTCCTCTTTTAGCTTGCGTTCCACTTGCTAGCTCTCGCTTATCGGGAGCCAGCGAGTTTTGCAATTCTTTTGACAAGATCCGCTGCAATCAACGGCGGCCAGCTGTGGAAAAAGGGCCAACCAAAACGACGTCTGGGGCGGCAGAAGAACAGAAGAAGAGAGGAAACGAGGCAGAGAAGAACTAGCTTCCTCTCCACTTCATTTTGTATGGTAATGATTAGTATTGCCGTTTATTAAAGAGGTGAGGTGCATCGTATCTTTTCTAGCTCGGAAGAGCTTATCGGTGGCCTCTCGAACTAGTGACGCGTGATGCATTTCCCGATTGTAACCTTTACTGTTTCATTTCTCAAAAAGACCAGCTACCAAGCTACCTGTTATTTCTTAAAAACCAGCTACTAAGCTACCGTCTATCTTGAAGAATCTGCGGTTTTTTGGGAGGGGCTGTAGTCCCTGTTGGTTGAGATAGCGTAGAAATCCTTGTCTGCTCTTCACACTGGGAAACAGAGAAGAAGGGAAAGAGACACTGGACGGTTTCCATTTTCCCTCTCTTCTAGGCTTGGTTGTTGGCTGTATCCATTTTGGTCGTTCCTTTCTCCCAAGGGGGGCAAGAGGAAAAAAGCAGTTGCGCCTTCCGGAACCGTGCGCGCTTATCGGGGCAGTCCTTGCTCTTTTCCGCCACTTTTTTCCCTCCCTTTTTCATTCCTCTATTTTCCTCCATGGCTCCTCCAACAGCGGCCTCGAGTGCCGCCGGCGAGGACAACCAAAACGCATCTTCCTCGACATCGGCGGCGATACCCGCAGCGGTAGCAGCTTCTCCGACGCGCAACGATGATTCGCTGCCGCCACGCAGCGGCAGCATCTTCTCAACGGCTGCCCGCAACGCGCCTTTCCGATCGGCGGACATGAACGACAGCTCCAGCGGCGGTGGCGGCCCTGAGGATTGGCCGGGCCTCATGCGGCGGCGGCGGTCTTCGGCAGGCCATCGGCTGGCGGCGCTGGCCGAGATCGGCGGAGTCAACAGCATCCGCTCGTTTACGCGGAGCTGGCAGCGGGCGGCGGGATTCAGCGAGGTGATTCCGCAGCGGCCCGAGTTTGTGTTTGCCGGTGACCAGGAGCCGGTGCTGGGCGGCGTGGCCGATACCGACGTGGAGTCGTACCTCTACCGGGGCGGCAGCGGCAGCAGCAGCTTCAACAGTCCCATCGGCTCCTGGATCGGGGGCACTCCGCCGCGGCCGAGCGCGTTGGGGGGGGCAGCAGCGGCCGGCGGAGGGGCAGCTATCGACGGCGATGGCGGCCCCGGCCGGTCAGACGTGCAAGACGAAGACGACCAGCAGCAACGAGATCAATCGGCCGAACGCAAGGGACTGCTCGATGCTGGCCGGGGGCGGGCCGTGCGGGCCGGCAGCACGTCGTCGCTGTTCAGCTATCCGCCCGCATTGGCCGCAGCCGTGGCCGGCACGACGGGCGACAGTGGCGTCGGATCGCCGGTTGGCAGCTACGGCACCAGCTACGGCTATGGCTACGGAACCTCTGTGGGCTCAGCGGCCGGGCTGAGTTACGGCGCCATGGGCGGCAGCATTGGTGCTCGCGGACGCTATCGGCAGCAAGCCGCCTCCATGGCCGAAGCGGGCGCGCTGTGGCGGCAGAGCCAGCAGCACGAATCCGAGGTGGCCGAGGCCGTCAACAGCAGCGGCGCCGGGGGTGGCGAGCGGCCACCGCCAATCCTGGTCAAGGAGGTCGAGGAGGACGGCAAGATCATTCTAACGGTCGAGGGCCAGTCGACGCTGCCGCAGACCATTTTCAACTCGATCAACGTGCTCATTGGCGTCGGGCTGCTGAGTCTGCCAATGGGCATCCGGTACGCCGGCTGGATCTGCGGCATGACGACGCTGTTCTTGGCGGCCACGGTCACGGCCTACACGGCGCGGCTGCTGGCCAAATGCATGGACCTGGACCCGGTGGTGATTACGTTTTCCGACCTGGCCTTTATCTCGTTTGGCCCCCGCGCCCGCCTGGTGACGAGCCTGCTGTTCACGGTGGAGCTGATGGCGGCCTGTGTGGCGCTGATTGTGCTGTTTGCCGACTCGCTGAGTCTGCTGTTCCCGGGGGTGCTGGCGGTGACGAGCTGGAAGATTCTGTGCTGCTGCATCATGGTGCCGCTAAACTTTTTGCCGATGCGGCTGCTGAGCGTGACGAGCATCATTGGCATAGTGTGTTGCTTTGGAAGTGAGTTGCTTGGTGCTTGTCTCCATAAATACAGCTAACACTCTAGTCGTCACCATTGTGGTTGTCGATGGCCTGACAAAGAAAACGTCGCCCGGCTCGTTGATCATGCCGGCCACGACGTACATGTTTCCGGCCAACTGGGTGACGCTGCCACTATCTTTCGGCCTGTTGATGTCACCCTGGGGCGGCCACAGCGTGTTTCCCAATGTAAGCCAGCGCCGCTGTCGGTTATGCGTGGCAACAAGCTAATATGCCAGATTTACCGTGATATGAGACACCCATACAAGTACGCCCAGGCGGTCAAGGTGACCTTTTCATTTACGGTACGTCAGGCGTGTGCAGACGTGTCGGGAAAGGCCTGCAGCGACAGAGAGCTGACCGTACAGTATTTCCTCGACGTCATGACGGCGGTGGCCGGCATCCTAATGTTTGGCGACGATGTCAAGGACGAGATCACGGCCAACATCCTCAGCACTTCGGGCTACCCGCGCGCGCTGACCTTTTTGCTCTGCATCTTCATTGCCATTATCCCCCTGACCAAGATCCCGCTCAATGCGCGGCCCATTATCGCCACGGCCGAGGTGCTGGCCGGCCTACACCTGCCTCCGATGCCGGACGCGTCCAGCGGGCAGCTGTACTGGCGGATCTTTGTGCGCGTGGCCATCCGCGTGCTGACGATCCTGTCCTTTTTGGTCATTGCGGTGCTCTTCCCGGACTTTGACAGCATAATGGCGTTTATGGGCAGCGCGCTGTGTTTTACGATTTGCGTGACGTGAGTTTTGCGTTTGAGTGACGACGTGATGGGTGTGGGCTGACTTTGACGGTAGACTGCCGATTTTGTTCCATCTCAGACTGTTTGGCCACAGTCTGTCCAAGCAGACCAAGGTGATGGAGTGCTGCATCCTGGTCGTGTCCGTTGTGGCGTCGATTGTGGGCACCGTGTGGTCGTTTCTGCCCAAGTCGTATCTGGGCCTCTAGTCTTGATCGAGTTTTTTGATTTTTTACTTTTTCTGGTTCTCTGATTTGTGCCTTGCATAATCGGCATTACAGTCCACACGCACTGGGATTATTTGCATGACATATTCCGGCTTGGGTTTTTGCACTTTGGATGCACTTTTTGGTATTCTGTTCCCCCTTTTTGGTTACCCTAATGCAGTATCTGACGCATTTCCCATCATGTATATAAACAAGGTTTTTTCTTTTTTGAAACAAGCACTTGCAAGAAACAGGCATTTCACGACACGACTTGAATAAGCAGTTTCAGCAAAAATCAAGCACACGATCTTGAATAAACAGTTTCAGGAGCAAAACCAAACACACGATCTGAATAAACAGTTTCAGCAGCAGAGTCAAGCACCTACGCCCAGCTGTCCAGGTTGGCCAGGACACAGCCCGGGCCAGAAGGCTCGCGGGCGACCAGCTGGCCGATGTGGAAGACGCGCTCGCCGGCTGCCTCGAGCGCCGCGGCGACCTGGTCGGCCTCGGCGGCGCCGACAGCCACGACCATGCCGATGCCGTTGTTGAAGGTGCGCGCCATCTCGGCCGGCGCGACGTTGCCCTGCTGGCGCAGCCAGGTAAAGACGGGCGGCACCGGCCAGGCGGCGACGTCGATAGCGGCGGCCAGGTGGTCCGGCAGCATGCGCGGCACATTCTCGGTGAGGCCTCCGCCGGTGATGTGGGCAAGACCCTTGACGAGCGGGACCACGGGCAGCAGCTGGCGCACATAGATGCGCGTGGGCGTCAGCAGGCTCTGGCCCAGGGATGGGACGCTGCCATCGCTGCCGGACGAGGCCAGCCACGGCGTCGGGTCCGTGTAGGCGGCGCCGGCGCGCTCGACGATGCGGCGCACCAGCGAGAAGCCGTTGGAGTGCACGCCGCTGGAGGCCAGGCCGAGCAGGCGGTCGCCGGGCAGCATGGCGGCGGTGCGCGGCAGGCGCTGATCGTGCTGCATGATGACACCAATAGCGGCGCCGGCGGCGTCGTACTCGCCGCCCTGGTACATGCCGGGCATCTCGGCGGTCTCACCGCCGACCAGCGCGCAACCGGCGTCGCGGCAGCCGGCGGCCACGCCCTCGACAAAGGCCGCGGCCACATCACCATCGAGGCGGCTGCAGCCAATGTAGTCGAGGAACATGAGCGGACGAGCGCCGCCGACGACCAGGTCGTTGACGTTCATGGCCACGAGATCGATGCCGACGGTGTCGTGCTTTTCGAGGGCCAGCGCGATCTTGAGCTTGGTGCCGACGCCGTCAATGGCGCCGACAAGGATGGGCAAGGGAGCGGACGAGGCCAGAGGCGTGGCGACAAGACCGTCGACACGCGACAGGTCGACCTCGCCGCCGAAACCGCCAATCTCGGCGTCGGCGCCCGGGATGGCTGTCGATGCGACGGCCTTTTTGATGCGCTGCACCAGCGCATTGCCGGCCTCGATGCTGACGCCGGCCTCGGCATAGGAGAGGCCCGGGGCGGATGTGGCCGGCTTCTTGTTGCGGAACGCCCGATGGGCAATGTCCTTGCGGTACTGCATGCCGTCGAACTGGATCAGCGGGACGCCCTCGGCATAGACCTTGGCCACGGCGGCCTCGAGCGTGTCGGCAATGGCGTTGGCGGCAATGACGCGGCCGCCGGCGGTGTGCAGCGAAGCGGAGGAGCTGCGCGTGGTGCCGGCGTGGAAGATGGTAATGTCGGAGCCGGCGGGCGGAGCGGCGACGTGCATGGGCGTGCCCTTGGGGTAGGAGCCGGGGTAGCCGGGGGCGGCGACGACGACGGTGGCGCTGAACTTAGGCTCGATGCGCAGGGAGACGGCGTCGAGGCAGCCGGCGGTACAGGCGAGCAAGATCTCGGCCAAGTCGGTGTCGGCCGAGAGCAGAGGCAGGACAGTCTGGGTCTCGGGGTCGCCGAAGCGCACATTGTACTCGAGCACGCGCGGGACGCCCTGGGGCGAGATCATGAGGCCGGTGAAGAGCAGGCCGCGAAAGGGCATCCACTCGCGGCGCATGCCGGCCAGCGTCGGGGCCAGCACCTCGCGATCGATGCGGGCCAGCAGCTCGGGCGTGGCCAGCGCGGTGGGCGCGTAGCAGCCCATGCCGCCCGTGTTGGGCCCGCGGTCGCCGTCAAAGATGCGTTTGTGGTCCTGGGCGGCAGGCAGCGAGCGAAACGTGTAGCCGTCGCAAAAAGTGAGGATGCTGAGCTCGTCGCCGTCAAGGTATTCCTCGACGACGACCTCGGCGCCGGCGGCGGCGCCAAACTCGCAGTCGACCATGATGCGGCGCAGGGCATCGAGGGCCTCGGCGCGCGTCAGCGGCAGCACGACGCCCTTGCCGGCAGCGATTCCCGTGGCCTTGATGACAATGGCGGGTACGGCGGCAGCGACGAGCTCGGCCGGGCGCGGGTCCGGCACGGCGGCCTCAATGTAGCGGCAGGCGGCGGCGTAGTCGGAAAAGTTGCGGTAGGCGGCCGTGGGGATGGCGTGGCGCTGCATAAAGTCCTTGGAAAAAGTTTTGCTGCCCTCGAGCTGCGCGGCGGCCTGCGAGGGGCCGAAAAAGGGGATGCCGGCCTGCCGGAACGGCGCCTCCAGGCCGTCGACGAGCGGCGCCTCGGGGCCGGGCACGACAAGGCCGACGTGCTCGCGCTGGGCCAGGGCCACGAGCGCCGCAAAGTCGGCCGGCGTGGACGCGCCCAGACCGGCCACGTTCTCGGCCTTGGGACAGCCCGCCGTGCCGCCGTTGCCGGGCACGACGAGGATGCGGCCGACTCGCGGCGACTGCGCGAGCTTCCAGGCCAGCGCATGCTCGCGGCCGCCGTTGCCGACGAGCAAGACAGTGAGAGGAGCAGCAGCAGACATGGTCGTGGGGGGAGCCGGTAGTGTCGAGAGAAAAATAGGAGGGAGAAGAGGGGGGCACGGTAGAGAGGGAGAAAAAATCAATAGAGTCTTGGAGGGCCAGAAAAAAAGGCTATTTCCGTCGGCGAGAAGAGAGCCGTCTTTGACGCCGCCTGCAAGAACAAGTTTCACAGCCGAGACTGCTGGTGAGAGGATGAGCGCCCAATAACTTTTGGTTTCTCTACACTACATTACGTCTCTCCTCTCTCTCTTTCAGCGTCGTGAAAGGAAGAGGATCGAGGCCGTGCCACTGCCAAAAGAATCATGGACTAACACGCACTAGTCCCTCGATTTTTTTTTCTTCACTACGTACGTGTAGTGCCGCTATAGCGGGGGTGGGGCTTTACGATAGCATCAGAGATAAGAAATGACGGTTCTTTCTTGTGCAGTTTGCACGTGTACATGGCCACTTACATAGCTGCGTAGCATGCACGTGACCAAGCTACCCAAAAGAAAGCTCCTCTGTCATTGGATGTCCGCGTGCATAGACCCGTTTTTCATGTGACCCTCATGGGAAGCTTTTCGTGCACTCCTCTGTCGTCGCCATTCTGATCGCCCGAGGGCGTTGAAAACAAACATGGTATCGCGGAAAGACAAGAAGAAGCCCGCCGTGGCCACGGCGGCCGTCGGTCCTCTTGCTTCGCTGGACGCCGCACTCTCGGTCCTCCACCGGTTCCATCACCGCCACAAGAATCAGCACCGCGTCTCGACCTACTGGTGGCCGGCGTTTGGACAACTGCGGCGCCACGCCGGGCGGCTGCGGGACGATTTGACCGAGGTGGCAGCGGCCGAAGGCCAAGGGGGGGACGCGAAGACGCCCGACAAGGCGGCGGCCATGGCGGCCTCGGCCGCCACGGCTGTCGCACGTGCCCGCCAATTGCAAGCCGAGACCATTCCTCGAGCGTACTCGTGAGTGCGGCTGTCCGTTTTTTCTCTCTTTTTTTTTCTTGTTTTCTTCCCGCTCACCAAGCAGTGCCTTTTCGCGCCTCGTGGCCGATCGCCAGTTTGCCCCCCTGGGCCTGCTGCTGCTGGGCGTCCTGGCGCAGGTGCATTCCGCCGTCAGAGGCGCGGCCGGCGAAGAGGAGGGAAAAGACGAAGCGGCAACGGAATCCGACGTTTGGACGGCGCACAAGAGCAACGACGACGACACCGACCTGGGCGAGGCTGTGCCGCGAGACCAGCTGGCGGCCGTGCTGCCGGGAAGCGTTGGCGACGACGACGACGGCGACAGCCCGGCAGCCAAGGCCGTCGAGCCGCCACGACAGCAAAAAGAAGCGGCAAGGGCGAAACAGAAGCGCAAGAGAGACGCCGAGGACATATTGTCCGGGAACGGGCCCCACAGCCCCGACGAAAGCCGTGCCCAGAAGAAGAGAAAGGACAAGGAAAATAAGGACGGGGAAAACAAGGACGGGGGAATAAAGGACGGGGGGGAAAGGGATGGGGGGATGAAGGACGGGCGGAAGAAGGACGGGCGGAAGAAGGACGGGGCAAAGAAAGATAAAAAGGACAAGACCAAGAAGCGGAAACGGGGCGGCGGAGACGACGAATTTGACGACTTGTTTGCCAGTCTTTTATGAGGTCGGCTTTCTGTACTAGGCCTTTTTTATTTCCATGATACCCAAATTCAGCCTTTTTTTCTTCTCGGCTCCGTGTCGGCGTCCCTCGGGCGATTCCTTCTTGTAAAGACATGCCCGTTTCGTATGGACATGGTCAGAAGCGGCAAACAGTGTATTTTTTTTCTTTATTTTTCCCAAACTATGAGCTAGAAACAAGGCAAACCAAACAGGAGCATGACAAAGGCGGCCCAGTAGTATAAATCAAATAGATACAAAAATAAAGAGACCAAGAACAAGGGAGGGCAAATAAGAAAAGGGAGGAGGAAAGGGGGGGGTCAAAAGTAAAAAGGCAATGAGAAAATCAGTAAACGGCGGCATATAAGCGAGAAAAGAAAACACAAGCAGTAACAACACCCCTGGATCCTAAAGTTATGAAAATAGACAGCGACATGTAAAAGAAACCTCGGATGCACACTCACACGCGCACCCATACAGACATTCCAAAGTACAGAGCAGGTTCTCTGTGAGATAAATCCGCGTGCGCGTACAGCAGCCTGTTCCACTCGCTCCCTTTCCTCCCCCTTCCGCCCTATGCCTGCCCATTGTCGTATTTCCCGTCTTTCCTGCTTTTATTGCCCTTGCAAAAATTCTTCTTTTTGGCCAACAAGCCTCCCTCGCGTCTGATTTCTCCCACCGTTCCCTCGGCCTCGGTGACACTGGATTGTGATTCAGACTGGTCCCAGTAACGTCCGCTTGGTTTCTCTCTCCCTACTCGGCCGGCCGTTAGCCCTGGTACCGGCTGTACGACCAGATGCGCGCGCGCATGTCGCCCGAGCCGGTCGCAAAGTAGCCGCCCATCGGGCTGGGCGCCACCGAGATGACCGAGTTCTTGTGTCCCTGCAGCATGAGCTGCGTATTTCCCGTGCGCGGGTCCCAGAACTGCACACCCCGGTCCTTGGAGCCGGACATGACCCATTGAGCGTCGGGGGTCAGGGCGACAGAAAGAACAAAATCCTGTTTGTTAGAAAAGACGAAAAACGATAAGAGAAAAAACTCACCCTATGCCCTTCAAACGTCTTAACGCAGCGACCTCCCTTGGGGCCCTGGTTCGGCAGGCCGCGCGGCGCAGCCAGCTCCCACATCTTGATCGTCTTGTCCAGACTGCCGCTGACCAGGTCCTTGCCGTTGGGCGAAAAGGCCACACTATAGACACTATCTTTATGGCCGTCGGGGCCCTCGAGCCGCTCCATCAGGTAACCGTGCTGAATGTCCCAGACGCGCACGCTCTTGTCCAGCGAGCCGGCCGCCACGTACTTGGTGTCGGGCGAAATGGCCACCGTCGTGACGCCGTCCTCAATCGTCAGCGTCAGGATGCTCTGGCCGTTCTCAATGTCCCACAGGCGCACCGTGCGGTCGCCGCTGCCCGAGGCAATGGTGCGCCCGTCACGGGCGAAATCCAGCGAGTAGATATCCTGCTCGTGTCCGGGGAAGGTGTTGCGGATCGTCCGCGTCTGGATGTCCCACACGCGGATCAGCTTGTCTTCGGCGCCCGTTGCCAGGTACTTGCCGTCGGGGCTGAAGCACACGCTCCGAATGTACAGGTCGCCCGTCACGTCGACTGAGTCGTCCTGCAGCACACACAGCTTCTCGCCCGTCTGCACGTCGTAGATCTGCGCCGAGCGGTTGCAGCCCGTCGCCACGTACTTGCCGTCGGCGCTGAAACGCACACAGCACACGACACTTTCGTGCTGAAGTGTGTGTACCAGGTCGACGTCGAGCACGCGCGGCACCGACTGGTTAAAGATGACAAACCAGTCATCGCGCGTCTTCTTGTAGTGCGCCGGCAGCCGCTCGGGGTCCAGGTCGCCCAGCGCGTTGTTGCCGTGGCCCGTCGGCGCCATTTGCATGCGCGAATGGTCCGGAGGCGGGTGCGAGGCCACCTGCGGCGACTGGCCGGGGCCGGGGTACGGGCCGGGCGTGCTGATCTGAGGAGTGGCCGGGCCGCCGCCAGACGCCGGGATGCGGCGCTTAACGGGGCCGGGCGACGCCGTCGACTGCGGCGGCTGCGACGAGAATCCGCCGGGCGGCGGCTGTCCATACGGCTGCTGAGCAAAGGGGTTGTGTTGCGACGGCGGCGGAGGCGGCGGCGGAGGCCCCTGAAGCCCGGGCGGCGGCTGCTGCGCCATCTGGTGTTGCGGCGGCTGATCCTGCGGCGGCGGCGGCGCCAGCCCAGACTGTCCGCCCTGGCCGGCCATGATGGCCGCGAACACGTTATTGCCCATACCAAGACTCGGCGGCGGTGGCGGCCCTGCGTGCTGCTGCGGGCCGCCCATGGGTCCCTGGGGAGCTCCTCCGCGGTCGCCCAGCTGGCGGCGGAGAAGGGCAATCTCTTCCTCGTACCTGAACCTGTCAGCAGTCTGCTTCTGTGCCTCGGCAAGGGCCACTCACTTTTGCTTCAAGCTCATGTGCGTTTGCTCCATGGCGTACACCTTTTCCCGGATGAGCTGCATCTCGTTGACCTGGGCCTGGACTGCACGAGGGATTAGCCGTTGTCACTAGCAGACGTGCCGCATCAAACAGAGTGTTGCCAGTCTCTTACTCTGATGCTCGTAGTTCTCGCTGTTCCGCATCTGCGTCTCGAATTCGGAGCGGATCTGGTCAAGGAGCTCGCTGAGACGACCGACGCCGTTGTTAGGCGGCACAGCGCCCATGCCGCGGTGTGCACCATACATGGACATGATGGCAATGGAAGACGCGACGGAGGCGCAACAGAGGGAAAGAGAAAAGGGGGACGAGTGAGAAAGAGTTCAACAACGGCAATGCGCGTCACGTCGCAATAATCGCAGCAGACGGCGCGAAGCGACCAGAAAGTCTTGGCCCGGCAGTTCACGCAGCGCGATTAGTCGCCTTGCAGTTCAGGCTTGCTCTCCTGGACGCTATTGCTTGCTGTGGTGATGTCTGTCTTGTCTGTCTTATTTGTTTGTCCGTTTTTTGACCTTTTTTTCAGCACCTCAAAAACGACAGCGGGAAGCGCAAAGGCAGAGCGGCAATCGTTGACGCAGTGTTGAACTGATGGCAAGAACAAGCAAGGGATCGCAACAGAGATGATGGCGACAGCGGCGGATAGTGATGCTGCGGCGGCTGTCGACGTGGAGTTGCGTGGCGTTGGTGGAAGGAGGTGGGAAAAATAGCAGAGCAAAGATGGATGGAGACGACGAGAAGGAGAGGCGGCGCTAAAAGAACCAAGGCGGCTGACAAAGTAGTGGATAGAAAGGTAGGTAGTGTGAGTGCGGGCCCAGTCAGTGCCCAAAGAGCGCAGAGAGGAGCACGCCAGCTAAGAAAAAAGGAACGCGAAACAAGACGACCAAATGAGAAGGAACAGAAAACCACTCGGAACGAAGACGGAAAGAACGACCAATATACGTCAGTCACGTGCAGTTTGCTATGTCTATGCCTAGCGTACAGCTGGATGGAGACGGCGATGGCAGACGCGTCCGCCGTACCCTACAGTTTGGTGATACTGGCAGAAAGGCAGGAGCGGCCTGCGTAGGGCGGACGCTATAACTCAAAATAATACAGCACCAACAAGGGGGGAAGGAACTGTTTGAGAGGGGAGGGAGGGCGAGGGAGGTTGGGGGGCGTGCTGGACAGGTGAGGCCCGTTTGGGCTAGTGACCTAATTTATGTACTTTTACCGGCTCAATTTGACATGGTGTATTTTTATCGTTGTGACGAGCTAGCGCCATAATGACTGGCATAGCGGACCTGTCGCACCCACACACACTTTTGGTGCCCCTCGAGCAACGGGCAAGAAGCAACGACCAAAGGGAGCCCCATATTCGGAAACAAAGAAGGCCCGCTTCACCTCCCATGTGTGGCCCATCCCTGCCACTAAACTGTGTCCACACCCCCTCCACCTCACAGTGCGCACGTACAGTCTGCCGCTCTGCGGGACACCTGCAAACGGTGCAGTGCACCGTGCTTACTACACGCCTCCGTTCCCGGTGCCGCACGCCAAGGGAGGTGGGGCTATTACAGTGGGGAGGGGTGAACAAGCTGGGAGAGGGGTGTACGACGTAATGAGCTAATGTAGGGTAAGAACGCCCCTAGCGACACTAACCAGAAATGGGAAAAGAGTCAGGAGAAAGTCAAAGCCCAAGCTGGGCCCCTTCGTGGGTACACAAATACTGCTGACAGAGCCTGAAAAGGGATGCCGGCACGCCATGCGTAGGCTGTGTATTCTGTGTCACGACCCCTCTTTGTCCAAATGAAATGATTCGTTACAGGAGAAACAGCCCCTTTGTTTTCATGACTGGGAAAAAAATACCACACCTTTACGACACATGCGTTGTAATAATTTTGATTAAAAAATACTGAAAATCAAGCCGAAAGAAAGTACAGAACACTGAAGGATGATAGCCAAGCCGAGAACATAAGTGATGAAAATATGGAGATATGCCGAGAATTTTGAGGCTGCAAAAACGCTCAACTCTTATAACCACCGACCATGGCAAAGTCCTGTGCAGTGGACTGCAACGTAGTGTACTTTGTGACCACGCAAGCGGAAAGAAAGACAGAAAAAGGGTCAAGATACGGCGTAATCCGATTGAGGTGGAGAGCTGGAGCGTGCCAATGTGGACCATCTCCCACTCAGCGCTAGCCGGGGGTTTCTTATTTACGAATACGGGCAGCTGCGGGCAAAGAGAACGGGGACGAGCGCGATCTTCGTCACGGCCACCGCCAGGGCGGTTGGATAGGTTTCGGTGCTTCGTTAACGTGGCCAGGAGAAGCGTTGATCTCGGAAAAGGAATGAAGTGGGGGAAGATGATGAAGAAGCCGAAATAAGGTGAATAAGAAAAGAAATACCAAAAGGAGCCGGCTCCAATAGACATAATCAAACAAATGCACTGGAGAAAAAGCATGCACTTCTCATCTATCAAACAAAAAAGGTCGAAACCTACCTACGTGATAGTAAAGGAGGAATTCATTGAACAAAGCCTAAACAGAACAGTTGCGTATGCACGATATACAATCCCATACCGCTCACCCAGCAAAAGAAAGTTGCGAGGCAACAAAACCGCGCTTTGCGCTTGTGGACAGCACGTTTTGTGATTGTGCCGCATCTATTAGTTTTTCGAATCAGTTCAGCCTCGCCATTTCGGTTCTTTCAGAACGAAGACGGCAGACAGTCTGTTGAAATACTGCTTTGTTTCTTCCACTTCAGTGTATCTGCTGTGTCAGACTATCCATCCTGTGGTAGCTTCTACTGTTTTCGTCTTGCTTACTTATTCTGCGTTATGGCTCATTGCTTACATCCTCCCCTCCTTCACTAAACAAGTTTGCCTTAAAACTTATGATATACAAGGTATATAATGCTTATGTTTTCGGATATGAAAGCTAAAAGAGCTTTATATTTTAGGTCCTATGAGATGCAAATAGGAAAAACCGTATAAAGATTTTCTTTACTCGAGTTGCCCTTTTCACACTGGCCCAAAGTACGCTTTTCTGCCTCGGCCATTCTCTCATTTTCATGATTGAGATATATTTTACTCCAATAGCGACACAATGAATAATATAATCAAGTTGATATCAAGTTGTTGCACAATAAATATCAGAATATCACAGCTGATTGACTACAATAGCAAGTCCGAGCGAATCTAGTTTTAGAGTATACAGCATCAAAATCACACATTTTTGAAAATTTATCAAATGCCGACGCGGCTGCCAATGACAGCAGTGTCAACTTCAAGCTACGAAGAACTACACGCCAAGGTTAACTAATTACACTGGTAAGCAGATCATCACCACAATCAATCAGATCCGAAGCTAGACTGATGTTTTCAGTTTTCACGATATGCAACTTTAGATACAAGACATGATGATTTTGACAAGCATATACATTGACTTTAATTATTTGAAAAGAACTAAAACGAGCTGCCATTTCTTTTCTACTACCCATCCCATTTGAACCAATTCATGGTTGACAGGACAAGCAGCCGATTTTACCAGAAATATAATGAAACAAAAGAAAACACAAAAGACTAGTTCGTTCATCCTGCACTCCAGTCGTAACCATATTACAGCATTACAACCGAAGCATAACCCATTCCCTCGACCCCATCAAAACTTACACCTGCTGGTTCTGGTGCTTGGTCTTCTTGCCAGCATGGTGAGGCTCGCGGGCTTCAATGGCAGCCTCGTCACGAGCGTTCTTGGTCTTGGTCTTCTTGCCGGCATGGTGCGGCTCGCGGGCCTCGATGGCCTCCTCGTCACGAGCCTCAACAGCCTCCTCGTCACGAGCGTTCTTGGTCTTGGTTTTCTTGCCCGCATGGTGGGGCTCACGGGCCTCAATGGCCTCCTCGTCGCGAGCGTTCTTGGTCTTGGTCTTCTTGCCAGCGTGGTGAGGCTCGCGGGCTTCAATGGCGGCCTCGTCACGAGCCTCAACAGCTTCCTCGTCGCGAGCGTTCTTGGTCTTGGTCTTCTTGCCAGCGTGGTGAGGCTCGCGGGCTTCAATGGCGGCCTCGTCACGAGCCTCAACAGCTTCCTCGTCACGAGCGTTCTTGGTCTTGGTCTTCTTGCCAGCGTGGTGGGGCTCACGAGACTCGACAATAGACTCATCACGAGCGTCCAGAGCCTCCTCGTCGCGGGCATTCTTGGTCTTGGTCTTCTTGCCAGCGTGATGCGGCTCGCGAGCCTCGATAGCCTCCTCGTCACGAGCATTCTTGGTCTTGGTCTTCTTGCCGGCGTGATGCGGCTCGCGGGCCTCGATGGCTTCCTCGTCGCGAGCATTCTTGGTCTTGGTCTTGGTCTTCTTGCCGGCGTGATGCGGCTCACGGGCCTCAATGGCTTCCTCATCACGAGCATTCTTCGTCTTGGTCTTCTTGCCGGCGTGGTGGGGCTCGCGGGCCTCGATGGCTTCCTCGTCACGAGCGTTCTTTGTCTTGGTCTTCTTGCCCGCATGGTGGGGCTCGCGGGCCTCGATGGCCTCCTCGTCGCGAGCATTCTTGGTCTTGGTCTTGGTCTTCTTGCCGGCGTGATGCGGCTCACGGGCCTCCAGGTCAAGAGTAATCTCACGGGCTACCTGGATGTGCTGTTCGTCACGAGCAGTGGCCGTTGTGGTCGCGTTCTTCTTGTGCTTGGTCTTGGTCTTCTTGCCGGCGTGGTGCGGGTCGCGGGCCTGAATGGCCTCCTCATCGCGGGCGTTCTTGGTCTTGGTCTTCTTGCCGGCATGGTGAGGCTGGCGAGCCTCGACGAGCGGCGCAGAAGCGGGGGCATACACGGGTGCAGCCAGACCGGGGCCAGCCATGACCAGGATGCTTGCCACCTGGCGGACGGACAGCCCGTTAAATAGAGCAGGCTGGAAGCCAGCAACAGCCGACGACGCGGCCAGGCCACCAAGGACCATCTGAACCAGAGACGGGGTATACATGTTGAAAGATTGGAATAGAAGGGGAATAAAAAAGAAGGATGAATAAGAATGAGCGAGTTTGCGGTAGTTTATTGTGTATTGTTTCAAAAAAAAAAGGTAAAAGCTTAACCTGTAAGGAATGGATAATGAGCAAGTAAATGACGAAAGCTCGTGCTGACCGGCAGCTGAAGAATAAAATGTACAGCTAAAGAAAGAAAAAAAGACGGGAAAAGACCGAGTCAATGAACACCAGCGGATGGAAGAAGGAATGATGGAAAGAAGGAGAAACAACGACTACGGGAGCAGAGCACGGGCAAAATATATACAAGATCCAGACGGAATTCGCTAGGCGGGAAAAGGAGAGCCATCCAACGGCGGCAATGGCAAATTCGTTAGAAAGGCATCCTGAGTGATGGGTAACAGGGGGCTAGGAACGGACCCCCGTAGCGAGAAGAGAGCAAACACTTTGAACAGGGCAAGTAAGCAAGGACAGCAGAGGCAGAGAGAGCTGTCATTGGCCACATGGACGAGACGCCAGTGTCAAAACCGTATCGGTGGAGTCGAGACGTGTCTCAAGATGGCGACGGTGCTTTTCTGCGGGCAGATTGTCTGTACGGAGTATGGCTAACCATTCTGGGCGCAATAAAGCTTACATTGAACTACATTATGCTTTCTTTTGCCGCTACTCCGGTCCTGGGGGCGAAAAAGCAGGGAATGCAGCGTGCTACGGATATGTGGGGGAGGGGGCGAATGGAGACAAGCGAGGCACGAAAATAGATTTGGGAAAAAAAGGAAAGATGAGGATATCGAGCAGGGGAGGAGATTGTTGATTCTTCATCCTTTCCTGGCCTGCTCTGTCACACTTTATATTACGCTATTCTATGCTTGTTTCCGTTTCTTGTTTTCAGTCTTTCCCCCTTCCTCCAACAGGGCCTCCCCAGGCCAGAGATGCGCGCGCTTTGGCTGCATACTCCGTACGGAGTAGTTGTGATCTAACCGCGATTTCTTTGCCGAGTTTGACCTGTGCCGGGTTAACGACAGGGCCTTTGCGCTGTCCAATCTCTGCCTTACGCTACCAGGAGACGCGGACTTGTCCATGAGGATCTAGACGGCCATGTATCTGTAAAAAGCTTGGCCTCCGTCCAAAGGAGTCTCGGGCAGTCTCGCGTTGCACTTGTTGTGGCTCCTGGTCGGTAGTAGCAGTATGGAGCACTTGTTGCAGCTGTCCCTGATCCTAATCTACTATGCTTACAATAGTGTACACTAGTGCAGACGAAAGGAACAGCGACAAAACGGGGAAATGGAAAAGTCGATCTGCATGTGTTGTTGCGTGCGCCTTTGGGGTTGCGGATGTGTCGTTTCCCGTGTTTGTGCCGGCGGTCTGTGTTTGAGTTTGGATGGAAGGCGCTTTGGGAATTTGCTCCCCGACAGAGCCAATACACGTGGCGAAAGCGGCAGCACAGAAAGGCAGAAAGAAAGCTGGCTGCCATTACGAGGGCCAGATGGGAGATTCTGGCTGAAGCTTTTCATTTTGTGAAGATTAATTTCTGCAGGCGAAAAGGGTCATCCAAGAACACATAAGCCGATAGCATTGCCGCATAGTGTAGCAGAGGAGAGAAGCTATGGGCGCAGCCATTTTGGGCTCGCCATTTTGATTGTTGGCAATTTGAGGCTCCCAGCAACGACGTCGTAGTTCCTGACTAAAAGTGTGGAGAAGCCGATATGGAACGCTAGTTGCCGTCGGTGAAACAACGCTAGTCCAAACACGTTGATATGCCGCGTTTCTTCTGTGTTGCCCTACAATAACTGCTTCAGCATATCGTAGATTCAAACGCACGTTTCAGCCAACGGCCAGCCAGACCGGCCAGCCGCAGCGTATTGTAGTACTAGAAAGTGTGTACACACACTACGCTATTTACGCCATGTTTCCAAGCGGTGTGCTTGAAACTAGTGTAAATCCTCTTCCTGCTGTTGCACTCGCCCCCTTTTTGACCCTTTTAACGGAGTCTACTTTTTAGCCGATATACATACTCCGTAGTGATGCTTCAGAGTATTTCACGAGAAATGCAAGATTGTCGCTGAGAGCTCTGAAAGTGCAGCAGGACAGTGATAAAAATGGGTGATGAAAATACGGTCAATAACAATAAGAAGACATTCAGGAACAATAACCTCCCTATCAACAGTGTACTCCGTAGAGTTACTGGCTGTGCCCTCGCGGCTTGCCTACTTAATTTGGCATCCGTGCGCAGTGCTTGGACTTTATGTTTCGCCTACCCCTGGGCTTATATGCTGTCTCTTTTATGCAATGGGAGTGGCGGCTTTGCTGCCGTCTTAATATTTTGTGTGCTATTGTGAAGCATCCGTGATGGAACCCTTCCTTGTCACGTCGGCGAGTCGCCATCGGCCTCCACTTATTTCCTCTTATGGCCACCCCTAGTTTGCTGTATCTCATCCCAAGTTGCCCTCTGTGTTTGTGGGTGTCTGCTCCTCGCGCCGTTCCTCTTGGCCTCTCGCCATCTCTGCTCGTTTTTGTTTCTCTGTCGTTTCTCTTCTCACCTTGTGGCCTGACCAAGACAAGCTGTGGACCAAGCCAGCCTCGTCCTTCTTGGCCATAAGTCTTCACCTTCGCTTGTTTCTGCCGTCATTGTCTTTGTCAAAGCATCGAGTGCTGTGCGCCCGTTTTCGTCTCTTGCACCTGGCTGTGCCTAATTCAATTCTCTCGTTAATACTCTGCTACGGACTTTTGTTTTGTTCCTTATACATTCCTACAGAAAACAGTCGGCCTTCACAATGGGCAAGTTATATCACTCCGTGCCGGTGGACGACAAGCTGGAGCCACAGGAAGCTTCTTTCGAGGCAGCCACCCGCACATTGAGCATAGACTCGGAACGCGATGGCCTTGTGCCGCGAGTCAAGAACGGCCTGGCCAAGCATTGGATGTGGCTCTGCCATGCGGTGCTCCTGACGACGTCCATCACTCTCTTTGCCCTCTCCCTATGCACGCGGACAGCCAAGCCCTCCGATTTAGCCTACACCAAGCTCTACTCGTCATACTGTACGTCCTGACAGGACAGCCTTCTTCCCGTGAAGCATTGCGTTGGCGGAAGATCGTTGGCATGCTAACTCGTCAAGCTCCGGCCGCAAATGTGGTCAAGTACAACACCGTCCGGTTCTCGAACCTCACACCCATCGTGCAGGGACCGTTTGTGGGTTACGGCCCCGAGGTCGACCTGGCATGGGACTACATTGCCAACGACAGTATGTTGCGTCTGTTTTCGCTCGTGATACACATTGGCTGACGTTCCCCAGTTGGCGACACCATGATCTCGGAGGAGGAGCGTATCCGGCTCGGCCTGCCGGCCAACTCGCTCAAGATCACGCACCCCAAGACCGGCCAAGTCGGCTACCGGGCCGCGCTCGAGGTTTTCCATCAGCTGCACTGCCTCAATCTGATTCGCCAGGCCGTGTACAAGGACTACTACAAGGAACACGGCGGCGATGTGGGCGAGGCCGAGAGCCCCGAGGACCTGAGCGGGCATGTCGGTGAGTGGCCCGGTGGTACGGACAGGGTGTCAATGCCGTTGCTAACCCGCCTCCAGACCACTGCATCGAAACGCTGCGCACCAATCTAATGTGCCAAAGCGACATTGGCGTCTTCACGTTCCGGCTCTTCCCCGAATACGGCTTCGACGCCGACGACTACTGGCCCGATTTCGACACGCCGCACACATGCCGCAACTTTGAGGACATTCGCAAGTGGGCCGTCGACCATACCGTCTCGTGGGACCACAACGTGTAGAGGCATAGCTGGCCATGGGAGAGGCAGAAGAGTGGGCTTGACTTTTGTGTATATATTGTGAATTTTATGGGCCACATTTTCTCACTTTTCAGGAACACGAATACGGCGGCTGTTCCTGCCGCGCCCATTAGTGTCTTGGTGCTCCCAACGATGCAGCGCCTTCCTTTCCCAGCCAGACCCACCCATGGCACACAACCACGCCATTCTGTGGTGGCAAAGCAACGCTGGCGCTGCGCCGGCTCTTGTCTGCTCCGGCCGGTGGTGCAGCGAATCAGCACAGCGCCCTGTAGGCAGCCCACCGCCGTAGAAAACACACGAGGCCCAGGGCACGACAGCTGATGTTGCCCCCGCGATAGGCTGTCTTTCCGGGGCCTTTGACGGCCGCTGGGACACAGTGCACACAGTGCGACGGAGCGCAGCGCCAGACGACGGCCGTTGCGAAAAAGGGGCCAATTTACAGGCAAAATTTCATTAGCAACGTCGACGAAATTCTGGGCCGATCACGACTGGCTGCGATGCTTATATTCGCCCATTCGCCATTGTTTTCTGGCAAACCCAATCGGACATGGCCTTTGACATCTTGCATTGAGAACCCCTTTGAGCGATTTCGACCGGCTTTTATACTCGCTGCACAGGTGCTCGCCAACGCGCCAATCCATCTGCAGAAAAGAAAGAGCAGCGACTCCACCGCAATTTATTAGCCGTGAGCTAGCACTCGGATGCTGTTTTGCCGGGGCCGCTTCATTGGCTGTACTCTTTAAATCCGACTGCCATAGCGCCGTTGCTGGAAAAGGAGTTTGTTTGCCTTTCCAGACGATCACCACCACGACCACCACGTATACCTCCGCACTCGCCTGTTGCGACACCGACTTTCTTTAACCTTGTTCTTCTTTCCACTTTCTGCGGGCCGAGTCTGACGCGCCCTCTGGTATTATAAGCCTTGAGCGCCGCCATATCGTTTATTCCATCATCACATCCTCTCTTCTCTCTGCCTGCTCCTTTAGCTGCTTCACTTTCCCTCTTTTCCTCTGCCAGCTGCCTCGCGGCCGCCTGCGCATTGCCCGCCATGGATATCGCACTCGAGGTTATGGACACTTTTGTCTTTGACCATGTTTACGCCGCACTTTTTCCCGCGCACGTCGGCCCGATGCTGTCAAAGCTCTCCTTGAACAGCAACACCACCGCGGCCGAGACCATGTCCACCTGGCGCTACAAGCCGGCCAGCCACTTTATCTCCTTTGAGCCGTCCCAGGCTGCCTACATGTCGGCGCTGCCACGAGACAACATGGTTCGCCAATACGTCTCGCTCTTTTTGATCACCTGGTACGTTTTCTCGTGGGTTTTTCCTATTTTTTCTCCTGCTAACGCTGTCCAGGATCTTTGGCCTAATTACCTACTTTATTTTCTCCACCCTCTCCTACATCATTGTCTTTGACAAGAAGACACTGGAACACCCCAAGTACCTCAAGAACCAGGTCAGCATGGAGATCAAGCAGGCCAGCAACGCCATGCCCGTCATGGCCCTGCTCACGGCGCCCTTCTTCTTGCTCGAGACCCGCGGCTATGGCAACCTGTACGAGCGCACCGTCGACGGTCCCGGCCGCTGGTACGACTTTGCGCAGTTCCCGCTCTTCCTCTTCTTCACCGACATGGGCGTCTACTTTATTCACCGCGGCCTGCACCACCCGAGCATCTACAAGTTCCTGCACAAGCCGCACCACAAGTGGATCATGCCCACGCCCTTTGCCTCGTACGCCTTCCACCCCGTCGACGGCTGGATGCAGAGCCTGCCCTACCACATCTTCCCCATGCTGCTGCCGCTGCAAAAGTGGGCGTATCTGGGCCTCTTTGTCTTTATCAACTTTTGGACCATTATGATCCACGACGGCGAGTTCGTTTCCAACAATATGTTTATCAACGGCGCCGCCTGCCACAGCATCCACCACTACGCCTTCAACTACAACTACGGCCAGTACTTTACGCTGTGGGACCGCATCGGCGGCAGCTACCGCGAGCCCGACCAGGCCGTCTTCCACAAGGAGACCAAGATGAGCAAGGAGACCTGGAAGAAGCAGGTCAACGTCATGGAGAAGATTGTCAAGGAGGTCGAGGGCGGCGACGACCGCATCTACGACCCGTTGGTCAAAGAAGACAGCGCTGAGTCCAAGAAGCTGCGCTGAAGAGCAAAAGAATGAAGCAAACGAGAACACTGGGTGACAAAAAGGAACGAGCTTCCTTGTGAAGGCTCTTGATGACTGGCGTTTTCCACTTTTTATCTTATCAACCTATTGCAAAGGCCTACTTTTGTCCTTGCGGCTTATTATCTAATGTCGGGGTCGTGTATGAGTAGCTCTTAGCCATGCCTTTTTCTATGGCTTGAGGCATTTTTTCAATGGACAATTCTTGTATATATCATTTGCTGCTGTGCCGCTGTGCTACGGCCGCCCAACTTACCTTTTAATAGTGCTATTTGTTGTCCTTGGGGGTTGGCGTCAAAAGGGAAAGGCAGGGACGGGCATTGACGGCATAGCAACATACAGAAAAATACAATATTCTGAAAGATTTGTTGTCGAGTAAATGAGAAGCGAGCTAGCATTTTTCAAGTCACAAAATAGTCGCCCGATGTCACTTTCTCAAAGGGCATTTTGCCGTGTAAATATGAATGGTATGATATAACAACAGCGCAGTAATACAGAAGCCAAATGATACCAGACGGAATCGCCAACCCTATGAAACAAAGTTCCCCTCTACTCCGGAAGAAGGCCATATCGGTTTTCGCTCGAGCTTCCGGTTATTACAGAGAACCGTAGGGCGTATGTGGCGTCCCATGTAAAGCAAGCAAATAAAAGCAAACAAAAACAAAGGAAAAATATACCCGCTCGGGAAAAGATGCCAAAGAAGTAAGAGAATACAGGCGAAACGAAGGCAGAAAATAGAAACAAAAGAAAACGTATGTGACAAGATGTGATAGTAATGACAAAGATAAAAAAAGACGTAATAATGAGTGGTGTGAAAGGGAAATTTCGCTCTCTCTTGCTTCTTAGACACCTTCGTCGTGCTCAGTTTCGCTTCACGGGAAGCTCAGACAGAGGCCCCGCCCTTATGAGAAGCTCACAAATTTGGGATCCCGCGGGCGCCCGTCGGCGCCGATGCCGTTGGCGCGGAACCGCTGTTCCATGTACACCTTGCGCGCCTCGTCAAAGGGCAGACGGCGCTTCTTCATGATGCTCAGGATGGCGGCTTTGCTGGCGTCGTCAAGGCCCGCGCGGCTGTCGCCCCCCTCAATGTTGCCGGCCAGGTCAAAGGTGCTGCTAGACAGGCCGGCCTCGACGTCGCCGGCAAACGTGGTGGGCAGGCGGTGGTAGGAAAAGCCCGAGGGTAGCGAGAAGGACGGGAGGCGGTCCGACAGGCTGCGGAAGCGGTCGGCCACCGGCGCCGTCCAGCGGTCGCGGGTCCAGATAAGGCCTAGGGCGGCGACGAGGGAGAAGAAGAGGCAGCCGAGGAGAAAGACACCCATGGCTGCGGCGGTTGGCAGTAATGTGGGAGAGAAGGGAAGCAGTTGATCGGAGAGGCCGTCCAACGGCACTGTCGGGCGAGAGTCGGATGTCTCGGGGAAGGAGGGATATGTTCTCGTTCAGTCGTAGATGCCGACGATGTGATCAGTGAGAAAATGACATTTCTTGCGCGCGCTCTCTCTCGTCTCGTCTTGCTGTTGTATGGCTGATGATGCGTTTGCCAGCTCTGATCCCTTGTTCGCGGCGAAAGAGAGGCAAGGGCTGAGTAAAACGCCCAGTAGTGCCTCAAAGGCTTAGACTGATACTTTACGAATAGGGAAAGACCCGCCGGTTGTCTTACGTGGTTTGCGTGCCGCGTCACGCCAACGCATCCGGGGGAGAAGTTAATGCGTCGCTACTAATAGGCACTAAAATAGGCAATTCTCAAGCACCTATCCCAAAAATGATGAGGCACCGTTATATGCATATGAGCTTACATAAGCTGCTAGCCCTGACAGACAACGCCCACACAATGCGAAAATCACGGGCCCCATCGAAAAAAAACTCGCGAGGGCAAAAAAAAGTGTACTATACCGATTGATGTATCTTTGACCTTTTTGCTACGATCTCACGGCACCCGCTCAACATCCTCGACGAACCTTGTTATTTTCGCAACGAATTTGTCGTCAACGATCAACATCCTTCAAAATGTCTCTTCCCAACGTTTCGTCCGACCTTGTCTGGGAGATTGTCCGTACGTGCAAAACCCCTCAAAAAATGCTGCCAAAATTGTGTCGTTATGCTAACCATTTGTCTCGATTCATAGGCCCCCAGAATGCCTACCTGGTCAAGCGCACAACCTCTGGCGGCGTCCAGTTCTCTCGCGACCCGCTGAACCTGCTGAACGTGCACAGCCGCAAGGTGCGTTCTTTTTAAAAAAACTGTTGCAATTTACAAATCTAACGAGTGTGCATTTACAGCAAGCCGGCTTTGTCAACGACAAGGTACGATGAAACGTGTGGTGGGGGAGGAGTATGCGCAGACATGGAACAAGAACGAATCGAATCCTGAGCTTTATTCGCCATTCACGACAAGGCGACGAGAATCTCACGACGGGGCGAGCGAGGGGGGGCAGAGACAGAGACAGAGAGAGGATGTGCACAGATGTGCTGACATGCTCTTCTTACAGGCTATTGGCATTGTCCCCAACGCCGACGGTGGCATCAAGATCATCAGCAAGACCAAGTCTCTGACCAAGCCCTCCAACGGCCAGGTCATCTCCGTCCAGTCTGCCAACAAGTCCGCAAGAAAGTGAGTACAGAGGGGGGAGGGCGACAAACATCAAGGTGGAGGACGGTTGAAAAAAGGCCGCGAGCGAGAACGGGAGTGTCTAACAAAGCTCAGGACCTACCGGTCGGTTGCCACCATGGTGGCCAAGACCGGCTACCGCGCCGACCTGCGCGCCGCTGCCGTGGCCCGTGCCAGCGCCATCCGCCGGTCCCAGCGCCCGGTCAAGGCCGACCCGGAGGTCAAGCTCCGTGGCGCCAAGGCCCTCAAGGCCTCCGCGTAAGGGGTCGATTGACGATGAGATGGGTAGAGTGATGGGCAGGACTGTTGGTTTTTATATCACAAAAAGAAGAGTGGCTTCACATCTGTTGTCTAGTGGCTAGATAACAAACGGGCACGAAACAAAACAGGGCACGAGGATGTAGCATTCCTCTTCTTGGGTGTTACCGGGCATTTGATTTTTTTGTTTTCTTTTTTGTGCAGGGAGATGGCGGGAGATGCGGAAAAACGCACAGCGCTCTCCCCAGGTTGGCGACGGAGGACCAGGTTTTCGAGTTCAAAGTTCCTACACGCAGAAAGACGCAAAAAAATAAAGAAATAAAGAACAATAAGAAAGTGACGGCTTCTGGCTGCATCTATGCGTTTGCTGCCATGTTCGGCAATATGGCGTTTTACACAAACTATCTCGGTCAACAATTCACATGGGAGCACGTGAAAGCCGGTGTCCATCTGTTCAAAGCCCGTTACCAGCATCGGTAATGTCTAGCTTGACACGCTTTTTATTCCCGACTCCAGAATGGGCCTTGCTTTGCTGGCAGCCCTTTTGATCTGTTTTCCGGGTCGCCGTTGAGCTTCAAGGCTGAGTTGACCGTCCCGGGCGGTCCCGACGCTCAGCCGAGGCTGTAGCTTTTCCCCCAAGAGCCAGCCGTGCCACAAAGGTCGGACACGCGCCTGACCAGTGCCGTCTCTGGTAGCCGAAGGAAATAACAGTCTGCGTGGTGTTGTACGGGTCAATGGGGCTGGCGCAAAGACAAATCGTCCCTTTAATGGGCCTTGTGGGCTGCTATGCCCGAAAACGCGTTCCGAAAGAGCTCTGAAAGCCGAAGCCCAGACGACCTATTGTGTTGATCGCTTTGTCGACGGTGAAATGGATGGATGAACGGCTGGCGATGTCTTTGCTAAGTAATGCTACCATGGTACAAACTGTCTCTTGTAAAATACCCCGCGAATGGGTCATCGTCGTGCTCTGCTTACGTTGGCTGGAGGTGCCAAACAGCAGCAAATGGGCGACCCCGCTATGCAATCGAGCGCGTTTTCGGGTCTCCTAGCTTTGCCTGTTACGGAGTGTGTCTTTCCTTTTTTATTATTAAACTCATTGGTCCCGTCCCCCTCTCCTTCTCCTCTTCGTTTCCCCTCTTAGCTTTATTTATTTGTCTCCCTTTTTCCCGGTCTCAATCCCCAATCCTCTTCTCGACTACATCTCCAGGTAACTCTTTTCTCTGCCCTCACCTTCCACGACGCCGCTCCGTTTCCCCCCTCCAGCACCTCCCAGCGCCTCCCAGCGCCCCCAGCGTCCTACAGTGCCCTGTTCCTGACTTTGTTAGCTGACGGCAAACCCCAGCTTCAGCCCCTCCCCCGCAAAATCTACCTTCTCCACGCCAAAAAATCCAAAATCAAAATGGTTAAAGCTGGTACGCCCACAGCCAAAAGCGCTGCCCGATCTTTGTGTTGTTTTTCTGTATTCTCTTGTTCAGTAGTGCCTGCGATGAACTGACCCGAATTACAGTTGTTGCCGGTGCCGCTGGTGGTATTGGACAGGTTAGTGCTCCCAGAGTTGGATTTCGTCGACTCTGCCTTTTGCTAACTCGCCTCTTTTTCTCGTCTGGCAGCCTCTGTCGCTGCTCCTGAAGCTGTGCCCGCTGGTCGACGAGCTCGCTCTGTACGATGTTGTCAACACGCCCGGCGTGGCCACTGATCTGTCCCACATCTCGTCTCTTGCGGTGAGTCCTTACTCGTACTGCATGTACCCTCGGTTCTCGTTTGCTGACTCGGGTCTGCCGCTCTAGAAAACCAAGGGCTACCTCCCGGCCGATGACGGTGCTCGCACTGCTTTCAAGGATGCCGACATCATTGTCATCCCTGCGGGCATTCCCCGTAAGTGACTTGAACAAGGTCGTTTCCGTTGTCGTTTCATACTCTTGGCTGACGCTAAGCAGGCAAGCCCGGCATGACCCGTGACGACCTGTTCAATATCAACGCCGGCATTGTCAAGGGCCTAATCGAGGTGGCCGCCGAGGTGGCACCCAAGGCCTTTATCCTGGTCATCTCCAACCCCGTCAACTCCACCGTGCCCATCTCGGCCGAGGTGCTCAAGGCCAAGGGCGTCTTCAACCCCCAGCGGCTCTTTGGCGTCACCACTCTGGACATTGTGCGCGCCGAGACCTTTGTGGCCGAGATTGTGGGCAAGTCCAACCCCCAGGAGCTGACGGTCCCTGTCGTGGGCGGCCACTCGGGCGAAACCATTGTGCCGCTCTTCAGCCTTGTCAAGCCCGCCGTCACCATCCCCGACGACAAGTACGACGCTCTGGTTAACCGCGTGCAGTTTGGCGGTGACGAGGTCGTCCAGGCCAAGAACGGCGCGGGATCTGCTACCCTGAGCATGGCCTACGCTGGCTACCGGTGTGTACCCATCAACCGCAAGTGTGACGTGACTGAGCTAATATTCTGCTACAGCTTTGCCGAGAAGCTGCTCAAGGCCCAGAAGGGTGCCAAGGGACTTGTCGAGCCCAGCTTTGTGTACCTGCCGGGCGTGCCGGGCGGTGCCGAGATCGCCAAGAAGACCGGCGTCGACTTCTTTTCCGTCCCCATTGAGCTTGGAGTAAGTGGATAAAGGAAGGGTATGATGCTTGGTAGCGGAAAACCAGAGAAGCTAACCGCTCATTGTAGCCCAATGGTGCCGAGAAGGCCATTGATGTCCTCGGCGACATTACTCCCAAGGAGAAGGCCCTGTTGGAGAAGTGCATTGAGGGCCTCAAGGGCAACGTCGAGAAGGGCATTAAGTTCGCCCAGGCGCCTGCGCAAAAGTGATGATCCCCCTTTTTTTTCTCTCTCTTTTCCAGTCTTTGCTGCTTTTTTTTGTTCTTGTGCTTTCGTCTACAAACTAGAGGCCATCCTTCCTTTCCTCATCCAGACGGGACATGAGCATAAACACATTATGCACAGCGCCGCACCGAGGTTACGAAGGAAAAGGTTCCAGAGAACGGCCAGGGTTACCTTTCCAGCCTCCGTTTCCGTGGGACAATTCTTTGTCTTGGACCCATAGACCTACAATATAACGAGCCCAACATGAAGCTGCTGCTGCTCCTCATAAGCAAACAAAGACAAGCGAGAACAAGTGGAGGGAAGAGAAAAATGCTTTTTACTGATTTTTGTTTCTTGCTCGCCTTTCCATCCAGGCTGTAATAGGTGACTCCTACACAATGCCGCCCTTGCAGCATATAACGGCATCGGCCTGGCGGGTCCGACATGCCGCATAGCAGAAAAACAACGCGACGCGCACAGCATCGACAGCCAGTCAACTGGCCTGGAGAGAAAGACGATACTGCGAACGAAAGCCAAAGAGGAGGGGATAGTGGTTGCCGGATAAGCGGATATGCAGGACTAGCGGATGATTTGTTCGATGAAGGCGGGGAAGAGACAGAGACAGAAATTTGGAGGAGATCTGGGCTATGATCGAAACCGGGTCAGTTAAATAGCCTAAATTGGTAGCGGGCTGGTGTTTGCAGGCAGTTTTTCCATCTCCGTTCTTTTGGTATACCACTCGAGAGCAAACAATTTCCTTTGAGTAAGCTCTTTGCCTTTTGCTTTGTACATACTATGGAAAGCGGCACGATGAGCCGGCCGAGTAAGAACAAAAGACCCGGAAAGAAGACTGGAAAGAGGAAATGTAAAATTGTAAGAAGCGGCTACGCGAGCCTCTTCCACGAGAATACGATGAAAAGATACGGCGTGCTTCTTGGGGCCCTTTTCCCCACGCCGTTGTCCTCTCTGGACAGAAACAAAAACTCCGGTACGCCGCCATCATGAATGGGATAGGATATATACATCCGGCCGGTCCAGGCCTTGTTGTCCGTTCCTTTACATTTTCCCTTCTTTTTCCTTCTTGCTCTCTTTGCTCTAGATTCGTCCACAATCGTGTCATGACTTTGTCGGGGATGCCATTTTGATCTGGAAGATGGCGCTCGGCAGCTCGTTGCTTTCGGCCTGCACGGTAGCCGGCACACCCAAGGCGGCGAGGGCGCCGCGCACGATGCCGCAGGGGAACCAGAGAAACTGAAATGAGCAACGGCTTTAAAAGGAGGGGGGCAAAGGAATCACTCACTGGCTGTGCCCGCACGACGGCCTGACCGCCGGCTTCGGTGCTCATGCGCTGGAACGGCCGGAACGAGTTGTCGGTGAGGACGTAGACGCCCTGGGAGTTAGTGGAGGAGAGGGAGGGGGGAGAGGGAGTGGGAGGGGGAGGGAGAGGGAGAGAGAAAAGGGGAGAAAGGGGAGAGAGAAAACAGTTAGACTCACTCTGTGGTTCGTCTTGAGATTGTCCACCTGCTTGCGAAAGACCAGGGCCCAGAGGTCTTTGCAGAGGAACTTGATAATGTCCAGAGTATCGTTGAAGCGCGGGCGATCGCGGGAGAAGCTGATACTGTTAGCCGCCATACGTGCCTTGTTCGACGGCGCCCTCCCACTCACCGCTCTACCAGACCCTGCCCGACACGGTAGCCCAGCATCTCGAGGCGAAAAAAGACGGCGTCCCGCTCTTCGTCCTCGTCCAGCAGCTTTGGCGAGCCACCAGCAGAGACATGTGCCATGGTCGCCGCAGCCGGCGCTGCACCGGCCGCGCCCGCCGCCGATGCGCCGCCGGCCACGTCTCCGGCCTCCCCCGTAGGCCCGCCGGTGACGGTGGCGCCCGCCGTGACCAGCAGCGAGCGCGAGCGCGCACTGGCCTCGAGCTCGTTGGTGAGGCGGTAGGCCATGGGCACGATCTCGATGAGGAGGAAGTCGAGGCAGGACAAATTCAAAAACGTCGAGGCCGGGTCCGAGGCGTTGTAGGGGGGCATGGCCGTTTCGAACGACATGGCGGGGGTGAGGGGGGTTATCCGGGGAGAATCTCTTTTCGTCCCAGTGATTCTCTGGCTTCTCTTGTCCTCTGCAAGCCTCGGGGACGTTGGTTCTCGAGTGGAGGCTGCAAAGGAACGAGGGCGGCTGCTCTCGATGGATTGTTGGCGGTCCTGTATGCACGCGATTCGGAAAATACGGGGGAAAAGACTGCCAGTCGTGTACGGTAACGTGCCTTGTGATTTGTCGTTGCTGTCGTTGCTGTCGTCGTCGTCGTCGTCGCAAAAGGGGTGGTAAAGGCAAAGGCGGCCAGGGAAAGCTTGGGGCGGAACGGCCTTTAAGTGGAGCCCCGTTTTGGTCGGTGCTTTTACCACGCCTATTGCGAAGCCGTGATCAACTGGTCTCAACGCTCTTTCCTATGCAACCTTTTTTTCTCCCACGCTCTTTCTATGCAAAAAAATCCGTATAAATCAATTTCCATTCGCCGACAGGCCATGAGGTTTACCACACCAGAATCTTACGCAATGACCGTGGAAAAACGAACGGTAAATGACGATATGTGTTTGCAAAAATGTACGATGAAGAAAGAATGGCTCGAGCGGTAAGAGGGAATGCCGGACCACGCAAGGACAAAAATAAATTACAAAACCAAAACAGAAAACCAAAGCGCTTGATAATAACATGTATGCCCATATCACCCAGTGCGCCGCATTTTGAACCTTTGCCATTCCCGTTTCCGTTTGCCATGCACAGCCTTGTTTTTCTCGCCCTTTTGTTTCCTATTGCTCGACTGCTCGCCGCCTCTGCCTCTTGGGATGTAGGGACCGGCGGCTCATGTGTATGGAAAGGACCGTGCCCATTCGGGCTCGTAGCTGGCGCTCGTGTTCTGCCGCTTGACGGGCGGCTCCGACTCGTCCTCGTCGTCGCTCAGCGTCAAATCAATCACCTCCCGCGTCCGCTTGTTGCTGCTGCTGGCAGGCGTGGACAGGGGCTCTTGGGGGGTGGCGGTAGTGTTGGTGCTGGTGCCGGTGGCGGCGCGCTGGCGCAGCGGGCTGTGGTGGCTGGCCGGCACGCCGGAGACGGTCGGCAAGGGCAGGCTCAAGTCGGGCTCGTCGTCCTCGTCGTCCACAAAGCTGGTTTCCGAGGCCTGCGGCGCGCGGCGGGTCAGCGTGTCCCGCGGCTTGTCCCGGTGCCAGGTGCCGTCGGGTTCAATGGTGACCTGGTTCTGGTCGCTCGGCGTGTTGACCAGGATGTTGCGGGCGTACTCGTCGACGGCTAGCAGCTTAAAGGGCGCCGGCTGGCTGCAAATGGGGCACAGCCACTGCGGCCCTTGCTCCTGTAGCTGCAGGTAGGACGTGGCGTCAAAGCACTGGATGTGTTTGCAGGTGGTGGCGCGCACCGGCAGGCCGATGCGCATATAGGTCAACGGGCACTTGAGCGACAGTACCTGCGAGGTGGCCACAATGTCCGGGTCCTGGGCCTGCCGTGTCACCTCCCGGACGACCGAGGCCTCGGTGATGCGCGCCCGAGCCTCGATTTGCTGCGCGAGTTCGGCGGCCGAATAGGTTTTGCAAATGTACAAAGCCAGGTAGAATCTCTGCCAAGGTTAGCTTCCGCCTGCGGCCTGCTGGTTTCCTCTCGCCCCCCCGCACACACCTTTGATGTTAGAGCGTAGGTAAAGTCGAGATTGTTGCTGTAGGAGGGGGGCTTGGTGCGCAGGTGGCTGGTGATGTCGACTGGGCGTGTCGAGCCCGGCTTGTTCTTCAGCCCGCGCAGGTTTGCCTTGATCTCGCCGCCGTTGACCTTGATTTCGCACTGGTAGGGAAAGGCAATGTCCTGCACGCCCGTGTTGGCGGCGGCGCAAAAGACCATGACGCGCGATGACGAGTCGGGCAGGCAGTTTTGGATGTCGGGGTAGGCGGAGGCGCGTATCGATATCTGAATGCTATTGCGATGCTGCGACATGGCTGGGCAAAGTCAGCGTCTCCTCGGTGTATTGAACCGGCGGATCCTTTCCGGCGCCAACAAGCATACCTTCACACGGCCGGACGTCGCCAATGGGCGAAAGAATGTCGTAAAACGGACTCGGTTTGAACTGGAGGGCTATGCAGACGGTCAGCAAAGGAGGAGGCGACGAGTCAGAAAGTAGAAGCAGACAAAAAACGCACTTGAGTATGACGACCGGCCCAAGCCAGCGACGTAGCCGGCGCCGGGCAGCGGCTGCTGGCTCGTGCTCGAGTGTGCCGTGACATGCGTGCCTTGGCCGTTGAAGGGCGAAGACATGCCAGACGGGGAGTTGGTGTAGGAGGGCGAGGGCGGCAGCGACGTGGTGGAGGAAAAAAAGGGCAGGCGGTAGCCAGAAGAGCCGCCGCTACCGTCAATGACGCTGTAAATACTTTCTCGCACGCTGTTGAACTTTTCCGGGTTGGGGTCGGCGACGGCCGAGTCAATCACTGCCGGTCAGCCATTGTCCGTGTTCTTGCGCTCTGTCATGGCCTACAGCTCACAACTTACAGATGATGATGCGCTTTTGTAAATCGGCCTTGTTGCCCGACTTGGCCAGCTGGTTCCGGAAGCATATGCTGATAAGCTCGCGGTTCTTTAGGCCTTGGATCTTGCTGACCAAACTGTCGACCTCGTCTCGGGTCACCATTTTTATTTTTTTATTGCTCCGGGTGGAGTGTCAACCAGGCTGCCACTGACAAAACAAAGAAACGGCGCGGTGGCACCAAGAAGGCCGAGAACAGACGAATATCAAGAGAATAGGCGGAAAAGAGAAAAAGAGAAACGTGTGCAGGCCCGCCGCCCCTGGCAGGCGGCAAAGTGAATATCAGCTGAATGTGAGGGCGCAGTGGTCGCAAGAGTGACGGATGGTCGGCCTAGTACAAGCGGCGAGGCGTCGGGCGTACAAAGTAGGGCGCGAAAAAAACACAAGGAAAAAAGCTCGAGACCGAGGAGACAAAAGAAATGGTTATGCCAAAGGGAGGCGCGAAAATCGAATGCGAGAAGAATGGTCAAAGGGAAGACGAAAAAGGAGAAGCCGGAAAAGAGGGTCGGGCAGGCAAGAACAGGCAACGGTGAAAGCAGGACCGAGCAGTTCAAGGCCAGATGACGTTCAGAACAGCAATGGACGCTCGACGCAATGTGTGTCTATGCGCGAGCGGAAGCAAAACGGGTTATCCATCATAGGCCGAATTCCGTCCATCAGAGGGAGGCTGGCGATGAGGCTCCCGACAAGGCAGAAAGGCGGTAGAGAACGGCAAAACGAGATTCGGCGGGATGTACTGCACTGCGCGAGATTTGGTGGGGCGGTACATGCATACACTAGCAGGGCGGTGGAGCTGCTAGGGCGATAAAAGATACGATTGGGCAAAAAGCCAAAAAAAATGCCCCCAAGACGGCAGAAAAAGTTTACGCTTCTTTGGCCTCTGTCTTTCCATCACACACACATTACCGACTGTCATTCAAGATGGCGAAAAGCGCGCGCGCCAGCTCGCGCAAGGCGAACAATTTGAAACTCAAAAAGAATGTGTTTGGGCCGGTCGAAGCGGCCAGAGCCGAGCGGTTGTCTGCCAAGCTGATGGAGCTGGTGGCTCAAGAACGGCCCGAAATCCTGAAAAAAGAGAAGCCGACGGATGAGAGCGCCATGGAGATTGCGGCCGAGACCGGTGAGTGGACAGTCAAGAGACGGGTGTCAATGTCGAGGGTGGGAGACGCAAAGCTGATCGGACCAGACACGGTTGAGCGCACAGCCAATGATCAGCTCAAGGAGGACGAAGGTAGGTTGTTAGCGTTTTGGCGTGCCCATGTTGTCCCCGATCTGTAGATTGCTAACCCCCGCAAGCAGCCATGGACGTGGACGCGAGCGCCGCAGCCAAGACCGGCGGCAAGAGGCGCATCGAGAAGCGGAGGTCCAAGAAGTCAGCGATTGTCTTTCCCAAGTACAAGGACCGTGCGGCAAGAAGACGGAAGTGAGGAGCGAGCAGACGGGCGAAAGAAGACAGAGACGGGAGGAAAGGGAAAATCACGGCAAAGGGCTGAAAAGCATTCTTTTTTCAATTTTATTTTTGTTTTTAGTTTTTGGTTTTGTGATAGCCATCGGTCGATGTCACACCATTGACGAAGTTACGATATTAATATACGCTCAAAGATCTGGCACTTGAAAGACTTGCACATGGAAGACTTGCACTTGGACGACTTGTGTGAGCAAACAAATTGCAGAACAGCACCAGTGTGAATGGCCGTTGGAAGTCGATGAGATGCTGGACATTGTCGCGGTGGAGCATCACGTGATGCCCCATAATTAGTCAATGGCAACACGAGATGGCCGATTGCGAAGCTCTTTTCCTTCAGGACAGCTTCTTCTGGCCTGTTTGAGCTGTTGCAGCCGTCATGGAGGCAGTCTTCTTACCCGGTACATTCTCTGTTGTCTCAGTCGTGAAATACCGCGCGTGCTTTCCCGCCCGAGGGACTGTCGAGCAGAGCTAGAGGCACACAAACGCCTTTTCCTTTCGCTTCATCGACCGCAACGACGACGACAGCCACAAGGATGGCCAAGAAGGGCGGCGGCGTCTCGCTCGGGGGGGTGCTACTGCTGGTGGCGGCCAATGTGCTGATTCCGCTGGCCATTGTCGTCTTTGGACAGGGCTTCTTCCCGTACAAGCCGCTTCTGCCCGGCCTGGCAGAGTATGCGGACCTGGGCTTTGGCTCGCCGGCGCCAGCGCCGTTTGACCGTGTGATTTTCATGGTCGTGGACGCGCTCCGGAGGTAGGGACGGGAGAAGCCGGGTGCTGCTTTGCAGGGCGGACGCAAGCTGACGGGCAGTGATTTTGTCTATGCGGCCAACAGCGGCTTTGAATATACGCAATCGTGAGTTTTCTTCCGCTGCCTCGTCTGGATGCCGCTGACGCCCAGGCTGATCCGGAGCGGCGCAGCGGTGCCGTTTACGGCGCATGCGACGTCGCCGACGGTGACGATGCCGCGCATCAAGGCCCTCACGACGGGGTCGGTGCCGTCGTTTCTGGACGTGGTGCTCAACGTGGACGAGGGCGACCGGTCGTCGTCGTTGGCGTCGCAGGACACGTGGCTGGCACAGATAAAGGCCAAGGCTACGGGCCAGCTGGTGCTGTACGGTGACGACACCTGGCTCAAGCTCTTTCCCGACACCTTTGACCGCGGCGAGGGCACGTCGAGTTTTTTCGTGGCGGTGAGTACCGAGGGCAGACGACGAGGCCTGCGTCGCATCGACTGACGCTCAGGACTTTACCGAGGTCGACAACAATGTGACGCGCCACGTTGCAGACGAGCTGCGGCGCGACGACTGGAGCGTGCTGGTGCTGCACTACCTGGGCCTCGACCACATTGGCCACAAAGGCGGCCCGCGCAGCCCCAACATGCTGCCCAAGCAGCGCGAGATGGACGGCATTGTGCGGGAGATTTACACGGCGCTGGCCACGGAGCCGCACCTGGCGTCGGCGCTGCTCGTCGTCTGCGGCGACCACGGCATGAACGACGCCGGCAACCACGGGGCCTCGTCGGCGGGCGAGACCTCGCCGGCGCTGGTCTTTGTCTCTCCCGCCCTGGCCGGCGAGGGGGGGGGCGAGGCTTCGCCGCTGCCGGAGCGGGACGACTTTCGCTTCTACAACTTTGTCGAGCAGTCTGACGTGGCCCCAACGCTGGGGGCGCTGCTGGGCTTTCCGCCGCCCAAGAACAGCTTGGGCGTGATGATGCAGGACTTTTTGCGGCTGTGGCCGCGCTCGCAGGACCGTGTGCACATTCTGATGCAGAATGCCCGCCAGGTGGCCGGCGTGCTGGCGGCTGCTTTCGGAGCCGAGGCCTTTGCGCTGGACGGGGCGGATGGCGACGGGTGTGTGCCGCCGCTGTCGGACGTGGAGGAGTTGGCTTGTGAATGGCGACAGATGGTGAATACAGCGCCGGAGATGGCAGAGGCGGAGTGGGTGGGGAGGGCCTTTAAGGTATTTTTTATTTTTTTTCTGTCTCCTATTTTCCTTTTTTTTCTATTTTTCTATTTTCTTTCTTTTTTCTATTTTCCTTCTTTTTCCTATTTTCCTCTTTTTCTTCTTTTTTTCCTCTTTTTCTTTTTTTTCCCTATTTTCCTTCTTTTTTTCCTATTTTCCCTCTTTTTCCCTATTTTCCTTCTTTTTTCTCACATTTTCCTATTTCATCTTTTTTTCCTTATCTTCCTTCTTTGTATTTTATTTTCCTATTTTCATTCTTTTTTCCTATTTTCCTATTTCCCCTTCCCCCCCCTATTTTCCCCTATTTTCCTATTCCTGCTTTCCTTTTCCATTCTTCCCTAACCATACAGTGGCTCCGCAAAGCGCAAGAGACCATGAGCGGCATGGCCAGCAACTACGACATGCCCAGGATGTGGTTGGGCCTGGCAGCAGCGGCGGCCAGCCTGGTGCTCTCAGGAGGAGCAGCCATGGCGCTGTGTGTGTCGGTTCCAGACGGGGCCGGCCTAGCCGAGCTGGCTCCGTTTGCCGGCATCAACGTGGTCTACGGCGTAATGATGTTTGCCAGCAGTTATGTCGAGGAAGAACACCAGTTCTGGTACTGGGCGACGGCAGCCTGGCTGGCCATGACATCGCTGCAGCTTCTCGGCCGCCACGCTTTGGCCGGGACTCGTCTGTCCGTCTGCGGCCGCCATGGTCTCGGCATGGCCGTGGCCGCTGTCGCCTTCCGGCTGGTCCGCGCCTGGAACCAGACGGGCCAAAAGTGGGCTGGCGAACCCGACCTGGTCAAGACGTTTCTACGGCCCAACCCGCTGCTGCTCTGGCTCCTCGTCGGCGCCACTCATATCTGGACGGGGCGACAGCTGCTGCGTGGCTTGGCCGGCTTTCCCGCCGTCGTCGCCGTGCCGGCCGTCGTGCTGCTCATCGTCGCCGCTGCCTCGTTCAAACTTGTCTTTACCCTCCAAGACTCGCCCGAGCTCGTCGGCCGCTTCGCACACCCGCTGGCCGCCTTGGCGCTCCGGCTGACCGGCGGCCAGGCTCTGCTGGTTTTGCGCGCCCGCGTCGTCTTCTTCGGCCTGGCCCTCGTCGCCGCCGTCGTCGTCTACTCGGCCCTGACCGGCCGCTATCGCTCGCCGTGCCAATCCCGTAAGTTTGCTCTCTGCTCCGGCCCAATTCTCGTCTGACCCCCCCTCCAGCCGCCGAAACACTGCTGCACGTGTACACACTACTCGCCACCACGCAGTCGCGCACCACCAACATCCCCCTTTTTCTGCTCTTTGCCGGCATCTTCCGCTTCTTGGCCTCGTTCCCCCTCGCCGTGCCCAAGCTCTCGACGGCCACGCTGCTGCTACAGCACGCCTCCTTCTTCGCCCTCGGCGGCACCAACGCCATCTCCAGCCTCGACCTCTCGTCCGCCTACAACGGCATCTCTGGTTTCTCGGCCCCTGCCGTCGGCCTGCTGCTCTTCCTCGGCAACTGGGCTGCGCCCGTCTACTGGGCCGTGGCCGCTGCTGCGCTGCTCTCGCGTCCGCCCTCCCCCGAACGCGCCCCCCCCCTTGCGACGGCCGCGTCGCCATCGTTTGTCCGCCATGTCGCCCTGCTGACCGTGTTTGCCGCCGCCAGCGTCGTCGCCGTCATGGCCGCCTGCACGGCGCTGCGCACCCACCTTTTTGTCTGGACCGTCTTCTCGCCCAAGTTCCTCTACAGCATCGCCTGGGCGCTCGGCATGCACCTCGGCGTCAACATTGTGCTGAGCGGGCTGCTCTGCTGGCTGCCGACGGCGGCAAACAAGACATGACGGGGGTTTACGGGGAGAGGAGAGAGGAGAGAGGGAGAAGAGAGAGAGAGGAGAGGAGAGAGAGAGGAGAGGAGAGAGAAAGGAAGAGGAGAGAGAAAGGAAGAGGAGAGAGAGAGGAAGAGGAGAGAGAGAGGAAGAGGAGAGAGAGAAGTCAAGAACAAACAAAAGCCAACGAGATCATCATACAAATACGTTTCCTAAAACAACCAAAGCCCGTGTCCCCATGTCCTGCCAAGTGTTCTGTCCCCTCAGACTTGTGTCGTGTCGGCCAGCGAGTCTTGCATGGTCTCGTCGGCGTCAGTGTCGGCCTCTTCCTTGATCGACGGCACCAGCGCCGTCCTGTCGCCGTCGTCGTCTCCGGCGCTGCTCGCCCGCGTCCGATCCCCGTCTACAGAGACGGAAGTGGCCCGACTGACGCTGCGTCGGCCTCGTGCCGCGCCCGACTTGGCACCCGCCTGGTCCAGGCTGTTGACAATCTTGCCCAGGCTGACGTGGATCTTGTACAGCGCGTTGCGGCTCGTGGCGTCTGCCAGCAGCCCCGACTCTACGGCCTCGGACACGTCGGCGTACACGGCGCGCAGCTTGTCCTCGCTCGACGCCGGCGACACGTACAGCTTGCCCAGCAGCCCGGCCATGATTTTCTTTTCCTCCTCTGCACGGTTAGCACCCCATTTGGTCAGACACCGTCAAGCACCCCCTTTCTTGTCAGACGTGTACTTACTGCTCGCGTTCCCGTATAGCCGGTCGAGAATGTCCTTGGCCAGGTCCAGGTGAACGTCGCCGTTGACCGTTTTGCGCTCGGCCTCGCCGCTCGCCTCCATGCCCGGCACATAGCTCTTGCGTGGGTCCGTCCAGTCCACCAGACAAGCACCCACCGTGGCCAGACTGACCATTTCGGTGCCCACATCGGCGTCGTCGTCCTCGAGGCTCTCGCGCACCAGAAAGAGGGCATGCAGCGCGTCCAAGGCCACCTCGCGCATCAGCGCCTGCTGGTCGGCACGCGCATAGCAGAAAACGGGCAGAAAATAATTGAGCGCTTGGCGCACGCTCTGGTTCGCCGCGCTGGCCGGCTCAAAGTAAGCCACTACCAGCGTCTTGAGCAGCTCTGCCGCCACCTCGGCATCCGTCACTACGCGGCCCAACAGCAGCTTCGACACGGCCACCGTCGCCGTCGCCTGCACTTCGGGCGCGCCCTTGGCACCCGCTCGCAGCGCCTTGACATAGACCCGAAGCAGCGTCGGCTTGGCCGCCAGCAGCTGTGCGCCGTGCACGTTGATAATGTCAGTCAGAATGTGCAACGCCGTGATCTGCAGCGCCGTGTGGCCCTTGGCATAGAACCGCACAAACACGTCCAAATTCTCCTCGGCCAGCGACCGGTCCAGCAGCGCACACAGGCCCAGACATACCAGCCCGCGCTCTCGCACCGGCGCCTCGTGGCTGCGCACCGCCGGCACCACCAGGTTGTTTAGCATCGCCACCAGGTGGTCGTTTTTCTGCAAGCTGCCGCTCACATTCGCCAGCATGCACTGCACAATATGCAGACACTTCATGTTGATCACCAGCTCGCGCACCGCCTTGGCCTGGGCCTCTTCCTCGCTCAGCTCCCGCCCTGCCGCCGCCCTGGCTGCCGATGCCTTGGTCGGCGTCGTGTCGCTGCTCACTTCCGATCGCGCCGAGTGGAAACTGTCGTCTTCGCCTGCGGCTCCGCTGCTGCTGCTCTGGCCTCGGCCGCCGCTGCCACCGCCCGTTGCGCCCTCGTTGGTGTCTTCATTGTCGAGAATGGTGTCGTGCACGTCCGCCACGGCCTCGAGCACGACGCTGCAAAACTCGCGCTCGCCCGCCGCGTCTGGCGCGCAAATGTCCCGCAGCGCATCCACCACCAGCTTGGTCACCTCGTCTGGCAGCTCGGGGATCGACAGGCTCTGTCGCAGCAGCGCAAACATCTTTCGTCGGCCCGCCTCGTCCGAGTAGTCCAGCGTCAGCGCAATGTGCAGCAGCTGCTCCACGATAAACTCTTGCTCCACCGTGTCTTCTTCCTCGTCCTCGTCCTCGCTGTCGTCTTGGCCGTCTGCCTTTTCGTCTGCTCGCCGGATCGCGTCCACCAGCACCTTGATGTACCGCTCCAGGTAAAAGGCCAGCTTGGTCACCTCGGGCAGCTTCTCCTCCACCAGGTACTCGTACTTGCCGCTCTCCTCGCGCCGGCAAAAGTCACTGTAGCTGCGCACCAAAAAGACAGACTCGGCCGACAGCGTCTCCCAAAACGTGTCGTCAAACTCCACCGCCTCGCGGTAGTCGGCGCGGCCCTCCCAAAAACCCTGCATCGCCTCGAGGGCCACGCCGTCCTCGACGCCCGAGTTGACCACGTCGATGCGCTCCAGCAGTTCCAGCAGACCGTCAAAGCTAGGGCCGGCCGTCGGCTGCTGCGGCTCGTCACCTGCTTCCTCTTCGGCATGCGTGCCGGCGCAGTCCTCGATCCAGCGCTCGCGAAAGAGCCGCCCGGCCGCCTTGCGCACGTTCTCGTCACGGTCGCGCAGGCCCCAGCGCAGCAGCTTCTCGCGCATCGACAGCGACAGGTGCCGAAAGTCGCCCAGCGCCGGAAGCAGTCGTGCGTACACGGCACGGCGCGTAGCCGCGTCGGCGTCGCGCGCCCGCTCCAGCAGATACGGCAGCGTGTTGGGCAGGATCGGCAGGTTGACCAGCAGCGAGCGCCGCACCTCGGCGCTCGGGTCGTTTTGCAGCACTTCGAGCAGCTTGTCCAGCAGCCCCGACGACGAGGCGGCTGCCGCACTCTTGTAGTCGTCCTCGTCGTCCTCGTCGGAATCCGACTTATCCGGCTCGGCGTCCGCCGCGTTGCCGGCCAGTCGCCCCAGCCCCAGGACGGCCTGTGTGCGCACCGGCGCCTCCTTGTCGCGGATACGCCGCAGCAGCCCCGACCTCAGCTTTTGGAACAAGTCGTCGTCAATGGCGTCTAGCGAGTTGACAATGTGCGAGACCAGCTGCGTCGACCGGAATCGCACCGCCTTGTCCTTGGCCACCAGCAGCGGCAGCAGCCGCTCCACCAGGTAGGCTGTCAGACGCGTGCCGGGCGTCTCGGGCATGGTGCTAGCATCCTCGTCGGCCTCGCCCAGCAGCTGGTTGTCCTTTTCAATGGCGTGCCGCAAAAACAGGCCGACAAATCGCACCACGCGGTCGCCCACGGGCTCGCTCTTCTTGACCGGCAGCACCCGCAGCACGCACCGCACAAATTCCGCGTTAAAGTCGTCCTCGCCAAAATCACCCGCCGTCAGCGTCTTGTCGCTGTTCTTGGCGTTGGCTGTTGTCGGCTCGTAGCAGCAGGCTTCTTGGATTTTGCGCAGCGTCACCGCCAGTTTGCGGTGCGACGCCGTGTTGTGCTGTGCCTCGCCAAACACCGCTGCCACCTTGCCGCGCAGCACATTGTCTTCCGGCTCCGGCGGGACGTCGGCCAGCACCGACGAACCGCGCGACGTCGCCGACGTTCGCGAGAGTGTTGTCTTTGCTGTTTTCGGGGAGGAGGCCGATGGCCGTGTCGACCTGGCCGACCGAGCGGGCATTTTTTTTTTCTCCGAGGTGATGAACGATCAGAGCCAAAAGGGCACAGAAAGGAAAAAAAGCTGCAGAAGACAACCTCTAGGAGGGGGAGTGGGATAAGCGTCAACAGACGTGGAGTTGTTTATTTTCGACTGTATCGGGTTAGTGTAAAAATAAGCACGTGATTGTTATCTAATCGCGATACCTTTTTTCTGGGTACCCATAAAAAAGTAAGTGAAAAAATAGCAGAAAATCTGGTTTATCAGGAAGCAAACACATACACAATTCAACACAGGAAAACATGGGAAAGTCGGTGACGCAGAAAAGACGGCGAGAGGCCGAGGCGGACCAGGAGCGGCGCCAAGAGGCTGCCTCTGACAATGTCTTGCTGGCGGCCAAAGCAGCCACAGAAGGGACGACTTCTTCATCAGCTTCCGCTTCGACGACATCGCGGCCGTCGAAAAAGGCCCGCGTAGAGGAGCGCCGGTCGCTGTTTGTGCGGTCGCTGCCGGCGACGGCGACGAGCGAGAAGCTGACAGAGTTTTTCTCGGAGCATTTCCCCGTCAAACATGCAACGGTCGTGACGGATCCTCAGACCAAAGTTTCGCGGGGCTTTGGTTTTGTCACCTTTACCGATGCCGAGGATGCAGCCGAGGCCAAGGCCAAGCTTGACAATGCCATGCTCGACGGGCGACGGCTGCGGCTGGACATTGCCGAGCCGCGCAACCGGCCGGGCGCCGGCGACTCGGGTGCGGCAAAGAGCCAAAAGGCGGGCATGGCTGGCAAGGTCGGACTGTCAGGGACGACTGATGCTGCCGATCGCCGGGCTGCGGCTGTGGCGGCAGCCGGCCCGCCGCCCAAGCTGATTGTGCGCAACTTGCCGTGGAGCGTGCGGACGGCGGCCGATTTGGAGGCGCTGTTCCGCATGCACGGCAAGGTCAAGTTTGCCGACCTGCCCAAGACCAAGGGCGGCAAGCTGTCGGGCTTTGGTTTTGTGACGCTGCGGGGGCGCAAGAACGCCGAGAAGGCGCTCGAGGCGATCAACGGCAAGGTCGTGGATGGCCGCACCATTGTCGTCGACTGGGCCGTCGACAAGAAGACGTGGGCCGAGCAGCAGGACAAGCAGGAAGGGGACGGAGAAAAGAAGCCGAGAAAAAAGGCTGCCGAGGCAGAGAAGGAGGAGGACGAAGCCGAACCGGAAGATGAGGCAGAGGCGGACCTGCGGAATTTCATGAAGAACACCATGGAGAACTTGGAGGAGGAGGAGGACGACGAGGACGACGAGGACGACGACGAGGACGACGACGATGACGACACCAAGGCTGCTGGTGACGACGACGACTGGGAGGACGAAAAGACAGAGGACAAGCCGGCCGAGGCCAAGCCGCTGATGACAGACACGACGGGTACCATTTTCGTGCGCAACCTGCCCTTTACCACGACGGACGCCGAGCTGAAGCAGCACTTTACGCAGTTTGGACCGCTGCGGTACGCCCGCATCGTCATGGACCGCGCGACAGAGCGGCCGGCCGGCACCGGCTTTGTGTGCTTTGTGCGTGACGAGGACGCGTCGGCGTGTCTGCGCGGCGCGCCACGACGGCCCGCCGCGTCGAGCGTCGGCAAGTCGTCGGTGCTGCAGGACGAGCGCATCGACCGCGACGGGCGCTACACCATGGACGGACGCGTGCTGCAGCTCGCGCAGGCGGTCTCGCGCAACGAGGCGTCGGGCCTGGGCCAGTCCACCAGCGCCTATGCGGCGGCCAACGCGGCGGCGGCCGGCAAGGACAAGCGGCGGCTGTACCTGCTGGCCGAGGGCACCATCCCCAAGAGCTCGCCGCTGTACGCGGAGCTGCCACCGGCCGAGATCCAGATGCGCGAGGCCAGCGCCAAGCAGCGCCAGACCATGGTCAAGGGCAACCCGAGCCTGCACATGAGCCTGACTCGGCTGGCCGTGCGCAACATTCCACGGCACATTGACAGCAAGGGTCTCAAGGAGCTGGCGCGGCGCGCCATTGTGGGCTTTGCCACAGACGTCAAGGCCGGCCTGCGCGAGCCGCTGACGCGGGAGGAGCTGGCGCGCGGCGGGCAGCAGGACCGCGAGGCCGAGCAGCGGCGGCGGGCCAAGGGCGTCGGCGTCGTGAAACAGGCCAAGGTCGTGTACGAGAGTCCCGACGGCACCAAACTGCAGTCCGTGGCCGAGGGCGGCAAGAGCAAGACGCAGCAGGCCAAGGAGGCGGCCGCGGGGGCCAAGAGCCGCGGCTACGGTTTCATCGAGTACTGGTCGCACCGATGGGCGCTGTCGGGCCTGCGCTGGCTCAACGGGCACCCGGTGCGCCACGAGACGGGCAACAAGACGAGCCGCCTGATTGTCGAGTTTGCCATTGAAAACGCCAACGTGGTGGCGCGCCGGCAGGCCAACGAGGACCGCGCTCGGGCTGGCGGCCGGGCCGGCCTTGGCCACAGCCATACCGGCGGAGGCGCCGGGTGGGACAACACGGCGCAGGGCGGAAAAGATTTGCGCCCACGGAACCGCAGCGCCGGCGGCGGCCAGGGTCGACGGGACGGAAAGCCAGTTTCTGCCAAGGGGGACAGGGCCGAAGCCGCGGACAGCAGCACCCCTGCAGCCGAGCCGGACAAGGGCGGCAGTAAAAAGGACAAGAAACTGGCTCTGCGACAGCAAATTATTGGCCGCAAGCGCATGATGCGTAAGAAGAAGAGCGTGGCGAGAAGAGGGTGAAAGCAGTGGTAAAGCGAGATGTTTTGAAATTCGTATAATGGCAACGCCTATATCCTACACCTATGAAACTAGTATTCAAAAAAATATCCTAAAAATAACGAGAACAGTCCTACACCTATAATTCAAAAAAAGTAAATATCCCATCATAAAAGGAGAGCAACAGATATCCTACACCTAAACTTCAAAACAAGATCCTATCCTGACAATGAAACATGATAACAAACCAGATATTACAGTGATGGGTATTTAAAGGTCGTAATCATGCTTTACTTCCAGAACCAGCCGGCTGGCTTGGACGGACTGCCGCTCTTGGCCTTGTCGTCCTGGCCGTCCTGAGCCTGGCCGTCCTGCCGCTTCTCATCCGCCTCGACTCTCGGCCAGGACGACTGCGACCGCACCGAGTAGCGCGTCTCGTGGGAAATTTCGCGGCCTTTGGCGTCGAGACGGCGAACGACAGTCTTGGTGTGGTGGCAGCCAAAGCTGTCAGTGTATTCTTCCGTGGTGCGAATGGTCTCGTTCTGGTTTTCGTCCACGGTGCGGACCTCGTTCTTGCACACGTCTGTCTCTTCTGCCGTCGACACGGGCACCACGGACGCATCGGAATGGACAGACGGGCTCTGGTCAACGGATTCGGCCTCCTCCCCGTCTCCCTTTTTGATGTTATCCCTGGCCACGGCCCGGATGAGCGAGCTGAGCGACTTTTCGGCGTCGGCATAGGCGGACCGCACCATTTGGTAGAGGCGCTCGTCCTCGGCGCTGGGCGGCGGAGAGGATGCGGCGCGGATGTCGGCGGCGCCCGTGTTCTCGTCAATGATGCGGCCCATCACGCGGAAGACGCGGTCCAGCTCGTCAAACAGGGCCCCCGGCCGAGGCCGAGGCATACCCAGGACCGACCACGGCCAGGCACTTGCATTGTTGCCGCCCTTTGGAGAGACCTCGTTGCCGTCGTCTTCCTCATCATGGACAACGTCCGCTTGGTCGGCATCGTCGTCGTCGAAAAAATCAAACGCCGTTGCCTCGTCGTCGTCGTCGCTGAAAAAGCCTTGGCCACTTCCGCCGTAAACAGCCGAGCCGTGTGCCCCTTGCTCCAGGTGCTCTTGGCTGTCGCCGGTCCGCGGAAAGTAGGCGTCGAGCAGGCGCTGGCGGTGCATGCGGTGGAAGAAGAGGTACGGAGGCTCGACGGCGCTGCCGTAGCGCATCTGGTAACGCACGTTGCGGAACGAGCGGGCGGCCAGGTTGATGAGCGGGCGGTCCTGGCTGGCGCGCAAGAGATCCTCAAAGGCGTCGGCGTAGGTAAAGGCGTAGGGGTCGGTGCCGAGCGGAAGGCTCTCCTGCGGGACGGGCGGCGGCAGCAGACGGCGGTCCTGCAGCTGCTGCAGTTTGAACGGCGAGTAGGGCGAGTAGTAGATAAACTTGTGCCATTCGAGCAGCTGGTTGGCGTCAAACTCGGGGGAGGAGGGGGAAGAAGCCGACGAGGCCGGCGGGGGGGGAGAAGCAGTCGAGGCAGAGGCGGTGGCAGACGGGTTGCCGTCGTCGTCCCGACGCAGATTCATGTTTTTGCTGACAATAGTGGGAATGCCGAGCAGACGGTTGAGCGTCAAGCCGATATGGGCGTCGACGTGCTGTTTCCAGCGCACAAACAGGTTCTCGGAGGGGTTTTTGTCGTCGGGCATGGCTGGTGTTGAAGCGGCAGCAAAGAGGTTGAAAAGGTGGAAAGAGACAATCAATGTCGTGGTGGAGTTGTCTGATGACGAAAATGAAGCTTCTCGCAAACTCAAAGTGGGACATGGCACGAGCGCGCATGCATGATGAGTCAGCATACTCGGCACTAGCAAAACCCGATCGTCGATAGGAAAGTGGAGCGCATTAATAACGCCCCTCATAGCGTAGTACAGGAAAGCGCGACTTGGTCCGGGTTAGGCAGTCGGTCCACTATGGAATAATATTAATCACCTTTTTTGTTGCCCCTTTCACTGCTGTTTTACCTCTTGTTCTCTCTTGGCTTGCACTTTGAACCGTTTCACCTGCCGGCTGGCCCGACTGCGAGAGGGCAAACGAGCAAGAAAGGATACAAGAGTTTGTGTGTGTTGATACAGCATAGATTGACAGTACTGATGAACGCATCTTGGCCGCTTTCCATATAAGCGAATACGATACCCCAAAGAAGCAGAAGCCAGCAACTCATTGAAATCGGCGAGCCGACGAGACGAAGCACTTTCTCTTCCAATGACCGCTTGCCAGTCGATTTGCTGGTGATTGTCTTGGGTGGTTCCAGGCGAATCTGGAAAGGGGCAGCAGCTTGGCCGTTGAAACAGCGCTGTTTCGTTTTAGCTTGGCTCAGATTGAGTTCAGCATGGCACCGTCTCGAGCTTGGCCGCCATTCGCGGGCCATGTCGGCAGCAGCAATGGCACACGGGGCGGAGACGACTCTGATCCCGACGATTTGGCCAACTGGTCGTCGTTGATCGGCATCGTGACGGCGATTGTCGGCAACGTGCTGATAGCTTTGGCGCTGAACGTGCAGCGATATGCCCACATTCGGCTGCATCAGCAGCAGCAGCTGCTGCGGCGGCGGGAGCGCACCAGGGCCCGCAAGGAGGCGAGGATGCTGGGGCAGGGGGCGGTACGCGGCTACGAAACGCGGGATGCCGGCCAAGATATGGGCCAGGCCCGAGAATCGGACCCCCTTTTGGGCGGCAACGGCGGCGGCAACAGCGACGGCAACGGCGACAGTGACAGCGACAGCGAGGCCGGCGGGCAGTTCTCCGCACCGACATCCTATCTGCGGTCCGCCTACTGGTGGCTGGGCCAGGTGCTAATCACATTTGGCGAGATGGGCAATTTCCTGGCGTACGGCTTTGCCCCGGCGTCCATTGTGTCGCCGCTGGGCGTGGTGGCGCTGATTTCCAACTGCGTGATTGCGCCGATGCTGTTCAAGGAGCGCTTCCGCGTGCGCGATTTCTGGGGCGTGGTGGTGGCCACGGGCGGCGTGGTGACGGTGGTGCTGAGCGCGAAGCAGCAAGAGACCAAACTGGCGCCGCACGATGTGTGGGACGCAATCACGACGACGGCCTTTGAGATTTACGCGGCCGTGACGACGGGCCTAATTGCGCTGCTAATGTGGGCCAGTCCGCGCTACGGCCACCGGACCATTCTGATCGACCTGGGCCTGGTCGGCCTGTTTGGGGGCTACACGGTCTTGGCCACCAAGGGCGTGTCGTCGATGCTGTCATCGACGCTTCTGGGCGCCTTTACGACGCCGGTGACGTACGTGCTGCTCTTTATCCTGCTCAGCACCGCCGTGATGCAGGTGCGCTACCTCAACAACTCGCTGCAGCGCTTCGACTCGACCCAGGTCATCCCGGTGCAGTTTGTCATGTTTACGCTGTCGGTAATTTTGGGCAGCGCCGTGCTCTACCGCGACTTTGAGCGCACAACGGCCGTCGAGGCGGCCAAGTTTGTCGGCGGCTGTCTGCTGACCTTTTTCGGCGTTTTCATCATTACCAGCGGCCGGGCGGCGGCGCCAAGGGACGATGACGATGAGGCCGAGCTGGACAATGAGATTGACATGATTATGGACAGCACGGGCGTACACCAGATGGGAGACGAGGACGAGAGGACGAGGGACCAGCCGGAAGCCGGAGCCGACGAGCAAGGCGGCAAAGGCAGCGGTCTGTCGGTTTCGTCGTTTCGGCCTGCGGCCTCCTCGCAGAGCAGCTCGCGGCGGTCGTCGCGGGCGTCGCACGTCGGATTTGTGGATGCGCTGGCCGGAGTGCCGTCGACGCGAGTGCCGCGAATCCAGGTGGCGGCGGCCGGGCCAGCGGCGACGCCGGTTTTCTCTAATGGCGAGACGCAAGGGGAGAATCCGTGGTGCGTCGGCACTTCACTGGACGGCGGCGATTCGTATTTCGCCGAAGCAAACACCTTGCAGCCACGGCCCGGCCTTGGCCGCTCAGCCGTGACGGACCCGGGGATGTATACGGTCGAAGAGGTGGCGACGGCTGCGTCAACGCCAGCACAAACACGACCGCAAACGCCCAACCACAGCAGCAATCGCAACAGCGACTTTAGCACGCCGCCTCCGCGCTCGCAGAGCCACAGCCACGGCTACGGCCACGGCCACTCTCACTACCAGAGCCCCATGTTCTCGCCGTCGCCGCTTCTGTCGTCGACTGTGGGCGCGGCCATGGCCGACACCATTCTCAAGCACATTGAGAGCAGCAGCGGAGGCGGCGGCCACGGCGGCAGCTTTCAGACGGCGCGGCGGCCATCGATACGGCGAGCGCGGCCGGGCTTGCGGTCGAGCTTGTTTGTGACGGACGGGGGTGGACTGGTGTCGGAGCGGCCCCTGGGCGAGGCGCCGGTCGAGGGCGAGGAGGACCGGCTTGGACCGCCGGAGAATGTCGAGGGCGGCCGGCATGGTCTGCGAGATCGGGCACGCAGTGTCAGCAACACTTTTGGCGGACTGTTTTGGACGCGGCGGCGGCGGCGGAACACGAGTCCGGAGACGGGCCATGGCGGCAGTTTCCCGCACGAGGCGTGAGCTCTTTATCCTTTGGCAGCCCGACGAGGCAGCAGGCTTTTTGATACTCTTTGTAATTGGCCATGGCATGGAGTTGGTGGAATTCTGCATATATACGATAGTTTAATGTATTTGGTATAAAACCCAAGCGTGTCATCTTAGGCCTCCCCGGCCTCATCTCGGCGGCGTCCATCTCAGGCCTCCCCCAGCCGTCATCTTAGGCCTCCCCCAGCCTCATTTCGGCGGGCGTCCCCTGCTGCGCCCACTCCCGCAGCGTATTCTTGCGCAGCTTGCCAGTGCTAGTCTTGGGCAGCTCGACGACGGCCTCGACCTCGCGCGGGACCATGAAACGGCTGACGCCAGTCTGGGTGCGCAGCCAGGCGAGAAAAGGCGCATTGGCCAGCTCGGCGACGTCGCCGCCAGGCCGCAGCGTCAAAAAGGCCTTGGGCCGCTCGCCCCAGTGGGAGTCGGGCACGGCGACGACGGCGGCCTCGAGCACGTGGGGGTGCTGGACGAGCAGGCTCTCGAGGGCGACAGAGGAAATGTTTTCGCCGCCAGAAATGATAATGTCCTTGGCGCGGTCGAGGATCTGCACGCTGCCGTCGGGGTGGCAGACGGCGAGGTCGCCCGAGTGGAGGACGCCGCCGGCAAAGAGACGAGCGGTGGCGGCCGGATCCTTGTAGTAGCCGCGGGCGCAAATGTTGCCGGCAAAGACAATCTCGCCCGTGGTGCGGCCGTCACGGGGGACGTCTTTGAGCGGGCGGACAGACGGCTCGGCCTGCTCGTCGTCGTCTGGGCCCGTCGTCGTCTCGACCACCCGCACCGGCAGACTGGTCAAGAAGCCGTGGCCCTGGCGAGCCATGCGCTCAAACTTTTCGTGCGGCGGCAGCTGGTGCCAGGCGGGCAAAACGTAGCCGCGCGTAATGGGGCCGTAGGTCTCGGTCATGCCGTAGACGTGGACGGGGCAGAGGTTGAGTTTGGTCTGGGGGTCAGTGCTCTGCCTCTCCCTTTTCGCTCTCCCTCTCCCTTTACGTTCTCTCCCTCTCTTTTCGTGGTCTCCCTCTCTCCCTCTTCACGCTCTCCCATACGCACCATTTCTTCAAACAAGTGTCCCGTCGGCGGGCTCGCGGCCACTGTGACCTGCACCGGCCGCGGCAGACGGCGGGCCTCGGCGGCGGCGCACAGCAGCGTGTTGACCGTTGGCGCAGCGTTAAAGTGCGTGACGGCCTCGTCGTGCAGCAGCCGCCAAATCAACGGGTAGTCAATCTTGCGCAGGCAAATGTGCGTGCCGCGCACCGCCGTCACGGCCCAGGGAAACGTCCAGCCGACGGCATGGAAGAGGGGCAGCGTCCAGAGGTAGCGGCAGGCGGTCGGCGGCGGCACGTGATCTTCGGGCAAAGATGTCTGGCCGCTTCCGTTTAGGCCGGCCTCGACAACGTTGGCCAGCGCCGCCAGGTAGGCCCCCCGGTGCGTAAACTCGACGCCCTTGGGCCGCGCCGTCGTTCCAGACGTAAAGGGCACGGCAATGACATCGTCCTCGTCCAGCGGCCGTCCCCCGCGCACGCTCTGCTGCACGGCGGCGTGCAGTCCAGCCCAGCCGCGGCCGCCGTCGTGCTGCAGACCCTCGCGCACGGCCTCGTCAAAGGGCCCGTGCAGCTCGCCGGCGGCGACGTCGGTGTCGGTGTCGATCAAGATGGGGATGTGGGGGTGCGAGGCGGCAAAGCTGTCGCCGGGGGCGTCGTCGCCGACGCCCAGCAGCGACGCAAACTGAAAATCGGCCACGATGCAGTCGACGTCGGCAAAGGCAAAGATGTAGGCGACATCGGCGGCCACGAGCCGGTAGTTGGCCGGCACCAAGACGGCCCCTGCGGCGCCGACGGCGAAAATGGTCTCGAGAAAGGCGGGTGTGTTGGGGGCCAGGATGCCGACGCGGCGGTAGCCGTGGCGGGCGAGGAACCAGGCGAGGCCGCGGGCGCGGTCGGCGAACTCGGCATAGCTGCGGCGCAGGGTGCGGCCAGAGGGCGTAATGTGCACAATGGCCTCGGCGTCGGGCTCAATGGCGGCGGCGCGCTCGAGGAAGAGGGTGGGCGAGAGGGGGTGTTTGTGGGGGGGAGACGGAGGAGACGGAGACGCAGACGGGCTTTTGCCCATCAAATGGTGCAGCACGGAGCCGAGACGAGACGACGCGCCCGACATGATGGAAGTCAGGCCAGGGTATTAGATGAGAGAGGAGAGAGAGGAGACGGAGGAGAGAGAGGAGAGGGGAGGGAGAAAAAAAGAAGAGATGAGAGAGGAGAGAGCGAGGAGGAGAGAGCGAAAAGAGAGACAGGAAAGGAGAGGGAGAAGGAAAAAGAGAAAAGGAAGAGGCAAGAAGAAAAAGACCAAATCGCGGACAGCTTGGGAAGCCCATAAGAGCTCGCAGTTGGAGAACCCCGTGGTGCAACATTTCCACACAATGCCAGCAAGTCTTACATGGACCGAGGATACACGCGGTCATTCGGGAAAGCAGCTAGGAACCGATGGCCCCACATACCCCAGACGTGTGGGGTCGGCACTGGGGTAATGGGGTGCAATACGAGCGGAGAAGTCTCGGCCAGCTTTAGTTTACAACTATATTCTTGTCCTGTCTTTCTTTTGATTTTTCAATTTAATTCCATGGTCTGGTCTTATTTTTTTATTTTGCATTGTATTCTCCATTTCGTTGTTTTTCTTATATTTCTATTCTTCATTGTATTCTGTATACTCTCAGTACTATTTTTATCTATTTATTCTTATTCCTATATATTCTCAACTACTTCTCATCACACTTTGTTCACTTATTTCTTTATTCAGTTCCATTTTTTCTCCTTATTTTTGTATATTTCTGCCATTTAAACTCTCATCTAATTCTCTTTCTTTTCTTTTATATTCCTTGCTTGTATACCATTTAAACTCCATCGAATTCTCTATTCTCGCACAATTGTCCTACTCATTCTCTTCCTATTCTTTTATATTCCTTGTATTCACAATTCTATTCTTTTCACTCGTATATTCTCATACATAATCTATTTTTTTCCACTACCCGTCACTTCTCAATCAGCCCGTCAAAGAGCGCCTTCATCAGCTGCGCACTCTTCTTGGGATACCGCACCTGGCCGTGCTCATAGTCCACATAGGTGACGCCAAAGCGCGTCTCATAGCCGTCGGCCCATTCAAAATTGTCCAGCAGCGACCAGGCCAGGTACCCGCGCACGTCGACACCGTGGTCCCGCGCCGCCTCGGCCATGGCGTGCACGTAGCCGTCGTAGTAGCGCACCCGCAGGTCGTCCTCGAGAATCTGCTCCCGCGGCAGGTCGTTTTCGCCCTTGATGCTGGTGCCGTTCTCCGTCACGTAAATGGTCGGCCGCCCGTAGCGCTCGCTGATCCACACCAGCAGGTCCCGGAAACCGCCCGGGTTCGGCCGCAGCCACACGCTCTGCGTCTCCTCGCCGATGCTCGCGCCCGCCTTGTTCTCAAACAGCAGGTCCACGTTGCCCACCATCTCCACCGGGTCGCCCGGCGCCGCCGCTTCCGGCCGGTGCTTGATGTAGTTGGCCGTGTAGTGGTTCATACCGTAAAAGTCGTTGCTGCCCAGCACGAGCGCGCGCTCCTCGTCCGAAAAGGTCGGCAGCCGCTCGCCCAGAATCGCCCGCATCGACGCCGGGTAGTCGCCGCGGTACACCGGGTCGGCAAACCAGCCAATGGTGAACTCGAGCTTGCGCTGCGCCGCCTCCACGTCGGCCGCGTCGGCCTCGTCCCACGGGTAGGTCATGTCGCCGTTCAGCGTGATGCCAATCTGGCCGCCGTTGCTGGCCGGCTTGAAATCCTGGCGGTACGCCGCCACGGCACGGCCGTGCGCCACCAAAATGTTGTGGCCGACGCGCCAGACCTCGCGCGCGCTGTCGCCCTCGGCCGCCTTGGCACGGTCAGACGAGCGGCCCGGCGCAAAGACGCCCAGGCCGTAGCCGAGCGTGGCGCTGCAGAGTGGCTCGTTAAAGGTGATCCAGTGACGCACGCGCGGCAGCGCCGCAAACATTGTGCGCGCATAGTGCTCAAAGTCGAGGGCGAACTCGGCGCCGTTGAGCAGGCCGCCGTAGCGCTGGTCCAGCGCTTCGGGCAGGTCCCAGTGGAAGAGCGTGACAAAGGGCGTGATGCCGGCCGCGAGCAGCGCGTCCACCAGGCGCTGGTAGTAGGCGAGGCCCGCGGCGTTGACCGGGTCGCCGCGGCCGCCCAGCGGGATCACGCGCGACCACGAGATGGAGAAACGGTAGGCCTTGGCCCCCAGCGAGCGCAGCAGGTCGACGTCCTCCTGCCAGCGGTGGTACGAGTCGCAGGCCACGGCACCCGACGACCCGTCTGCGATCTTGCCGGGCTTGGCGCAAAAGGTGTCCCAGATGGACGGGCCGCGGCCGTCCGTGTCGACAGCGCCCTCGATTTGGTAGCTAGACGTCAAATGTTAGACGAGGGATAAAAGGGCCAGGGGGGAAGAACTCACGCGGCCGTGGCAAAGCCCCAGAGGAAGTCTTTTGGCAACGACATGGTCACGAAGAAAGACGAAGTGGGGGAAGGGGTTGTAAGAGAGGAGAGAGGGGAGAGATCGAAAGGAGAGAGATCGAGAGGAGAGAGATCGAGAGAAGAGAGGAGAGGGAGATGGAGAGAAACGAAGAGGTAAGAGGACAGCAGGCAAGCGCTTAGCAGGCAAGAACGACCAAGAATACTCTTCTTATAAGGCCGACCGGTGTCGTGCCGGACCGTCGACACCGAACGTCAGGTGGTTTGCGTGGCGTTGGCAGAGCGCTCAGCGGGTCGAGCTGCTGGACCGCTGCCCACGACCGCTGACCACAAACGCTCCGCTGTGGCGTCGGCGGGGTTAGGTGGTGCCCCCACTAGTCGGAAAGTCGGCCCGCCGCCTCTTTTTCGGCCATTGTCCTACGCCAACACTGCGCTGCGCCGGAGCAGCCAGGGCCGCATGTCCGTTTTAAGCTGGCGCCTGCTAGGCGGGTCTTTGCTTGGGGATGAGGATACGGTGGGGAAGCTTTTTGCTTAACATCTTGTTTCGTACCCTTTCATAGTGGTTACAGTTTGGTCACCCGTCTTTCTATTTCCTCCTCTTCGTTGTCATTCGTTGTCTCTCTCTCCCGTCTGTCGTCTGTCTTTTCTTTCCGTTTTCCTGTCCCTTTGTTCTGTCCCTCTCTCCTGTCCCTCTCTCTCCCCTCTTCCCTGTGTCTCCCCTCCATATCTCTCTCTCTCCTCCCCCTCTCCCCCCCCTCTCTCTCCTTCCCCCTACTCCTCCTGCCTCGACCGCTTCGCCGGACTCGGCATGTCCTCGTCGCCACCCTCTGTCCACTCCAGCACCTCCCACTCCACCGACACTCTTCCGTCTGCGCTCTGCCCGGCGCCTTGGCTGTGCTGCACCGTGACGGCCGCCGCCGAAGCCGTCGACCGCAGCTGCGGCTCCAGCGGATGCCGCTTCTTTTTCTGATGCCGTCGCTGCCGCTGCCGCTCCTGTCGCTGCTGCTGCGTCCGCAGCCGCCGTCCCAGCCGGCTGCCCTCGACAAAGCTGTCCAGCCAGGGCAGGCCGGTCGAGGAGCTGGGCGCAAACGTTGCTGTTGCGTCCGCATCGGCCCCGTATTTTTCTGTTTCTCCCTCCCCATCCAGGCCCGCCCACTCCTCGAGCTCGCCCAGGTCGTCCGGGTGCAGACTGCCCAACGCCAGCCGGATATACTCGGCCTCGGCGCGCGGTGCCTCGCACCAAAAGGACAGTGGCGTGCCGCAGAAGCCACAAAAGTGGTGCCTCGTCGTGGCCGCGGCCGTCACCTCGTTGATCTCGGGCTCGCCTTCATTCTCGCTGCCGCCCTCGCTGCCGCCCTCACTGCCGCCCTCGCTCTCCTCCGCCAGGTGCTCATATACCCGCCGGATCATGGCTGGCGTCTCGTCCTCGTATCGGGGCCTCGTCGTGCTGTGGTACCACGTCAAGGGCACGCGCAAGAATATGGGAATGGGCGAGGCCAGAGAGAGGCCTGGAGGTTAGACGTGAAGAAAGCAGAAGCAAAGAACAAGGCAGAAAGAAAAGCAAGCAAAAGCAGAAGCAAAGAAGAAGAAAGAAGCAAAAGCAGAAGCAAAGAAGAAGAAAGAAGAAGAAAAGCAAGCAAAATGCAGAAGCAAAGAAGAAGTAAAAAATCAGAAAAGAAAAGAAGAGCAAAAAGCCAAGGCAGGAAAACAAGACGCTCCATCTTACGCTGTGCTGGTGCCGTGTCGAAAAGCAGTCGCGCCGCCCCGGCTTGGCCTGCCGGTGCATGCACAATGTACGCATTGCGGCCACAGTGGCAGCCGCCCCGCAGCGTCCGGTCCGGAGACATGGCAATGTAGGCCGTAGGCGGAACGAAGCAACAGTCGAGGCCGCTTTCAATGGTCAATGCTGAATCTCGGCGATGCTGGCTTTGGCCATCCAGCGTCGTTGGGGACAGGCGTGCCGGTTGTCCAGTGCAGAGAGCAATCACGAAAAAGCTCTGGAAACAGAGATAATCAACGTCAAGACGGGGAAAAGAGAAGGGGGAGAAGAAGAGGAGCCGGCCAAGAGAAAAGGCAGCACTCAAGGATCATGCATTTTAGAGGCAACAGCACCACGCCCATGTGGGGTTCTTTCCCGTAATCCCAGCAATGAGCAGCGCTACGCTGAGAGAGCTCCCGGCACTGCGAGATCCACACCGAACGCCCCCACTTTTTGTTCTGGGGATCTTGATCTGCGTCGTACTATGGCAGCTCATCGCCGTGTTCAGTAGAAGTCCTCTGTATTACTGATTACTCCCAGTAGCCGCGTTCACATGGTATCTAAAGAAAATGTAGCCAATGCCTCCCATGCCCATGCACCCACCCGCCCGTTGCTGTTCCCATTATCCATGCTTAATTTTTTTTTTCCTTTCTCTTTCCTTTCCCGTTTTCCTTTCTCTCCCATCCTCGAGTCCTTTTCTTCTTTTCTCTCTATTGCCTCGCTAGTTTTTTCTTCTTTTCCCTCTATTGGCCTCGCCAGTCCTATCCAGCCTCAGCGCGCTCCCGCTTGCATCCGCCGCAATGCATCCCGATGTGCCTCCTGCATGTCACTCCGCCGCATGCGCTCCTCCATGATCCGCTCCATCTGCTCCCGGCTCGGCCGCTCCGCCTCTTTTGGACTCGGCAAGCTGCTGTTCCGCGTCTGGCCCTGTCCCGGCAGGAGGTGCGGCGCCGACGTCGACAGCCCGAGCCGGCCGGCTCCTCTGCCCGCGGTGGCCAGCATGTTGATGGAACGCCGTGCCGACGGGCTCGCTGCCCCCGGCATCACCGACGACCGCTCCGCCGCCAACGACGTCCGGAATGTGGCCAGCTGGGCTTGCCGCGCCGCCGCCGTCGGCAGGTGCGCAGACCCGCGCTTGGGCTGATGGCTGTTAAAGGCCGCCTCTCCGGCCTGCGCGCCCGGCGATCGCGGAAGCGCCGGCATCGACGCTGACGCCACCAACCCGCCGAACCCCGTCTCGCCCGTCAGCGCCAGCCGGCTGCTCTGCCGCATCATCATCTCCCGGCGCTGGCTCATGGGCAGGTCGTCCAGGTCCACCGTCGAGCTCACCAGGTAGCTGTTGCCGGGCTGGTATAGCGACTCGGAGCTCCCGCCGGCACTCGCACTCGAGCCTTTGGCCGCAAAGACGCCGCCGCCGCTCATCCACGTCCCCCGCTCCGACTTGTTGCGCAGAAGCATCTCCCGCTGCCCCATCAGCGTCTGCGGCCCCAAATACGGCACCACGCCCGCCGGGCTCGATGGCTCGGCCGCCATGTCCCCGGCGGCCCCCGTCGTCGCCCCGTGGCTGCTCTCCTCTTCGGTAATGGGCTCGTTCCGCAGGCCCGCCGAAGCCCACGGGCCGAGCTGGCTCGAGGACAGGCTCCGAAAGGCCAAGAGGCCCCCTCCTGGTGCTGCAGCGCCCCTGGAAGGCGACAGCGTCGAAGCTCTGGTGCCGGTGGCGGCCGACGGAGATCCGTACACACTGTTTATGCTGTTGCCCACCGAGGCAGACCGAGGCAGAGCCGGCGGCGGAGCGCCGGTTTCGGCCGTTTGTGTCAGCGCCTCCACGTCCACAGGCACAGCCCGTTCCGTGCTGCCGCCATCTCCTTGTTCTTCGTCCCCCTCTACCACGACATCCTCGCTTGGCCCGACTGCGGCAGCACCGGCAACCAGCACCGCGTTTGTTGCCTCTGCTGCCGCTCCCAGCTGCAGCGGGTCCGGGTCCGGCGTGTCGGCGTGGCTCAGATGTTTGGCCCACTCGTTTGTGCGGTACGACTTGGCCACGCGCGAGAGCGACGGCGGCAGTCGCGCTTTGGTGAGGCTGACAGACGGCGACCTGGCTTTCGGGCTCTTGGCACTGCGCTGGCTGTCGCCCGGCATCTGCGGCTCCGCCAGCTCTGGCCGCGCCAAAATGTCGGTCGACACCGTCTCTACTGTAGACATGGTCTGGTCGGCGTCTGCCTCTGCCTTGGCTTGGTTGTCGGCGTCTGCCTCTGCCTCGGCTTGGCTGTCTCCGCCTTCGCCGGCCTCAGCCGCTTCTCGGATCGTTTCGGTTTCGTCGTTTGTGCTGAGCCCGTCCATCGTGGCCGCTACCGAGCCATTGTCGTCGTCAGTCGTGTCGTCGTCGTCGTGCCGGATTTGCCCACTGATCCGGCGCCGGCCTGCTCGCGGGGAGACAATCAGCCGCTCGGCGCTTTCCCCGCCCGCCAAGGCCGTTGCTGCCGAGCTGGCGCTGGCACGTTTGGCCTTTTTGGACAGGTTTTTCCGCAGTACGGCCGAGCCTTGTGAAAGCCGTTTCATCACAGAGTCCCGGTAACCGTGGCCGTCGTGGCCCTCCTCCTGCTCCTCCTCTTTCTCGCTGCCGTCTTCATCGGCAAACGTGGCCACCGAAGACCGGTCTGTGCGGCTGTGTGCGTCCATGCCGTCTTCGCCCCCGTGCTGCTCGGTGGCAGGGGTAAAGGGCAGCGGCACAATGCTGGGCCCGCGCTGAGGGGACGGCGGCCCTGCTGCTGGCACTATAGCCCCTGCCATGGCCTCGCGGCTGGCGGCCGCACTCGGTACCTCCTCTCCCGTCTCGGGTGCCTCATCATCGGCCACCTGGACCACAATGGCTCCGCTCGCTTCGTCCTGGCTCATGACAGGCTGGAAAATAGGTGTCCCGTCAATCTCCACGGGTGCGGGCGCGGTCTCGGCCTGCCGCAGGGAAGAGGACGACGAAGAGACGACGGCCACGTTGTGCAGCGCCGCACGCTTCTCACTGTCCAGGTCGCCCACGCCGGAGTCGTCCGAGTGGGTGGCGGGGCTGCTGCCTGTGCCATTGCTGAGACGGCGGTCGGCGTCGGCTTCGTCTTTCTCTGCACCGTTGCCGTGCGCCGCCTCCCACACGCGGCGGTCGAGCGCGGTGGCGTCCTCGAGCTCGCGGCCCCGCTCCTCCTCCTGCTGCTCCTTGGTGTTCCGGTCCTCGAGGCGCACGGCGTCGCGGCGGACGCGGTGCTCCTGCACGACGCGCCAGATGCGCATCTGCGACACCAGACCGGCCAGAAAGACCAGGATGGTGGCCGCCAGCTCGACACGGATGCCCTTGGTCAGCGGGTAGGTGTCGGCGCCAAGGGGGAACAGGTTGCTGTTCATGTTCCAGATGTACGCCCAGAACTCCTTGAGCCCGGCGCGGCTAAAGGCGTCAATGCCGAGCACGGCGGCGGTGGCGCCGCCAAAAGAGATGCAGGCCATCAGCGCGTAGTGGCGCGTCCAGCGCAGGCCGTAGAGGACGAGGGCGCCGACGGCCAGGGCGACAATGAGGCCGACCTTGGCGCCCGTGTGCGGCAGCAGGCCGCCCGCCTGGAGACAGAGCAGCCACATGCTGAGGCTGAAGCCGCCCAGCAGACAGCCGGCGCCCTCGGTGATCTCCGGGAAGACGACGGCGATGCCGCCCAGGACCCCGCCGGTGCAGACCACAGCCACAAGGTAGCCGCCCTGCACGGCGTGACTGACGGGCGGCGCCATGACGTAGAGGATGAGCACCATGGTACCGAGGCTGGCCAGGAACGCCACCGACAGAAAGGTGTGCAGCCATTGCTTCTTGATGCCGATGAGCGCATGCACAATGCCGCTCAGCAGCAGGATGATGCCGCCCACGCCCCAGGCCGGAGTCAGCTCTGGTGTCAGCGGCAGCTGGCCTGCGGCAATGGTAGCTAAAGAGACACGGGTTAGATGGGCACTCGCAACTGGCAAACGAGACAAAAGGCGAGGCTCACTGTTGAACAAGGTCGAGTTCAGGGACAACGATGCGCTTGCAGATGCGGTGGGCAAAACCGAGCTGGAAGTGGTGGCAGAAACCGTCGCCTTGGTTGTCGTTGTGGCCGTCTGTGACCCTCGGGTGGTAGTTGGGTCGTTAGTGCTGTCCTTTGTCGTAGTCTTCGTCGCCGTTGTGGTTACCGGATCCTTTGTCGTAGTCTTCGTCGCCGTTGTCGTTACCGGATCCGATGTCGTCGAAGCGGCCGCAGCCGAGACGGCGGCCTTGCGTAAGTCTGGGCCCACCACGCCTGCTGCCACCAGCTGGAAGCAGAGCAGCAAACAGATCAAGGCTCCGAGGCCGAGGCGGCCGGAGCACCGCGGAGACATGGCGGCTGTTCTTGTCGTCGTTTGGCTTGCTGGGCTGGGTTCTGGTCCGGGTATAAGAGCTACAGCTCGTGTAATCGGAGGCGTCGTCGAAGGAAAAACGCAAAGCAGCACGGCGACACCCAAATCAAGAAAGACGAGACGAAGAGAAGATCAAGAACAAAACCAGCGAAGCAGAGGAGCGGGGAATCATAAGAACCTAAAAGAAAGTAATGATGACCGCGAAAATAGCAATGGCCAGGCAGGGTGATCCCGGCAATGCTCTCTCGAGCCCAATAAGCCGGATTGAGCAGCTGGGGACAGGGGGTATGTGGAGAAAGACCTTTGAGACACGCTGGGGGAAGACAAGGGTCGGAGAAAAAACAGACGAGACGGGATGTGCTTAATGGAAAGATCCTCCACGCACGCTATTGCAACTGGTAAGACCGCCTTTGTGAAAAAAGATATGGCGGTGAGGGAGCCGGCAGAGCATGAATTCGAGACAGTGATAGTTTGAGCAGGGGAAGCTTATCATGCGGAAAGGAAGTCGTTCAGCTGATAAAAGATCAGACCAGACTAAAGACGACAAAAGAAAGAAAAAGAAAAGGAAAATGATATTGACGGTAGCCATCGCCAGACGGACACAACAAGTAGCAAAAGTCTCTTTTGATTGTAGTGTAGCACTCTGGCAGAGATGAATATCAAAAGAAGCTGCCCGAGACACCGGCCATAGCTGGAGACGGGAAAAAAAACCGGCTTGCCCATGCTGCCAGGAGCGACCAGGGCTTGCAATCCAGCATCGAAAGAGTTACGTCGTGGCATCGAAAAAGACAAGAATGCGGAAGAGACAAGGCTCGAGGCCGGGGCAACGGCGCTTGCGGAAGAGAGACATGGGCTTCTGGCCACGCCACCGTCTGGAAAGCCGGCCCAAGCTTGCTCCTCATACGTCGTTGATACGTGCTGGTGTAAGAATTCCGCCATTGCAGAATACCAGTCGGCTCTCTCGTCTTTTCAGCTCAATGGGACCATACAGCAGGTCGCAAAGCTTCAGAGCCGAGGAGACGCAGAGCCGAGGAGAGGCAGAGCCAAGATGGGGCCATTGCCGCCCGGCGCCATTGAACAAAAAAAATCAACCATTCTAGTGAGTGACCGAAAAGTCATTTTAATTTGTGCCGTCCGCACTCGTCCGACTGGATCGCGAGCGGTTTTCCTGGGAGATGAGCCTGGCCACGGAGCAACAGGGGTCCCTTGGCGTCGGGGGGGCGTGTGAAGGCCTGGGACAGGGATGTCCACTAGGGCGTGTGCCAAGCATTACTGACTGGCCTTTTCCCGGACAGAGGGACAGAAGAAGACGAAGAGAGCAAACAAAGTCCAACAAGACTGGGTAAATGAGGACAAGAAAAGAAGAGATATAACTGCTGCAAATGTACTTTCAGGATTTGCTTTCAGTCGCATGGAAATAGTGGTTGAAGAAGCCCGCTTCAGTGTGATGGATGGATGTAGTGCAGAAACAGACTGGGAACGGCCTGTCGGTGATGCTGGAATGAGGCTGATTACTGTGTGAACAGCGGCACGGATATCAGACATTGTGTCGGAGACCACTTGTCGTGGCCTCCTGGCAGGCGTGACCAAGCATTGGAAGGAGCGATCGGCAACGTGCATGCACTTTGCACAATGCTCGTCTAGCGCATATAAAGAGTGCTCATACGCGCATCGACTCTTGGATCTTGTCATTCCAATAGCAATGTGATCAGCAGCAGCCTTGATGTCGTATGTTGAAAGTGGCCGCATCACCATGTGCTCAATAACCATGTCAACAACGGCTGCTACCCTGTGATCGTTCCCGCGATAAAATGGGGTCGAGTAAGAATCTGGCGCTAATACTCGGGCCCACTATTCAGGTACAAGTGTACAATGATGATTAATCGCCGACGCGGACGGCAGTGGCCGCGTTGGGGTCCACTTTTCATTTAACTGGCTCAATTTCCGCGCGCTGGTTTAATGAGTCTTGGACTGGTCGCGTTTTGCGCGTCGGCCTCTGCGCTACGAAATATTCGTTCAATTGGTCGCAACTGAAAGGATTTCGGTGAAGCAGAGGTGGCTGCGCCCTGTGCTTCTGGTCTGCGCGACTGCGAAACGGAAAAAGGTGAAAAGAGTGGGAATGCGACGTCGCAGATTTTCACTACGGCGGTCGGGCTGAAAAGAGCATAAATGGCCTCACAAGCCACCCCCTTGGCCGTGTTGCATAAAATGTGCGGGGAAAGATGGTGGTATTTTGCTCCTTCTGCTTCTTCTTCTCCCTGTCTTGCTGTCTTCTGCCTCCTTCTGCCTGTGCTGCCTTTTGCTTCCTTTTTCTGCCCCTGCCTTGCTGTCTTTCTACTGTTTTAGTTTTGCTCGCCGTCCAGCTGCAACACAGCGCTTGCTGCATACGAAACACTACACTATACTACATACTACACTATATCGTTATCTCAGCCGTGTAAGTGATCTGCCTGGTTACGCCACATCAAATGACTCGCTAGATGTGTAGTGTATGCACTCTAAACGCAAATGCATGTGAGGCATTCCGTACATCCTTTTATTGGTGTCCTGTTGGCGCGGTTGCAGCCCTGTTGATATTGGCTGGGCGAAAGAAATTTCAAGACATTGATTGCAGGCGAAGACAGCAATAATCTCGTGTCTCTCTGTGCTTGGTCGGGTCTTCCGTGTTTAAGTGGCTCAGGACGTCTTGGACATCAGCTCATGAGAGTCCTTGTAAGCCTAGAAACTTTAACAGAATTGCGCTGAGAAATTAAGCAGCCAACTGCTGAGACGGCCGGGCTCTTATAATGCTGGACCTGCTAAGACGGCCGGGCTTTTATAATGCTGGACCTGATTAGTTTCATTTCTTTTATGAGAGGCCTATCAAAAATCCATCAATTTCATTGTCTTTTACGATCCGCATCTGACAAGGCTGAGGAGTATCAGGTAGGCAGACCATCTGGACTCGCGTGACCAAACCCTCACGTGACCCAATTTTAAGCAATAAAACAAGCAAAGGCAAATAGAAAACAAAAGACGATGCTTTCCCTCATTCCTGTGTTGGCTGCGTCGACACGATTAACAGTCCCACCGGTCACCGTGTCTTATCAAGATCTTGAGCCGTTGTATTGACAAAGTTGTCGGCCGGCTGAATAGTGGCTACGCTCAACACTTTAACCGGCTCGCTACGAGGGTAGAAAAGGTTACCTTGTGTGGGCCACGCGCCACGTTTCTTGACTTTGACAGGTCACCTTGCTAGCCTAGTCAGTACTTGACCCCACTTACAATGGTAAGTTGGACATTCACTTCCTTCTCATTCAATTATCACAGTAATATTCACCACCGTTCTCATCAAGAACGTCCATTCTTCTTCGCCAGCTCATTTCCCTCTCCCAAAAAATCCATCACCAACTTGCACCTTTTCGTCAATCTACCAACTCTACCAATCTTGTCGACCAATTTACCCAAGTTTCACTCCTTAGTAGGTAAACTTCTCTCTCCCAATACTATCCACCGTGTGGCACTTTATACCATTTACTTTTTGGCAGCATTTTATTTGTTGCTAACTGATCTCTAGTCAAAATATTTTCACACCATGCCGCCCAAAAAGCGCAAGGCGAGCAAAGCCCTCATGCAAGCAACCAAGGAGGCCGCTACTCCATCGGCATCTGCTGCCATGGCGTCGACTCAGGTGGAGTCCAATCCCACAGAAACGACGGAAGAAGTAGACGACTGGTGGACGCTCGCGTGGCAAGACACCGCCATAATTGCGTGTTACAAAATAGCTGCGCAAACCCAAGATGTCATGAAGGATCCGCTCTTTGATCACCTCGTTGCTGAAGCAGTCGGTTCTTTCACCCTATTGCGCGATGTGTTGGCATCCATTCGGCGAAGCGACGACATAGGCTGGTCTAGCTTTTTAACCGGCAACTCACCTACTGCAAAGAAAGTCGAAGGCGTGCAACTATTTCTGAGGCTTAGAAGAAGAAATTTTTTCAAGTCCAACGCTGCCCTCTTAAAGATGGACTTGCAAACTCGCCATCGTGTTGCTGATATGATCCGGGATACATTTCCAGTCTGCCAGACATATGAAGAAAGGCACCAGGAAGCATCACTGTTGGCATTTTCACAGCCAGAAGCACCTGGCCGCCAGGGCGCCTCATCCAGTTTGGATTTACTGGATCAAGTGTACAAGCTCAGAAAGCTCTATGACACTGGCTTGGGTAACTCGTCCCTCGTTCGCTTCCTTTCACCATACACAGCACTGATTGGGCCGTCTGGTATGGGGAAGAGCTTCGCGGTCAAAAACATTGCAGAAACACAGCACACGTTTGTCGTATATGCCAGCTTGGGCGAAAAGTTCGCTGTACCACTACCAGCAAGACCGCTGTCAAAGATGATCCGAGGCATTTCAAGCCTATACACCGCTATCCGATTCTTCAAAAATTTCACCAACGTTGCTTTTGGTCTTGTTGACGCTGCCAAGACGGTTGGCGTACGACCAGGTCTGCTATTCAAGCTGCAGTCAGAAAGCCAATATTCCGGTTTTCAAGAAGAGTTTGCAAAGCTGGTTGGAATCAGCCTGGATGAGGAACGCCACAACCTTGGCAGTGACGAAGCAGCGACGGCCCTTGTTCCTTTGCTTTCCCAAACCATCAAGGAACATGGCTTGGAGCAAGACTTGGAACATGGCCTGTCTAGTGCAAGCGGAGGAAGTGCAAGCAGCTTCGACACGCTGCCCTTGATTCTCTGCCTTGACGAGGCGCGTTTTCTTTTGACGAGGCTTAGTGATGACCCTCGCGACACTACGCCCCTCTTGTTTCGTGGATTTCGCAGAGCATTGAAGGCTTCCGACAAAAAAATGTTTGGGCTTCTCTTGGATACTTGTTCCAAAGTCGCCAATTTTTTGCCTCCCGTCGTTGACGACCCGAGTCTGAAAATTTTGCCGGACAAAGGTGACCTTTTGCCGCCAATATACAGCCTCCAGACATGGGACGTGGTCGCCCGAGCCTCGCCACAGGTTCAGAACTGGCTACAGAAAGCACTTCCACACCGAAGGGGCGCAGCGGGAGCACAGGATGCCCAGGTTATGCACGGCCCAGATGGCACCATTGAATTTCAGCAGTTCTTGTTCAGTCTCGGACGTCCGCTATGGGCGAGCTTCATGCAAGCGCAGCTGGAACTAGAGCGAAATGCCCGCGAGCCTTTGGCAGAAAAGACGGCAGTACAGGCAACGATCGATTTGGCGCGTGAGAAGACGTTTGGAGCCGACACAAAGGAAAGGTGGCTTGCCTTGTTATCCTACCGGATGCCCTTCCACGTCCACGACCAGCACTTGGTGAACGCACTGACGTCTCGCTGGTTGCGCTTCCCTGTCCGGGTGTCGAAAGACCGGAGCCATATCCTCTCCATACAGCCCGGAGAGCCCATTTTGGCGGCTGTGGCAGCGTGGAAAATGGCCCTCGGAAGGCCTAAAAGCAGTACGGAGACGACGGGAAACGTGGATCACATTATCGACGCCTTTTTCCAGTACTACAACGACGGTGCCATAAATGTGGGCGATATTGGCGAGATGATCGCCGCGTTTCTGCTGCTCTGGGCGGCGGATGTCGCTGCTATAAAGGTAACGGTACAAGGAGAATGGCCAGACACCGAGTTGGTTTCCGCCATTCCCATGGCAGACTTTCTCGGCGTCCTCTTTGGGTCCAAGCTGCCGCCTTTTTGGACCACGAGCGCACAGGGGGAAAATGAGGCCGCGGATACACTAGTCTTCCTAACGCACATTATGCGTCTCTGTACGGACTCGGAAGTCGGTCATCTGACGCCAGAACAACTGGAAATGGGCTTTTTGACCGGACAAGGCTGGCTGCTAGAAAAGTGTCACGCCGGCGCCGACCTGCTGCTGCCGGTCTGGAACCAAAAGACCAAGCGAATGACGGCACTGCTAATCCAAGTCAAGAACATGAAGCCACGAAGCTCGTCGTCTGCCGTGTTACCTCCCGCGGTGATCACAGAGGCATGGAAGGCACTGGAGAGGGCGCGCAAGACGCTCGAGAGTGTTTTGGGCGATGAGCACGTCTATGGACTATACATGGATCTGGGCGAGGCCGAAAGCGGCTTGACAATGCCGGTGCAGTGGCTGCCTCGCCATAATGGCTACCCACACTTATCTCTCGCCGTCGCCCATGGTTGCAGTGCAGACGTCTATTCGATGCTGGCGGGCCACAAAGTGCCAAATAATCGGTTGCGGGCCATGTTGGCACGAGGCCGCGAGCCATATGCGGATGATACGAGAGCCATTGCAGACATGGTACTGACACGGGATGGGCGGACGCTGTGAGCCCGGAAATCGGCAGAGCAAAAGGAAGGGAACAGTGAATTGTGTGTTATCGCAGTAGACAGTTGGCACATTTTTAAAAATGTAGTAGGACTTTTTTAAAAGAAAGCTACTATTTGCACTATAAATTTGGCCTTATTTGCACTAGAGTACATACACCGCCATTCGAGAAAGTGGAGCCTTGACCGCGATGTACTCTACATTAACTACTCCGTACGCTTTAACGGCGCCGCCGTAAAACGTACACCATAGTCTCGTCCTCTCCTTAATTTCCATAGTGCTTTTACTTGCACCCTCGTTTTTTTTAAGCGGCTCCAGTCAAGTAAAAATGGTGCGTCACTGTTTTCAAGTATCTTATATTTTACAGGCCGGGCGTTGTATAATGCTGCGAATTACTGGCTAGTCGTAAAAGAAGGCTGGATTGAAGGAAGTAGAATTGCTGTCATGGTCTGTATAAATACGGAAGAAAAGTCAAGAGGCCAATTAAAAACTATCTCTTTAGTATGTGGGGCGATGGCCATGTACTATAATGTAAATAAGGCTAAATTTAGAATGCAAATAGTAGCTTTCTTTTAAAAATGCAAATTCCTCAATGTTATGTTATGTAAATTATACGCTCACTATTGCCTCCTGTAAGGGCTTTTGAGCGGCCTATATAGGCTATCTAATGAGGCCCTTAAGGCTTTAAAGGGCCGAAACCCTCTTGTCGCCAGTAATCCCCATGCTTCCGCGCCAGTAGGCATCTTCCTCAATGTTGAGAGCTCCATGGAGAGGTAGTCGCTAATCTTCAGAGTAAATGACAAAAAAATTGCAACGCCCACGTAAATGTGAAGCAAGTTTGACATGTCGCTTCCCTCTTGGGCAGCAGTAAGTATGATTAAAGTATGAATAATGGTAAAGATGACATTCTTAACATTCGGTCGCCAAATAAAGGATGAACATAAAACGCCTTTACAAAAGGCCATTGGCAGACATTATAAATGCTTTTCCTTTTAACTTGCCCCAACCTATGCCTGCCCAAAATAAGATGTCGATGCTGAATCATGAGGACTGAGACTGCCCCGGAGATCGGCTGGCGCCTTGCCTGACCGGGTGGGCGTCGTTGTATTCAGGGATGCCAAAGGCGGCGGCACATTTGCATCCTTGATGGCTGCGCCACCTCGCCCATTCGCGGCACCCGAAACGGCCTTTTTAGTGCGGCGACGGCGGCTGCCAGTGAAGCTCTCGTGGCCATGGCCAATGGGGCTAAAAGACGACTGGTGACTGCGGCTCTTGTTGTCGCCCCCCAGCAGGCACACCAAAACGTGCACGGGGTATCCGACGGCCCTCTGTGGCAGCCGTAAGAAGAAGAGCACCATGGCCGCCATACTCGCAGCGAAGCGGCTGATAAGCCCGCCGATGGGCCACCCCCACAGCCGGTTTTGTTCCCTCTCTTGCTGGTGGTGGAGGTGATGGTCCCTCTCTTGCTGCTGCTGTCGCGCCACGTTGGCCGCCAGCGAGGTAATGTCGTGCAGGCGCTGGTCGGTGGCGCGGAACCGGGCGGTCGTCTGGGATTCTAGCAGTGCCTGTTCCTTGTGGGTGCGCCGCAGCGCACGCGCCATGGACTCGAGATCGGGCTGCAGTTGGGCGCGGAGATCGCGGAGCAGCTGGTCGCGTTCACGGCGGGCCATGTCCACTTTGGGGACGGCAAGATGATCCAGGGGGCCAAGGCCTTTTGAAGCCAAAGCCGGCTGGGCGGCCGACGTCGCAGCCGGGTCGCCCAGCGAGCTCTCTAGACGGTCGAGCCGGCGCAACACGGCTGTCAGTGTCTGGCTCCGGCTCGGGTTGCCGTCGCTGGAGTCACTGTAGCGGTGGCAGAGGTGAGCGCTCGTCTCCACCACTCGCTTCAGGTAAAGGGTGCGGGCATGGACCAGGCGGATGAGGTGGCGCAGCGGCCGGATTTCGGAGCCGAGAACGAAAATGGTCAGGTTGTAGTTGGAGATGAGGCCCTCGGAGGGCCGGCTCAGCTGGGCGCGAATAAAGTGCAGCAGGCAGGCGCCCAGCAGCGGAAGGGTGAAGCAGGACAGCAGAGCCAGCACCTCGTGGCGGAACAGCTCGCGCATGGCGGCGTCTTGACGGGAAGCTGCATCTTGGCGAGCACGACGGCGCCGGCCCGCTTTCGAGGCTGCGTAGTCTGCGGCCCTGTCTGCCCACTCGTCTGCCTCCATTCCTTCTTGTTCCTGTTCTGCGGCCGTTGCATACGTCGACGATGCTTCTTCCTCGCCCTCCTCCTCTTCCGACACATGCCTCAGGTTGGCTCGCCCGACAGCCGCCTCGGCGTCCAGGCCGTCGCTGTCCGCGCCCGGGTCGCTGTCTTCGACGCCGGCAAAGTCTATGCCGTCTTGACGTTCTTGGCGTATTTGCTGCGCAGAGTGATACCAAGCCCTGGTGGTCAGTTTTCTTTCTCTTTTTGTCTCTTGTCTCGTTTCTTCCTTCTTTTTCTTTCTTCTCTTTTTGTCTCTTCTCTCGTTTCTTTCCTTCTTTCTTCTCTTCTCTCCTTTCTTTTTCCCTCTTTCTTTTCTCACCCCTCCTGCTATCCTCACCATGGCTGGGTCACACTCCAGTGCAGAAACACGGCACCTAGGGCCAGTAGCATCAGGTCGGTCATAAAGGCGCTGCCGCCCTGGACGAGCAGGCCACCGAGGGCTGGCAAAAAGGCAAAGGCTAGAGGCAGCGAGTCCCAGGTCGAGGTGGGCGGCTGCCGATCTCGGTGCTCGTGGGGATGCAGCCGCAAGGCTTCGGCGTCGTCGATGGCGGTCGGGTTCAGCAGGCCACGGGCGTCCTGGCTGTATTCGGAGAAACTGGAGCTGGAGCGGCGGACGGGAGCAGCTGTTGCCGCCGATGCGGGTGCTGGTACTGATGTTGGGGCCGATGCTGGTGCCGGCGAAGAAACTGCCGGTGAAGGAACTGTCGAAGAAACGGCTGTCAGTAGCGCTCCCAACCCACCGCCCAGACGCCCCCCGGAGAGCGCAAAGCCGCTGCTGTTGCCATTGCTGTTGCTGCTGCTGCCGCTGCGCTGCTCGTCTATCCGGCTTTTTCGCCGGCGAAGAATACCAGCGCCGGCGCTGTTTCTTCCGCCGACCTCGTTCGTTGCCGCCACAGCATCCGACATGGCCGAGGCTGTCTATCGAAATGCGAAAGGCTTGAGGCTTGGCTTCTTACGTCTGAGGGGAGAGGGAAGATAAAGGGCAACGAGACAGTAAGCTGATGAGCAAAGAAAAGGGGCCCCGCGTCTGACTACACGTTGGGCTGCACGTCGCCTTACATGACGTAATCGGACTGAGCAGTGTGTTGTTCCTGCCCGATTCCATGTTTTTCAGCTTATATTTCCGCGCCGATTCTACTTTCCAGTTGGTGGTACTTTTTTCTATGGTTGGCTTAGATAAGACTATAGGCGAGGATTTTATACCTCTAGCAGCCCCTTCCACCAGCGCGATTTGGGCACGGAAAGGGTCGACGACAGCACATTGTCCGGGCCCGTGCCGACGGCCGTGATGGTGTACTGGCCGGCATCGCTCTGCCAGGCGCCGCGGTACTCGTCCCAGAAACTGGTGGCCAGCGCCAGCGAAATGGTGACGGTGGCAGTGGCCTTTTCGCCGGGCTTTAGCAGCGGCACCTTGACGAAGCCCTTGAGCTCGCGCACGGGGCGGCGGACGCCGGTGGACGTAAGGTCGGCGGGCGGCGCCACATAAACGAGGACGGTCTCGGCGCCGGCGCGGGAGCCAGTGTTGGTGACGGCGACAGTGACGGTGACGGTCTCGGAGGTGGTGGTCTTGTCGGACGAGGTGGCGGACGAAGCGATGGCCAGGTCCGAGAGGGCAAAGGACGTGTAGGACAGGCCGTGGCCAAAGGAAAAGAGCGGCTGCAGGCGCTTCTTCTCGTAGTAGCGGTAGCCGACGTAGACGTCTTCGCCGTACAGCACGCGGCCGGCCTCGCTGCGGAAGTTGAGAAAGGCCGGGTTCTGCTCCACCGAGGTTGGGAACGTGACGGGGAGTTTTGCCGACTATAGGTTAGACAAGGAAGAAAGAGAAAGGGAGGAAGAAAGAATAAAAAATGAATGAAAAAAACGCATACCGGGTTCACATCTCCAAACAACACATCGGCAATGCCGTTCCCCCCCTCGTTGCCGCCATACCAGGCCTGCACAATGGCCCGAGCCTGGTTGGCCCAGGGCATGGCCACGGGCATGCCGCTCTGGACGACGACGACAGTGTTGGGCTGAGCGGCCAGCACGCTGCGCACCAGGTCGTCGGAGCCGGGCGGCAGCGACATGTCGGGGCGGTCGTAGCCCTCGCTCTCCCAGTCGGCGTTGAGGCCGATGCAGAGGACCACCTGGTCAGCCTCGGCAGCAGCGGCCGCCGCATCGGCAATCGCCTGGGCCACATTAAGCTGCTTGCAGCAGCCAAACTTGAAGCCGCCGGGACCAAAAGTGGCCAGCTTCGACTCGGGCGGCGCCGTGGGCGCAGTGCCAAACTCAATGTGCAGACGGTAGTCCCGGCCGGCCTCGAGGGCCAGAGAGCCGATTTCTTCGACGGTGCCGGTGCCAAAAAAGGAGTTGCCGGCGCGCTGGCGCGTCTTGTTGTCAATGACGAGCTGACCGTCGATAAAGAGCTCGGCCGTGCCGGACACGGACAGGCCAAAGTCGAAAACGCCCGACTCGTCGGGCGTGAAGACGCCGTCCACCGTCATGTAGTACAGGTTGTTGCAGTCGGCCACGGCCGGGTGGTCGTAGTCCATCAAAAAGACGGTGCTGTTCTTGAGGTGAACGGTGTCGACGGCCTTGCGGTCGGCCACCGAGGCCGGTTCCGTGTACACGCGCAAGGTGAAGCCGGGGCGGCTGCCGTCCGCCTCGACCGTGCGCAGGCGGTCGCCGAGGCCGGGCAGCTCCTTGTGGCCGTAGGCGCCCTGCAAAAACGAGACGGCGTCGGGGGCGACGGCAGCAAACTTGGCGCGCACGCCCTCGAGCGGCGTCACGGTGTAGTAGGCCGGCAGAGCCGCCGAGCCGCCGCCGCAGTACGAGGCCACATTGGCATTGGGCCCAATGACGAGCGTCTTGGCGGGCCGGCCGGTGGTCCCGGAGACGGTGCTCAGCGGCAGCACGCCGCCCTCGTTCTTGAGCAGCACCACGGACTCGGCGGCGGCGCGGCGCAGCAGGGCGCGGGTCTCGGGCACGTCGCGCGTGTTCTCGGGGGCGTTTTCGGGCAGGCCCGTGGCGGCGGCCAGGTTGACGAGGCGCAGCACACTGCGCACGCGCTCGTCGACAACGTGCTCCTTGACCTTGTGCACGTGCACGGCGCGGACGAGCTGGTCGGCGCGGAAGCGCGAAGGCCCTGGCATCTCGAGGTCGAGGCCGGCGTTGACGGCACCCGAGACGCTATAGGTGCCCCACCAGTCGCTCATGACGAGGCCCTGGAAGCGCCACTCCTCGCGCAGGATGCCCTGCAGCAGCGACGGCAGCTCGCTGACGTGGCGGCCGTTGAGGCGGTTGTAGGCCGTCATGATGGCCGTGTGCGTGGTGCCGGCGCGGCTGAGCGCCAGCTGGAAGGGCAGCAGGTAAATCTCGCGCAGCGCTCGGTCGGTGACTTCGGCGCTGACGGCGTTGCGCTCGTGCTCCTGGTCGTTGCAGACAAAGTGCTTGAGCGTCGGCACCACCTGCTCGCTCTGCACGCCCTGGCAGTAGGCGCCGGCCAGCGTGCCCGAGAGCACCGGGTCTTCCGAGAAGGACTCGAAGCCGCGTCCGCCCAACGGACCGCGCTGAATGTTAATGGTCGGGCCCAGCAGCACTGCCGCGCCCTTGGCCTTGCACTCGAGCCCCAGCAGTCGTCCGGCCTGCTGCACCAGCTCCTGGTCAAACGTCGCCCCCAGCGCCGTCTCGCACGGCAGACAGGCCGCCGGCACCCCGTTGAAGAAGCGTGTTCCGCGCACGCCGTTGGGACCGTCCGACACCCGGACCGACCGCACGCCCAGTCGCGGCACCGCATAGGTGTGCCATCCGTCGATGCCTAGCAGTCAGTCAGATGGAACACAACATCGACACCATCGGCGCTTCCACTCACCCGAAAGCAGCTTCACCTTCTCCTCGAGCGTCAGCTGCGAAAGCACTGCCTCAATGTCCAGCTGCGGAATCGTCTCTGCCATCTTGTTGGTATGCTGACCGGCCTCACCGACCCCGGCGAGCAGCCGCCGCGCCTTATATGCTGTGGGCTCTGCTGCGAAGCTACCTAAATACCCGAGATTTACCCCCAAAACTAGTATCGGAGCCTTCGGGCCCGCCCAGAGTCACATTAGTGCGCCATAGTGTCTGCTGGCGGAGAATCGGGAAAGGAGCCGACGGGTAAAGGCAACACCTGTCGTTGGGGACGGCAGTATGCAAAGTACGACCGTGGCAATGCCGGCACTTGTACGCGGCTCACGCCATTGAATAGCTGTCGATGGTGGGGCCATTGTCGTTACCGTTTTCGGCGACGGGATAGTCAAGATGTGCGAAGAGCAATCAGCTGAGGAGAAGCTTATATGTATGCCTGCTCCCAGCCAGCATCTTTATAGCAGAATATCTTTGCCGAAATTTTTGAGACTTTTCTATGTTGTTAACCTCGCCATCCAGAGCGAGAATGTAGGGCCTCCTCCGATAGCAAGTGCTTCACGGAGTGGCGAGGCGATGGTCATGATGCAACAGCCGTGCCTGTCGAGATCTGAATGGCGTCTAATCGAGCACATAATCGAGCACAGTAGAGCTTGTCAAGCGCTGATTCGCGAGAACCAAACAGCATTGACCAAGTTAATGGCATCTGCCCCTAGACTTCCCTGCATCGAGACGAAGGAAGCTTTTATACTCGACGTTTCGATCGGGTTTCTTCATCTTTCCGATCTTGGCGTCGGGTCTCTTCTTCATCTTCCGATTTTGACGTCGGGTTCTTTCTCCGTTCCCTTCCATCCTCCTCTCACCATTTCTTCTCTCCGCCATTCCGGTCTTTTTGTCAGGGGCTATATTTGACATCAGTTTTGACAGCCGAGTTGCAGCGTTCCAGCTTCTCGCCCTGCCACGGCACGCGTTTCAGCTGTCCGCAGGCGACAGATTGCCTCTGCAAGATCGCCACGTCGTGCTTCCAAGCCGCATGACGGTGCTTTGCATGGACCTCCGTGTGTGGGTTTTTCTGTCACAGACGAGCTGGAACAACTTTGGAACTCAGACACACTCCATCTCAGCTTGTACATAGTACTTTTTCCGTGCGAGCACCCGGAACTGGTGTTGGAGGAGCACAGTTCTCGTTTTGCGTGTTTTGTCTGTTTCTTTCGCCGTATTTTTTGTCTTTTTCTTGCATTGTCGTATTCTTGGACGGGCCGCCTTGACCTACCGGCCCGCGGCACAATGAATTAAAGACGAGCACGCATGTCGGCCCCAAGTCTGCATCTTCGCATTTGCTCTGCTCCTCTGTCCTTGTTGCCCGCCATATAGTAACTCTGAATGCTCAGACCGTTGCAACGCCGCTAAACCGCTTTGAGATGCACGCCTGTGCTAGCGCCAACCAGCCCATTCGCGTTGTCGTGCCTGCTGCCATTGTGCTTTCCGCTGTGGCTGCTGTTCCTGCGGGTGCTGCTGCGGTCCGCTGATCGTTCTTTCCCTGCCGAGCCGCCTCCATCTTCACCGTCTGGGCCTGCATCATCAAGTCTGTCTTTTGCTTCCTTTTTGACCGTCTCGCTCTCGTGCCCTTGCTTCTCCGGCGCCGCCCACTACGCCTGCTACGCCCACACCCACGCCCGCGCCCACGCTGCCCACGGCCTGCCGCATCCTGTCGCGCCCTGCCATTGGCCACAAGCACGCGCCGCCAGCTGCCGCACCAGCGCCAAAAGAAATTGCCATTGTCACCTCTTGTGCCAAACAAGCCACTCCTCTTTTTTTCCACCGCGAGCCTATCGTTGTCGCTGCCGCCATCATTGACCTCGCTCCCATCATTCCACCCTCCGCCGCCACCCCCTTATTGCGTGGAGGCCGTCCCGGCGGCCGCCCCCCTGACTTCGCTCCCACGGCTTCCCACGCGCCAACCGACAGCTCCCAGCACCGGTTTCCGCCTCCACCGCCGCCGTCCTTGTCCGCCCCAGCTGCCGCTGCTGCCGCCGTCGCCGCCGACCCGGCCGATGCGTCAGCCTCCGTGTCTGGGTCTGCCGCGCTGCCGCTACTGACGCCTGCGCCAAGACTTGCCTCTGCTTCGCCCGCCTCGCCCTCCTCTCCGGCCAGCACCCACCTTGCCTCTCCGTCCGGCCAGCCGCCTTACCCGGCCGCGCCCGAGCCGCCTGCTTTCGCATCCGAGCCCTCTCGCCGAGCCGGTCCCCCCGGTCCCCTTTTCGGCTACCCTCAACCACCCTTTCTCCGCTCGCGCGCCTCCTCCCGCAGCTCCGTCACCAACAACAGCCTTCTCCAGCACCCGCTTCGGCGTCTGTCGGCAGCGCGTCTTTGGAACCCGACAAACTCGACACCGCGCGGGCCTGCCACCCCGTCTGTGCGGCCTCCTCCGCCTCCGCCTCGGACTCCTTTTGACAAGCCTTCCGCCCCCCCTTTCGCCTCCGCCCGCCGTCGCGCCCCCTCAACGCCGCCGCCGCCTGCCGTCCCCCTCTCCCACCCTGTTCTTCACGGCACCCAACCGGTGGCCGCCGACGACCCTATCGGCACCGGTGCTGGCGACTATCCGCTGCTCACGCTTCCCGAGCAGCGCCAGATTCGTCACTCCACCTCGACCCGCGCCAGCCTGCAGATTGAACGCGCCGGCAGCGAGAAGCGCGTGAGCCTGCCCAAGTCGCTCCGCCACTCGTACGACGGGAAACGCCTCACGGCCAGCTCGACTCCGCCTCTGGACGGTGCAGAAGCCCCGACGGAAGAACCCGAGCAGCTTCCGGAGACGCCAGAGCCAGTGCATCCGCAGCAACGACCACAACCACCGCCATTGCAGCCGCTCCGCCCCTCACACCACTTTGGGCTTTCCTTTGAAGAGCCGCTGCCCTTTTCCCGCAAAGACAAGGGCAAAGGCAAAGCCGTCGACGCTGCCTTTGCCATGGGCGCCAACGACGCCGCCGGCCATGCCCGCCGCTCCTTTTCCAAGGACCTCGAACGCGGCCCCGACATGATGGGCGATAGCGAGGCCGTCCGCTACAGCAAGGACGAGCCGTTGCGCCGGGACTCGACCATGTCCATGCCGGACGGTCTCGGCATCGGCTCTGCCATTTCGTCGTCCAACTCGTCCATCATGGGCGACCCAGAGGCGCCCGTCGACATTGGCGAGGAATGGGGCCCACAGCACCCGTGTTTCCCGCACCGCAACCCGCACGTCCCCATCGACTCGCCCGAGTACACGACCACGCGCATCATCCGCGTGCGCCGCGACTGGCTTGTCATGGGCGACCTGGCGCCGACCTTTTCCAACCTGTACCCCGAGATCCTCGACCCGGCCGGCCTGCCCGAGCACGAGTTCCGCCGCATCATTGACAAGCTGAACCGCGAGCTCATCGCTGCCTTTCAGCCCTACACGCTGCGCAACGTCGTCGACGGCGTGCTCGGCCTCGTCACCGGCTGGCTGTGGGAGGACCTGGGCCTGACGGGGGCCAAGGCGCGTCTCGAGCGCCTCGAGCGCTGGATAGAGCAGTGGAACGCCACCATGGCGGACCAGCACGACCAGAGCCGCGACGGCAGCTTTGCCGGCGACGCCTTTATTCCGCCCAAGATTATTTCTCTACGGCGGACGGGCTACATGACTGTGAGTCTTTTTCTATCTTCTTCCGTGTTGTGCCTGCGGCCCTGCTAACCCTGCAGCTCGACATCCAAATTGGCGACCCCGAGATCGCCGCTGTGGCCACGCCCACGCCGTCACGAAGCGGCGTACCAGAAACGATTGCGTCAGCAGCTAGCTGACAGTTGGATGAGGGGGATGAGGCGAGGGGCTGGTGTTTTTACAAGTCTTTTCCAGATATCCGGATGTTGGCGTTTACCCGACCATGCTGCTTGTACATGTTGTCTCTTTCCGTTTTTACACTTTCCCATTCTCCCAGATAGCTTGTAATTAGCCTCTTTGATTTCTTCTGTTTGAAAGAAACGTTTTATATATTTCTTTTTTTATTGTTTTTTGTGCTATAGCATGGCGAAGATGTACTCTGGTACCATTTCCAACTACTTTCACGCCCTGCTGCTATTCTTTTTGGCTTTTCTGGCTCCTTATGCGAGGGGAGTGTTGTCGTCTCCTTTTGCGCCTCCCCCCCTCTTTTTCCCTCTTCCTCTCCCCGTATCTGGATATCTTGCTTTTTACCGCCGACTATGCAAAGCAAGGCCCAGGGACATTTGTCGTCCTTGTTCATGGGCAGAAACAAGCAGCCAATCTTGGGCAAACGTAAAGCTTCCACGCCGATAACAAGGTTGCCGTGCCCCACGAATAGACCTAGCAAAAGAAAAGATAAGGAAAAAGAACGAGGGACCATGACAAAGCAGTGGGGAAATGATTTTGAGAGCAAACGTTTGTCTATGCGCCGTTGTACCATTTTGGGATTGTTGGTAGGGAGAAAAAGACCAATGCCAGCCAAGATGATGGAACAAACAGACAAAAAACGTGGAATATATACGAAAACAAAAAGCCGCCAGAGATGGAGTGTGGTATGGGAAATATAGACAGGGGGAAAGCGGTAGTAAAACAGAAACAGCAAGAATACAAGCAAATTAAGATGGAAATATAACAAGACACAATGGCAAACAACAAAATAGCAAAAAAAAAACACAAATTAAGTCAACCGTCCCAACAGATATGCCTCTTTGCCGTTTGTTTGCCTGTAATTCTCTTTTTTCTCATTCCTGCTCTTTTTGATTCCTTTTGTCGTCTTTTTGCTGTCCCATCTCCTCACTCCCCCTTCCGCATCGTCTGCAGATAGTTGGCAAACGCCCGGCGGTCCGGGCTCGTCGTCAGCGCCTGCATAAACGTCGAGGCGGCCTCACCGCCCAGCGCCGCCTGCAGATGCTGCACAAACACGTCGCCCGTCTTGGTGTAAATAATCTGCTCCAGGCCGGCAATCTCGTTGAGCACCTGCCGCGACTGTGCGTCCTTGCCAGGGCGGAACTGCGCATCGCGCAACACGTCCCAGCATGTCGAGTGGAAGCGGTCCAGCACGAAACCGTCAAAGCCGGGGATGCTCGGCGCGGGCGGGCCCCCAATGGCAGCGTCGTTCTGGTTGGCGCCGCTGCTGCTGTTGGCGTTGCTGTTCTCGTTGCTGCCTCCTTTGCCGCCTGTGTTCCGCTGTGCGGCTTCCAGGGCGCTCCCCGTCGGCGAGGCTATCCGCGCCACATCCGGCCCGCCCCAGACCGACGTCATGCGGGCCAGCACACTAAAGGCCAGACGGCTGGCCATGAGGTTCCCGTGGGCCACAATGCGGGCCAGGGCGGTGACCGACGAGATGACCGTCTCGAAAAACGCCTGGTTCGTCTCGCTAATGAGCACGCCCTCGAGCTGGTTCGCCAAAATGATATGCAGAAAGGACAGGTACTCGCGCCGCAGCTCGCCCAGCTGGATCTCGTCGTCCGTGCCGGATATCGGCTCCGACAAGCCCCCGAGAACGCGCTGCAGCAGCGGCGTCAGCAGCATGTTGAGCACGTCGTAAATCTGGCCCTTGAAGTTGTACACGACCTGCTCGAGCAGGCGCAGGAAAAAAGCCATTTCGTCCTTGGACGACGTCTGCGACAGCAAGCCCTCGATCCACTGTGGCAGCTGCGGCAGCACCGCCGCGCCAAGCACGCCCAGCAGCCGTGAAAACGCCGAGCGGCAAGCGGCGCGGATCTCCGAGTTGCCGTTCAGCTCGCTCAGTGCAATCAGAATGGCTTCGGCGGCTCGCGAAAACTCGCCCGAGACCAGCTTGTCGGGCGCAGGGCGGGTGCGCGCGCCCGTAGGGGCGGATGTGCTGCTATTTGTGTTGCTGTTGCCGTTGTTGTTGCGTCCGCTGCTGCCGCCGCCGCTGCTGCTGCTGGCCGAGGCCGATGCGTCAAAGCCGTAGGCCAGGGTGCCCAGCGCCATGATAATGTGGTGGATCTGCAGAATGGCCTGGGCGTCGCCGGCCTTGGCGCGCGGCAGATGCTGCTCCATGTCGGCAAAGAGCGGGTCCATGACGGAGCGGGCATAGAGCGCCTGCTTCTCGGGAGGCGTGGCCTGGGTGGAGGAGACACAGCCAATAGCCTCAAACAGGTAGAGCTGGCCGGTAAAGAGCGCGTCGGCCGAGTGGTCGGTCTCGTCAGAGGACATGTCGTCATCGTCGTCGCCATCGTCGGCGTTGGGTACCTCGGCGCGGATGGGCAGCAGGTCGCTGATGGAGCGGATAATGGTCTCGGCCACGTTGCCGACGTGGGACCGCAGCTGGCGCACGACGCGGTGGAAGAGGTACCAGGAGCGCACGCGGATGCGCGGGTGTTCGTGGTGGGTCAGGCGCACAAAGTTTTCGAGCACGCGCGGAATGTACTCGCGGTGGCTCTCAAAAAAGCCGCAGTAGCGGTTGCACAGCTCCATGTACTGCAGCAGCACGGCCGGGTGCGGAAACTCGGCCATGGGCGACTCCATCAGGCGGCCCATTAGGGCCACCATGCGCTCCTGGGCCGCCGTCGAGGGCTTGCTCTTGGCGGCCAGGCCCTGGTTCGGCAGCGACAGCTCGCCAAACAGGTCCAGCTCGTGCAGCGCCAGGTCGAGGTCGCGCCAGTCCATTTGCGCGCCCAGCTGGTCCAGCGTCTGCAGGCTGTTGGCAATCAGATTGCTCAGCACGTCAATGTACAGGTCCTGGTCCACGGCGGCGACGCTCTTTTGCAGGTTCTGTAGGTTCTTGCGCAGGTCCTGGAACTCCATCTCGTCTGTCTGCTCGTCCTTGCTGCCCCAGTTGGCCGTCTCGTCGTAGCGCATCTTGGCCACAATGGCGTTGAGAATGGGCGCCAGCATGTCGCGGTAGGCTGGCGGCAGGCCCGGTGGGTTGGGCACTTTGCGCAGAAAGGTCAGGAGGTCGGTCAGGGCCGGGATGACGGTCGCGCAGACCTCGTCGTACTCGTCGGTGAAGAAGCGCAGCAGCAGCCGCAAAAAGTCGTGCAGCATCGGCTCGGCGCGCGCACGCACCTCGGCCTCGACGCTGCCGTCGTCGAGCACGCGCACAATGTCGCCCACCACCACGTTGACCAGCTTGGCCACCACCTCGGCCAGGTCGGTGTCGTACTGGGGCGTCTTTTGCAGGTCGGCCAGCGGCGGGCTGGCCACCAGCTGAGACACAATCTCGCGAATGTTGAGAAAGCCAATGACCTGGATCTTGTCGCCCGGCTTCATCTTCTTGGCCGCCATCTCGGTCACGGTGTCAATGGCGGCGTTGCGCACCCGGTCCTCGTCGGTGCGGCCGATCAGGGGGAAGAGCAAGCCCAGCATGTCCTGGTTGATGACGAGCGAAATGTCGATCCAGCTGACCCATTTGCCCATAATCTTGAGCGTCATTTCCAGAATGGTGTCGTTCTGGCTGCGCGGACTGTTGCTGTTGTTGCTGTAGAAGAGAAGCAGGTCCTGCCACGAGCGCACAATCTTGTGCATGTCGCGGTCGCGCACCAAGTCCTTGAGGCTATTGTTGCGTTTCTGGTCGCCCGACTGCCGCGCCAGAATCACGTCGGCAATCTCGTCGTGCACCGACCCGAGCATGCGCAGATACAGCGCCACGCCGGCCACATTGTCCCGTGGGGCACCGTTGTTGGGCGAGTTGCTCGTCAGCGCCAGAAAGTCGTCGATAAACGTCTCCCAGCCCTCCTTGTACGAGTAGACAAAGAGGTAGGTCAGCGTCTGCGTCAGCTTGTTCTGCAGCGCCGGCGGGTCAATGGGATTCTCGTCCTTGCCGCTGTCACGGCCGCCATTGTTTCCGCTGTGCAGGCCGCCATAGGTCCGCTGGATGTATTCGAGCAGCGTCATCTTGAGAAAGGAGAGGCTGTTGCCGTCGAGTGCCTGGGTCTGCACGGCATTGTTGACAATTTCGAGGGCCACGAGGCGGACCACGTCAGAGCTGCGCGGCGACCGCGTGAAAATGGACGCGCAAATCTGCCAGGCCTGTGGCTCGGAGCGGATCTGGTGAAGGTAGTCGAATGCTTGGCCCTTGAGCGTGGCATCCGAGGCCGGGTCCCAAGCTATCTCAATGGCTTTTTCAATCTGGGGAATTAGCAAGGAGGTCAGAGCAAGACTGCTGCACGCAACAGAGCAGAGCAAGACCTGCACACAACAGCTCACCTGGCTGTCCATGACGGCTGATTTGTCGAAAGGCGCTGTGCGGTGCAAGTGGCGAATGTACGCAGGAGACGTCCAGCATGCCGTCTCGCCACGAAAAAGAGACGCTCACAAGAGCGAGCTGGCGGTCAAACGTAGAGCGTCAAGTGGAATGGCGAGCAAAGGGAACAAGGAGACAAGATGCTATGAAAGACGCATGCCGGCATCCAAGAGCAAAGATGTGTGAAGAGCGGTCAAGATGGGTGCGTTTGCAGCCGTCGAGCCCGTGAGAGGAAGCCCAGGAGCAGGAGCAAAGGGGGGCCGGCTGGTGCAAAGCAAGCTGTGGAGAGGAGGGGGGAGATGACGAAAACGAGACGAAGACGAGGACGAGGAAAACTGGGCGAAGCCAAATAGGGCGCAGCGACAAGTACTGCTGTCCACGTCTGCCAAAACTCAAAGGGCGGGTAGTACGCTAGACAGAACAGAGCTCCGGCCGTGAGGAAAAGGGTAGTCCGTTGTGGAGGGGCGTCGGCGAAATGGGCGGTATCGTGAAAACAAATGTTGATATTGCGTAGTTATCTCTTTTTTGGTCCCACTAAGGATATATTCATGTGTGCTGTTTTTTTTTCTTCCAGGTGCGGTTGGTGCCTGTCCGTGCGAGCGCCGTCCGCGTTTGGTGGGGTAAAAAGACAGCGCACAGCTCTTCCTTCTTTGCCTGCAACTCGCCCCGCAGTTTGGCGCACCCTCACGTGAAGCCATTCTTATTAGTTAAACCAAGCTCTTCACCGCTTTCCACAGGCCCTATATCCCTATGCAAGCACTAACTCTAGTAAAGCACCTTTTTGCCGGGCCCTGCCGATCACTCTGGATCGCCCACGCTCGCCCTCTGCTCCGGTCACGTACGCTTCTTCTTCTTCGGCCGCTCTTCCAGTTCCCTCTCGATTACCTTTTCCTCCCTATCCTCCTCCTCCTCCTCCTCCTCCTCCTCGTCCACCTGGTTGTCCACATCACTCTCGCCGTCCTCCTCGCTGTCCGAGCCCGAGCTTTCGTGGTTGGAATCGTATTCCTCGGCCACGTCGCTTTCCGACTCGGCCTGAAAGTCTTCGTCGGCGCTCTCCTCGTCTTCGTCCGCTGACCCGCGGTCCGCCTTGACCGCGGTGGCGGCCTCGTCCTCTGAGCTGTCGTCCATGGCCTGGTCGCGCAGCGCGGCCGCCATCAGATTCGCGTCCTCTTCAATCTCGTTCTTCACCCGCAGGCCCTTGAGCTTGAAAAAATCCTCCAGAGCCTTGAGATCCTCGCGATTAATGTTGCTAAACTGCGAGGACCCGGCCCCGTTCTTGAGGTGCACCGTAATGTCAAACGTCGACAGCGCCGACACCGCGCCGCCCACGCGCGAAAACGTGATGGACTGTGTCTGCTCGTAGGAAATGTACGTCGCCGGCTTCGGCACAAACATAAAGGCCTTTTCCAGACAGTACAAGAAGCCCTCGCTGGCCTTGATGGAGCACTTGATGCCGTATTGCTGCCGGTGTCTACACCGTTGGTCGTCAGAGCAGGGAAAACACAAGGAAAAAAAAGACAGAAACTCACGTGGTAAAGTCCTTGGCCGGTGCTGACACCTTTTTTCCGGACAGCCCCTTGAAAATGTACGTGACCACCTGGTGCAGGGGCTGCTCATAGTGCGCCTGCAGCTTGTCCTTGTAGCGGCCCTCGAGCTCCTCGTCCGACATGTTCAGGTCCAGCGTCACCTCCTCGTCGCGCTTGAACTGCATCACCACAAACGGATAGCGCGTCTGGCCCTGCCGCAGTGGCGGGTCTAGGCCGATGCACAGCATACAGTGCATCTCGTCCGGCTTCGGCAGCACCATGAATTTCTTAATGGCGTCGTACTGGATCTTGTAGTCGTACGTCTTGCCGCGCAGCCGAAACGACGAGTCGTACATGTCAATGTCGAAACGGCCTCTCGGCGTCAGGTGCAGCACGTCCAAAAAGGTGGCAATCGTGTCGCCGGCCGACTCGCCAATCTCGGCCTTTTCAATCAGCGTCTCGTAAAAGAGCGACACCGCCGTCTTCTCCTCCTTTTCCTCCTCCGCATTGCTGGCGTCGTCGTCACCCTCGGCCGCTTCCTTCTTAGTCGTCGTGCCCGGGATGTAGAAACGCATCTCCGTCAGCTGGTCCTTGCCTGCCGCCGCCTTGCGGCCCTTGTTGCCCGGGCCCTTGCCGTTGGCGCCGGCCTTGCCCTCGTCGCTGACGGCAAAATCCACCGAGATCTCGTTTCGTCCTGCCAGGTTTGTGTTGGAGATCTCCGAGTAGGGGATCTCGAAAAAGGGCCGGTTCTGCACGTTGAACACCAGCTCGGCCTTGGTGAACTCGGCCTTGCCCCAGTTCCAGCCGCGCACAGAATGCTCCTTGTTCTCGAGATTGTGGCTGTACCAGTTCTTGAAGATCTTGTTGAGACGCTCATAGTCCTTTGTTATTAGCAGCCGGATTTTCCGTCTTCCTGTCTCATCTTATCCGCCCCTTGGGCTCAGGGTGCTTACATCTTGCTGGAAGCCGTCCAACTGGATAATGCCCGAGTTCCGCTGCTGAATCTTGACTTCGTATCCCTTGGCTGCCCGGCTCCATTGTGCGCCGCCAATGTTGCTCTGGTCCAGCGTAAAGGCCTCGCCGCCGGCCGCCGGCTTCCATCCCAACCCGTTCTCGGCGAACCTGCATTTGCCGCTCTCTTTGGACAGGTCCAGATAGATGCCGTCAAAGCTCTCACTGGGCACTGTGTTAGTCTAGCTGGCAAGAACGAGCAAAAGGGACCAGGAAGGGTGTCAAATAACGTACATGGCAGCCATGATGGCACTGCGCTTTAACAGACTCGCCCTGCGCAATCAAAAAGAAGCAGAAAATATCGGAACAAAAGCCGCTCAAGATCGGCTGTGGCGGAGCACGCCTCTTTTTAAAAAATCAATCAAAAGCACAAGAGTATGGTGCGCCTTGGATGCCGGTGCAAGAGCTTCTTGATCAACAATTTTACCAGCTAAAGTCGCGACCGCGAAAATTAAGTGCTCCCTGACGCGCTATGGTTGCTGGCCTTCCATTTGAAATGGCAGGGCCCCACTGCCAAGGGCGGTGGTGGCACTGGGGAAAGCCTTAGCGCGGGATCATACACGTGACTGTTTTTACTCCATGAATCACATGTCTAAATCGAATGCTCCTGATCAAGAGCACAAATACTATCCAAGTGTTGGAAAAGAAATTGAATAACAAAGTCAAACCAAAAAATGGGGATGAAGCAGACGCAACATAAATTACGAAGAATCTACCGAGGAGTGATTCTGCAGCGTAATAGACATCAGGCTGTGTCCCACTTTTCTTTTTGACACCATTAGTTTATTTAGATTCTTAATTGCAGAGTTGGCAGGTACTGTACTTTCAATTATTCATTTCCAACCTTGATTTTCTTTTATTAATTTACGACGCTTTTTAAAGTAGCGCCTGTTACAAGTTGGAGACCTTATAGGATTGGGGAATATGTGAAAGCAATTCTTATTAACCGCCCTCTTTGCTTCGGTCTAATTCGCGAATAGGGCAGTGTAGGGTTTTGATGCTCCCTTTATAAGACGCCCTAATTCACAGCCTTGTGATAACGGCCAAAGTATCATAGCAAGCCTGCACGTGGTATTATATCCTCGTATAGAACTCTTGATTTTTTTACTCCCTTCGTACCTCCCACCAATTCTTTTTTTGCCGACCATCATGGAACTCCAAATTACTTCCCATCGCAAAGGCACTTTAACCTTGTATAAAGCTGCAGTAGGAGGCATATAAGTTCTCGCATTCTTGTGCTCTTCTTTCATCAAATCATACTATCACAGCAAGCTTTCTACATCAAGCTGAACCTACACCACCATCATCATTAACGATAGAATCATTCCAACATAACTTTTGGTTCGATATCGAGACAAGCCATGGATGGGAACTCGTCAGAACCATCTGGGTCTATGCAGACGCCACATGTGCATAGACGCAGAAACAGGCGGAGAAGCAACTTCTCAGCTGCTTCTCAGGCTGAATCCTGGCGCACAAACGGGCCCGTCATCCACAACATGGAAACGAGTGGAAACACACAGCCTTACCATTCTCTCACCACCTTGATGGAGAGAATGTCGGTGCGTGGTCCAGGTGTAAGGCTCGATAGATCTCCTTTGACGAGGAACAGCAGCCCAGTAACTTGTGGTTCTTCAGCCATTATCGCAGCTCCGACTCCGACTCGGGCCTCACTCATGACTAGGGATCTGCCTCCGACTCATGTTCTCACTCCGGACCCGGCTCCCGATCTGGACCCTGGTTCGTATGCGGCTTCGGCTCCTTCTCCAGCTCCTTCGCTGGCTCCTTCCCCTGCCCGTTCTCTGGCATGCTCTCCGGATTTGGCTCCAGCTCCAGCTGCGGTTTCTCCCCCTCCCCGTCCGTCGGCGTCACCGGCGCCTTCTGCTACACAAAGTCTTCGGCCAGCAGACTACACCCCAAGAGTCGTCAATCTACGCCGGCCTGCAATCGAGGAGTATTACGAGATGAGAATAGAAGAAGAGGAGGAACAACAGCAGCAGCGTCTGCACTGGCGGCAACAGGCATGGCAGGAGTTTTATCAGATGGAAACCGAGCAGCAGCAACAGCAGCAACAGCATCAACAGCAGCAACAGCATCAACAGCATCAACAGCAGCAACAACATCAACAGCAGCAAGAACAGCAACATCAGCAACAACATCAGCAAGAGCAGCCGTCGTCAACGGCACCCCAACGTCCGTCATCCAATAGCATGGCCATGTCAGCTACCATGGCCTCGTCCAAATCTGATGCTCCTATTATTACCATGGCCGCCAATGTGCTTATTTCCATCCTCTCGCCGGCCTCGACCGTGCGGTTCCAAGATATGCCACGCCCAGCCGACTGGACGCCAAACCAGGAGGCCCGGTTGACTCCTGAAGTGATGCGGCTGGTGATGCGAGAGGCGGAACGGATCCACGCACACCAGGTGGATCAGAATGGCAATCAACAGGGGTTGCAGCCCGCCTGGGCATCGGGCTGGACCATTGTCGCGGGCGTGTGCCTCCCCATGAAGACGCAGTCGTGCCAGATCACCATGGACTATCTGGCCGACAGTCTAGACACTACCGCGTTTTATAACCATAACAGCGACAACAACCAGGCGGGCTGCCGATTCCAGGCCTGCCGCCTGCTCTGCCGCCGATGGCGCTCTGACCCTCCCTGGATCTCCCGGACGCGCATCCCCATGCCATGGGTCAAGGACAATAGCATCATCATCGACTGGACCCGCGAGAACACGCCGCCACATTGGCTTCACACAGAAGCACGGAATCAGCAGCAACAACAACAACAGCCTGGGCAGCAGTATGAGAAACCGCGGCAGCCAAACAAACACACGTCGGCCTCTGGCAACAATGTGTTTGCCCATGCGCCGCCGTCCTTTGACTCCGCCTGCGACTACTGCGCCTTTTACCCGCGCAATGTGCATCAGCCAAAGAGTCTGTGTGTCTACCACAGCTTCTATCAGGCGACGGGCTCAGTTCTGCTGCCAAAAGAGCAAGAACTAGTCACGTCCCTACTCCAGACCGTGCTGAAGACAAGCAACAACGTTAAGATGATTGTGACGACAGAGTCCCAGTTGCGGGCCCGGCCAATTCATATTGTCTCCACCGTATGGGAGATGCGGTCGCGAGAAGACTTGATGCAGTCATTTACGGACAAGACGATGCCTAGCCAGTCGCGTTTTGAGGCCGGCTTTTCCAAGATACTGTACGGCTGCATTGGCGAAGGCCCGGGCCAGGCACTCTGGAGCGGCATGCCGTCTCTTCGGCGGCTGCCGTTTGTCCAGCTATACGTCATGGCTTGACGGGCTTCAGGTCGTGCAAATCATTTTTTTGGGGTGGGAGGACGGCTGCATTGAAATTATGGACTATCACAGCATGCTTTTTCGCTCTTTTGGGGCTATAAACATGCAAAAAAGCGCACTGGTCATTTGGATTGCGTTTGGCTTTGGAAAAGGGTTATTCATTTTGTTGTTTCCTGGAGTTTCCTCATATAAATAATATGGGAGCCAATATAGCTCAAAATATGCCTAATGAAATATTTTACTTTAAAACGTTCAGCGCGGTTATATCCTTTGTTCTCTCCCTTTTTTTTTTCTTTTCTTTTTCCCTTTCTTTCCTTTTCTTTTTTTCCTTTTCTTTTTTTTTCTACTTTGCTTTTCTTTTTTTTCTTTTCTTTTTTTCTTTTCTTTTTTTCTTTTCTTTTTTTCTTTTCTTTTCTTTTTTCCCCTTTTCTTTTCTTTTGCCCATCTTGTCTTTTGCTTCTTTTGCTTTCTTTCCTTTTTCTTTTCTTCCGTTTTTCCTTTCACCTTTCCACTCTCTTTACTACGACCGCAGAAACACTTATTCATTATTATTTTCATTTAATAATGATACCGTCCCAACATGGGCTCTGTATCTTTGTGTTACAATATATAAATACAACACTTGCGCTTTTGATCTCATTTCCATCACCATACGTGAGAGAAACTAATCATTCTTCGCCCAAGCCATGCCAAGCCATACCATGCCGTAAGTAGCAACAAAATGCTCATGTCTGAGAGTACAAAAGAATAATTTCCCTGAAAACCGTGGCAGAAAAAGAAACAAAAACAAGACACCATTGGCCCACCCACTCAACTCCGGGACAGACTCAGCAGTCCGTCGACGGCTACAAGAGGTGTCTGCGGGTCGATGCCGTTGCCACCACGGCTCTGCTCGTCGTTGGGACGGCGGGCACGCGGAGTCGCCGTTATGGGAGCGAGGGCTGTAGATGTGGATGCGGGCGATGTCGGTATCATGGGCATGTTGGCCGTTCTCGGCATGGGCGGCAGTTCTTGCTCTCGGCCGTCTGCGGGCTCCTCCTGGTTGTTGTCCTCGCCATCGTCAACGACTTTCTCTCTAGAAATCGCCTCGCCAGCTAATGGTGCTGTTGTTGTGGCTACTGGCCGACGACGCCGGAGCGGCGTCTTATCTTGGTCGCTGTCAAAGTCACTCTCGCCGCTGCTGGCGTCACGCTGCCTACGCTGGGACTTTTGCTGTCGTTGGCGGTGTAACTGTGCCTGGCGCAGTTTGTGCTGCTGCTCTTGTTGCTGTTGCTGCCGTTGCTGCTCTAGTCGTTGCTGTTGCTGTTGACGCCGTATCCACTCGTCGGCTGGCCGGGGTGCGGGCGGCGGCCGTACGACGCGCAGCTGATCGAGAGGAACATCCACCTGGCCGGTGCGGACCTTGTAGTGGGCGAGGCTGAGGCGCAGGCGCAGAATCTCGGCCCGACGGCGGGACTGTTCGCGGGTGGCGGCCAACGGAGACGAGGCAGGCGGAGCCGAGACCGGAGTCATCATCATGGTGGCGGAAGCGGCAGCGGGAGCCGTGGCCGGCGTGGTCATGGACATTTCGCCGCGGTGAATGAGGCAGGCTTTCTTGGGAGGCGTCTTGAAAGCTGCTGCCGCAAGGGCCAGCGAGGCCCCGCCGTTCTCGTCTTCTTCATAGGGGCGTTTCTTGGCCAAGAGAGAGCTCTTGATGGGAGAGCCGAGCACGGCCAGTTTGCCGGCAGGTTTGGCCGCCAGAGGCGAGGCTGTCAAGCCGGCATTGGCATCGAGCGGTGCCAGAACGCGTCGTTTGACGGGCGAAGCCATTGTAGAGGGGGTGGGTGAGAGGAAGAGAAGACGCGGCCAAGAGCAGGTAGAAAGACCAGAGTAAAGAGGAGAGTATGAAAGAGCACAAGACAAAAACCACAGAAAAGAGAGTATGGAAAGAGCAGAGTGAAAGACAGTAAAGAGAGTATGGAGAGAGCAGAGAGAAAGACCAGAGTAGAGAGTATGGAAAGAGCACAAGAGAGTGCAGTTATAGCGAAACGCGAAAGCTGCTAATGCAATGCAGCTGTCGCGTTCGTGCAGTGCGAGTGGGGGAGGCACGGTCGTTTGGGGCGGGTTAAAATGGGGCCACCACAGCGCGATCCCTGTTGTCGCGCGCGTGTTGCGGGCGCTGTAGAAGAGACGCTGTAGAAAGCAAAGGAGCCGCTGTCGGCAGGGCTGTAGCGCCCTGTTGTTGAGCGCTAAAATACAAAAACTCGCTGCTCCTCACTATCGCCAAAAGTTTACAGTGTTGTCTTTCCTGTCTGGTTGATACCAAGCCTGACCCCCTACCCTTCCCCCCCCCCTCGCCTCTTCACTCATCCGCCGTGACGTGCAGACGGCCCACAAACTCTTGCGATAGCCGCTTCTGGTGCACACGGAAGGACTCGGGAAACCACTGCCGCAGGGCCTCGCCGTCGCGGCCCTGGGCCATTTCCACCACAGCGCGGCCACACAGCCATGAGTACACCATGCCGTGGCCCTGAAAGGCACAGCATAGCAGCAGGCCTTTGCCGCTCTCTCCGTCCCCCCCGCCTGGCTGCTCCGGCAGCTCGCCCACGAGCGGGAAGCCGTCGGGCGTGTAGCCCATGATGCCGGTCCATTCACGACGCACGCGGCCGTCGACGTTGTCGGCGCCCCAGTACTTGTCGCCAAAGTAGCGGCCGGTGGTGCTGTGCAGGTAGGCCGAGACGGACGGGTTGATGGTGGTGTCGTCGGTGGTGCCGTACTCGCAGAGGCCGAGGCCGTCCGGCGGAGGCGCAGGGCCGGCCTTGTCTGCGGCCTGCGCAAACTTGAGTCCGCCGCCAATGATAATGTCTCCGGAAAAAGACGACCCAGGCGGACGCGAGATCATGTACTCGTAGCCGCCGGGGTAGATGAAGCTGTACGTGTGCTCGAGGCCGGCCGGTTCGGACCCGGACCCGGCGGACCCGGACTTGACTCCCGGCATGTTCTGGCCCGGCCGGTGCATCGTCACGTGTCCCCGCAGCGGCACCACCACGCCCTGCAGCTGCGGCACCAGGTACGCCGTGTAGGCATTGGTGGCCAGCACGACCTGGCGCGCGCGAAGGGTGCCGCGCGGGGTGTGCACCATCCAGAGCCGGTCGCCGGCCTTTGCTCGCTCCAGCGACAGTACAGGTGTGTGTGTCTGCAGATGGAGCCCGCGCGCCAGGCATTTCTTGAGCATGCCAATGACAAAGCGGTAGGCCGAGATGCTGCCGGCCTCGTAGCGCACGGCGCCGCAAACCGGACCGGCCCGGTACGGCCCCTCGGCCAGGTCGTCGCTGCAGGGCATCCGCGGGTCCGCCAGCACCTCCTCGCGGCTGTATATCGTGTACTCGGCGACGGGATGGCCCGCCGGAAGCGCCGCCCGCATCGCCGCCACGGCCTCCTGGGCCCGCTTCCACTGTGCCGGGTCGTAGATAATGTCGAGCGTCTGGCAGGGAAGCGCATCGCAGTCGATGCCGGGCTCTGCCGACCCTCCGCCCCGGCCCGCGGCCAGCTGGTGCACCGCGCGGATGCCGTCCAGCTCCAGCTGCGCAATCCGCAGCGCCTCGGCCGTGCCCAGCTGCGCCGCGTGCCCCAGAAACGACCGGTACGATGCCGCCTTGGTGTGGCCGCCGTTGCGGCCCGACGCTCCCGATGCCGCCTGTCGTGCTTCCAGCATTACCACGGCGTCGCTCGGCCGCGTTTGCAGCCAGTGCCACGCCACCGATGCCCCTGTGATGCCGCTGCCCACAATGACCACATCCGCCGTTGTCGCCGTCGGCAGCTCCGGCGTCGTCTGCAGGTCGGCCACTTCGGCATCCGGCGGATCCTGCCAGAACGGCTGCGTCGGCGTGTCTCGCGGCAGTGTGACGGGGATTCGAGCACGGTCGTCCATTTTCTTGTCTTTTGATCCCTATCGTGTGTTCTTGCTCTTTTCCTCTATCACAGTCTTCTTCCGTCTATCGCTTATTTATTTTCCCGTCTTTTTTCTATCGCCTACACCATTTACCGTCTTAAAGTTCGCTCGGCTGGTTTCCGTTTGGTATCGTCTGCTATCAGAAGCGCCGCTATTATTAGTTGCCTAGTTCGGCGCCTCGGCTGTGATAACCAATCTGAGGTAGCGGCCGAGTTCGCTACGGCAGAATGGGAAGCAAGGCTGGTAGGACAGTCCAAGAGGAACGGAGCTCTTATCAACCGCCCTGCGAATGGTACTTTGTATGCTTGCCACCTCCCATTTCCTCCCTGGCTATCTCAGCCAGCCGTGGTGGTAGAAAATGTATGAATTGATGTACAAAATAGAGACTACGGGCTAGATGCTGGGGTTTTTGCGGGCACGGCCATTAGTCAGAAAACCCACACCATCTTTCTTTTTGACGGCTTTTATCCTCCTACCTGTTTGGCCTCTTTCTACAACCCCGCGACAAAAACTTACTTTTCCCCGGCCATCGTCCTGGTTGAAGCCGGTAGAGCATTTTCACTTAACGAACATGTTTAACACTGCACAGACAAAACAGCATCACCGTTCTCAATTTCAAGTCATAATCTTCTGCATCTCGCCCTACCAACTTGGCCATTGCTGCACTACAGCAAATGCCCCTTCACGGTAGCGCCCTCGGGCCGTTTCCAGTGCCGCTTCAGCCCGCCCCAGCTGTGCTCCACATACTGCGGCTGGAGAACGGTGTCGTTGTTTTCGCTCTCGCCCTCGCCCCCCGCCCGCTTCTTGGCCTGCAGCGCCCATGGCGTCACCCCCAGCATCAGACACGTCTCAAACATGAACGCACAACTGCCCGTGCCCACCTTGGCCGGCCGCTGCGGCTGGGCCTCGTTGCGCGCCGCCTCGTAACTGGCGCCGTCCGGCCCATGCCCGCTCATCACGTTGTGCAGGCTCGCGCCTCCCGGCACAAAGCCGCCCGCGCCCGCCCGCTTGGCATCGTACGCGCCCGCCAGCAGGCCCATGTATTCGCTCATCGTGTTGCGGTGGTACCATGGCGGCCGGAATGTGTTCTCGCCCACGAGCCACCGCGGCGCAAAGATGACAAAGTCGGCCACCGCCGTGCCCGGCCGCTCCGACGGCGCCGTCAGCACCGTAAAGATGGACGGGTCCGGGTGGTCGTAGCTGATGGTGCCCATCACGTTGAACCGGCCCAAATCGTACTTGACCGGGTAGTACGTGCCGTGCCACGCGACAACGTCAAATGGCGAGTGGTCCTGCGTCGCCCAGAACAGGCGCCCGCCCATCTTGACCCGCACGCGGAACATGTTCTCTTTGCCATGCCCGTCCTCCGGCTCCTCGAAACAGGCCACCGGCGCCTGGAAATCCCGCGCGTTGGCCAGCCCGTCAGACCCAATAGGCCCCAGCTCGGGCAGCGCAAAGTGGCCCTGGTGCAGCTCGAGCGCATAGCCACGAGCGACAGCAGCTGTAGACGAACTCGAGGCCTCGCACAAGTGCACCTGGAACCGTACGCCCCGCGGGATCACGCATATTTCCATCGGCCGCACTAGCAGCCAGCCCAGCTCCGTGCGTATGTCCAGCGTTCCCTGTTGCGGCACGATCAGCAGGTCGCCGTCCGCTGAGTAAAAGGCACAGTGCCGGTCCATCGACTGGTTGGCCGCGTACACAAAGATGCCCAGGCCCTGCTTCAGCGTCGGGTCGCCGGCACCCGCTACCCGATGCAGCCCATCGACAAAGTTGGTGCCTGCAGTCGGGTCGGGGAACGGGTCCCACCGGAATTGGTCTGGCAGGTAGAGCAGCTCGCTGTCAGCGCCGCCGATGCTGCTGCTTTCACTGGATGCCGACTCGGCGGTAAAGCAGCTGATGGCACAGGCCGGCTTGATACGGTACAGCCATGTCTGCTTGTTCTCGTGGCGCGGCGCTGTAAAGGCGGTGCCCGAGAGCTTCTCCGCGTAGAGACCGTATGGCGGTTTCTGCGGCGAGTTTTGTCCGATCGGCAGCGCGCCAAAAACGGCTTCTGTCCTGCGTAACAGGTCAACAAAGTGCCATGTGACCGAATGAACGGAGAAATCTAAACATCTTACTCGAGGTGGGAAGAAAAACCGTTGAGATACCGGTATTTCTCCTTCTGGTCAAATTCGGTGACGGGCATCGTAGAGTACTGTATGATAGCAAACGGAACTAGCGAATTAAAGTCAAGAGAAGAATAACGAGGAATAAAGAAGCAAGAGACAGAGGGGAGACGAGAAGGGCCGTAATAAACAAGCTTTCAAGCTCAGCTCGGGCTGCGCCCCGGAACTAACCTCCCTGTTTGGACCGGAAAAAAACGCATTCTCCCTTGATGCCCGTTGCACGTTCTCTGCAGGACCCTCGAGAACGAGCATTGGCCCTTGCAAACGGGAACTAAGACAGTGTGACGCAGAGAGATGGGGAAATATGCTTAAACCTCGTGAGTGGTGGTTGGTTCGTTGAGAGACGAGGTGGAACTTGCGCCGTCGGCCGATGATAGCCGAAAACAACAATTCCGCGCTTTGGCTCAGTCAGTGCTGATCTTGCCAACTTGCAAACGGCCGTCTCAAACATCCGGCTTTCCATTGCATTTGGCTGCTGGCCGCAATGCCACGATATCAGAGCCTCGCGACACTACCAAGCGCACGACTGAGCCTATCAGAGTAAAAAAATGAGTCGAGTTATTATTATTGTCTTTCTTTGACTTGGCTATGGGTTCCGTACACCAGCGTCGAAAAAGCTACGGTTTCAAAATTTCGCCGCAGCATTGGGACTGAAATATGCCCGTCCATGCGCGGCCGCTATGAAGTGCAAATGCGCCTGTCGTTTCGACAGCACACGTAGTCGTGCCGTGGACGACTTCAAAACCTGAGTGGTTCATTTACTCATCGTCGGCGTGCTTCTTCTTCTTCTTATGCTGACCGCCAACGGGTGCACTGCTTTCCTTTTGCAAGTGCACAATTAGCCGTGTCCAGCATTCCTCCTTGTCCCACTCAAATCCTTTTAGATATGGTAGATCTAGCTCATCATCGGCCTGAAGCAAGAAAGACAGCATTAGCACAACGGTTACTTAAAGAGCAGTAATGTGTCAGTTGCCACTCACCCGCTTCTTGAATGCTTTGTGAATGGCTTCCAAGGCATCCTTTATGGTCACACCCTTAAGGTTCCGTGCTGTCACTTCCAGCCCCAGAGGAAAATGTAGGTCAATCTTCCTCACTGGGGGTGTGGTGAGAAGTATCTTTAGAATTTCCTTGTCCTCGACTGTTGAGGATGATGTGTTTATTTTCCTGGCCTGTTAGTAGTGCTCTAATATCTCGACACACGAGCATAATCAAAAAATATAAACACTAACCATCCTGTTTTTTGCGTTTCTGGTGCCAGCTTCAACTCAATTTTCTCCGCCTCTGTAAAGCTGTTAGCCGAGTGACTTGCATCCGCTTGCCTCGAATCTTTCCTCACCCAGATCTTTGATGTTCATGACGTTCGAGCCTGCACTAGAGCTCGTACGTCTATGTCTGCCCTCCTTTGGTGGAGACATGGACAGGCCATGCTTCGGCGGCGACAATGACAAGCCATCGACGGCGGAGTCGACCTTTGTTAACGTGTTTTCCATCATGATGACGAGTAGTTCTATAGATGGAACGACGGCTGGATGAGTTAGAAGATGAGACTTGATTTTTTCAAATCAAAGGTAAGCCTATCAAAATGGCCACGGAGACTTACAATAGATGTGGAGTAGATAGAGCAGCAACAAAGTGCAGATCGAAAAGATGCCGAATTGGGATACGTTGATTAGAAAAGTGAACAAGTGTTGGTTGGGCTTCAGAGGAAGTGAAGAAGAGGAAAAAGAAGAGGAAGAAGAGGAATAAAAGAAGACGGGAAGAAGAGGGGAAATGATGAACAGAAGAGGGGAAGATGCGAATGAAAAGGGGCTGACGCAAGACTCCGGGAGGGGTTGATCATTGGCATTTAAAAGGCAACTACGACTGACTGTACTTTGAAAGCACGAGACTGTTGGCCGGCCTGGTAGTGAGGTTCGAGGCTGGCCACCTGTTGCGCCGCCTGGGATGAGGTCATTGTTAACAGCTGCAAAACGACTAGTCAGGCGGCACTTTGAGGGGAGCACCGGCCTCTTGCATCAGAATGGGCGCACTGTGGTCTGAAGCCTGATTTTCTGGACCAGTACAGTCGCTCACACGCACGCATTCGTACCTGTTACTCACAGCGAGTGGGCTTTTCCGGAAGGCGCGGCCGACGGCGCAGAAGCTTCGAGCAGGAGTACACTACCGTTCACAGCGTATGAATCTAGCCATTGGCGCTCGTATCTTCCGCCTCTGCTGACTTGTGCCCCGGAGCCAAAACGCTTCTCCTCCTTTGTGTCTTGCCATCCCTGAGCTCATATCGCGTGACTACGCAGCCGTGACACGACGTAATGACGAGCGGGACTGCCGCCGCCAACGGCAGTGGGTACAAGCTTGAACGGGTCACGAGAACTATGGGTCCCGAGCACAAATCCTGGGGAAAAACTGGGGATATCACGTCACGTGATGAAGATATGGCGCCTTTTGCCAGAGCTGAAGCTGGAGCTGTATCAAGCTGCCCAGCGTCGGGTTGTTCCATCGATAACGAGGCGAGCGACAATAGTTTTCCTGTGGCGCAAAAGTCATTGCTGCTGTTGATTTGGATCATGTGTTTGTTGTTGCCGAAAACCCCGAAATGGAGCACTGAGTCAGGTGACTGCATGAATGTATATCCACTTTAATACCCACAAGGTGATTCGGGCCAGACGGGACCGCCGGCCGGGAAGTGGATTACATAAGCTGACAATGCTAAGTCGCTACCCGATGTCGCCCAGGCCAGATACCCACTATAACGGCCCAAAGTGGACGCTTTGGCTTTAGGGGTTAGTGCTGTTTCGCTGTTGACGAATATTGCGTTTGTGTTTCTTCCGGCGGACGACAAAGATGCATGGGGAGAATGAGCATCGGTGCACACACCTACTCGTATCTCAATGGATCACTGGCTCCGCTATTAGTGCGCCGCTTCAGCGCGCTAGACATTGGCCCTAGAGGGAAGGTCGTTGGGCGGATACCTGCCCGATAAACGAAACAGAATTTCGAGCAGCAAGTGTCACAGATGAACGAAATCCGTTGAGCCAAGTGAGAGCAGCGAACCAGCCTTGAAACACACCCACGCTGTTTCCCAGAAAACCAGCGGCTTTGTTGTGTTGGGCGGACTGGCCGACTCTCGGTTGGGGTGGACAAAGCGGCCGAGCAGAAAATGGCCGGAAGCGATGCTCGTTTGGGTCTTACCTTGCATTTTGCAAATGCGACGTTGCTCTCCTTGCCAGCCTTTTTCGATTTGTGCTATGCCTTTTTTCGTTTGTTTCCTCAGTCGCTCTCCGCTTTTTTGCCCGCCACCATGCCTGTTGTGGTTCAGCGTGGCATTATCTACAAGGATGAAAACAAGAGGCGGTGGACAAATGACCGATAGGAGGCCAAACACCACGAGGGTCGAAACAAAATTTGACGGCGACTATTTCAACGGGATATTTCCAACACATGACAGTTCTCAGTGCGAATTTCACGACCAAGACGACAAATACCGACGCAAATATCAAACGTTTTAGACTTTTCTCGTCAAAAAGTACGCACTTTTGTCCTTATCTTTACAATCTTTCCCCTCTCCTTTTTTGCCACGGCGTCACATTTGCCAAAATCACAAAATTACTGCCTCACCGCTGCCATGATCTCCTTTGCTTCGCTCTTCGACAACCTCTTTGACGACGAGCAGCTTCTGCTCAACCGCGTCTGGATTGGCTTGCTCGGTCTCCAGGCGCTGCTCGTCCTCTTTGGGGTCGTATCCGCCATTGTCCAGTCCATCTTGGCCAGGCGGCAGCGAAAGAGCCTGATTTTTGCCATGACACCGATGACCCCAACGTTTCGGCCACAGCCGTCGTCCGGCTTCATCCTGCTCGACTCCAAAGAGGCTCTGGGGTCGCTTTCGCCCTCTAGCAAAGTGTGAGGGGTGCTCGTTTAGGACGTTAATATGGCGAGATGAACCCACAGTGGCAAGGTAACGATTCCCTTTTCTTCCCCATTTTGCGAGAAACAGCACTAACGCTCATTTAGAAATTACGTATATCTCATAGCTTCCCCGACCGGGCCTTGGTATCGATCGTGGAGCGCTCGAGCGACTACAAGTGACGCCTCTACAGCAACCACTGTCACATCGCCGGCTCGATGGCCAGCATAGTTATCCACTGTCAAGGTTCTTTATTACCGGCCTGTTAACCCCCATTTCCACATACGCAGAAACATTGGACTGGTGGTATCGAACATTGGTATTTCGACATCTCTCGTCTGCCTCGATATCGCGGGCTTTACGGCCTCCTCTCCGTCACATACTGGCACCAACGACTGCTATCGCAGCACATTGGCGACTAGAATGGCAGGAGCCTCTTGCAAGGCAATGCCGTTGATGTGATACGAAGTCGAGAAAAAGGGCGACAGGCAGTATTGCTCGAGCTCGTACCAGAATGACTCAAATAAGCCATTCCACTACTGTGGCCCTTAGCTGTGACACAAAGGGGCCTTGCCCGGGCGGAAGGGTGAAAAAGTCTTACAAACAAAGACACCGGGCCGAGAGATGCCTACGCCGAGAACCTGATGTTAAGCTGCCGCTGGTAGTTGTGAACCGGCCTGTTGTGCCATAAAGGCTGTTTGGCGGAAAGATAAAGTCGTGATGTATTTGGGTTTCATATGAGCATTTTGCAGCGTTTATTTGCAGCCTTTGCAGCGTTCATTTGTAGGCCATAATCTACTTTTCTCATGCCACACTAATAGAAAACACTGCCAATGTTTTTAAACCGATGTAGTCATTCAGAGAGGTGGTGCTGTTGTTAGAATGAGCAAGCTTTGTTTACGGCGGATGCGACTAGGCAAGGCTTTGGTAGTGGAGAAGAAGCTGGTGGTAAATCATGCCGGGAATGCTGGGAAAGAATATTGCAAAAACTGTTGAAACGAGCCCTTTTGTTCTATGGGACACTCTGCTATGTTTTAGAGCCGAGCGAAGGAAGCCAGGGCTGCATAATTTCTATGGTTAACTCCATCTTTTGACGGAAGATACAGCGTACACTTCTCTTATCTTTGATCTGGGGCATTCAGCGTGTGATATACCTTTTAAGTAGACAGCTCTGTGGTATGAATGCCAACACAAGCTGGATTTGCATGGACTCGCAACTTAGTGCTAATAGCACCGTTGTCAAATATTCATGGTCTGCGAGGCTAGGACCATTCTTGAGATTTCCTAATCATATATAGATGTATCAGAACAAATCTTTGCCATATGAATCACAGATGCCGTGGCAACAAAATTTAACCATTCTTCAAGACAGTATTTATAAATTCTGCTTATCCTCTGCATAATGACACTGCTAGTGCCTAAGAAGCTGTTTTATGGTGATAAACGAGGGAAAGTAATGATTTAGCTTAAGCCAATGAACATGAACTTGAAATTAGAATCACACAGCCGCATAAGTACTGCTCATGCATCTCAGACTCTTCACGACCAATTATTTTCAGTCTACCAGTAGTGGCCTTGAGTTTAATGACATTGATGCATCACTGCGAGTCGAGATGATCTTGGGCGACTGTGTGTCAATATTACCTGTGGGAATATCAAACAAAAAAATACAGGTCTATTCGGCCTTATAGACCCGTGACGGCATAGTGAGCATGTTCCAAAAAGCCAGCGAGGAGATACTAGAGGGTGGAAGGCCTGGACAGCAGACCGAATGAGCATACAAACACACTAAAAGCTCGGTTTGAGGCTGTCTATCAGCACACCCAGAAGAAGGCGATTGAAAGCGTGAAGAAAGTAGCATCTATCTATTTTTTGGCTTGAGTTCCTTTGTCTTTGATGCGGTTGTTAAGGACTTTGCGGAAGACAGAATGTGGGAGAGCATTGTCGAACTGCTTTTCATCTTAGAAACCCGCTATTGAGCGCAAAAGATTTTGGGGGGCTTCACCGATACAGAGAGCAGTAATGGTGTGCGTCAAGGAGGCTGAGATTCTGGAGCTCTACAATCAGGCCGTGGCTGAACCGCGTCCCGGAGGTATGTCGGCATCGCTATGCGAACATCGCAGGCCAGTTTGAGCGGTTGGCCATGAAAGATGACCAGGCGATAAAGCGACTGATGACGATCAAATAATACCATACCAGAGAGACTGGGAAAAGAAGTTCTGTGAAGATGGCGGGATGATGTAGTTAACGTCATGCACTATATCCGAGATATAGTCATAGTCGCTTAGTTGAGAGAATCCTGTCGTCGCCTTAGGAACACTGTATTGAGACGAATTGTTCTCCGCTCCAGGAGAGGAAGACCTCGACTTCAGTAATTCCTACTAGCAGTCTCGAGCCTCGATTCGAACCATGTCAACAATCGAAGAGTTGCAACGCCTCCTCGCAGAAGAGAGGATCGCGCGCCAAAAGGCAGAGACCGCGCGCCGAGAGGCAGAGCACAGGGAGACCGAAGCCCAGATTCTGACCGTAACACCACTCTTGGCGAATGCCTGCGAGCTTGCCACGAACACGTCCTGTCTGGCATTGTGTTTTCTTCCCGTGGCTATCTCACTTCCAAGACGCCGGCGACCAAGCCTACGCTGAAGCACTGCCTGCGACTTCTTACTCCGTGGCTCGACTTCCAGCAGGCACAAGACAAGGCCAGGGCGACGATCAACAATGCCATCCCCGGAGACCGCAGGCTGTTTGAAAGCTTTCACTTTTTCCAGACGATTGGAAAGCGCCTGCATAACCGCCGTGTGTTTGGCGAGACCTCTTTGGCATTTGTACAGAGCAACGCGATCGAGCATCCTGTTCGCATCATCCTTTCGCATCTCAAGGACTTTATGCTGGACAGACATGGACTTCCCGCTTACGACGACATTGTTTTTGAAACCTCTGCGAGCAACCTTCGCGATGAAACAGACGGGGCGGGCGAGGAAGTAGATGGAGCGGACACTGTGGAACGGGACAAGAAACTAAGGACCGGCCAAATCTGCGTGACTCTGCGAACAGACGAGCAGAGGAACATTATGTATGTCATTGAGTACAAGGCACCACACAAGCTTCGCACGCAGCATCTCGAACAGGGACTGCGGGAGATGGACATTGTCGACCAATCGTCAACAAACCAACCATAGCGACAGCCGACCCTGAACGATTCCGGCATTACTCGGAGCTCCTCGCGATAGCAGCAGTTGTGCAAACCTATCATGATCGAGGCGGGCCTGGAATACGGCTATATCTCGAACGGGGATAGCTTTGTTTTTCTTCGGATCGATTGGGACAATCCGGCTGTGCTGTATTTCCACATCTCTCAGCCCTCCCGCGAGGTCGAGGCAAATGACGATGCAGAAGTGTGCAATGCTGTCAGCCAGGTGCTGGCCTTCAGCGCCCTTGCCATGTGCACGACACAGAAGAGCAACGATACACGAGTGGCAGCAGCTGGCGCCTGTCTAAAAATGGGAGGCTGATTTCAATGTGATGCTAAACAAGGTGGCCGCGCTAGAGGAAGAGGTGCAGCGCTCCGGCATGGCGGGTCCGTTTGAGAAGAAACACCGCCGCGTCCCAAGCGATCCGGATTGGAAGCCAAGACTGGTCGCAAAGAGGAAGAAGGCGGCGGATACAACGGTCGAGGACAGACCATCAAGCTGTGTGCTGCGACCTCGTGACAGACGGGACAGTCCTGACGCGGATGCTGGTGGTGCCGGCGCAGGGAGTGCAGCATCGGGCTCCGGCCAGGCAGGTTCTGGCCTCTCGGGTTCAGGTTCTGGGACCGCGTCTGGCAACCAGACGAGCCACACATATTCCCAGTCGTCCTTGTCAGCAGCTATAGTAACGGCCAAACCAAAAGGAATGGGCAGCACTGAAGCTGGCAAGGGGCGCCTCATGGCATACTGCACTCCCCTCTGCCTCCTGTCACTGGTGGAGGGTGGCACGCTCGATGCCAAATGCCCCAATGCCTCACTTCACAATGACAGCAAAGCCGCTGGCCGAGCGCAAAGACACCCCGTCTCCTACGCGCAGTGGACAAAGCTACTGCGACAGGAGCTTACGCAAAGCTTGGACAATGGTGTCGTCGTCCTCGGACAGGAAGGGGCGTGTGGTGCGCTCTTCCAAGTCTCGCTGCTTCAATATGGCTACACCTTTATTGCCAAGGGCGGCACAGGGCGGTCCATACCGAAACTGCAGAAAGAACACGCCATTTACAAACGACTCTGGCCACTGCAGGGCCGCAACGTCCCCGTGTGCTTGGGCCTTGTCGATCTCCGAGAACTTGGCCAAGTGTACTACTACGACTTTGATGTGCGCATCGTCTACTTCCTCCTGCTCTCGTTTGACGGAACGCCGTTCCTGGCGGCGTCCCTGTTTTGATTGATTTTGACAAAGGCCGACTTGTCCCTGTTGCGTCCTTGCCGACGGCCCAGGGCACAGCATCGCCCAATAAACGGAAGCGGGTGCTTTCATCGGATGCCCAAGAGGAAGACGGTATGGTAAAGGCTGTTGTGAGGAACGCGGCCGAGACAATTCCTCAGCTTGATGCCGAGACGCGCGTCAAAAGGTACGAAGACACGGTAAACGCAGAATGCATTTTCTAAGCTGTCTCTTCCTTTTTTTCTTCTTTTTTCTTTCTTCTTTTTTCTTTTTTTATTGTTTTTATCCCTATAGGAATGCCTATGATACCTCTTGAGAATAGTACACCAAGTTCATTTTCGCATAAACTTTATCTTGCGGCCCCAGGAATGTTGGGTGTGCTCGATGCTGTTTAGTTTTATTCCTTTCAGCATTATAGTTTTATTAGCCTTTGTTATGCGTTGTTTGTTACGATTTTACGATCAAGGGAAACGGAATGAAAGCGCTGTTAGACTGTCAGATCGAGATAAATTTCATCGCAGCGCTATATAATATATGCTTCTTTGTGTTTACTACTATCCTGAATTCGACGTACTGCGTCCTTTGGACACTAAACGGATACTTATTCGATAACCGTGTACAATATAGTTGAATGTTGTATAATTTCTAAATATATTAACCCGTCTCGACGAAATATTAACGCCGTTACAATCAGTAAATACTTTATAACAACGATTTTCAGTTTCTTCGCCTCGTCCTATTTCATCGTCTCTTTATCTGCACATCCCCTTTCAGAGCCTTCTCAAAGCCAACCCCTCTCACTCCGGCGTGCATAATATCCCCTGGTTCAATACTTTTCAAGTTTTACAATTGAAACAGATGTACATTTCCTACAGTTTTTGGATTCAAGTGTTTTTATTCTGGCATTTCTTCTTGAGAACCCATCTCGATTGCTCACTATTCAAGAGAACTATAATCATTATGAAAAGAATTTCCCTTTCACTGACTCGCTTACAAATATGGGGCACTTCCCACTGGGGCATCTCAAGCGACCTCCACATGAGTAGCCTCGCCGGTGTTGCGCGCGACCTGTTGCTTTTCGTCCATGGCCTGGTCATGCTGGCTGGCATCCTGGTTGCCGTGGCGGCCAATCTGCCACCAGCGCAGGTGAAAGAGGCGGTCCATGCTCTCGAGGCTGCGGCCGCCCGTCTCGGGCACGAAAAACCAGACCCAGAGGCCGCCGAGAATGGTGACGGCAGCAAAGAACCAAAAGGTGCCCTTGGGCGAGAGGCCGCCACTGCTAGCGGGCAGAAGCATGTTGGGGACAGCACGCGAGTTGCCGTACTGGTTGGCAAAGTGCAAGGTCATGGCCAAAGAGGTGGCCGTGGCGCGGACGCGCAGGGGGAAGAGCTCGGCCGTGAGAAGGTACTGCATGCTGTTCCAGCCGAGAGCCCAGCCGGCCCCCGAGACGTAAATCATGGCTACAGCGCCACGCGAGGGCCCCAGCTCGCTGCGGCTCAGCGAATAGTCGTCCTGGACGCCGAGTTCGGGAACGGCGCTCAGGAAACCGGCAACGTAAATCATGGCAATGGCCTGCAGGGAGATGCCGACCAAGAGCGATCGCTTGCGGCCAATGACATCGACGAGGAAGAGAGCGCATACCACGGCCGCGGTCAATTTGACGAGTCCAAACACGGCCGTGACCAGCAGAGACTCGTTTTGGCCCGTGATGCCCAAAAGCTTGAAGAGATCAACGGCGTAGACGGTAATGGAGCCGGCACCAGACCACTGGGAGAGGACTTGGACCATACACTAGAGCGGTCAGCCAAAAGGGGGGAGAGGGGGGGACAAGGCAGGCGTACGGTGAGAAAAACGCAGTAGAGATTCCGCGGAATGGTAAAGAGCTCTTTCACAATGCCAAAGAAGCCCATGCCCTTGGTGGCCTCCATTTCCTCGTGATGGGCGACGACAATGGCGCTGATCTCGCGCAAAACGTACTCGTGGTCCTCGGGCAGCTTTCGTAGGCGAGCCATGGTAGTCGTGGCCTCGTCGACGCGGCCGCGTTTGACGAGGAAGCGCGGCGACTCGTACTGCAGAAAAGACAGAAAAAAGATGATTCCGGCAAACATGATGTGCAAGCTGGTCGGCACGAGCCAGCGGTTGGGAGTCGAGCCGCCGAGGTGCACCTGGCAGCCGTAGTTGGTAAAGTAGGCCAGGACGATGCCCAGGTAGACAAAGCCGGTAAAGATGCAGGTACAGAGACCACGCACCGAGGCCGGAGCCACCTCGGCAATGTAGACGGGGCCGACCACGGGGGTCTGGCCGACGCCGAGGCCGGCAATGAAGCGGCCGGCATAGACGGCTCCGAGGTTTCCGTGGGAGCCCATGAATATGGCGATGCCGAGGGCCCAGAGAAGGCAGAGCAGACGCGTGGCCCAGATACGGCCGATGCGATCGCAAATGATAAAGGCGACTAAACGTTAGCAGGCAAGAGGTCAAAGGCAAAGAGAGAAAAAAGACCTACACATGGCCCCCCCTACAGAGCCAATCTGCACCATGGCAGACACGTTGGCCTTGATGTTGGCGCGGGCCACCTCATTGTACGAGCTGTAGTGGATGCTCTGCTGAAAGTTTTTGGAGTTAAAGGCACCCGTGATCAAGCCTTCGTCGACACCGCGAGCGGCCCCCAAGAGACCAAAGGAAAAGACGGAAAACCACAATCGCCAGTTGAAGACGCCCTTTGGCTCTCCCAGGTTCTTGAGCTTGAATATATTGACCGGCTTCTTGACGCCGCCTGCCATGATGACGGTGATTCGCGGAAAAGGCTGAGAGTCGTGGTATAAGAGAAATGATAGCAAAAAGAAGACAAGGATTCCGTCAGTCGTGCTTACACTGCAGAGAGAGACTGCCTTTTATGCAACCCCCCCTTGCCTCGCTCTCCGGAACCTTGACATTGTCTCCCATCCACAGTCTTGGACGTCTACTGACGCTAACAGGCACGTTGTCAGTCTGCAGCCATTCTCCGCACTACTCGGACGAGCCTTTTGTCTTGGCAGTTCCTTTATTCTAGGCAATGGCGGCGATGCGACAAAAGTACCACAACACTACGCTAGAATACGAACTTGCTATCCTTGTCGTATTTTACCTCGTTCTGCTTTTTGAGTTTTGGTTTTTTGTTTTTTTTCAACTATAAATGCTAGTCGTCATCGGAGACAAAGAATTATAGCCGACTTCCAACAGTTATTTCAGTTGTGTGTACATTACATAGTGCTTATACGGTGCGATAGAATTTGTCCACAAAACCATAAATAAAACGCACAGATTGTTACAGACAGTCAGCTGCAGACAGTGGAAGATAAAATATAAACGAGGATAACTAGCTTGAAGCTTCTCTCCAAGGGCGAACATGACTGACGTCGTATGGCGATACCCCACTTTCACATACACTACGTCCCCGCAAAATTGCACGGCCAAATATGGGGTCATCCGCAGCTACTCCATGCGCTAGTCTGCTCACAAAGTTACACAACATCCTCATCTATGCACTTCGCCCCAAGATCAGGCGACGTCTTCCCATGTCGACTAGAGCATGGCACATGACAGCTCCGTGGGTGGTCGTAATTATGCCAATGAGACGATTCAGAGGCTATCTTTATGCAAGATTAGGCGGGGCTTGTTTTGTCTCCCGAGAGCATTCAACCAAATGTATTCGACAATTGCCGTCCAATATTGCCTATAACACTGAACCAAATTCATTTGTCTGAGAAGCAAGTGTCTGACTGATCCAAAGCACGATGCGAGCCTGTGCTATCATAGCTTCCATCAAAGAATTAGTAGACCAACGGACTGCACAAAAGCAGCCTCTTCTCTTGGTTTGAATTCAGACAATCTCCATCAGTAGCAGTCCATCGCCCTGGGCCAAACAGCTTCATACTCTATTCCAAGTCTGTAATTCCCAAAAGCACTATATTAACCATCTCCCAAACCCAACGGCCAGTTCATACAGGAACAATCGCCGGGACCAATCTTTTGACGCTGAACAAAGACGGAACGTCGCCACTCGCATCTTCTTTCTCCAAAACACGAATAGACTGATCTTTGATCTATTTCTTCTTGGCCAAGACACTCCTACTTGCCACACTATTTCTTCTTTGAGCCAAAACACTCCTACTTGCATGTTCAAGTCCGTTTGGCCGAGTAAACGGCCCGACAAGAGCTGCGCGCACTGACCAAAAAGAGTAAAAATCAAATAGCCTACACTACAACGGCTTGGCACACAGACACGAGGGCAACCCTTAACTGTCGGTCCCCAACTCGGACGTCCCGTTGCTGCCCGATGCCCCCTTGATCACGCTTTGCTCTGAAAGTGTAACCTGCCATGCGTTGTGTCTATATACCGTGGTTTTGTACAGTAGCCCATGGAGAGCCATCCATCCACAATGCACTTTTTCTCTCAACAATGTGCCTTGCAAAAAAAAGAAAAATCAAGGTTGAAGCATGACGCCGTACGCCAGCATGCACCGTCAGTCTGTCGTGAGAGACTTTACATCGCCCTCATCGTACCGCCTCTGTCACTGCTGAGCTGTTCTGTCACTCTCTGTGTGGTTGACCACGGCTGTCTCCTCCCCTTTGGTCAGTCTCTCTCGTCGTCCTCGCACCGAACCTCCATCTTGCCCGCTCTTCTTCCTTTCGTTTCTCTCTTTCATCACCTCACTTCCCCCCTCGGCCGGCAATCACCTTGGCCATGGACCCGCTGCCGCGGCTGCTAAAGACCCCCATGATGCCGAAACCGACGTAAAAGAGCGCCAGCGGGTACGCCACGAGCCCGCGCATCCCTCTCATACGGCCCACCGCGCAAAACATGCCCGACGCGCTATAGGTGCACCAGCAAATGGCCGCCGTCGTCATCACAATGCCCAGCGGCGTGTCCATGGGCATGAGGATGCCCACCAGGCTGGTGGCCACCAGCGGCAGCAGGCAGTAGCCCAGCACGCTGGCCGACCGCGTAAAGGTCAGCGTGCTCGACAGGTGGCTGATGCTGCCGCTGCGTCCATGCTTGCCCGTCGACATGGCGGCGGCCGCGTTGCTGCCATTGGGCCCGCCCACGCCACTGACGCCGCTGCCGTGCACCCCCGAGGGCCCGCCGCCCGGTACGGGGCCGCCGGCGACAGTCGGGTCGTGGTGGTAGGGCGAAGGCTGGCCGTCGGGCGACATGAGCGACAGAAAAATGTGCAGCGATATGGAGCCGAGCAGAGCCAAGCCGTAAATGTAGCCAAAGTGCACCTTGCCGGAGAAGAGCAGAAACGTGCCAAAGAGAAGGAAAAAGATTATGGGGCCGGCGAGGTCCGAGTCGTCCATGAGGTGCTGGTCGATGCGCTGAAAGGGGTTGAGGACGGCCAGGGTCTAGGGGGTCAGTCTTGTCCTTGGTTGGCGTGCTCCCATCAGTCCGTCCGTCTCCCTCGCCTACCTTGGCTTGGATGTGTGCAAAGTTCACGCCCAGCTCCTCCAGCAGCGGTGGCTCGCCGTCGTAGCCCTCGGTCGAAAACGCCGCCAGCCAGCCGGTGCGAAGGCCACCCTGCTCGCCCATCCGGCCGGCCACGCCGACGCCGACGCCCGGTGCTCCGCCAAAACCGCCATAGGCCGGCGCAACATTCCCCTGCACGCCATAGCCGCCATATGTGCCCTGGGCCGATGTCGGGTGGCCGGGCACGCCAGGCGAGTACGATGAAGGGTAGAACTGCAGGTTTTGCGCCGCAGAAGGTCCGTAAGCGGGCGTGCCGCTGGGCGGCACGCCATAGTATTGTGCCATGAGGCGAAAAGAAGAAAAAAACAAAAGAAAAAAGGAAAAAAGTAGTGCAAGCAGAACAAAAGAGAAAAGCGCTGGTATCTATGCCGTCGTTGTCGTGATCGTTGTCGTCGTCTTTAAATTGTCGCCGTTGCCGTGGAGGCGGTGAAGGAGGATAGGACAAGACCCGTCGGGCGAGAGAGTGATAAAGAAAGAGTAGAAAAGGAACGGAAAGGGACGGGAAGAAAAGAAAACGTTGAAATCACCCTGTAGAGGCACCAAGTCAGACGGTGCGCGGCTCCGATTGTTTCAACGTCGCGAGAGCTTCATCGGAAACGGGCGCAAAAATAACCTAAGCTGGCACCCACACACCCAGCATTACAGCATAGCTGGCCCCAAACGGATCGCTGACTCCCTCCGAGTCATTTCAGCTGTGGCTTAGTAGTCCATCCTGTGGCGTGCCGGAAAAACCAGCGGCCCGGATATGCGGCAAGACGGCAGTCATGGTGGGGGCGACACGGGGGAGAATTTTCGATAGGCTTCGGAAGAGCAAGGAAAAACTACAGAGAGGCAAAACAGGCTGAGGAGAGTTTGAACCCACCCAGACCAAAGTTTTCGACATGGTGAGTTTTTTCTGTTGTTGGATGGGCACCGACAGTACTGACTCTTCCCGCAGGCCTACCGCATCATCACGCAGGTCGTTCTGGTCGGCTCGCGCGTTCTCGGCCGTGCTTTTAGCGAGGCCTACAAGCAGGCATCGGCCTCGAGCCAGTATGCGCGCGCACAAGCAAAGGCTGGCGGCGCCGGAATATCGGCTTCGGGCCGGGCCAACCTGTCGTCGGGCATGACGCTCAATGAGGCAGCGCAGATTCTCAATGTGCGGGCGCCGCCGTCGGCCAAGAACGCCGGCTTTGACGTCGAGGCCGTGCGCAATTACGATATGGAGGAGGTCATGAACCGCTTCAAGCGCCTCTTTGACGCCAACGATCCGCAAAAAGGAGGCAGCTTTTATCTGCAGAGCAAGATTCTCCGCGCCCGCGAGCGCATCGAGGCCGAGATCCGGCCCGCCTTGGAGCGTGCCGCCCAGGAGGAGGAGGTCAAGGCCGGCTTCAAGCCGAAAATGTACAAGGACCGGTGATGGATGATGCCATGCCGGGGCAACGATAGCAGAGGGATCGGGAATACCCGCTACCGACGGGCGAAATCTTCACTCGACTTTTTTTTGTTTTGTTTATTTGGCATAGCTTTGGCGTATAGAGATTTGATTTTGAGAGAAAACAGTCACCGGGGTGTACACTGGCGGAAAATGTACATTAGAAAACGCACTGGATTCTGAAAATGCCAAGACACCGTCTATGTCTTTGTCCGCACCAGTCCCTTCCAGTAGTCAAAGCTGTTCTCGTCGCTCTGCAGCGTCCAGACGCGACCGGTGAGCCGGTCCGGTCGGCCGGGCCCGTCGGCAGCCACCTCGGCCACACGCAGCATGCCCCAGTCACGAGTGATGCCGAGCACGCGGGCGCGCGGTGCGCCCTCCACGGCCTCGAGCGTGACTACCTGGTCGGTGTGCAGCCAGTGGCGGTAGTAGCGGGCCTCGAGGTCGCCGGCAAAACCCTGTCGGCAAAAGACGCGGTAGACCGACTCGAGACGCGCCAGCAGGCGTGCCAGCAGTCGCTCGACGACCATGGGGTGCGAGCTCGTGTCGAGGCCGAGGCCGGCTGCAGAAGCAGCGCGGGCGAGCTCGTCGAGGCTGGTCGTGGGCCGGGCGTTGGTGGCGTTGAGGCCGATGCCGAGGATGACCTGGTAGTTGCTGTTGCTGAAAGAGCACTGCGAAAGGATACCGCCGATTTTTACGTAGCCGTCGGACGGTTTGGTGCTGCTGCTGCCACCGTTTCCTACCCGTCGGGCGTAAATGTCGTTGGGCCACTTGATCTTGACGTCAAGCGCGGCGTAGCCCGGCGCGTACGAGTGCACGGCCTCGACAATGGCCACGGCAGCCAGGTACTGCAGAAAGACCACGGGCCGGCTGGCAGCGGCCAGACGATGCGGATGGTGGATGACGGTCGACAGGATCAGCTGGCCGTCGGGCGCCAGCCAGACGTTGGATCCGCGGCCGCGAGCCGCGAGCTGTGTCGTGGCCGTCACCGTAAAGCCCGTCGGCAGCGAGGCCAGCAGGCGCGGGTTCTCGTGCAGCAGCGTGTTGGTGCTGCCCATGACGCGCGCGTACAGCAGCCGGTTGCCCCAGTGCTCGGCGTCAGCGTCCACGGTGCGGCGGTAGTGCGTGAGGACGCGGTAGAAGCCGGCCAGGTCAAACGAGGCCACGCGCGACGGATAGCCGGCCTCGTACAGGACGACGCGATGGGCGGAAGCGGCCGCAGATGGGCTGTCGGTCCGCCTTGACACAGCCTCTCCGCCCAGCGCAAGCCAAATCTCCTCCTTGACGTCATCGTCCAGCAGAGGTGCTTCGCCGGCACCGCCCAGCAGAACCTGCGCCACTGCGCCATACACGTCGTCGACGGTGCGGTCAAACAGCGGGCGCTCGGCCAGAGATAGACGGCGGGCTTCTGGCCGGGAAGCGCCGTCTGCCCCCTCTTGGTCGTGGTCGGCCGCGGCCTCGAGAATGGCCCGGAGCGTCTGCTGCTCGGCCGCAGAGGCGCTGCCGCCCGCCACACGAGCCAGCAGCTCGGCCAGCTTCGGGTAGCGCTGTGCTCTGTCGACGAGGTCCGTGAGAATGCCGGCGCCGAATTGAAAGCTGCTACTTCCGTCTGCGCCGAGAGGGACCGACGGCCAGGCCGCCTTTTCGTCTGAGTCCGGGTGCAGGATCTGAAAAGCCTCGCGCCCGCCCTGCAAAATCACGTCGTTGCCCGCACGCTCGGCCCTCTCTAGCCATGCATGCAGCAACTCCTGGGCCTCGTCGGGGTACATGGTGGCCACGTGCAGAGCAGTCGGCTGCGGCGGAGGCCGAGCCAGGCCGACTCCGAGCCCGCCGCCATCGACCTCGAGGCCGAGCTGGACCAGACAGGCCCGGAGGAAGCGCAGGCGCGTCTGAGTCTGCTCGTCGTCGCGTAGCAGCGTCTTCCGCAGCTGGTCGTATCCGGGAATCCCACTGTTCTCGCCCAGTTCGGCCGGGTCAAATCTAGACGCAGGCGTGAGTGCGGAAGCGCAAAAAGAGGAGAATGGGAGCCTACTCTGGATGTGGCCCTGTCAGAATGGCGGCGCCCTCGCCAACGCGGCAGTAGACAACAGCCGCACGGCCAGAGCCGCCGTCAACATCAATCTTGTCGGCGTAGCTGGCCAGCACCCGCACGTTCGAGGCCGGAGTGGACCCCAGAGCCGGAGCCGGAGCTGGAGCCGCCGAGGCCGGACCCCCCGCATCGACAAACACGCCGCCGCCGTTGTAGTAGCTATAGGCCGTCTCGGGCAACCTCTCTCCCGCATCAGCACCAACCCCGTCAAAGGCGGCGCCGTGAACGGTCAGCCGCACCGCCCGCGCACCGGCCTCGCTGTGGTAGACAAAGCCGCCATAGGCCGCGCCACGGCAGACACCCGGGAAAAACGCCAGCTCGCGGCGGCCAATGACTTCAAAGCCGGGACGGCCCACCTCGAACTCGCAAGCGCCGCTGCCATAGTAGCCGCCGGCGCATAAGCCTAGGTAGCTGCCGCCGGAGCGCACATACTGGGCAATGCGGCGGTTGCCGGCGCCGTTGAGCACGCGGCCAACAGCCAGATCGGCGCCGCCGGGAATCACCAGCAGCACGCAAGTCGCCGGCCAAGGCTCATGGAGCAGCGCTGTCTCGCTGATGGGAATGACGGCGTAGTTGGGAAACAGGAGCCGCCGGAGTGTCAAAATACAGTGCCGGACCGACTCGGTCGTTGTGCCGGGGCCTTTTGGCTGTGAGTGCGGATCCCAAGTGTCGGCCTCTCGGCCGAGAGCAGCTACAAAACGTACCAGAGTAGACAAGCACATTGAGCTTTATTCGGGCCATGGTCGCCGCCGGGCTCGTGTACTGTCGTCGGAGCTGCCGAGGTCCCATTTTCCCGTCAGCTCTGGCCCGGCAAAATTATAGTGCGCCGTGGCCCAGCGGTTCAGCGCTAATCTCACCGCCCTGTTAGAAAGCGAAACCAAGAGTCCAGCACCGAAACTCTCTGCAAAAGTAAGCTCCAGCGCATCCGACGTTATTCCACAGACCGACGGCTAGCACGCCTACTACCCTGAGATCTGGTACGACATGGTCAAGGAAGGGAGCAATGCTGCACAGCAGCAGGAGGATGACGAGCCAGACGAGTGGTGCGTATAAAAGGGCTGCAACCGGAGTGGGAGTGCTGTGGCTTTATTCAGCGCTGTTGGACAGCGCTTTAGCAACTGACGACTTTCAGGGACAAGCGTATCTTCAGCACAGGCTGCGCCGGTGAGCTCCTCGCAGCCAGGCCTACCAAAGGCAGAGCCGTACACTGACAAGCACAGACGAGAACGCCAAGCTGACAGACTGCTACTACGATAAAAAGGATTGGCGAGCCTGTAAAGAAGAGGTAAAGATTGCCTGGTTGGTCCAGCGTTGAGAGTTTGTCAAAAGGCGACAACTGACAGACAGATGGAACGCTTCCGCCAGTGTTGGAAACAAAACCACAACAACGAGCGTACCCAAACAAAAGACGTTGACGAAAAGTGATTGTCTAGTGGTGGAAAGGACAAAGTCTGTTCAGTTTTAGAAAAGAGTGGCAATGTACATGTTATTACCAAAGCAGCCTCCGGGGACCCACAACTTAGTTTTGATTTTAGTGCCCGCCCATGATCCAGAGCCCGTTTTCAACCTCTCCCTGTTCCCTCCCTCCACCCTTGTCGCGACATTCCCCGCCCTTTCTTCCCTCCCACCCCACGCGCTCTTTTGCCCTTTATGGCTGTAAGTCGCGCTCTTCACACGGCCTTGCGGCGAGGCCCGTCGGCCTGTCGTCTACGTTTTTCGGCTGCCGTCGTCTCGCCCGCCTCCTCGGCCACGGCCTCCTCCTCGGCCACACATCACCATCGTTTTCACACGGTCGCCCGCCTGGCCTTTCCCGCACCGTCCCGGACCTCTCGAGCCGCCAGCCGCAGCACCGCCACCGACACGGCCGACGCGGCCGGCACGACGCCCTTGCCCGAGGCGCCCGCGCCGGCCAGCCCCGTCTTTGTCGACAGCAACGGCAGTGACGGCAACGGCAGCACCGCCAACGCCATTGACTGGTCCACCTCGTTCCACGGCCTCTCCACCGTCACCTTTAGCCCCGAAGTGGCCAAGGTGCTGATTGCGCCCCTCAACCCCGACGACATTGAGATCAAGCCCGACGGTATCCTCTATCTGCCCGAGATCAAGTACCGCCGCATCCTCAACACGGCTTTTGGTCCCGGCGGCTGGGGCCTGGCCCCCCGCGGCGAGCTGACCGTCGGCGCCAAGGTGGTCTCGCGCGAGTACGCCCTCGTCGTGCACGGCCGCTTCGTCGGCCAGGCCCGCGGCGAGTGCCCTCACTTTGGCGAGGACACCATTGCCACGGCCGGCGAGGGCTGCAAGTCCAACGCCCTCATGCGCTGCTGCAAGGACCTAGTCATCGCCTCGGAGCTATGGGATCCGCGCTTCATTCGCCGCTTCCGCCAGTCACACTGCCGCCAGGTCTGGGTCGAGCACGCCGGCACCAAGAAGCGCCGCCAGATTTGGCTGCGCAAGGACTGCGAACCCGTCTATCCGTTTGTCGCCATTGGCCGAGGAGGAGATTAAGGGCAGCCAGCCAGAGGGAAGCAAAGTCACGGGGTAAAGAAGCAGACGGACATGTCCAGGGCACTCATATGTACAAAATACTTACAGCAAACGATAATAACTCCTCTTTGAAATGAATATTTTTGTACACTTTATCTTTGCTTGTATTTTTGTACATCAATCCATCAGCCTTCCATGCCGGAACTCGTGCCCTTGTCGACGGCTTCGCCCGCCGTGTCCGCCGCTCGGCCCCATCCCCACGGCTTCCATGATCCTCCACCGCCGGCTAAATTCTGCCCACTGCTGTCCGAGACCGTCCTAGTCGCCGTGCCGCGCCGCCGAATCTGTCCCGCACCGCCTCCCTCCTCTTCGGCCCCGCTCTCGGCGTCAATCTTTTCAAAGTCGGCCTCGCTGCGGCTCTTGCTCAGTCCGCTGGCCCCGCTCGGCGGCCGCGAGAGGGCCGTCGCGTCTGAGCTGTTGTCGTCGCCAGACGCAGCGGCCTCCCCGCGCACCTCGAGCTGCGCCGCCTCGCGGTCGAGCGCCGACAGCAGCGTGCGCAGGCGGTCACGCTGGGTAGCCACAAAGGACGCGCGGTCCGGCGAAGAGACGGCAGACGTTCCCGCGGCCATGGCCCCTGCCCCGAGCGTGCCCATGGCGGCAGACAGCAGACCGTACATGTCCGTAGAGCCTCCGCCTCCTCCGACGGGCGCGCCAGGTGCCCCGGGGGGTGAGCCGCTGCCCGGCAGACTGAAACGGGCCAGCAGCGTCTGGATATAAGTCTGCGACGAGGTCCCTAAAGCCGGGTTGGCTGCCGCTGCTGCATGTCTGTCCTCCTCGGCCGGTGGAAGCCCGGCCGCCGCCCGCACGTAGGCCACGGCCCGCCGCAGGTAGGCCAGGCCGACCGAGCGTAGCTGCTCGTGCGCCGAGGCGATGCCGTCGTCAATGCGGGTCTCGTGCTCCCGGATCCACGGATGCACGTGTGTCTGGTACAGCACGCGGGCGCCCTGCGTCTGGGGCAGGACCAGGTAGAGCAGGAAGCCGAGGCGCGCGTAGTGGTAAAACGGCACCCAGACGAGCAGCCAGCCAACCCAGGACTCGGCGAGACCGACACAGGCGAGCACGACCCAGTACATGAGCCAAGGCGTCAGCTGTGCGGGGTCGGCCGTCTTCAAGGCTTTGTAGCTGGCAAAGATGGGGAAGAGAACGGAGGCGACCGAGCTGTAGAATCCGGTTAGCGGGGAGACAGGACGACAAGGCAACCGGGATAAACTAACGCCAGCGCTCTCGGAAAGACGTCAAACATGGTGTGTGTCTGGTCAGAGGCAGACGAGGTGAAGCACACACAAAAAAGACAAGGATGTGGGAAGAGAAATGGGGAAAATAAAAACGGAGAAAAGACAGTTACGGCGGGGAGAGTGTAAGAAGAAAAAGAGGGGTCGGAGGACGGCGAAATGACAAGAGACGAATCAATAGCTGTCGCCTCGGGCCGGATGGAGAATATGATTAAGACGGCGAATCCAAGAGCAAAGCTTCCCGCCGCCCGGCTCTGACAAAGAAAGTTGATGGCAGGGGGAAGTCATGGCACCCCGCTTATCTATTATCAGGCGCTGATACGCACCTGATGCTCGCAGTCCCATTTTTTGCCTGATAAGACGTCATGTTTGGGTTTTCTGACTAATGGCCGTTTCCACCAGCATCTAGTCTACCTCTTGTACTTTGGTGCAAGTCATTTACGACGTACAATCTAGTTATTCCCATTTCAATGCAGATTTCTTGCCTTTATCAAAAAAGCCTGACTCAAATTGTCTTTCTTTTTGAAGCATCTACACATTTTACAGTCTTGTATCTGATTTTGAATGCATTGGTATAAGTAGCGATTTGGCGTAAGGTGGGAATTTCATTTAGACCGACTTTTTCAGAGCCACTGTAGACTCTTACTCCCGGTTCCCCAGCCGCCACAGCTCTCCAAAACGGCTGCCCTCTGTGGCGACCAGCATCTGCGGCGACCCCGTCTCTACCACGTGGCCCCGGTCCATGACCACCACCGTGTCGCACGCTGTCATGACCATGTCCAGCCGGTGGCTCACCATTATGACCGTGTAAGCCGCAAATTCTTCCCGGATCACCATCTGCATCGCCCGGTCTGTGTCCTGGTCCACGCTCGAGGATACCTCGTCCAGCAGCAGCAGCCCGCCGTCCACTGCCTCCGTGGCCGCACGTGCCCGCCGCCGTAGAATCGCCCGGGCTAGGTTGAACAGCTGCTTCTGGCCCTGAGACATGGAGTCCGCCTGCAGCCCGCCGTCCAGGCCGCCGTGCGCCTCTACAAATTCCCAGAGGCCCACTGTCTGAAACACCGCTTCGCACATAGCTGCGTCTGCCTGGCCCATGGGATCGAGATTCTCCTGCAGTGATGTGCCATCGGGCAGGAAGACGGCGTCTTGCGGAACCGCAATGATACGCTCCCGCAGCCACGTTCGGTCAACCTTGTCCGTCGAGATACCGTCAATGGTGATGCTACCGCCTGTCGGCAGCGGATCAAGCATCCGGAGAAGAAGCAAGATGGTCGAGGATTTACCACTATTGGATTTTCATGAGAAAAGAGTACGCCAGAGAGAGGGGACACAAAACAGTGAAAATAAGGCTCACCTTCCCGTGCGTCCGCAAATAGCCACCTTTTCGCCGGCACGTAACGAAAGGTTCAAATCGTCAAGGACCAGTTGTATGCCGTCGCTTCTGCGCTTGACACCTTTCTCGTCCTGGCTGGAAGACTGCTGTAAATCGGTGTCCGATACATCACTGGGGGGGTTAGCACGAAAAATATATGCCAAAAGGTGGAGAGGGGATAAGGAGAACGCACTCGTAAGTCGCAGACACTCCGTGGATAACAACTTCTCCGCGGTTGGGCCACGTAGCCGGTAGACTGTCACGGTCCATGGGCTCGTCGTGGACCGACTCTGACGTGACGGTCTCGCTCAGAGACTTGAGGCGGCTGACGGCACCAATGGACGTTTCCAGTGTCGTGTAGGAAATAATCAGCCAGCCAATCAGCTCACCAAGGCTCATGAGCGAAATCAGGCTGGCACCTGTGAAGCCGGCACCGGAGCGCAGCTGTGTAGCTAGTGTAATGATGACAATGGCCAAAACGCCCACCACGATGCGCAGCACAAAAGTCAGCCACTGCTGGATCATGGCCAACTGGTACATGGGGCGCTGTGACCGATCCACCAGGCGGTTGTTGATGGCTATGCCGGCCGGTATCCAGCCAAAAGCCCGGTACGTGGCCACGCCCTTGATGGTGTCGAGAAAGTGAGTGCTGAGGGTTAGCGACAAAGGCTGAAAAAGATGTCGTGGACAATTCTTACTAGAGTGGACTCTTGGCTTCCAGGTCGAGGAGCCGTAGCTGGCGCGACGTGCGCAGATAGAATTTTTGTATGCCGTAAATCAGCCCGGCCAGGATCGGGTACGAGATGCACAAATAAGGCGAGGCCGTCGCAATGACGGCAGCGCTGCCCAGTACCTCGACCAGGCACGATATCGCGTTGATCATGGCCAAGGGCAGCGACCCGTCAATCAGTGTCATGTCCTGCGAGAAATAGTTGGTGATGATGCCGGCGTCGGTGCTGGTGAAGAAGCGTAGGGGCGCATACACGACCGTCTTGAGCGTCATGCGATGCAGCAGTGATCCCGACCGCGTGATCATGGGCCCAAAGCAGATGGCGGCGCCCACGAGAAGGGTGATGAGACAAAAGGCCTGAAAGAAGCCGTACATGCCCAGGTAGAAGCTGTCGCTGTAGTGGCGGTCTCCGGCGGCGCGTGCACTGTCTTCGGTCCAAAAGTTAAGCCAGATGGTGCCCCAACTGTTCAAAAAGCCAAAGACAAGGTTGCAAAATAAGAAGACGGCCAGCGGAATGGCCCCGAGCATGGAAAAGTAGTACATGTGCACCTTGGAGTCACCCGTTTGTCGGCTAGCCGAACGGGCCGCATCGTCGCCGTTGTCGCCATTGGCCGTCTTTTTGCCGGTCGTCTGTCTGGCCTTGGTCTCGCTGTTGTCGCTCATCTCATCGATCTCGTTGATTTCAGAGGCACCGCCTTGCGTGTCCTTGGGCGGCGCCATCTCCTTGATTCCGAGGCTTTGCACATACTTGCTGTTGGTCTGCAGACTCGCAAACGTGCCCTGCTCTATCACGGTGCCATCAGGCGCCAGAGCCACAATATGGTCGGCCAGCGGTAGATGCCGCACCGAGTGGGTGCACAGCACGGTGGTGGCACGGCGACGCGCACGCAAAATCCCATCCGGTCCAAACACGCGCCGGAAAACCTGCTCCTCCGTGTCATTGTCGAGCCCGCTCAGCACGTCGTCTAGCACTAGCAGGTCCGTAGTAGCGTACAGCGCGCGGGCTAGAGATACCCGCTGCTTTTGCCCGCCGCTCAGCGAGATGCCGTTGCTGCCGATGCGCGTTTTGTCGCCGTCCGGGAAGAGCGCCAGGTCCGGCCGCAGCATGGCCGCATCCACCGCCTCGTCGTACCGCGCCTCGTCCACAATCCCACTGGCCACGACGTCTAGGCCGACAATGTTGTCCCGAATACTGGCATTAGACAAGCAGGGCACCTGGTCGCAAAAGGCCACCTGCCGCCGTCGCCCGTCCGCGGTGCACAGATTCATGCTTACCAGGCCCTGTACCACCGGCGTCTCACCCAACAACATTTTGGAAAACGTCGACTTGCCCGACGCCACCGGGCCCACCACAATGGTCAGCTTCCCGGCAGGCACCACCACGTTGATATCGTTCAAGACCCAGGTTCCGGGGGCCCAGCCGACGTGGGCATTGCGGACAGACATGGCCACAGAGGAAGCAGTTGTGGGATTGCTTGAAAGCTGGTATGCCTCCCCCTTCTCGCTGTCGGTCTTGCTCTTGCAATCGCCCTCTCCCGTCGTCTCGCCTTTGCTCAGCGGCTGGCGATAATCGACACGAGCGTCCTTTTCCAAGAATTCCTGCAGGCGCTCTAGGCAGGCCACGCCGCCCACAACTGACGGCATCATTTGCAGAATTGTGACTAGCGGCGATGTCAGAAGGTTAATGTATGACAGCGACGTGTACACGCGCGTCACCCCCATCGAGCGCAGCGTCAGCGCAAAAGCAAACACGGGCGACAGCATCACCGGCGCGAAACTGAGCATGATGGAAATGCAAAGCATCATGCGGAAATGCCAGCCCACGCGCAGCTCGTCCACACGAAGTTGGTGGATCAGCGCCTCCAGCGGCGCCGCCAGTCCAGAGATCTTGATGTGCTTCATGTGTGTAATGGCGTTGGCTGTCATGCCCACACGCTTTGAGATCCGCTGCATCCACGCCTTTTGCCGCCGGCCCGTTATCTTGACCTGAAACGCCGATGCGGCCGAGCAGCATGCCACCACGACCAGCGGTGCCGCAAAGGCGGCCCCCAGCTGTCTCTCTAGCAGCCAGCACGCCAGGGCCACCTGGATCAAGCTGGCCCAGATCTCATGCAAGCTGTAGATTCCTGTGCGAATGTTTTCCAAATCAGTGCTCATCAACGTCAGCGCCGCCGAGTCGTCCTCCGCACCCAAGGGCACCGAGGTCGTGGCCCGGTAGACTGCGCCCGCCAATGTGCCGCGGAGGATGAAGCCAAAGCGCTCCTTGTAGTACCCGTAAAGCGCGGCCGACAAGGCCGTTCCCCAGTAAATAAGGGCGGCGGCCCCAATCAGCCCGTAGCCGTTGTTCCTTGACTCGTCGCTCTGCAGGTACTCCAGCGCCGCGTTGATGAGAAAAGGCTGGCAGAATTGGAAGCCGCCATAGGCCACTCGCGGCGCCACCGGCAGCAGGATCGGCACGGCCAGCGTCTTTGCCAAAGCCCACACCAGGCCGAAGCGCTTGTGCCCAAAGTTGTATGCACCCTTGCCCTGGCCGTCTGGGATGCATTTGGAATCTTCGCCGCCAGAATCCCCGCCATGCTCCCGATACCGGGCCAGCTTTGCCTCGAGCCGCTCCGTGGTCATAGTCGTGTCCAGGGCAAACAGGTCATCCAGATTGAGCACCTTGCGGAAGCCGAGAAGAAAGAGCGAGTTCAGCCAGGTGAAGGCGCCCAAACCCAGCAGCCCACTGACCTCCTCCGGGCTGTGTGCAGTCGGGTCCCAGTGGACTGTCATAAAGGCCGTCTTGTGCACCGACTCGAGCACAATCAGCACCGCCTTGAAGGCCATGCCCGCCGAGAACAGCCGGCAGTACACGGTCTCGGCGTACCGGCCAGAGTGCGCCAGCCAGAGCGTGCGTGTCTGCGTAATGTCAAACAGGATGGACAACGCCAGGTAGCCCACCAGCAGCATCGACGGTCGAGGCGCGCGGCCATGTTCGAAAAAAGACAGCGCCAGCACGGCCAGAGAGGCGGCAAAAGACAGGGCTGACGCGGCTGCAAACAGGTGCCGGAAGTGGCCGATGGGCGCCGTCGTTAGCACCAGTAAGCCGAGCTGCATGCCGGTCATGGCCGCAATGCAAATCTGAGGGTCAGGAGATGCTCAAAACGCCGGCACCGGCCCGTCCACACCGGCATGGGAAACAGTACACACCAGCTTGGCAGAACGCAGCATCGCGCCTGTCACAATCACCGGCTGCTGCCAGAGGTAGGCCACGCGCGGCAGCGATGCGGCGATGAAGATGCATGCCGGCAGGAGAGATAGAAATATTTGCTCGAATTTGATGGTGAAGTCAAAGTCGCCCCGGCAGCCTTGAACGGTCGGGCCGAACTTGGCATCGTCGCCGCAGCCGGAAAAGTCCATTGCGAGGGCGGCACTGCTTCAACGGTTGAATGGCACGGCTGGAACAGAAGAAAAGACCAGGCAGGTATCCAAGCCTCGCGTATTATATGGCCCTCGTCGTTCAGTCAGCCGTTTCTTATCAACTATACGACCCACGTTCTAGATCTGCTACTGGCCGAGGTACGGGCTCTTGCGCCGGTGCCGTTCTCGTCGTATTAGCATTCGTGGTTGCCTGGGCACTGTCGGAACGCTGTTTCCCCGATCTTACTGTTCCTGTCGATTCACGCCTTCCCCTTCTATGCTAGCAGCAGCCAGACGCAGTGGACCTGCCCCAAGAAGGAAAGCTCGTCTAGAGCTCCTTGTGCCCCATTAAATGTCTTTTGCTTCAGCCTGGTCTCATTGACAAAGGAAATGACATAGTTGAAGGTCATTTAAAGGTTCAATAATTCAACTTATCCTGGCTTTCGTAGTGTAAATATGCGAGAAGGAAGGACCTTGATTTACCCAACTTTTAATGTGGTATCGGATTCTTTGGCTTCCTTGAATTCTCAGCTCGACAACTGTTTCTCTAATCATCGGGCTGTAGAGCGAAAACAGAGTTACAACGTCGCTCTCCTCCCTTTTAACAATGGCAGAGCATCCAGTCATCTTGGCTGGCTAATTCCGTTCATGATCACTCGTTTCGAGGCTCCGGGAGCAAGATGCTAGCTGTGCCCTTTAGTGAGTCTTTGTCTGTTGGAAGAGTGGACTGACCGTAACTCTCCGATGAATAACGCCGCAACGATTGCACGTGCTTTGGCTGCCCCCGGGGCCGGGAGGGAAGGGACAGCGCAGCACAACACGTTCCTGCCCAACAATTTTGTCGGGACCACTTGCATGGGACAACATTGTTCAGGAGATTGCGGCGAAAGGAAAGAGCAAACCACCAGGCGCGTGACCAAGTGCTAAATGCGGTCAGCTTGTTTTAAATAAAGAAGAGACGGTGACGCTGCACGGGCGCATCATCATATCATCACCGCCAGTTGATATCGCCAATCATTACCCGACGTCCAAGGCCAAGCACTTGCCTTTTACCTTCTCCGGCCAAAACGCCTCGTTTCATCTTTCCTATAGCAACTGACAACAAACCTGTCATATATTTTGTTTGCAACTCTTGCTCGACCTGCTCTCAACGTTTTCTCCATTGCCCCAACTTGCCACACCAACTCAGCCATGTGCATCGCTCTCCTCACCACGGCGCACCCCGACTACGCGCTGATTGTTTTGGACAACCGCGACGAATTCATCCTGCGGCCGACATCGCGGCCGCACTGGTGGTCGCCAGAGCCAGAGCCGACACCGGCCGGGGTCTCTGCCCACGCTGGCGGCCGCCCCCAGATCCTCTCTGCTCGCGACCTGCAGCGCGAAGAGCACGGCACCTGGATGGGCGTTTCTCGCTCCGGAAACTTTGCCGTGCTGACAAACTTTCGCGAGTACCCGTCGACGCCCGGCAGCGTGGTCCACCCCGTCCATGGCCAGCGCAGCCGTGGCGGCATGGTGACGGCCTGGCTGGCCGCCGATGAGGCCGAGTCCACGGAGCACTTTGTCGAGCGCTTGCTCCAAGGCCCGGGCGTCGGCGGCGTCGGCGGGTTTTCGCTCATCTGTGGCAAGCTGCGGTTGAGGAGGGCTGCGGGGGCGACCGGGGCGGCCGAATCCACCGAAAATGCAGGCACCGGCATTGCCCCCTTGGCCATTGTCTCCAACCGCGCTGACCACCCAGACCAGGTGCCGTGGATTGCCGGTCACCGCGGCGAGGTCTACGGCCTCTCCAACACCAGGTACGACGACCCCGAAATTTGGCCCAAGGTCAAGGACGGAAAGGAGGCGCTGGCCGCGCTGGTTCTGGAAAGTGCGCGCGAGAAATGGTCAGAAGAATCCCTCCGCGACGCCCTGTTTACCATTCTCGACCGGGAATCAAGCGTCTTGAGCCGGGACTGCTCTCTGGAAGACCAGATCCCCCTGCTGAAGCACTCCATCTTCGTCCCGCCCCTTGGCAACGCCGCCAGCCACGCCGCCATGGACGAGGCCACGGCCGCCGGCCCGCGCGCCTGTCTATGCACGGCCGAAGCCATTGACAGCGCTACCATGCTTGCGGAAGAGGCACAGCAAAAGCAGAAGCAGCCGGACGCCGTGGCCCCGCCAATAAACGGATTCATGACCGGCCTCTACGGCACGCAGCGACAGACCCTTTTGCTCGTCGACTGGGACGGCAATGTGTCTTTTACCGAGCGCGCGCTCTGGGACGCCAATGGTAACCCCATACCGCGTGGCCAGGGGGACGTGCACTTCAACTTCCACATTGACGGGTGGGAAGACGAGGCTCCCGCAGAGATGGGGCAGTTGGCGAGCAAGACTGTCAACGGTGTGAATGGTGTGATCGGAACCGCTGTAGAGACAGCGGTGCAAGCATAGCGAGGCATGGTAAGGAGTGTGTGCGCCTCTCTATACATTGCACGGCTTTTGTCAATGGCAGTGAGAAGCCGATAATTTGCTTGACATTTCTATTCTTTTTTGTCTTTTTATCATGAGCAAATGGGATACGCATGTGGACATTTGGGGCATGACTGCCGGATAGGAGAGTTTTTCATTTTTTGCATCTGGAAAAGGCCTTCATGTAGGGAGGGAAGAAACTGACGAAACGGGGAATGAAATCAATGGGAATGGAAAAGGAAAAAGGAAAATAATACTAAAATATAAAAACATTAAAAAAATCAAAGCAAGAAAGTTGGCAAGCATACGAGTCAAGAAATCGTGGCTTGTTTTCTCGTATTATTGCGGTCCCTTCCAGCAGCAAAAGACATGCTCATGGCTCGCGCATGTACTTTGCTCGTCGATGTCGCCATGGCTATCCCGGCGGTGGCAGATATGTCCCTCCGGGCCTCTTGTTGGCCCTCCTGATTGTTCTTTTGTGTGCCACTGCCGCCGTCGCTGAAGAGCCTCCTTGCCGCAAACCCTAAATCACCGGACAGGATTCCGCCACGATATGTCCTGGCTTTAGCGGTGGTAGCGGCAGCGCCCGGGGCTGACGGCAAGGCCGTGCCTGTTTTCATCTTGTAGTCGAGCTGCCGCCGGAACACCTGTAGACTTTGACGAGCTTCATCGGCGGCACACATGGCCTCCAAATGGGCAAAGACACGCCGTGTCCGGTCCCGGTCATCCAGCAGCCGTTCGGCGTCTTCCATCATGGCCTTCCGTTTCCATGGACTCATTATTCCGAGGCTGTCGCGACTGCCACCACCGCCGCTCCTCAAGGATGACCAGAACGGGGTAAACCGGCCTCCCCCTCCTATGCACAGCGGACCAGTCAGAGCAGAGTCATCCAGTGCGTAGGCTGGCGGCAGTGACCGCGAAACCATGCGGCGTCTTGATGCGGCAGCAGTGACAGAGTTCGCGGCCGGGCCCCCACGGAACCGACCATTGTACGCGCCAATGATCAGATCCATGTTATCCTGGCAAAGGAGCTCACCGAGGAACCGGTCCTGGAGCGCGACGTAGCGGCCTGCCCAAAAGGCAGCCGGCTGGGCCGCATAGACGAAGCCACGGCCGGTGTCGTCTTGGAGTGGAACATAAGAGACTTGTTGTTCCTTGAGGGCCCCGATCTCTGTATAGACGGCTTCTGTCTCACAGATTACTGGGGCCATGCATGGGGGGTCTTCGCCGGCATGGCCGACATGGCCGTCAGGGTCGCCGCTGATGTCGTATCTCGGCCCATCTCTGACTTGCCGATTCTTTAAGAGACCCCTGCTGATGCTGGCACCCCGAGGGCTATGAAGCTGGGGTGCCGTTGCCGACAGTGTGAGCTTTCGCCGTTGGCATGGTCTGGGGATCGAGCAAGCCCCGGCCGTGGCCGCAAGTCCATGGATATCATTACTACTGCCTTTGCCGTGGCCGCCACCTTCTTCCGGAATGCTAGAAGTCGATCTGGGAATACGGCTTCGCACTCTCGAAATAGCAAGATAATAGTGTGTATGGTGGATGTCTGGTGTAAAGAGTCGATTCTGTAGCTGGATGGCCTTGGCGATTGGCAGCCCTGTGGGGAGCGGCGTATCTGGTCGTTCCATCTAGTCTTGAGGGGGGCCGGAGGCTGGCTCTGCTTGTGTTTCTGTGAATTGTAATGATATTAAACAAACCGAAGTACAAAATGCAGTCGTAAAAGGCATCAAGTCTCTAATTCAAATATAGAAGGAGCGACCAGGAGACTTTCCATGGCCGCAACACCCCTTCTTGGGAGAACAACATTAGTAATACTTTCGGTAATGCTTGGCTTCCATCTCTTCCCTTTCTTAAATCTATCAGCATACATCGAAGCTCAATTGACGGATACCTTCAAGACAGCTTCATATCTCAGAAACTAGGGCACTCCCAGAATACTACTGTCCAAGTTTAAACTCTCATCAAAGTTTGGTCAGTAATGTGACAAGAAAATCACACATGGCGTTACTTTTATATATCTGCCACCTAATCACAGAAGACAGCTCAGACGGTCCGGCATATTGTGATTAGCTACTTTTAGCTTTCCGGAATTGACGCCCTAGAAGCTATTGGTGAGTTTCTGTGGCAGGAATACGATTCCGGCAATCCAAGAAGGGGTCAGGAGAGAGTGGTGACCGTGGCGAGACAGCCCTGCTGCAATCGTGGCCACTATAGACTGCAATATGGTCTCTGCCTGTTCTAGCGAGCAGCAGCGGACGATTATCAAAATTCTGCCTACTTTGAAGCACGAGCTTAAATTCTATTCATGATTTAATCCAAGAAGGGAGAGTTCTTAGGTTCAGAGCTGCCGCTGTCACGCACCTATACAGCTCCCATCCAATGCACTTTGTAAGTGATAAAAGTGCCAAGATCAATATCATTTCCCAGACGCCAACAGCCGGCCCTTGTCCGGCAAACCGTAAAATTCATATCCCAACATCGCCGACCATTGAGAGGCAACATAATGTACACACCGTATACCCACCGTTTCCGACTTCCAGTCTTCTCCCCCTTGTTCACGCTTGGTCGGCCTTTTTGCGCGCCTTTAGGTATGTCACCAGCTGCTCGTGGCGCGTGACAAAGAAATGCCGCTTCTTGTCGTTGCGGAACACCAGCACGCCAATCTCGTCGGCGTACTGGGCCAGCATCTCGTACTCCTTGACCGTCTCAAAGTCCTTGAACAAGAAGCCCTTGTACGACTTCATCCGCTCATTCTCCAGTTCCCAGAGGCGGATCTGGTCGACCACTGTCGGCGGCAGCACCGGCCGATGATGCGACGCCGCATACTTGTGCATCTGTTCGTGCGCATTGGCCGCCAGGTAGCTAATGATCTGGTCGGACGTGATGCCGTACGAGATGGCGCGCCGGATCGAGTCGCGCGTCAGCTTGCCGGCCACCATGCCGGGGAAGCGCTGGTTCAGCTTGGAAAAGAGAGCCAGCACGGCGATCTGCAGTGGCGACGTGGTGTAGGCGTACATGCGGAAATTGGTCTCGAGGATGATGCTGCCGCTGGCTTCGGCAGCGGTCGAGCTGTTGGCGCCGCTGCCGCTGCCGGCGCCGGGCAGTCCAGAGGCCGCGGCGGTGTCGGCCGCCGCCGCCGCCGCAAAGCCGGAGCTGACACTGCGCAGGGCCGTGTCGCCGCTGCTGGTCAGCGTCGTGGCCAGACGCGTGGGGAAGTACTGCGACGTGCGCTCGTGCGAGGGGATGTAGATGAGGCCAAAGTCCATGAGTGACGGCAGCATATTGCGACGGGGCTCGGTCAGCGCGTTGGTGTCGTAGGCGCGGCCGAGTTCGAGCGTCGAGAGCATAAAGAGGAAGCTCAGCATGTCGACGCTATCGACGGCCGGGTTTTGGCTGCCTGCGTGGGCCTGGCCTTGGCTCTGGTGGTGTGCGTCGACGGCCTTGAGCCACTGCAACAGCAGCGTCCAGACCTGAGCATTGGCGGCCTGTAGCAAAAAGGTGAAGCCCGTCTGCGTGATGCCAATGCCGCCCGGCATGCCGAGGCGCGACTCGACCAGGCCGCCGGCTCGCAGCAACTCCTTGACCGTCTTTTGCGGGCCCGACGACTCGTGGCCGGCAGCGGGCAGACCGACGCTGTTGACGACATAGTACAAAATGTCCTCCCATTTGCGGCGGGCAAAGCGGTCGAGAAAGGCAATATCAATCTCGGCCGAAACGGGCTTCTTGCTGGGCACGCCAAAGCTGTTTTGGCTGCCGCCGCCCTCGAGCGCGAGCCGAAACGAGTGCTTAAAGTTGGCCGTCAGCATAATCTCCTGCGGCTTGTCGCGCACGGCGGCCGAGATCTGCACAATGTGCAGCAGACGCAGCATCGCCAGCGCCGCGTCCTTTTGGCGCTTCTGCTCCGGCACAACCATGGTGTCGAGCGTGTCGAGCAGCAGCGGCCCCTCGAGGTACAGCAACATGCGCACAAAGCTCTTGGCCAGCGGCGACAGCATGCGCCGGAAAATGGCCAGCGTCGTCGACGGCTGCTGGTACAGCCGCCGGAAACTCGTGCCCTGCAGCCGCTCGAGGTAGTCGGACAGCGTCAGCGCCACCGTCGGGCTGCCCGCCATTTTGTCGACTTCTCTCTGCTTTTGTCTCCTTGTTCTTCTCGTTTCCCTTTATCCTTTAGCGGCCCTCCCCCGCGAGGGCGGCGCGGTCGTGGATGCAACCGCAAGCTCTCTGTGCAGCTGCTCGGCTCGTCCAAAGTAGTAGCCGATCGGGTGCTGGATGTTGCCCTGTCTGATGCTTGGTGGAAGTCGAAATGTAATGTTTGCTGGTTTTTGGGGGAAGCTTTCGAGCTATTATTATGGAGCCCGCTAACTACGGGAGTGCACTACAACGTAACTCGCCTCGTGGGGGCTTCGGGGCGGAACATTAGCGGTTCCAGCGCCGTCTCCATCGCCCATTGTTCCCCGCTATCCTTATTGGTCCAGCCGAGGACAGCCTTGGCTCGCCAAACACCGGCCAGCCGGCCCTGTCCTTTTACCGTAACGGCGTCTATGAGAAACAGCCACAAACGACTGTCGCCATGGCATCTGTAAAGCTCACGCCCACCAAATTTGTTCGCGCCGTAAGTGCTGCCGTTTGGAACAATGGCTAAAGGCAAAGAAAGAAGGCAACAGGTAGTATAAGCTGACACGGTTTCAATGGCAGGTCTTTAAAGACTTTCTGGCCCAGTCTGGCCTTGAGCCACGGTTTGTCTCCTGCCTGTGATGAGTTGCTCCCAAGTGTGGTCATTGGGTTGAGTGTGTGTTAACGTGGCTGTGGCTTTCTCAAGACTATTTGCCAATCATGTTAGTATCTGTTGTGACCTTGTCTGGCTTCTGGCTGACAGTGCTGGCAGATGAGAATCACGCATGCTGCGGCCGGAAAGGTGGATTTCGAGCTCGACATTGCGCCACACCACACCGTAAGAGACCTTTTGCCTTGATCGTGGGGCGGCATCGCTGACAAGACGACGGAACCTAGAACCGGTTGAAAATCATCCACGGAGGTACCATTGCCAGCATCGTGGACCTTGGCGGGTCATTGGCTGTGGCGTCTCATGGGCTCTTTGCCACCGGTGTCTCTACAGATTTGAATGGTAAGGATGGATTTATTCTTTGGTATATTGTTTGTCTGGCTGACGGCCGGTAAAGTTACTTATTTGAGCAGCGGCGGCGCTGTAGGCGAAAAGCTCAAAATCAGTGCTGTTTGCGACAGAAGTAAGTCTTTTCACTCCTTCTTCGTCCCGTCTGGCTTGGCCAGCAGTACTGACAGAGGACACAGTTGGCAAGACGCTGGCATACACCACCGTCACATTCCACAACCAAAAGGGAGAGCTTTCTGCCAGGGGAAGCCACACCAAGTAAGAAACCGATGGCGGTCGCATCACGCTGTCATTGCCAGGGTCACTAACACGGATGCCATTAGATTCATTGCCAAAGCCTGGGGTAAGGACGAGCCCTACACGGCAAAGATGGACCTTGTGGAGGGCGAGGACGAGAGCAAGGCCGAGTAGCGATAGATTGGATGGGCACAAGTAGACCACACAATAGAATCAAAGCTTGCTTGGAATCTACACTTCATTATACAGCCATATCATCTTGTGCTTGCCGCTACGTCTTATGTGGCCGGTGGAAGTCCATACTGGCCTGGCCTGGACGAGACCACGTCGGGATAGTATCTGATGGGGACCGCGACGAGAGCCAAATCACCTGCGGGCGGTGTTGCTGGCTCCATCCACGATTGAAAGGTCACCCAGAGGCCAGCCTTCTTGTAAGTGAAGATGACGGCGAGAAGCAGGGAGGCACCCAGTTTGGTCCAGTACGACAAGACTGGGTCGGCCAGAAAGAAGCTGTCGGGTAGAGTGGTGACCGAGTGTAGAAACCAGATGGCCTGGTAGACAATGTGCCAGGTAAAGTGGATGAAGAAGAGCACAGTAGCGAGAAGAAATAAAAAGGCCGTCTGCAACATACAGTCAGAGCAAGGTTCTTTCTGCGCTCGCTGCTTTTGGGGACAGACTCACTTTATGCATCACTGCTGCCTGGTGGGACTTGCACGCAATAAACCCGCCAAAGCCCACCAGCGCCAGCGAAGCGGCCAGGCCCAGGGCGTCAAAGGTGGCGGAAAGCCTGTTGACAGTGGCCACACGGCTGTTGTAACTGGCAATGACACGTGCTTCATCGCCAAGACTACTGGCCGGACCGTGGCTGTATACACAATATACAAAGAAGCCGAACTGGGCCATGGCGAGGCTGGCGAGCGGAACGCCCACGCCATAGGCCAGACGGCGGATTTTGTTCCGGGCAATGTCGGGCATCGGAACCTTTTCGCGGTCTAGCACGTACAGGAAGCCAATGCTAGTCTCAGCAATGGCCTGCACAAGAAATACATCTGAACAGTCATGCAGGAGCAGCGCCAACGCGCCGCCCGTGCCTGAAGCCCTGTATAGCACGAGGCCGCTAAAAGGCACCGGGCGTGGGTTCTCTGCCTCATAAATGCAGACACCGCCTATAGCAAGGCCCCTGTGGCAATCAGCTTCCATAGCTGTTGTTTTGTCCCTCTTGCCTTTCTTCTTGGCTGATCTTGGGGGACTCTTACACTGCGAACAACGGCAAAGCCAGTTTCAGCCATATCAAGCCTTGGCGAGCGGGATCAGGACGGCGTTGCGCAAAGACGGCTAGTACTATAGCCAGAAATAGTATAGTTAATGGGTACAGCCGGGCGGAATAGCTAAAAGTATGCGCTACCGTCATCTTTTCATGATAAGCCCACGATGACGGCCCAGCGATATCGTTAGGAAAGTATGAAAAGAAGCCAGACGACAAAAGAAGAAAGCTGCCTTTTAACAGAGCACCGGCTTGCCGGTATCGCAGATCCAAGGCACACTTTGCTGTGTGTACCGGCATCTGCTGTCGCCGCCTTACAACTGCTGCAGTCTGCCTAGGCCAAACTGGGCTACCGAACCCATTTGGCTCTTCGGTAGCCCAAATCGCCTGCTGATGTAGAAGAATTCGGTTTAAAAATACAGCTTAAGAACGAGATATCCCTTTGATCTGCCGATACGCTTAACTGATTTAAGCATATTTAAGCATGAGTTAAAGTGTAGCCAAGCGTTTTGACATCTTGAAAAGCGTCCGTTTTGCTTTACAGAGCTGACCGAGCGCGGTATGGCTACCACGCCCTTTACTAGACAATCTCACGCCCCATTTTTCATATTGGAGCCAGTTTCCTGGTCCTTGATTTTACTTTGTACAATGACGCGGTCAATCTTTTAAACATTACATTTCAACACAGAATTATTCATTGACAAAACTGACTTGCTTTCTGCCATACGTTACAAGACTATCTCCAAGAACCATAGAGCCAAGAACCGTCATAGTCAACTCACAAGAAGTGAAACTGAAAGGATATATGAGAGTGCCTAAACTGCAACTCAGCTCGCTACACAGGCGAAGTACAATACGAGGGACTGTGTTCAAGACAGAAAGTGGACCAATTCCACGTATTAGTCAGAGAGAGAATCAGATGCATCTGAGCTTCGCCGTGGGGCCCCCATAGAAACCCCACTAATGGCTAGTACACTACGTAGTGTACGGCCGAGTTCTTGCCCTGCCGTCAAGCCTTTCTTTTGTTCTTCCCCCAGGGTGACGTCGACGGCAGACTTGGTCGTGGGCCAATCATGACCCGTAGGAGCTACACCGTGAGCAAGCAACTTTTTGCCACTACAGTGTTTTCCGAGCTGAAAAAGCGATGAACAAGTGAAAATCAAGGCTCGGGGTAGCTCGCTTTAGCTTTCTCGTACATCCACTGCTTGTATTCTGTTGACTGTGACGTTGCCGTGAACCATTCCAATATTCATCTCATTACCCATTTTGCTGGTTTTCCTCGACGCTGAACTTGACCTGCAAAGCCTTGCGTGCTGTCTTTGATTTCTCCGACATTATTACCGTTGCTCTTCTTCTCTCCATCATGGCTGGCCGTCCAATCTTTATGGCGACCCATCCGCGGTCCTGCTCAACGGCCTTTGAAAGGGTATTGTCCTCACCGTTTGTCTAGTTTCCACCTCTTCTTTTTCCAGCTCTTCTCACTAACCGGCAGGTTTTCATGACTCGCCGTGACGATTTAGCATGCGCCCATGAGCCCTTTGGCGATGCCTTTTACTACGGCCCTGAGCGTCTCAGCGACCGTTTTGCCGACGACGAAAAAGCCCGCCATCGCAGCGGCTTTGCCAGCACCACTTACAAGGATGTGGTGGATCGCCTCGAGGAGCAGGGACAAGACAAGGTGAGCTGTCGGCAAAAGGACGCTCCCAGAAAAGTAGAGCTGACCATGAATTCCCCCCAAACAGCGTCTGTTTGTCAAGGATATGGCCTACTATATTGTGCCCCCCGAGGGCAAACCGGCCAAGACGGCGCCGTCCCTGCAGTCCAGCACTGCTTCCAAAGTCTCGTCGTCATCGTCTTCGCCCTCACCCCCCAATCCCACGGTTCTTCCTCTCGCGCTCTTGCGTCGCTTCCACTTTGTCTTTCTGATCCGCCACCCGCGCCGCTCTGTGCCGTCCTACTACCGCTGCACCGTCCCGCCGCTGGTCGACGCCACGCAGTTTACGCACTTTATGCCCAGCGAGGCCGGCTACCGCGAGCTGCGCCTCCTGTTTGACTATCTGCGGGCAGAGGGCGTGGTCGGGGATGGCGTCCCGTCAAAGTCCAACTCAAGTCCAGACTCTGATTTGAACGGGCCTGCACCCCGTGTCCAACTTACTGTCATCGAGGCCGACGACCTGCTCGACCGGCCTGCCGAGGCTGTCCAGGCTTTTTGCCGCCATACCGGCCTCACCTACACGCCGGACATGCTAAAGTGGGTGGACGAGGAGAGCCAGCAGCACGCGCGCGAGGCCTTTGCCAAATGGGCCGGCTTCCACAACGACGCGCTCGCCAGCAGCAGTCTGAAGCCGCGGACGCACCACAAAGTAGGCTTCTTTCTCTCTCCTCTCCCCACGCTCTCCTGTCTCTCTTTCTCACCTTGCACAGAAAACTCCCACCGAGGACGAAGAAAACGAGGAGTGGAAAACCAAGTTTGGCGAGCCGGCTCAAAAGGTCATCCGCGACTGTGTCAATGCCAATGTGCCCGATTACGAGTACCTCAAGTCTTTTGCCCTGGAATTTTGAGCTGAAATGCTTCTTTCTTGCCGCCTTTCTTTCTTTTTGTTCTGCTCCTGGAGAAAGCTTCTGCTGAATCAACGTGCGGACTGCTCCTGAAGGAAGTTTCTGCTGAATCAATGTGCAGAAACAATAATGTCCCGTGTTTATCTTATCTTTTTTGTAAGCTGTTTTTCCCGCTATGCTTCCACCGTGCCCTTCAGCGTCGGTATGCCAACGGCATGCGTCACATTGGACGACCACCCCCGGGCGTAATCGCGGTCGTACTCGCCCTCCCAAAAGACCGTGACCGCCTGCAGCCCCTCGCCGCGCGTGCTGTAAAAGTCCTTCTTCTCCTCCGGCTTCCCCTCCTTGCTTGCATCAGCCGGGTCGGCCACGGCGGTGCTGGGCTTTGCCTCGGCCTCGGCCAGGGCCTCTGCCTCGGCCGCCAGCGCTGCCGCCTTCTCCTCTTCCTGCGTCTCCCGCGACAGCCGGATCAGGTTGCCCTGACCTGCACCGGCCAGCACGGCGGCCAGGTCGGCAATGCTGTTGGCGCGCTGGTCGTTGAGTGCGGCGCCGCGCTCCTTGCGGTCCATCTTGTACAGCTCAGGTGCCTGGGCGCCCCAGGAGAGCTCGTGCAGTCGCCGGAACTCGCGCAGCTTCTGGAACACCGACTGGCCCACCTTGCCCGCGCCCTTCTCGAACTGGACCAGCGCCATGGGCTTCCAGTAGTCCTTGCGGATCTTGGCCGGCTTGGTCTTCTTGCCGTTGAACGGTAACTGTTTCAGTGCGCGGTTGTTCTAGGAGGTGTCAGTCCATGCACAAGACCAGAAGGGAGAGATCAGGCAGGAGCAAGATCAGTGGGGGGGAAGGAGCAGATCTCACCCGCAGCACCGGCGAGTGCGAGTACACAATCTGCTTCGTCAGGATGTGGTCAAAAATCCAGATCTGCTCGCCGTGGCCCGGTGGAAACCGCGTGAGTTCGGGCTGCGGCTTGCGGTATCGCCGGTAGGTCGAGGATGCCCGCACGCCGGCTGCCCGGATGGCCGCGGCCGGGGATAAAACAGCGCCCATGGCCATCTGGCAGAAGCCACGGTGTGAGGGCAAGCCGTTCATGGTGTTGCGGCGGAATGCGTATCGTTTCGTCGACTCCAAAGCCTGGGAGAAATGGATGCAGGAGTTAAAAATTAAGAATATCGCGAGTCACGTGAAGAAGTGCACGTGATACTTTTATCGCTGCTCGTACGTCACGTGAACGGTTTTGTGACTAGTAAAGACGCGTTGAGGACCGATCAAGTTAGCCTTACGCGCCTGGCGAGAGCACGGCCAGAAAAGTCTGGACGGGCCCCATTTCTATGCCAAGATCGGATCGACGGGGCCGCTGGTTCGGGCTCGGGCGTCCATGGCAGAAAGCAAAGACATGTTCACTTTCTTACTGTCGGCGACGGCCATGGACAATCACGTCTGCTGTTTTGTGGGTGATGGCTGTTGACGTTTACAGCGTTCCAAGCATTTTCGCGTCTGACTGTCTAGATTCCGCTGATTTGTGGGCCGCTGTCGACCGGCGAGAAACAAGGCGGTCGCACCTACCACAACTCTGCAATAAGCATTTTGTACCCGACGCCCAAGGCAGCATTACAGGTACGGAATACTAATGCAGGTGTGCCAAAGAAGAAAGAACACTCTGCACGTGCGACGCAAAACGCGGAAACGAGCTGCTAATGCAAACAACGGACTCGGAAGGAGCCACCCTGCGGCAGCTGGCGGATCTCCACGCGTACGAGTGCTCCGTACACTGCCCAAAGCCGGGCGCAACGCTTTTGTCGTGTCGCTCTTGCCAGGGGCAGTGTATCGACACCGTCCGGGCTTACGTTGGGAGGCAGGTGCAAAGGCGGCGCACAGCCCGAAACAAAGAGAGGGAGAGAAGGAAACGGCAAAAAAGGAAAGCACGTTACGTTTTAATCCAGTAAAGGCAGTCGCCATGCGAGAAAGAAAAGGTGAGGGGAGATCCCGCTAATTATTTTTGTGGCGGCGCCGATTTGGGGGAAAAAAGCAAACGTTGAAAAAAAGGGAAAAATGAAAGCGACGTATAAAAAATTAAATGATACAAGCCTACTATTAGTTGGAAGGCCGTGCGCGGCCCACTCGGGTTGGTTAGGGGAGACAGCAACGACGAACGTGTATAAAAATACGCATTGTCATATAGACCGCCGCCCGCCCACTCTTTTTTCTTGTCACCTCCGCCTGTCTGCGTGTAACGCCTTAGTGGCCACCAACTCATAGTCACAGCATAGGAGCCTGTACTGAAGCACTACAGCACACACTACAGCGCATGAACAGCACCACATCACTACGCTACAGCGCCACAGCACCAACACCGCACCCAAGCACTACACCCAAAGCACAACTACCGCCCTGCCGCTCTGCCGGGCAGCTCCCGCAAAACATCGCGCACTAGTGAAATCACCTATAGAAGCAGCTCGACCTGCAGCCTTTGCAGCCGCCGCTACCTTTGCCGCTCCTGCTGTCCTCACCACTTGCCTTGTTATCTATATATTTAATTCGCCTTTTCCGCCCTTTTCCGCCGTCGCGCTGTCTCTCACGTCTTACGCCGACTCGGGGCTTTCCCGAGCCCTCGATCCCTCCGCCCGGGGCATTGCGGCACTCTTCATCGTAAGTACAGCTCATCTCACTCAGCCAGTTTCGTCCATTTCTTCACAGCCTTCACATCTCCAAATCAGCCCAGAAGCGCTTTCACGGACAACACGCGTTGCACGATGCACCTTTTCTTGGTCGCTTGCATCTGCTCCATCTTCGTCTTACACAGGCCGCCCGTGTGCCTTGATTGCGCGAAATCTTTATCTGCGTATCTGCCTTCTTGTTGGACAGATCATCGGCCTCGCACTTTGGCCTCATCTCCACATTGCGTTTCCGTCTTGTTTCTCGTCACTTTCCTTTTCTGGTCGTTGTGCCCATCTCGGCAGCCTGTCGAATCTGTCCGGAATGCTGCAGCATGTTTTGGTTGCTAACTTCACAACCTGCTGCCTTAGACCTCCTCTCACTAGATCTATGAAATCTAGCATCTCATTGGCCGTTGCCTGTGCTGCGCTTGAAGATGCAAGATGGCGTCAAGGTAGGTCACGTGCGGAACTATTTACCTATTTACCCCATATTATACCCCTGCTAACATCCATAGACTTGATCGATTAGTCACGTGAGTATAATAAGTACCGGTAGCTTTCCCAGGTCATTGGTGTTGATAGCTGCTGACTTTTTCCGACAGCATTCTCGAGACAGGCAGTACTCGCCTGATCCGGGATACGGCTGTGAACCAACTTGCCGACTGGCAAAAGCAACACCCAGAGGAGCTCTTCAACCTTCTCGGCCGAGTGGTCCCCTACCTCCGGCACAAGGATTGGGAGACGAGAAGTACGGCGGCCAAGGCGCTCGGAAAAATCATTGAGAATGCTGAGTTGTACGACCCTAATGCTGGCGAAGAGGTCGTCAAGGCAGACGCGGCGCTGCCAAAAGAAGAGCCGGGCGCACCGGCCGGGAAACCGACGGACGATGTGATGAAAATCGATCCCGTCAAGAAAGAAGAGGCTAAAGAAAAGGAATCCATCTTCGCCTCCGACGAGTTTTACAACCTGGATACCCTGGACATCAACTCGGTTCTGCGATATGGCCGGGAACTTCTCCGAGGCGGTAATGTCGACTTGGCCTTGGCCGCATTGAATCCGTCCGAGCGGCTCGCCCACCAAAAACGGACCCTTAATGGCCGATTGGGCCTTTTGGGGCGCGTTTTTGAGGATGAAGAGATGCCTATCCCATTAGAAGCCATCCATAGTGTCAACAGTGCCAACAACGGCCACGGCCACGGCTTTGGCGATGGCAGCAACAGTCCGGCCGCAGCGCCCGATTTGGCCAACGCGAACGGGTCTGGCCGGCGTGACGGGGGCGACGCCTATGGCTCGGCGCCGGGCACGACAGGCTCAACAACGTCACATCTGGCGGACGAGTCTGGGCTCAGCTCGCGGCAGCTGAATGTGCTGAAGCGCAAGCGGAAACGCGAACTGCAAAAGGCGGCGCAAGGAAAGAGCGGCTTTGGCGACCTGTCTATCCGGCGCGGCCTGGCGTCCAGCTCGGATGGGGCAGGAGACGATGTATCAGCCGCCACCATGGACACCGACGGCAGCAAAAAGAACGGCGGCGGCAAGGTCTCCGAGTTCTTCACGCTGGACCGGCCGACCGATGTCGACGAGGACACCAAGGTGGTCTCCGAATTCAAAGGACCGGTGCTGCCTATCAAGTCGGAAATCGAGGTGGAGGAGAAGTTGGAGGGCATGGAGTGGCCGTACGATCGGCTGTGCGAGTTCCTCAAGGTCGATCTCTTCGACCCGCACTGGGAGACACGCCACGGGGCAGCTATGGGCCTTCGCGAAGTCGTGCGTGTCCATGGCGCCGGCGCCGGTCGCGAGATGGGGAGGACTCGCAGCGACAACGACGACGCCAACCGCAAGTGGCTCAACGACCTGGCCTGTCGCCTCTGCTGCGTGCTGGTCCTCGACCGCTTCACCGACTTCAGTTCCGACACCTCGGTGGCGCCCATCCGCGAGACCGTCGGCCAAACGCTCGGCGCCGTGTTGTTCCATGTGCCGGCCTCGTCCGTCCACTCCATCTACCGCATACTGTACCGACTGGTGCTGCAGGACGACCTGGAGCTGGATCGCCACGTCTGGGCCGTCTGCCACGGCGGCATGGTTGGTCTGCGCTATGTGGTGGCGGTGCGCAAAGACGTGCTGCTCCAGGACGGGGAGATGATTGACGGCGTAACTCGTGCCGTCATGAAGGGCCTGGCCGACAGCGATGACGATGTCCGCTCGGTCAGCGCGGCCACTCTGATTCCCATGGCCAAAGAGTTTGTCACGATGCGGCCCAACGCGCTCGACGGACTGATCAACATTGTGTGGGAAAGCCTCTCCAGCCTGGGCGACGATCTCAGTGCATCGACGGGCAAGATTATGGACCTGCTGGCCATCCTCTGTGGCTTCCCGCAGGTGCTGGAGGCGATGAAGGTGTCGGCCGCCCAGGACGAGGAGCGGTCCTTTACGCTGCTGGTGCCGCGGCTGTATCCCTTCTTGCGCCACACCATAACGTCGGTGCGGCTGGCCGTGCTCAAAGCGCTGAGCACATTTGTGCAGATCGGCAAGGAGACGGCCCAGGGCTGGCTCAACGGCCGCATTCTGCGACTGGTGTTCCAGAACATTGTGGTGGAGCGGGACCGGGAGACGCTGAACGCTTCCCTCACGCTCTGGACGGCGCTGGTGCGATTCCTGGCCGACTCCGACCCGGCGCTGCTGGCCTCCGAGTTCGGCGCCCACGTCGAGGCCATGATGGAACTGACGCTCCATCCGATTGGCGTGTCGCGAAACCCGATCCCGATGAAGCCCAGCCTCTTCATCAAGCCGTCGGGTGGGGTTCTGGCGACACCGGCGTCATGGGGCCTGGCGGCCTTGTCCGGCGCTTCTTCGCGAAAGGCCGTTTCGCCCACGGAGTCGACCGGCGAACGCGCGGTCAAACGGCGGAGGAAGTCGGCGCGCACCGACGACACGGCGTCCATGTCTTCGATGCCATCGGCCGGCTCTTCGCACGACGTGGACGGGGCCATGATCCAGGGCGACGTGGACATTGTGGGCGTGGACGTCATGGTGCGGTCGCGGCTGTCGGCGGCCAAGGCCATGGGCCTGGCCATGTCACTGGTGCCGACGGCGGAGCTCGCGGTGTACGACGGCAGCATTCTGCCGGCCCTGCACTCGTCGTACTCGACGACGCAGCTGATGGGCTGCGTCATCATTGAAGAGTATGCCAAGAACTGCCGCGACGCCACGGACGGCCAGCGCTTTGTGGAGCCGCTACAGAAAATGGTGGAGGCGGCGCGGCCGTCGCACTACAGCGACCTGGTCAGCTCCATCCAGCGGGCGCGGGCACAGTGTGCACAGCTCATCTACATGTTCCGCGACCACGGCAAGGTGTCGGACAGCCGGCTGCCGCGGCTGGCGCCGCTGTGCCAGGGCGAGCCGGCAGCGGGCCCCGAGGCCTTTTCGATTGCGCACGCGGAACGGGTCATCTCGGACGACTTTGAGAAGCTTGGGCGGCTAATGGCACCAGGCCAGCGACTGATTGCCAGCCAGCACCTGGCCGAAGCGCGCAACACGGCGGCCGAGGCGATCGAGGAGGCCAAGCTGGTCAAGGAGAAACGCGACATCCGGATCCGCGCGGCGGCAGCCTGTGGCCTGGTGGCGATGAAGATCCTGCCCAAGAAGCCGAGCCCGCTGATAAAGGCGGTCATGGACAGCATTAAGACGGAGGAGAACCAGGACCTGCAGAGCCGTTCGGCGGCGACGATTGCGCGGCTGGTGCAGCTGTTTACGGAGACGGGGCGGCGCGGGCCAGCCGACAAGGTGGTGGCCAACCTGGTCAAGTTTTCGTGCGTGGAGATTGCGGAAACGCCCGAGTTCCCGGTGCACGCCAGCAAGCGCAACTTTATTCTGTCGATGCACAAGGAGGAGGAGCACGTGGACCACGCGGACGCGGCCAAATGGGCCAAGGAGGCAAAGGCGGCGCGGGTGACGCGGCGCGGTGCCAAGGAATCGCTCGAGACGCTGTCGCGCATCTTTGGCTCGGCCATCTTGCAGAGCGTGCCGAGTCTGCGCACGTTTATGGAGGAGCCGCTGCGCAAGGCGTTTGCGGGCGAGCAGCTGCCGGCTGAGGCGTTTGACGCGGAGCAGACGTTTGGGCAGGAGATTGTGGACGCCATGTCGGTGATCCGGTCGCTGACGCCGACGTTTGACGCGGCCATCCATCCGTTTGTCATGGACATTGTGCCGCTAATCATCAAGGCGCTGCACTCGGAGCTGTCAGTGTTCCGGTACATGGCGGCCAAGTGTCTGGCCACGGTCTGCAGCGTGATCACGGTGGAGGGCATGACGGCGCTGGTCAAGCAGGTGCTGCCGTCGATCAACAACCCGGTGGACCTGCACTTCCGGCAGGGCGCAATCGAGGTGATTTACCACCTGATCGCGGTGATGGGCGACGGCATCCTGCCGTATGTGATTTTCCTGATTGTGCCGGTGCTGGGGCGCATGAGCGACTCGGACAATGAGGTGCGGCTGATTGCGACCACATCGTTTGCCACGTTGGTGAAGCTGGTGCCGCTCGAGGCGGGCATTCCGGATCCGCCGGGCCTGTCGCAGGAGCTGCTGGCAGGGCGCGACCGCGAGCGGACGTTTATCTCGCAGCTGCTGGACCCGAAGAAGATTGAGCCGTTCCACATACCAGTAGCCATCAAGGCGGAGCTGCGGTCGTACCAGCAAGAGGGCGTTAACTGGCTGCACTTTCTCAACAAGTACCACCTGCACGGCATCCTGTGCGACGACATGGGCCTGGGCAAGACGCTGCAGACGCTCTGCATTGTGGCGAGCGACCACCACCAGCGGGCGGAGGCGTTTGCTAAGACGGGGGCGGCGGACGTGCGGCGGCTGCCGTCGTTGGTGGTGTGCCCGCCGACGCTGTCGGGTCACTGGGCGCAGGAGATCCGCACGTACGCGCCGTTCCTCAGCGTGATGGCGTACGTGGGCACGCCGGCGGACCGCAAGACAATGAAGGACAGCCTGGGCACGACGGACATTGTGATCACGTCGTACGACGTGTGCCGCAACGACGTGGAGGTGCTGGTGACGCACAACTGGAACTACGTGGTGCTGGACGAGGGCCACCTGATCAAGAACCCGCGGACCAAGATCAGCATGGCGGTCAAGAAGTTGGCGAGCAACCACCGGCTGATCCTGACGGGCACTCCGATCCAGAACAACGTGCTGGAGCTGTGGTCGCTGTTTGACTTTCTGATGCCGGGGTTCCTGGGGGCGGAGCGGGTGTTTATGGACCGGTTCGCCAAGCCGATTGCGGCCAGCCGGTTCAGCAAGGCGTCGTCCAAAGAGCAGGAGGCGGGCGCGCTGGCGATCGAGGCGCTGCATAAGCAGGTGCTGCCGTTTTTGCTGCGGCGGCTGAAGGAGGAGGTGCTGGAGGACCTGCCGCCCAAGATTTTGCAGAACTACTACTGCGACCTGAGCGAGCTGCAGAAGAAGCTGTTTGACGACTTTACGCGGCGCGAAGCGAAGAAGATTACCGAGGAAGCCGGGCGCGATGACAAGGACGCGAAGCAGCACATTTTCCAGGCGCTGCAGTACATGCGCAAGCTGTGCAACTCGCCGGCGCTGGTGATGCGGCCGGGCCATCGGATGTACGACGACACACAACGGCTGCTGGCGCGGCAGGGGTCGAGCATCGAGGACCCGCACCACGCGCCGAAGCTGACGGCGCTGCGCGACCTGCTGGTGGACTGCGGCATTGGCGTGGACGGCGACGGCGAGGGCGGCAGTGGCGGGCCGAGCGCCAACGACGCACTGTACCAGCCGATCAAGCCTCACCGGGCACTGATCTTTTGCCAGATGAAGGAGATGCTGGATATGGTGCAGAACACGGTGCTGAAGCGCATGCTGCCGTCGGTGACGTACCTGCGGTTGGACGGGTCGGTGGAGGCGAACCGGCGGCAAGACATTGTCAACACGTTCAATAGCGACCCGTCATACGACGTGCTGCTGCTGACGACGAGCGTGGGCGGGCTGGGCCTGAACCTGACGGGCGCAGACACGGTCATCTTTGTGGAGCACGACTGGAACCCGCAGCGCGACCTGCAGGCCATGGACCGAGCGCATCGCATTGGGCAGAAAAAGGTGGTCAACGTGTACCGGCTGATTACGCGCGGTACGCTGGAGGAGAAGATTTTGAGCCTGCAGCGGTTCAAGATCGACGTTGCGTCGACAGTGGTAAACCAGCAGAACGCGGGCCTGGCAACGATGGACACGAATCAGATTCTGGACCTGTTCAGCGTGGACGACGCCGGGCCGAATCTGCTGACAGACGGCGGCGGCGGCAGCGGTGGCGGCGGCGGTGGCGGCGAACGGGAGGAAGACATGGTAGACGTCGAGACCGGCGATGTACGACAACCAGGCAAAAAGGCGGCTTGGCTGGAGGAGCTGGACGAGCTCTGGGACAACCGGCAGTACGAGGAGAGCTTCGACCTAGACGGGTTCTTAAAGACAATGCAGTAGTAGCCGCGGGGCGCAGAGGAATATAAAGATTTGCGGTCCATGACAAGTCGACGTGGACGTGATGCTTGTGATGCTGTAGCGTACCGATGGTGCTTATCGATAAGGTACGTACTATGCCCCTCTTTGGCGGCGCTAGTTCTTCTAGGACCTTCGAGAGCCGCAGCTTCCAACGGCTGGATTTAAGGTCAAGCAAGACGGGCACAAGCAGCGCGAGAACAGCACATGGAGTAAGAATTCTATTCCACGACGATTCACGACGATACACAATTACAGCACAGCCACGACGCAACCAAGATGCCGGTCGACTACAGCAAATGGGTAAGTGAAGAGAAGCGAAGGCTAAGGGAAGATGAGAAGAAGAGAAGAATATGAGAGGCGAAGGCAAAGGGGAAGATTAAAAGACAAAAAGACAAGTAAGAAGAGAAGCAAAGGCGAAATAGACAAAGAAGAAGCAGCTGACACCGCAGGATGCCCTGGAGCTCAGCGATGACTCCGACATCGAGGTGCACCCCAACGTCGACAAGCGGTCTTTCATCCGGGCCAAGCAGAACCAAATCCACATGGAGCGCCAGCAGCGCCGGCACCAAATCCAGGTGCTAAAGTACGAGCGGCAGGTCAACGACGGGCTGTCGCGGCGGGTGGCCGGGCTGCTGGAGGCGCTGCGGGCGCACGCAGACGAGGCGCGGGCGGCGGCGGCATCGGCGGCGAGCGACGCGGACAAGCCCAACAGCGCCGTGGCCGAGGTGGCGTTCCGGGCGCTGATGGAGAGCTCGGCGAAGCTCAAACCCGAGGACGACCGGCCGCCGACGCCGCCGGAGGGGCTCTTCAAGGAGGACAAGGCGAAACAGACCGAGACGTACACGCAAATGCTGGTGGCGCTGCTGGACCAGGTCAACAAGGCGCTGGCCGAGAAGAAGGAGCTGCCGGCCGGGGTGACGCGGTACGACGCCATGGTGACCGAGATTGAGAGCCACCAGACGCGGATCAACGACTTGCAGGGCGAGCTGGTGAAGAAGCTGGCGGAGCTGGAGCACGAGGAGTCGCGCAAGATTACGAGCGACAGCATCCACGACGGCTTCGATCGGTCGTTTGTGAGCAAGGCGACTGATAGCAGCAGCGGCAACGGCAGCGGCAGCGGCGGCAAGGTGGAACTGTTGAACCCCAACTACGCCGCCGCCGCCGCATCCGGGGCGGCGGCGTCCTCGGTGAAAAACGACGACGACGACGGCGAGATCGAGGCGTCGCCCATCGCTCGGCAGTTTGCGGCCATTGCCGTGGGCAACTTCCGCGAGAGCCTGCAGTTTTTGACGCAGCACCCGCAGGTGCTGGCCGAGGCCGAGGAGGAGGCCATTCTGGCGCTGGGCTTTGACGCCGGTCTGGCGGGCCGCGACGCCGACCTGCGGCGCTGCGTGCACCAGGCGGCCATTTTGCAGTTTTGCCGGGCGCTGGGCCGCGACGGCATTGCGCTCTTTTTCAAGCGCATCACGACGCCCGGACACCAGGCGGCCGAGGTCTTTAACAAGGACGTGCAGGAGACGTATGCGCGCATCAAGACGCGCGTCGGCGAGCTGCGGCGGCAGCAGGCGGCCTCGGCCTCGGCGACAGAGGTGGAGCAGATCCAGCTGCACGCCGTGGAGCCGGGCACGGCCATTACCATTCACGTGCCGCCAGCGACGGACACGAGCGCCGAGGGCGTGGCGGCGCGGGCCATTTTTGAGGCTTTTTCGCCCGACATGCAGGCGGCGCTGGAGTCGGGCAGCCTGGACCGCGTCAACGAGGTGCTGGGGCGGCTGCCGGTGGCCGAGGCCGAAGACCTGGTGGAAAAGTTTAACGAGGTGAGTGCGCGTGCGTGTGTGCGTGCCGACAGACAGGGCACCAGCTGACCAGACAGGCGGGCGTGCTGAGCCTCGAAGAAGGCATCATTGACGCCACCACGGACGAGGGCCGGCATCACCTGGAAGAGCTGGGCCGGCTGCCGGCGAGCGGCGAAGCGGCTGACAAGAAGCCGGTATACGACGATCCAGAGTAGGGGCGAGGACATGGCACGGGTGGACGCGTACTGGGCATTTTTTATCTTTTTCTTTATCTTTGTATCTGTTCCTAAAAACAAATTTTTACCTCTGCCGTCGCGGCTATGCGGCCGACTGCTTCTCAAAGCACACGGTGCACACGGCCTGGCCCTGGACGCCGCCAAACTGGAAGCTCGGGTACTGGACGCGGCCGACGGGCACGAGGCGGAACGCGGCGTCGGCCTCGGCGTCGGCACGCCCGCTTCCGCTGCCCCCCATCCAGGCACACAGCTCTGCCTCGGTCCAGTTGCAGCTTGTAATGAGAAACCGCCCGTGCGGCCGCAAGAGCGCCAGCACGCGGCGTCGGTAGATCTCCTCGACGGACTCGCTGTCAGCGCCGCCGCCGCCGCCGCCGTCCGCGGCCGGGCTGTGCCCCAGACTAATGGCGTCAAAGGTGCCCTTGTCCAGCACCAGGTCCCATGACGCGGCTGGCAGCGGCAGGTCGGCCGGCGAGCCCTGCAAGAGATCCCAGACGGCAAACGCAATAGAAGTGTCGTCGCCGTCGTCGGTGGTTTCCCGGGCCAACAACACACTGGCCGGACTGTAGTCGACGCCCAGGAGGACGACGGCCTCGGCCTCGGCCTCTTCCTCTTCTTCTTGGCCCCCCCATTCGCCGTCCATCTCGTCGCGCAACGCCCGCAGGAGCGACCCGTTGCCGCAGCCGAGATCGAGCACGCGGCGCAGCGGTTGGCCCGCCATGGCGGGCCTCAGCGTCTCCTGCACGTAGCGCACCATTTTGGTCTCGGCATCGGCGTCGTCGAACCAAACAGTGCCCGTGTCGGCCGGGTTGGCCGCATGGTTGGCGAGCTCGGTCGCATAGAGGCGGTCCCAGCTGGCGGTCAGCAGGCGGACAAAACGACAGAACAATGGCAACCCCAACTCACTATTCTTTCGTGCCCAGCTCGGACGGCGCCAAGGGAGTAGGCTTTTGGGCCGCCATCATGGATCGAATGGCTGCAATAATGTCGAGAGGAAGTCGGCAGAAAGCGTAGAGAATTAGGGCGGTGAGGGCGGGGCTTTGGCGGCCAACGAATAGGGCCGCGGCCTTGCCAGCCTACTAGCAGAGCCTCCCAGAGACGCGTTTGTGTACAGACTTTTATGCAGTGGTCAGATCATCCGGACTCACGCATGGCACGGCACCCGACTACATAGACTCCTCGTAATACTCGTGCAATCAGGCTAGATACCGCCTCCAGATATAAAACACAGCAAAGAAACTAGCAAAACATTCAAGAAATAAACCACTGCTACTGTCGTAACAATCGTAACCGCCCCATCTTTGTCAAGATCTGTCCGTCTTCGCTACCTCGGCCTCGTTTTCCGCGCCCCAGACTACATCACCCAGACCGGAGCCTTGGCGAGCACCTGGCGGCCGCGCACCTCCACGGCCATGAAGGCTGCAAAGCGCACCTTGGGCATGTCGCCAGACAGGTTGCCTGGAGGTTAGCGGTGTAAAAGAATGAAACAAAAAAACAAAAAAACTCACTTTTATCGCCCTCCTCGCTCTCCTCGGCTGCGGCATCGCCTGCAGCGTCCAGTGGCGGCATGCCCGCCTTCTTTTCAATCTCCATCAGATGCGGCGCCACGTGGTCGAGCGGCATCGGAAAGGTCACGGCCACGTCGCGGCTCTCCATCGGCAGGTTGGCCGCAATGCCGACGGCAAGTTCGACAATCATGCTGGCGCTGCCGTCGACGCCCGACGGCGGTGGGTTGGTCAAGTGCTGGCACAGGTAGCTGACCAGGCTGGCGGTGGCGTCCTGGGTGAAGTCGACGCGGTTGTCGGCGCACTCGGGGCTGGCCAGCACGACCTGCAAGCCCTCGAGCGTGGCCATGCGCCAGCTGACAATTTTCTGGGTGAGTGCGTCGTATTCCTCCTGGCTGCTCAGCTTGCTGTAAGAGAAGCGGCGGATATTGTGCTCAATGCCCTTGAGCTGGCGGCTAAGCTCGGGATCGAGGCCGGGGTGGAAGCACGAGTTGAAGATGCTCTCGACAATCCAGCGGGCAATGACGGCGCGGCCCACGGCAGTCATCTCCTGCTTGCCCGTCTTGAGGGCGTCGGCGCTGGCATAGGGCTTGATCCAAGCCGGAAGCGAGGCCCAGTCCTTGCGGATGTTAAAGGCAAGATTGTTGATGGCGCCGTTGAGTCGGCTGAAGCGCGTGGCGTACTCGCTGTCGTCGAGAGAGGTGCGCGATTGCGACATGCGTTGGTTGGCCAGAGCATTCTGAAGGTGCTCGATTTGCCCGTTAAGCAGGTCAATCTGGCCCTTGCCCTCAAAGTAGAGGCGCTTGACGTTTTTGTATTTGGCAACTGTTGATTAGCGGGGGGGTGAGAGAAAAGAAGAAAAGATCGAAACCCACCCAGATCTTTGAATTGCTTGTCGGCGTCGGACGGAGTGTCGGCAGCCGGCTGAGGGCTGTTGCGTCCCTCCAGCGCGGCCGACGGCGGCAGCGGGCTGAGATTCCCGGCGGCCGAGGCTCCGGCTCCGGCTCCGGCAGCAGCGGCAGCGGCGGCTCCGGCAGCGGCCGAGGTGGTCGAGGCGGTTTGGCTGTGGCGATACGACGGCGGAGGACCGCTGCGATCGCCGAGATCCTGCGACCGGCGAGCAGCGGCCGGCCCTCCGGCTTGCGGCGACATGGCTTGAGAGGATGGCGGCGGCAGTGAAGACGGAGGTGGTTGTGGAGAGTGCAGCTGCTGCGGCAGCGGCTGTTGCTGCTGGTTTTGGGCGACGTGGCCCGCCACAGGCGCCTGTGCTTGCGGTTGCGGCTGAGTCGGCAGCGGCGGTTGGTGTAGCTGCTGTGGCTGCTGTTGCTGCTGCTGCGGCTGTAGCGGCGGGGGCGGGGTTGGCGCCTGCCCTGGGCCCTGCAGTTGTTGCGCTGGAGAATAGTGGGTCGAGTAGTCGTCTGAGTCGCCTGCTGCGGACTCGTGCGAGAACTGGGAAACAGTCTCAGGGCTTTGCTGGGGGTGCTGCAGCGTGCTGGCCGCGTTCAGGCCGCTAACAAAGGCCTGTTGTTGGTACTGCTGCTGCTGCTGCTGCTGTTGTTGCTGCTGTTGCTGCTGTTGCTGCTGTTGCTGCTGTTGCTGCTGTTGCTGCTGTAAAGCGGGGTAAGACCCCTGGGCGTAGCTCTGCTCCGCTAAAGGCGCGCCTAAAGCACCAAAAGACTGCGTATTGCTACCGCGGCGGATCAGATCGCCCGGGCTAAACGAGGCGCCGTCCTCCAAATCTCCCGTTGCCGTGCGCCGGATGGCTGGAGGAGCCGTGTGGAAGTTGTCGTCGTGCGGCGACGACTGGTGGGGCGACTGCTGCGACTGCTGCTGCTGTTGGAGCGGCCAGTCGGGAGGCGGCGGATCGAGAATCGATAGCTGAGATGCGCCGGTGCGCAAAGACGGCGGCGGATGCTGACTGAGGCGCTTCGAGGGGCGGCGGCCGAGTGAGCTGATGCCGCCAGACGCCGGCTGTGACGACTGTTGCGCACTGGAGGATCCCTTGGACCCGTCGGCGTTTCGGCTGGAGTTGCCACCGAGAATGCTCTTAATAATGCTGCGAGTGGACCGGCGTGACTCGTGAGTCGTCAAGGGGGCCGACTGCCGGGAAGAAGCCGGCGGCTGCTGCTGCTGCTGTTGCTGTTGTTGCTGCTGTTGCTGCTGTTGCTGCTGTTGCTGCTGTTGCTGCTGTTGCTGCTGTTGCTGCTGTTGCTGTTGCTGCTGCTGCTGTTGTTGCTGTTGTTGCTGCTGTTGCTGAAGCTGCTGCTGCCGGAGATACAGTTCTTGCGAGTTCAGGTCGTCGACTGAGGCGGCGTGCAGCGCGTTGGTCTGCAGCTGTGCCACCGCCGCGGGAAATCGCTGAGACTGCGAGCGTGAGACCTGGTCCAGGAAGTCGGCGCTGGCCTGTTTGGACGGGCCCAAGGACGACGGCGGCTGCTGCTGCGGCTGCGGTTGCTGTGGCCGCTGTGACCGCCCGTCAAAGCCGGGAGACGCCGAGGGAGACCCGGCTGCAGAACGGGACGCAAGACCGGCCGCAATAGTCGAGGCCGCGGGGTCGTGCTGGGACAGCCCTGCCGGGGACGGGGCAAAGGCCGGTCGGGCGTGGTGCGGGACAGGCTGCTGTGGCTGTGGCTGTGCAAAGGGCGCTTCCTGCTGCTGCGACTGTGACGGGGACGGCGCTTGTGTGAGCGGATCCTGGTTCGAATAGGACGTGGTAGCTGTAGAGGGACATTAGCAGGGGCGGCCGGGTAGGGTAGACATGTCGGGATGGAGACGGAGCCACAGCCGGTGCCGAAGCCGGATCCATAATCGGAGCCTCGTCAAGAGGGGGGGACCATGTCTCATACCGGTTGTAGCAGAGCCAGCTCTGGGCGGGGGCTCGGCAAAAGAAGACGCTTGCTGCGAACGGTGGCTTTGTCTTGCGGAGAGAAAGGAAGGCATTATTATGTGCGTGTGTCGCTAGAAAAGAAGTAGGACGAGGACAAGAACGAGAAGGAGGAGGGAGAGAAGAGAGGGGCGGGCAGGGGAGAGAGAATGGGGGAGGGGGAGGGGAACAAAGCCCGAGAAGGGATTGTCTGCCGAAAAGCAAGTGCGAAAAAACAAGGGCGAGATGCGAAGGATCAAAGGCAGAGGGCGATAGAGTCGAGAGCACGGCACGGAACAGCAGGCAGAGACAGCGAAGCGAGCGCAGAAAAAAACAGAGCAGACCACAGTTACGGTTACGGCGCCTGGCTTTCCGGGAAGCAGACAAGGCCAGGCCGGAAGAAAGGGGGGCGGGGCAGAGTTGCTGGTGGCAGAGGCCACCAGCTGTAGGCGCTAAGCAAGGCACCTCTCCGTCTCACTCTTGCTTCTTTCTGCTTGCCTCTTCCTCTTACGCTTTCCCATTCTTTCCCTTTTCCTCGCTTGCGCTTCCGGCTTCTCCTCTCTCCTGCCTGTTCGCCTCGCTCTCTCTTCCTCGCCCTTAGGGTGCACAAACCAGAGCCCACCTTCTCATCTTCCCAACCGCCATGCGGGCATCGCTCTTGCCTTTTACAGAGGGCCCGCTCGAGGGGCTGTGCTAGGGCTGGCCTGCACGGACCAGGGGTCGTCAACAGCCACAGAATTCGTCACAGCCGGTACTTTCCCTGCACAGCAGACGCATGGCCGCCGCCGAAGGATGTAGCCTGTCGCCCAAGTGGGCTGGAAGGAGCGGTGGGCTGTCTGTGTAGAGGAGGACATGAACTACAACACCCATGGTAGCCGTTGCTCCCAACGCCGTCAACGTCGCCAGCCCCGTTACGTATGTACTCCTTGCACTAATGACATACGCCAAAGGCATACGTAGTATTGCTCGTACGAACTTTGTCGAAAAGGGGAGCTTCCATCAGCCGCATTTCATCCTCTGGGAAGGCACAATCGGCAGCTTCCTGTCTGGAAAGACCATTCCCAGCTCGACTCTCTCTCTCATCCCTTCCATCCCTTTTGTCGATCTTATCCAACCAACACCGGTTTGCCTCAATGTGCTATATTTAGATCGTGAGGGGTTGCCGTTATGCTTTGCTTCTCAGCCGAAACAGGCATAGCGTGGCCCAAACCGCGCACATAAGCTTACTCGTCAGACATTTAAATGCAACTATCGCCACATCTATGCTTGCCGTTGATTATGAACATGAGACTGGGTTTACCGTATAGGGTATCTTCGGGTTTACAACGGTGCTTTTGTGCTCCCTCAAGATCGGTGCGTCGAAGCCCACGTCGATAGCTTCGTCCAGTCTGTTTGTAGTTTGCCAGCTGGAAGATCTTTCGACAGCCTATGAAAACTTCTTTCGGATGACCAGAGCTTTTTCTGTTCAAGATCAAGCCAAATTTTGCAAACACAGGCCCTTTGTTTCGCTATAAGCTCATCCATCCTTGGTCACCTGAATCCGGGCTGTGATTGGTTTAAAACTGCCTCGAATGAAAGTATATCAGAGGCTGTAGTGCTAAAGCGTAGCTTTCCATCTTTTATTCCTTTCATAGTTGCTGGTCTCCTCTGACAATAAGCGGGAGCCATTTTGCTACCTCTGAATCAGCCGGTATTTCCTGGTCTGTTGGCTGAAGCAGTCGTTCATAACCTAATCTGACATGCTTTGATAGCAGTCACTCTGTCTTGTTAGTAACTCGTCAATAAAACGCAGGAGGGGGCAAGACACGCACAAACACACTTTTCCAGCTCATCCCATCATCTGTCACTTTAGAGGTTGCATCCATGGTAGCCACGAGACTGCAGACAGAGAATGCATGTCTTGAGATTACACTTCTTTCTATGTCAGTCTTTCACTGTTGCAATTGGGCCGTAAATTTTCATATGGAGATCTTGTAGGCCTTGATATTTAACAAAACTTTTATCCAAAGCAACGAGATATAATGCCAGTTGAGATTCCTGTCATACACCATCTCTATCGACATGGCATTGCCAGCATAAAGTCGAAACCTCCCGTCTTCCCGCATGCTCGTCATAAGTCTGCTGCCTGTCTGCCTATACCTTTCCATACCCTGTTTTTACTCCGTCTTCTCGCTTACACCATTTGTCTTGTACCTAGCCTTGTAGGCCGCGAGAAAGCCCAAGCTGTAAATGGACGAGTTCCTGATAAAGGCTGGCCCAGAAAAGCTGCAGGAAAGCGGCCTCGCCCGGTTACATTTGCCCTCTTCTGTGGTGGAAGAAGGCCAACGTGGCAATATGATGATGTGGCTTTGGTGGTCAAAAAGGCAAGTCACGGGGCCAAACGCGGCCACAGCAGATGGCTCGTGATACAAATTATCTTTGTCGCCGTCGCCATTAACACCATTTTCGTTGACAATTCTAATGTGAGTCCCGTTCTTCTTACCTTGTTATCTTGCTTCCGTGAAAGTAAAATCCGGCATTTCACCCTCATTCTTTTCTCTTAATGTCTTCCGTCAGCGATGCACTATCTGGCTGTCTTTGTTTCTTTGTTTCTTTTTGTACATCAATCTTCTTCCAAGGTCTAGGCATAGTAATCATCTGCTCTCGGCTTCTATTCCGGACGCTGTTTGTACTCTTATACTCGTCACAAATGACTCGTCACTTTCTCGCATTTCTCTGTGCTCGTTGACTTTTCTTTCAGTTTCTTTTATTTATTTTCAATTTTGCTTTTTTCCAATTCTTTGCTTAGTTTTCCATGACTTGCTCAATTCGTCTTATTGGTTATCGTATGCATTTACCACTTCCGTTTGTCCCTCCAACAGGACCGAACCGAGCTGTTCTGTCTAGCTCCTCATCCATTTAGATGCTATCAAGGCACAGTATGCTGTGTTGCACAACAATTGGCATTCGAGAGAATATTAATAAAACCCAGGCAGCCTGGCCAAGGGTGAAACAAGAACACACAAAAACGCCCGTCACAGTATTTGCACGTCCGATCCGCAGTGTAGTTACATTTGATAATCTAGGTTCACGCAAGGCAGACAAAAAGGTGGGGCCCGTTTGTGTAACCTCGAATGTGAGACCGAAAATGTCTCTCTATATTCCGGGCTGCGCCGTTTGTATACACGTCGTAGGACGGCACACGAGCCAAGCCAGCAAGCCCACGGTCTTGACCAAAAAAGAAACCCTCTCTCCCTTATAAATAGACACGGAGCAACAGGAAGAGGGTCTTTTCCTTTTGTGCAACAGCTTACACACACAATATGGAGCTCGTTGGTAGCAGTTCCTGCTCCTGACGACTTCCAGGTGCTACTACGCCATCGGATTCGTTGTGTCCCGACGGAAAGGTACAATTTTTGAGAGAGGCTGTCGAGGGGGGCGAGGGGGCTAAATTGTACATGTGAAGAGACGTGCGGCGGGCGTAAAGAGCGAATAATTCAACGAAAGAGTCCCAGGATAGGAGGGGGGGTCTGGATAGCAGCGAATCTGTTAGCATCTCCTTTTGCATGCACATGGCATGACAGTACGAAGCCGGACACACGATGCATTGACGTGCGGATGTTGGGCTGTCTTGAAAGAAGTGAAGGGTGAGAAGCGGGAAAGACGGCCGAGTTCAGCAAGGCTGTCACACTGCCAGAAAGGCTGTGCGTGTTTTCCTCTTTTTTTGGTCAAACTGCACATTCATTTTCCCCATGGCCAAAGCCTCGACTACAGGTTCACCTTGTCTTGGTCCACTTCCAGGCATGGAGATGCCTTTTCAAGCGCTCATAGCCAAAGTCGTTTACGACAATATAATTCGAGGCAGGCCAACTGTTTCTGCCTATGACTTGCGTCCACAGCCTGCAGCCCAAACGGGGATGAGAACACATACGGACGCTTGATAACAGTGCGGTCATCCCCACATGTCTCTCAATACCACTCGCATCTGGTCTGTCACACTCCGGGCGGCACCTTGTGTTTTCGTCGTGGTACCGAGACGTGCTCATGCATAGATCGTGATGTCGCTTCGTCTTCTCTTTCTCTTCTTGCCATTCTGTCTCGTGTCCAGCCTGGCATGCACATACCCTTGGCCCCCGTGAATGTGCTCTCAACTTGCCGGTTGCACTGCATCATTCCGGGAAGGCATCAGCCTGCTGCCGTACCGACTTTGGGGGGTTGAAAAAAGACAACAGCCGTGCTGTAATCTACAACCTTTACTGCCTTTGTAAGACTGGGAAGGGAATCTGAAATGCGGTTTCTGAGAGTATCGGGCACTGCAAAAGGGTGAACAGATTGTCAAGACACTGAGAAAAAACAAAAAATTCACAATGAACAGAAAAGCCCAGACACTTTCAGCGAGAGGACAGAGGCCAGAGAAAGATTTTACAGACCAAAAAGAAGAAACAGTGACAAAAGATCTTGACTTGAAAGCCTATAGAGATGGATCGCCACAGCCTTGTGGGAGCAGTTTGTTCTTGTTCTCCAGCCTGGTCACGTTGGGCTCGCCGACATTCATAACCAGTAGAAAACACACTTGCGCTCCAGTTACGTGTGAATACTAGAGGTAGAAATAAAAGAAACGGCAAAAGGTGAGAAAAACCGCCGTGGCAATAGATCAGAACAGTAAAGTGCTCGGCAGGACAATAAGCCTACCAATCTTGCCGCCTTCACACAGACACTGCCTCTACATGGTTTTACACAAGGTAACAGATGCAAGTATCCTCCCTGCCCGGCCAGAACTTGAAGCTGACTCTTCTTACTGCTACTTTCGCAATCATGGATCAATATTACAAGAAAAATCCCTCTAGGGATCACAGGACCTTCTTCTCCTTCTCTCCTCTTTCTTCCCCTCCTCCCCCACCCAAGCCTTTTTTCCTGCTGCTCAAAAAAGGACATTGCACAAACACGGAATTCAAAAGCCTCCACTTTGAAGCGGTCTGTCTGCCTGACCAAGGTACATAGTAAAGAAAAGAAAAGAAAAAATGGCCCACTCAAAGGAAGGCGACGCAAGGGCCACTCTACCCAACGTCAGATCATATACTAGCCGTCCTTTTTTTCCTCTTCTCTTTTCTGCCTGACAGATGTCGGCCCGTGGAGATGCTTCTTCCTCCAGGGGGCCAATGCGTGCCGTCTTCGACACTAAGAGAGAGAGAGAAAAGAAAGAGAACCCCATGATTGAAAATTTTAACGGAAACGAGGAGAGCGTGGCAGGCGGGAGCTCTAGGGTGGACTACACTATTTGCATGCGCCTTTCCAGTGGCACCACATGAGCGGAAAATATCGTGCTACCAGGTAGGGGGGGGGACACAGAGAGAGGGTAAAGCAAAACGGCCGGACCGGGTTTACCTCGCCTTCACCCCCACCCCCGTGAAGCCAATTTAACGGCTCTTTTGTCATGAGTGCCGCTTCTCACCGCTGCGTGAAGCTTTGGCATTTTAGGTCCCGCAGCCCGCTAGCCCGTCTTTACGTTCTTTTTAGACTTTTTTTTCTCAAGCTTCACCAGTGCTGTCCTGTCCATGGACCTGGCGCTTTTTGATAAACAATTGTAAACGTGGGGGTTTTACCCGTGTAAAAGGGACGAGTAACAAAAGCAGGGACGAGGGAATTGGCACGGATAGTTTTTCTCGAACGAGTTACTTCCGGCTTGGAAGGAAGGAAAAACAGGGGGGACACCTTGGTGAGAAAAGAAAGAGGCAATGCCAAACGAGACCCATCTAAAAGCGGTATTTTTCATGGTTCTTTTTTTTGCGTTTTTCTGGCCGCCAAATTGACCTCTGATAAAAGTGTTGATTGGCAGGAAATCTCCCAATGCAGTCACCGAGTCACCCACGAAATCCGTGAGCATGGTAGCTCGGAAACGGGCATTCAACGCAAAACCTGGGGATGATGTGATTGTTGTTATTATTCCAATTATATTTCGCCCGTTTACGCAGCCCGAAATTGAGCCAGAAACTTCTGTCAAGTGGCCAGAACGGGTCGGCACGTAGTGTAGTGTACGAGCTACCAAAGCCGGCGGCTTGGACATGTAGGTTAAACTCTGACCAGGCAGGTGTGATCTTCAGGGCCCGGACGAGGCTAGGAAAAAAAAAGTCAAAGTCACATAGGGCTCGGATGTTTACTCCTTTCTGAAACTCGCTTCCACGCATGTTCGGGCTCGTTCTCGGAGAATGCCGTGGGGAAGCCGCCACTGGAAAGAGACGCTGCATGGAAGAGGTGTTGCGCCGTCACTTGTTCAGATCTGCGCCTGTTACGAGCTGAGGATCATGGTGAGGCAACAAGGTGTCCCTGGTGAGCAATTTGTCGTGTACATAGTGTACACACGCCACCTGTTGTGCAGTGTCATTTGGGGCACATTCATGTCATTTCTCTCCATCTTTTTCCGTCTGCTGCTCTTTTCCGCCCCTCTTTTTTCACGATATTTCCCTTTTGGGACGCTAGCCTCTCCAATCCATGCTCCTGCCTTCTTTGCCTGCCTAAAAGCCCCTAGACTTCTTTCTCTTGCTGCTTATTGGCATAGTGGCACAATTGCCATGTGGACTGGTAGCTAGCAAGCCGAGAATTAAATGTCGCACCAGCTTCAGGTTAGAAACGGGGGGGGGGCGTAGAAATTGATTTACGGCCGTCTGCAGGCGTGGGGGGACATCGTGAAGTTTAGATAATGGCGTTCTACAAAACGTTAAGCCCAGCCCCTCCTGGCTGTTCTTCGCCCCCACACTCTATGATTCCCCAGATCTGACAAGGTCCCGGAAAATAACAAGCCTTGGCATGGTTGTGGTCGGCCATACGAATATGCGTCGCATTTCGAAACTTGAAAGGGCCGCATAGCAAGATGCGACTTGGCCGGAAAAAGGCAGGAAACGGGGCACAAGAAAAAATGGTGCAGACGGGCTCAGAAAAGTGTGGACTCGCAATGTACGGAGGATAAACGGGGGGGGCAGAATGGGGCTGTACCCTTTTTACAGAGCTGAAGCATTTTATTCACGACAACTCACCGCGGTTCAGAACTAAGAAAGACTGCGCCGCCTACAAACCTGATCTTGCTCACCGCCTCGACCATTCATTCAGTCCTTTACCATTTGTGTTTTGATCTCTTGTCTTCTTTGCTCTATTTTTACCCAATTCCGGCGCTTTGATCCTCGGCTGCGTCTACCTCCTCGGCTGTCTGTCTCTGTCCCCTGCCTTTTCCCTCTTTGAATCCTTCTTGTCGCCGACTTTTTTCTCGCACCAACTCGTTCCGCCGCCTGGAAAGAGTACTACCGAGAAAAAATAAGAGAACGAGGTGTGGTTTGCGAGAATTCCCGAACGCTTGGCTCTGGCCTGGACAGACGGAGACATAAAACCGGGGACGGGGGTCAGATGAACAAAAGGAACAGAGCAGGGCCAGAAAAAAAAAGATAAACTGTACATAAAATGAAAACAGCGAACAAAAAAGCATCTATAGTATATTACGCAGAATTCCCTGTCTCGATTTTTTTAGATAATATGCAGACTGTAAAAGTTAAGACGGCGGAAGACTAGACTCGCCTCAGAAACATTACACTAGTGACAGCCCGGGACAATCCAGGAAGGAAAGGGAAAAGCCGGACGTTGTGCTGGCAAGAGCTGCCCCCCCTTTCTCTTGTCCTCTGCTCTTTCCCGTTTGCGTTTGTACGCCGTACGAATAGAATAGAGCAAGGAGGGAGAGGAAAGGGGAAGAGCGTGACGCAGCCGGCCGTTGTTACCTTTGGTGCAAGCGCAGGTGCGGGAGCACAACTCCGTTGTGATGGGATCCTTACCGCCCGCAGAAGGATAGAGCGAGCGGCAATCCTTCCCTTCCCGGGGGCCAAAAATGAACTTTGTCTCCCTTGGTTCTTTCTTTCCTTTTTTTTCCAATGCCTAGGAGGTATCCCGCAGCATGGGATATTGGTACGTACTAGCTACAGTAAAACTAGCCGAATGTGACCCGGCAGGGTTTATAAATCACTGAAAAGCAATGCCTGTTTGAGCCCAGCACAGAATAAATTAGAATAAAGTTCAATAATAAAGATCACAACGCGTGATAAAGACGTTAAAGTGGCATTATTACAGCCACATATGAATCATATCGGGCAGGCACCGGCGATGCCCATCTTGCACCTTCCGCAGCAAGCCAGGGAACGAACATGGGAGGGGTGACGCCTGACACTGCAGCTTTTGGGCAGCTTTATTTTCCCTAGTCTTTGAGTCTTCTATTTCGTTGACGGCTGTTTAGTTGGATGTGTTTCTCTTTTTCTTTTCCCCCGCCGTCGTCTTCCCCTTTTTACTGAACAGTCACCCATTCGTATGAACTCGTTTGTGTCTATCAAAACCCAGGCATATTCACACGCCGTACATAACTCTTATACACAACTAGCAGTTACTGTTATGCAATGCAACGCATAAGAAGTAGCAACCCCATGCGTGAGAATGCAATATACATGCCGAGAATCCACGCACACACATAGTGTAAGTGTAGCGTATTTCACACCACTGGGAAGCCACGGGCAAGGCGAGGCCGTGTAAGGAGGGCAAGTGGCTCCCCTCCTTACGGCAAACCACGTCGTCTAAACCACTTTTCACGTCCCGCAGATAGAGCTATAGCAGTCTTTTTAATGGCCGTTTGTGCCGAGCCGGTCCTGGCCAGAATCAGCCTCTGTTTCTTCTTTGCCAACTAAAAGCCGGCAAGGCCTGAACTTTTTATTTCGAAGCCTGGCGCCGGGCTATAACAAGTAGACAGCACATACGTCGCATGTACGGCTTTCTGTGTCTATGTTTCTCTGGTATCTTCTTACGATTTACATCTGGCGTTGTGTAATTGGCTCGAAGCAGTTAAAAGCCCAATGTAGACGTCCATTAAGGCAGAAAAGGAGGGTTGGGAATCAGCAACGACCATTCTTTATCTTTCAAAATTGTACACGTACAGCTTATACCAGAGTGTGTGCACTCGTACAAGTTACCTACTTCTGGCGAGATAAACCGGCCGGCAACTTTGCTAGCGAGCGGAACAGCCAGAAATGCCCCACAGCTTCACCGGTTTCCTTAGCTCTTCCGCAGTTGTTCTACCTCCCTCCGTACCATGTCTTCCTTTCAACCACTTACACGCAATGTCTTGAATCTCAGCAGCCTGGTGTTTTTTTTACTTTTGTCATTTTTTGATGATTTTTGTTGCATTGTTCCTCCCCTTTCTGTTACTTTACCGCCCTTGATGGTAAGTCATTTCTCGCCTTTTTTCCCACGCCCCCCCCTCGAAGGGGTATATGCCGGACAAAGCGCGTAAATGGCTAAATGCACAGGTCCTGGCAACAATCCTGAGGCTTTTTCCTATTTTTCCGTAATGACTGGGTCTCTTTCTCTTATCAGACCGTTAACCGCAATCAGCGGATGTCAGTCAAGGCTGGCCCTTCTTTACGTGCCTTGTCCCTTGTATGAAGCGGACAAGGGAGGAAATAAAGTGGTATTTCGGACGCCATCCGTAAGAGGAGGGCGACCGGGGTACATGTTATAGCGACTGGCTTCAAGCTTCCATTGGAAGTGTTGGAAGCAACATGAGCAGTCCAAAGAAGCAGGAGGAAGCACAAACGAAGCAGAGAGCAGCAGGGCAATTATAACAGGAACCGGGCCTTGAGCCAGATAGGTCAAGGCCCTATTCGACTGCGGCGTTGACTTGCCGCATGTGACATAAACTGCATGCTACTCGATACGAATGGGACAGAATGTGTACACTATGTACATATGCAAGATACAAGATATATCGTTGGGGTGGAATGTAGTACTGGAAGAACCCTCCCCCTCTCTCTCCTATGCCCCCCTCACCCCTTGTGGCCTTGCCTTGGGGGAGACGGCCATCTGGTAAAGCCTTTCCGGTAAATTGGCTGCTGGGAGAGAAGCATGGCGTATGATTCATGACGGGCATGCATTTCGATACACGCAATACTTATGCCCGATACCCCCCTCCCCGCCGTCATCCTTAAGTATTGCTCTATGTAGTGTATAATTGCATGACTTTGCACCCTTTTGCCCGTCAGCCTAGCCAACTGGCAGACACGACCATAAGCAGATATACCTATATATCGGTTCTGCCACACTTTCCAATGCAGAACCACAGCAGTGTACGTTGGGCAATGATAAAGGCTCGACTCTGCGCTAGGTGTAAGTAAGGGTGACCAAGCCAGAGGTAAGGGGACGCGGGCGTGGACAGCCGGGTCGAGATAGAGCAACAGCACGGGATGGGGGCGGATTGGTGATATTCGACTAACAAGACGGCTGTGCCCGTAGGCCTGGTGAAACAAGGGCCGAAGGTTAGCGGATCAGGGCGGGTGGAGGAAAGGGAGGAGAGAAGGAGAGGATAATCGGGGGGAGGGGTCGAGGAAAACCGAGGGCTAGAGGAAGAAATCAAACGCTTGGAAAAGAGAATGCATTTACGGGCTCCCCAACTTGGGCTTAGTGGTGGTGTGGTGGCCGTCGACACTGGTGATGATTGCGGTGGTGGTGTTGGGATGATGGTGGTGGTGCGGGCGGCGTTGCTATACTAGCTCACCGTGCAGGGTAGGGCAGAAAGCGGCCTACAAAGAAGACTTGAGTGCAGCCGGACAAAAAGAAGACGAGACACTAAAAACACTATGAAGTACTAACTGTAACCAAGAGAATACGAAAACAAGAACGTGACAAAAATCGGAGGCCTGAACGGAAAAACCCGACGATAGCATTACAGAGAGGAACAGCTCCAAAAGGAAGGAGGGAGGGGGTGGTTTCTACTGGTGATTTTTTATGTCGCACACCGCCCCTATGGATGGCATAGTGGGGTGTGACGTGCACCAAGATCAAGCTGGTAGACGCATTATAAAGTACCAATGCCAGTGTAGAGTAGTGGTTTCCGGGTATGTAGAAGTATAGGTAGGCATGAAGCATGTACGCGTATTTAAAGGGGCTTGTCCTCGCAGCATCCACTCGCCACACATGGGCCACAGCCGAATGGCTGGTCTGGAAACCGCGGGGCGGCGGCGCCGGGGATGCGAGGAGGAAGGAGCGCTATATGTACGCTCTTGCCGTTGTACAGTAGCAGCAGAAGCTGCAAGAGGCTGCAGCAACTGCAGCAACAGCTAGCAACTAACAGGACTAACACAAAGTAGTATTTTTCCTTAACCAACTCGCAACGGTCGCCGGAAGGCAGTAGAGAAAGAAGGAGAGGCACTAAGCCTGCCTAGCCACCACACAAGTGAGAAGTGGGCTAGCCGGCCTCATTCGGGAAAGCAGCAGCAGCAGCACCGGAGGTTCTATCCGGTCAGGAAATGTCGGTGGCCGGGCCAACTAACAAGGAAACAAGCCTGGGTTGCCGTTTTGGGACTGCTGCTACAACCGCGACCCGGGGAACAAGCGCACACCGAAAGGGGTACAGAAGGTGCAGGAAAGGGTTTTTATTGGAGGATTGAATGAAGAACAATAGAGAAAGAGAGAAAGGGGTGAGAGAAAGACTCGAGAAGGGAAAGAAGGGAAGAAAAAAGAAGAAAAGAAAAACGCACGCCGAACTCAAATGGCCACATCGCAGCCCGCTCGAAATATGGGGTAGCAACGGTTAGACATGCTTAATAAAAGCCCCCAATGTCGCCGTTCTTTCAGCTTCTTATTTTCCTGCCCAGACCCTCCCCCCTTATTTCTTCTGCTCCCCACCAAAAGAACCAGTCGGCACCCGTTTTTTCCACCGCTTTTTTGCTTTACTGCTTCCTTTTTCCCATCCCCCCTTGCCCTCTCACTAAAACCCGCGTGGATGCCCTGTGCTCCTATTTCCGGGTTGGCAGATGCGCTCTGAACTCATTCTCTCGCCGGCTGACTGCGTACCTTCCTTGCCGTGCCGCCGCACCATGCATATTGTCGTGTATCTGCACAAAGCAGGTATTGTTCTGTCAATTGGCTGGCCTGCCTCACCGTGGGCCGGCTTTCAGTAGCCCGACTGTAGTGTACAGCACCACTACCGTTACCGCTACCACCACCCAGAATTCATTAACACCGACGTGGAGTGGCCCTGCGATTGGTCCTGTGCGGCTCACCCCACCCCCTTCCGCTCCCACAACTTCTTTAGGCAAACTGCCTCTTTTGCGGTTCCCCTCTCGCCATAACCCTCCAGGCTGTTGGAACAAGCGCGACCTTTATAAAGACCCTTTTTTGTGGTGTGTGCACGATGGCATATGGATATGGACAGTTTGGTATTATTTGTCGTCCTGCCCGTTGTCTTTACTTTCTCGAATCTCGTTTTTCCGCCTTTTCTCTCTGATCTCTTGCTCTTCTACCTTCCCTCTTCCCGCTCTCTCGTTACCCTTTGCCGCTCTCTTGTTTCGCCTCTCTTTCTCGCTCTCGCTCTTTCCTTCCCCTCTTGGATTTGCTAACACAGCCTTTCCGTTGTCCGTATTCGAGGCGCACGGCCGTCGTCACAACTCGTCACCTCACCCCTCGCTTAAACGCATTGCTACTTTTGTACTTTGCTACATCTGCCTCTACAACTACCGTATTACCGGCTGGCCGTGCATTCATTCGTAGGAATCTAGTTGCATCTTGCATATGTTTTCCCGCAGGCCGTGGCTTGCGCGGTATTATAAGTCGCGTTTAGATACATCCAGGCCTGGAACTGTGTGTGACTGTGAAGATACTGCAAACTAAAAGGACACCAACCGGGAAACAATGAATAAAACAAGAGGATAAAAAGAATAACGGGATAAAATAGAACTGAGTTACTATAATGTAAAATATTATAATACATTTGATCTAGCTATGCCGGAGTGGGTCAGTGACGTCCACAGCCGTGGTTGCTCGCCTATGTTTGCTCTCATCTTCTGCCATTGCCTTTCGCAATGGTTCTGCTCTCCGCCTTCTCCCAATACTTGAATGCTCCTTCCTCTCTTCTTCTTCTGCTCCTCTCTCGTCTATTTCTCCCCTCTCCCGTTTCCCTCCTTCCTTCTTTCTTCTCTCTCCTCTCTCTTCCCCCTCCTCTCCTCTTTCTCGCTCTCCTCGTCTTTCGTTTCGACTCCACACCCGCCACCGTCGTCGTGCCTGCCGACGTAGTTCCTTGCCGTTGCCCCGTTGCCTGCTTATATGATCACGACACTCGTTCTATCCGTTCCTGTATTCACCACTTACGCCTTTCAGTGAGACAGCTGACCATTCCGCTGCTCGCAAGCGTCACACCTTACCTCACCTTACCCTTACACCTGGCTGACTGAATCCCTTCCGTCAAGCTTGTTCTCGCTCGACACGTTGTGCCGACGAACGAGTGCCGTTGCCGTCATTGGCCTCTGTCTATATCGTCTCTTTCTGGCCTGATATCGTCTTGTACTCTCATCCTCTCGACTTGTTCCCCTCTTCTCCTCTTTCTCTCTTTTCTCTCTCTTTTCTCTCTCTGTCTTCTCTCTCTCCTTCTCTCTCTCTCTCCTTCTCTCTCTCTCTCCTTCTCTCTCTCTCTCCTTCTCTCTCTCTCTTCACCCTCCTCTTTTCAATCTTTATTTTATTTCCCGGCTCTCTTTCTGTCCCTCTCTTCTCCCCTCTCCTCGGTCTGCCGGCCTCAATTCCTTCCTTCCGGCAGCATTACTTCACGACCGCATCAATTCCTCGACCCGCCCGTTTGTGGCCCGAACTCGACGCACGACCTTTCCTCCAGCTCGTAAGTATACTCTCCTGTTACCCTAGGACAAGCACCTATCTCCATTGCCCTCCCGAATCTTCAAAGTCAAGAACTACTTCCCCCACAAGTTCCTTTTCACCCTCTTTTTACCCTTTCCTTCTTTCATCGATCCAAATCAGGCTGGCCGGCCGCCGTCGGGCGTCAAAGGCTCGAGGGATCTCCACCAGCATCGCCTGTTTCTGGCTGGCCCGTCGCCTCGGTGTGGGCACCGCCAGCACACCGTCCGCCAGCTTGCAGTGCGCGCCGGCTAGGACAGCTGCCTTTCTCTCGCTCTCACTCTCCCTCTCTTTTACACTACACTACTGCTTAGGGCCTGAACAGGCTCCTAAGAAAAGTGGGTTTCGCCACTTTGGTGTGTGTGTCTGTCACCTGCCCCACCGGTCGCTGCTTCCCCATCGGTCATTTTCGCATTTGGCGAATGCTAGAGGCCGACAAAATCGGCGGGCCTAGTTTAGTGCCGGCTGTGCTTGCATTGTAGTGCTTTGTTGTGCTATTGTCTCCGTCGAGTCCCAGTGTTTTTTGGTGTGGTGCTCGTGTTGATGCTCTGACAGCCTGGGCTCGTCGGGCCTTGTCTGCAGGATTGGGTGGGCCTCCAGCCAATGCCTTCGTTCGCTAATTCGCTTTGCTCTCCCAGGCGCCGCTAAACACACCCACCACCTGCATCCTGGCCACAGGGCCCAGGGGGAAGACATGATCTAGATCTGTAAAGCTACCCTGTGCTTCGTCTCTATTCAGCTGCTTCTGCGTTTACACGTCGCCTTTTCCCATTACACGCCGTCTTCCCTCCAGTTGCCTCGTCTTCTTTCCCGTTTCTTCCCCTCTTCTTTCAACCTCTCTTTTCTTCTGTCTTTTGTCCTCTCCTCTTCCCTCTTCCTCTCCACCGCTGTCACCACACGTCCCTCATTTCTCTTCACTCTCTCCCCTCCTCTCTCCTCTCACTTTGGATCCTCTTTCCCCTCACCCCCCTCCTCCACTCCGCCACCTCGACTGGCTCAACAATGCACCAGCCAGCACTCTCTGTTCCCTCGTGACGTACGGAGACACCAGCTACACTCAGCTCCCAATCCAGCCGTCTTACGATGCCGCCTATGCCATTGACAGCTGCCTCGGGATTCTGTCTTGCTAACATTTGCCTGTCTTCGCTCTTCTTCTCCTGTCGCCTCGTCTTCTAGGTTTTGCCGCATTCTCACACCCACACTCTCCCGTCTCCGGCTGCCTGCTCTTCGGACTCTCTGTCTACTCGATTTCCTCTTCTCCCCCGACTTCCTCCCCCGGCTTTCCCCTCGGCTTTCTTCTCGGCTTTCTCCTCAAGTCTCTCGGAATCGCCATGACGCCGTCTTTGGCCAGGTCCTGGAAGGAGGACCTCCTTTCCCAACTGGAGCTGTGGTACGGGCCGACTTTGCTGATCGTCTTCGTCGTGGGCCTCCTCCTCAACAGCGTCTTGGTCTGCACCAAGGCCACCGAGCTGATCAAGCCCGCAGCCACCGGTCCTGGCGGCCGCCCCCTGCCCGCCACCCGCCGAAAATCACAAGACACCACGCTGGTCACGTATGCTTCCGCTCCCGAGGTCGCCCGGCCCATTCGCAATGCCTACAGCTACGGCACCACTCTCGTCATATTTACCTTTCTCGGCCAGTTCGTCACCATTCTCCACCACTCCCTCTCCGCGCCCGGCCGTCCTGGTGAAACATACGGCTGGTGGTGTGGCGAGGAAAAATCGGTGGGTTTGACTGGTTATTTTCCGTGTTGCTGCTGCTCTTTGGCGGCCTCCAAACTGACCGTTAGGTATATCTCGTGTCCGGCCTCTTTATCCACCTTTATGCGCTTGTCTTCCTGCTCGAGAACAAACGCATTCCGAACAAGCCCATGGCGGTGTTCTGGACCTTCTCTTTGGTGGAGGATGCCGCTATTCTCATCACCAACGTCTTCCGCGTCACCGGCTACCACCAGGTTTTGAGCGATGTCACCCGCAACATTCGCGTCATTGTCCACGGCCCTGACAAGTGGGACAACATCGACGTTGCCCTGAACTCTGTCCGGGTGGTCCTCCTTTTCGCCCTTGTGGCCGTCTATTCATCAGTCTTTGTATCCCGCAACATCAAGCTCCGCGAGAAGACGGAACAGGCCAGCCAGACCTCCGATAACGACGACTGCTCCAGCTCTAGCCGGTCTGACTCTGGCGCCTCGAGCGATGCCGACGAGACCACACCGCTGGTAGGCAATGGAAACCGCAAAAATTACGACTCATCGCGAGAGGCAGAGGCGTTCTGCCATGGCCATCGCAGTATTTCTTGCAAAAATGCCGGCAATGGCTCCGCAAGCGACCAGTGCGACGGCACCGCCGCCAGCATTGCGTCGTCCACCGCCACCGACAGCCGTGAAGGCGACGGAACGGCCTTTTACCGCCCGAAGAAACTGCCGCACAAAACATGGTGGGAGTACCTCTCCAACTACTCGCTCTTTTTCCCTTATCTCTGGCCCCGGGATTCCGGAAAGCTGCAGCTCGGCTTCACTCTTTGTTTCGGCATCTTGATTCTGCAGCGCGTTGTCAACCTCCTCGTACCGAACCAGATCGGTAACATTACCGATGCTTTTGAATCGCGAAACGGTCTGCCATGGCAGGAGATTATGCTTCTGATCTTTTATAAGCTTCTGCAGGGCCAGGCGGGCATCCTGGGCTCTGTGCGCGCTCTCCTCTGGATTCCCGTCTCTCAGTACTCATACCGCGCGCTCATCACCGCAGCTTTTGAGCACGTGCACAGCCTTTCCCTCGACTTCCACATTGGCAAACGTACCGGCGAGGTCCTGTCTGTCCTGAACAAGGGCGCCTCCATCAACACCTTTTTGGAGCAGATCACCTTTCAGGTCATCCCCATGCTGATTGATCTGATTGTTGCTATCGTCTACTTCTTGCTTCGCTTTGGTGCTATTTACGCCGCTATCGCTACCATTATCACTGTCTTCTACCTCCACATGACGGTCAAAATGGCCTCAACCCGTGTCGATTTGCGGCGGGACATGGTCAATGCTGACCGCGAGGAAGAGGCCGTCAAGAACGATTCGGTCACCAATTACGAGACGGTCAAGTACTTCAACGCGGAGGAGTTCGAGTTCAAGCGCTACCGCGACGCTATTCACAACTTTCAGACCGCCGAGGCCAAAGTCATGTGGGGCATGAACGGCATGAACATTTGCCAGTCTCTAGTCTTCATGTGCGGTATTGTCGTAATGCTTCTGGTTGCTGGCATCGAGGTTTCCATGGGCATGCGCTCCATTGGCGACTTTGTTATCATGATCACCTATCTCGGACAGCTACAAGGACCACTCAACTTTTTCGGCACCTTTTACCGGACCGTACAGCAGGCCATGATCTCAGGAGAGCGCCTTTTGGAACTGTTCAAGGTGCTACCGACTGTTCTCGACCGTCCCGGCGTGTATTCGCTCCCGGGATGCAACGGCCATATTCGTTGGTCGAATGTGCGCTTCACATACGACAACAGGCGCACGGCGCTGCGCGATCTCTCGTTTGATTGCCACCCTGGCACAACCACTGCTTTTGTCGGCGAGTCTGGCGGTGGCAAGTCTACCATTTTCCGGCTTATGTTTCGATACTACAATTGCCTTAGCGGCTCCATTGAGATTGACGGCCACAACGTCAAGGACGTCACCATTGATTCCGTTCGGCGGCACATTGGCGTTGTTCCCCAGGATACCATCCTGTTCAACGAGACTATCATGTACAACCTGAAATACGCAAACCAGAAAGCAACAGACGAAGAAGTGTTCCAGGCATGCAAGGCAGCCAGCATTCATGACAGAATTCTTGCCTTCCCAGATGGTTACAACACAAAGGTGGGCGACCGTGGCGCTCGCTTGAGTGGTGGCGAAAAACAGCGTGTTGCTATTGCGCGTACCATCTTGAAGAATCCCAAGATTATCATGCTGGACGAGGCCACATCCGCGTTGGACAGCGAGACAGAGCAGATGATCCAATCGAAGCTCATCCAGGGCGGTAGCCTTGGCCAAGGCCGCACTATACTTGTCATTGCGTATGAAGTTCCCGTCTCCTTCCGTTTTTTCTACACAATATTTTGAACGCTACTAATGAACTCGCACAGTCATCGTCTGTCAACGATTATCCACGCCGACCAAATTATTGTTCTTCACGCTGGGGCTATTGTGGAGAAGGGTACTCACTCGGAGCTCCTGGCTTTGAAAGGCCGATACGCATCCATGTGGGAGAAGCAGTCACAAGCCGAACAGGCTGCGGTTTCTGCCCGATATTCCACCATCCGTTCTAGGCATCACCACAACCCCAAAGGATCACAGGATGACGACGACAGTCGATCTGGTAGCTTTAAAAGTCTGTCTTCGTCGGCTCTTCTTGCTACAGGACTAGCAACTCCCCCACGACAGAGCAGCATGCCTCCATCCGAAACGCCATCAGTTGACGAGTGCCAAAATCGAATAGCCAAATGATGCGCCTTCCCTCTAATCTAATGGCGTATATTTTCTTTCTGCTTATCTTTTTTACGGCGTTTCCTCGATTATTTTTACATTCACTTTTCGGGCATAGTTTTCCGCCCCCTTTTCGTCTGTTACAATTCACGCCCAGTTTTCTTCTTTTTCATAACGATTGCCATCCTTTCGAGCGGAACTGCATTGCGGACAAACGACGACCACATCTTTAAAGCACAGCAGCATCACATACCCTTTGATCGCGCTTGTTTTCTCGCGGCTGCATCATGAAGCACTTTCGCAGTGGCATTGCTACTTTTTTCCAACTGCAGCGATCCAATCGGCTTCAGAAAACCAAAAATTCCTACTTTTTATTTCTATCGTGTCGTTTTGCGCAGCTCATGGGTTTACCAACCACGTTTTTATCTTATCTTTCAGCCCTTCTGTTTGTTTCTTAATTTTCAAGCCTTTTGCTTTGCTTTTATTTTCTTGGTTTTTGTAAGTCGTATGAGATGACGAAAACATGACTGATGTTTATGTCGCATGGGGCTGGCGTTTTGCGGTTGCGGGAAGGGATTGGTAGTATGCTTTAATGTAATTCGAGTTGATGGCCTGTGAAGAGTTGGGCAATTGAAATGGGCAAAGGCAAGGGGCATGGCAATGTCAACGGACCAACGGCAACCAACGGCAAAGGCAAAAAACGGCAAGCGGAGACAAGAAGGACCGAGGAAAACACATCGCCCGAGAGAGCAGCAGGGGAGGGGAAGGATGACCGTTTATATTCTCGTTCTTGTTTCCTTTGTGTGTGCAACTTTCCAATACCGAAAGGGGGCCACGGGGATAGCTTTAGCTCAATGTTTTCTGCGCTCTTTTTCGTTTTGTCTCCTGTGTTCCCTTCTCAGGCGGTAGGCGTGTTCCCTTCCGGATAGGCGTATATGCAAAAAAGGCAAAGGAAAATTGGGGGCTTCGATTTGCCCAGGCTAGTTTGTCTGTGGCTTCTACAGAAAATATAGATTCGGGACAAAAGATGCAGGCAAAGGCGACCAAGCTCGCATGGGTGGGCGGTCCGATGGATAAGCAAGCTTTAATCAAGTGAAAAAGATGACGTCTCGCAAGGCAGATGGCGTTCTTCCCGCGCTGATATACGAAATACAAAGACATTACAATCTATTCAAGTACACGCTTACGAAAGTAGAAACAGGTCTGGTGGATTTTTTTATTATTTATATGGAGTATAAGCAGAAAGGCGTAATCGTTTTTTCTTGTGCTTCCCTTCTTCGCGTCTCATTACCAACCATTACAGCCAGAGTAAAAAAGGGGAAGGTATGCGCTTCCCGGACGTATAAACATGATAAGGGGGGGGGTGGTTGAAATAAAGAGAGAAAGAAAAAAACATTAAAAGTAATACTTTGAGAAAAAAACAGAAGGGCAAGGGGATATGGGCAAGCAGCATGCAAAGATAACGAGCAGAGAGAAGATACCACATGACAGACAGTATAAACTCCCTCTTACCCCGTCCTCCGCCATCAAATGGCACTATCCTTCCAAGCACCGCCTAGCCGCTCCTTTCTCTGAGACTCCATGTCCAACAGAGAGGGACAAGAGATGAGGAGCTCAGGAGAGCCAAAAATTAGATGAAAGGGGAAACGAAGTAGTGTGGTGAAAAGGGGGTGCAAAAGTCCACGTGACTTGGCTCTGCAATAGTAAGGATGAAAGGGGCATGAGAAACCAAACAAAATAAAAAGGGCTGTGACAAAACGACATCGATGAGGAGAGAAACAGACAGACAAGCCGATCTGTCGCCCCCATCTCCATTCTTTTTTCCCACTGTCAGATGGCCCGTCCGTTCTCATGAGTAAGTCGTCCGCTCCCAACCTTCTCCCAAGACCGCATATTATATGCATGTCCAACTCCAAAGCAAGAAGAGAAAAAAATAAACTCCTCAAAAGAAGGGCTCGCCTCCTGGATTAAACACAAAAATATGCTGATATGCCCCCCTTTCCGAGTAAAATAACGCCGATTCTCAAGAGTTGGCCCCCTCGAAATGAAGCAAGGGGGGAGAAATGGGGCGGGCTGTCATCATCAATCATGCTTGTTTTTCTCGTTTAGTTCTTCTTGGAAACACCGTTGGCCTTGGCCTTGCTGGCGGGAACCGCGGCGGCGGTGGTGGTGCCGTTGGTGCCGTTAGCCAGAAGCGGCTGCTTCTCGGCCTCGATAGCGACCTCGTCCTCCGTGTATTCCTCGCCGTCGCTGCGGTCGTCCTTGGCCACGTTGTGGACGACAAACCGGTACGCAATGCGGATAATAAAGAAGAGCCAGAACAGATTAAGGGCTTGCAGCGAGGACAGCAGCACTGTAGTGATGACAAAAGAAATGTTGCACTTGTACTGCTCGGCAGCCCAGTCCAGCTCGTAAGGCCCGATAGTCTTGAACTCGGTGAAGAGACTGTAGATGATGCGCAGGTTGAGGAAGTGGCGCAGGTAGATCCAAACACACATAAAGAGGAAATAGTACGGGCCCATGAACGGGCCGTCCACGTAGTTGAGAGATTTAGAGGTCTGGCGGTGGTGGTTAGAGAGGAGGGCAGAAAACAGAGAGGGGGATAGAGGGAACTCACGGCAAGGAAAAAGTCGCTAATGTCGTGAGTAATGTACACGGCCAGACCAATGTAGGTAAAGTGAAAGCGGTAGCTCAGGGCAATGAGGGCCAGTGACACAATGTGGTGGCCGACCAGCTCCTTGAAGTCCTTGCGCGGCTTCTCCATGCCCAGCAACAGCACGATAGCTTGCTGGGCCCAGTAGGCCGCCTGGAACAGGTAATAGAACTTGAGCGTGGCCTCCTGGGTGCGGTGCGGGAAGCCCTCGTACATGCCCTGGGTGTTGAAGAACCAGACGGGCGTGCGAGACATGACAAACATGCCGGCAGGGCCGAGAACACCAAAGTAGACGGCGGTATACATCTGCTCCATGAAACGGGCCTGCTTGGACCGCGAGCGGAGGCCGGCATAACGAGCGAGCGGGCGCAGCAGCTCTTGCATGATGAACTCGCGGGTAAAGGACAGCACAATGGTGTAGAAGGTGACAAAAGCAATATCCCAGCGGCCCTTGCCGTATTGCATGCGCGTGCCGGGTTCGGCGTCGGCGGGCAGAGGCACGGGGTAGGAGAGGAAGATAAAGTGCGACATCGGGTTGGAGTCGTCGGGGTAGACGGCATAGCTGAGTAGGATGGAGGTCATCATTGCCAGCGGCAGCACCCAGGTGTGGCGCGTGGCATACTGGCGGACACGGCGCAGCAGCGAGCGGGCCTTGCGTCGGCGGGAGACGCGCTTCTCCTTACCGTTGATGACGGAGGAACCGGCAACTGTGTCAACGCCGCTCATATGAGCAAGGCTGGTGGCTAGGTGGCCGCTGCCATTGGCCTCGCCGGTCTTACCGGGACGACGCGTGGAGCTGCTGCCATTGACTGCGGCGCTCGAAGTGTAGCTGTCGGAAGGCTCGGTCACCTCCTGGAAGGGGGGGAACGGCTCCGAAGCGGTAGTCGGCATGATGATGGACGGGAGCGGCGATGAAGCCGACCGAGGCGGATCGAAAAGTTGTGGCAGGATCGGCAGATCGCACCGGGGTGCAACACGGTAACAAGGGAGGCAGATAAGCGGTTGTCGATGTTTCTTTGGAGGTGGCCGTGACAATGTCTTCGTGGGAGAATAAAAGGTGATTAAAAGAAATCCGCCTCTTTTTCCCCGAGAATCTGACGTCGGGAAGAGGGGAAAGAAAGGGAGTGGAACAGACCGAAGGGAGCGATGAAAGGAGTGTTTTATTGGCTCTAAAGAAAAAAGAAATAGTAAAAAAGGGTCCAAAAGTGAAGCAAGTATCCGAGTGAGAAGGGATGGCGTCAGTGCTTCGCACGAAATAAAAGGAGAGCGATGCGGCTCGCCGAGAAAAAAAAGGCCAGGGCTCAACAGCACTCGAGTCGGAAAAACGTAGAGGGGAGGGGAAGAATTAAGGAGGACGAGTGTGCGGGCCGGCTCATGTATAAAAACTAAAGAGCAACAACAACACAATAACAGCAGAATAAGTAAGAGAGGGCAAAAAGACGAAGGAGAAGAAGGAAAAAGAGAAGGGGAAAAAGCGTGGTAATGCAAGAGGAGCGAGTATGTAAAATTGAGATAAATTGGGTCAGGAAAAAAAGCACACGACAGCTAACTACGTGATTGGCGGTGGGCGACAGAGACCGAGAGGGAAGGAACCCGGGCTACTAGAGGATGTGCAACGCGTGTGTAGTGCGGTGTACAGTAGTGTGGTGTACCGTGTAGTGTAAGGGGACCACTTCCTTGTTATGCGGTAGTGTACATGTCCCATGCTCCTTCTTGCTAGCCCTTTTGTTTCCGCTCTGGCTTTTTGTAAAGGGCAAATCACGAGTGGGACAGATCTTACTTAATCTGCATTTACACATGCTTTACTGTAATTGTACAAAAGCTTTGGTCACGGTGAAGGCTATCCATAGGGAGTGATGCCAGGGGATCTTCTTATTTTTGGTCACCCTCTGATCTCCTCTTCCCCTGGACATCCTCATTTCGGGGCGGCCCCCTGGTCTTGGGCTCGTCTGCCCGCGATGACTGGGTCGCCGACGGAGAGGGAAAAATGACGCCAAGGAAATTTAGTGGAGGAGCCATAATATTAACAGGCATGGCTAGCAAGCTTATTACGGCATCCGCGTTGGCTGGAAAGGCTCAGGGGCCGAGGGAAAAATCCGCAGTGCAGTCTTCGTACTCGTAGTCGCAACTCATTCTCGCCCGACTTCCCCTATTCCAGAGCCGTTGACTGGCCACACAATGTGAGCATTCACGCTGTGCTTGGATCTCGACTAATGGCTATCACCTGCTCTCTTTCCGTCGCGCGTGCTGTAGTGTACGAGGTGATAGATAACGTCCCAACGTCCTTCCGGCCCCACAAGGTGAAAATACAGGGAAAGCGCCTCGGACACACCTTCCACTCCGTCCGCTATTATGCCACAAGTCAGCCCTGTGCTAGTCTCGGATCCTACCACGTCCGGCTATTGCACTTGCCGGCCCCGGGCCAAGGGGATCAGAAGCAGGAACGACCCAGCACCGGGGCTCTGCTCCTTCCTGCTCCTCCGCCGTTGCTCCCGATCCTTCCGTACACCTGTCTCGCCGCCACAGTAACCGTTCACAGTCCGTCTGCAGGCCCGCTTCTTTCCTGAGCAGAGTAGTAAGCTGAACGCACCGTTTCGATGTAATGAGTAACAAAATAAATTTAGAGTCGTGTAATATCCAAAAGTACGCAGCGAGCGTCTCGATGGGGAGGAAGGGTTTTTATGTAGTGAGTGTTTCTCTTCCTTGTATCCCCGTCTTGCTCCTCAAAAACGGTTCCCAATGCCTGCCACCAATTTCCAAAAAACCGGTAATGCAAAACGCCCCATACAACAAAAGAAAATACAAGTGTATATGCCCAAAAACAATGCGCGCTGTGCTGCAGATAAGCTTCATAAACATCCCACTCTATCCCAACGATTCCGGTCCTATGGAGCCTTGAGATCGCCTCCAGGGCTGTGGCGTCTCGCCATGCCGTCGTGAACTGGCCCGAGATAGGGCTGCCGCAACGACAGCCGGCGGTTCGTCATGCGACAGAGCTGGGCTGCTGTCAAACAAAGGCCTTACTGCCGGCGACTGAGGCAGTGATGGCGATGGCACAGCGTCGTCGTTATGGCTGGGTCCCACACTGGGCGGATTCATGTTGTTGCCGTTCGCATGGCCTTGACTGCTGCTACTCGTGTAGCCATAGCCATTGCCGTCAGCTGCTGAAGGCCAGCTTGCTACCGCGCTCGCAGACACAATGCTATCTCCGTTCCATTGGGTCATGGACGCCCATGTCTGCTGCTGCTGCTGCTGTTGGTAGTGGCTCTCCTCCTCTTCCAGCACTTGAGCAAGCGCTGCACCTCGCCGTTCTGGCGCCGGAATGACCATGACCGGTAGGTCGCTTGTGTCGATCGTTGGCCGAATTTTTTCGCGCAGCTTTTCGGCCTGTGTCGCCGCAAACACCTCCAACCGGCCGCGGACGTCCCACCAATTGGTCTCCTCGCGCTGCAGCTGTGTCTCCTCGTCTGGTGTTTGCCTATGGCCGCTGCTGCTCCGTCTCAACGACAACATGCCAAAATCAGCTTCTTCTGCCGTCTTCTGCGTTCCAGGGGTGCGCCGGAATGATAATGACGGGACCAACGCCCACAATCGCTTCGAGGAAAGGCTGGTGGATGGAGCCTCTCCGAGTGGTAAGCTCGATGCGACGGTGTTGTGGTCGCCGCTGCCGCCAGCCATGCCTTGAGAGTCGGCAAAAGAGACGGCCGTACCTAGGCTTCGTCTTTGCCTAGAACTCGCTGTGCTGGAGCTGTTGCTGCGAGACATGGGAAGAGCAACAGCAGTCGCTGACTGCGGCGCGTGCATGGCACCGGTCGAAGCAGAGGCCGGCCGCAGCTCTGAAGTGTGGGATGTGCTGCTGCCGGGGGTGGGGTGGTATCGCAAGACATACACCGTGCTATCAGCACTGGCTGTGTCCGTGCGGCTAACCGGAGTGACGGCAGGCGGCGGCCGGGCAGGCCATAGTGGTGGCGCTGGTTGGACCCGTCGAGGAGCAGTCGAGCTACTGGTACGGCCAGAGTATGCATCGGTCTCAGCCTCTGTGTCGCCTCTGCCTTCTGCATCGCCGACCGCTTCCATACCAACATCGCTTTCAGTGTGGCTGGGAGAGCTGCACCGGCTGTTAGCACCATCTCTTGGCGCCTGTGTCGCCTGTGCCTCGGAGTGCTGCTGCTTGCGTCCCTTTGCCAGCCAAAACTGTGGCGTAAAGGCTGCTGCCAGCCTTGACCAGGGAGTAAGTAAACTCCGGCCCGTCGGCGGCAGCGCACCGCGATTCGTCTCGCTCCTCTCGGCCGCATTGCCGTCTCCCTTGCCGCCCTTTCGTCCTGTTGTGCCGCCCTTGCCATATGCTCCGTCGCCCTGGCCCATGCCATGCCGGCGACGGCGCCAAGAAAAGTCGGACGGCATGATATCCAACATTTCGTCTCCGTCGAAAACCTCGCGGCCGAGAATGCCATCCTTCTTCTCCTCTCGCTCGAGCGCTTCGATGCGCTCGACCCACTCCCAGACAATAACGCTGGCAGCAGCAGCTCCCACCCAGCGGACATAGTCACCCCAACCGGTAAAGTCGGGCTTGGATATGTCTAAGACGAAGAAGACGACAGGCACCAGGATGGCCAGGAGAGAGAGGAAGGCTACCAGGCAAATATTGCGCATCTTGGGGTGATAATACGCATAGCGTTTCTTCATCAGCGAATAGTAGATAACCCAGGCGGCATAGAGCACGCCCAGCGCGAGCTGGAAAAGGTAGCTCAAGGCCGGCACGGCGTCGGTAAAGCTGCGGCCGCTCGAGCTGTAGAGGAAGCTGTTGAGGGAGTCAAAGATGATGTCGAGGATGACGAGCGAGAAGGCAGTCCACTTGATAATGACCTTTTCACGCTGGCGTGGAAACAGACGGATCAGAGTCTGGGCCTGGGCCAACCATAGAAAGGTGTCGGATATGATGTGAATGACTTTGAGCTCGGTGCCACCGAGGACTTCGTCTTGCAGCTCCTTGGCGTTCTGGATACCCCAGGAGTACTGGTTCTTGGCGACGCGGAAAGTGTCGGCCGTGGCAATGGTCAGCGAGATGGCGACAGTCAGGGCCGCCACTTTTTGCAGCCAGGGGCGGCCACCAATGTTTTTCCCGCCGGTGCCACCGTTGGTGAAGCCGCGGCGGCCGAGAACGACACTGCCGCCGTCAAGAAAGGAGCGCGGCGTGATGAGGAGCATGATGACGAGCGTGTAGGAGATGACGGTAGTGGCGGCCAAGGCGTAGCACTGGGGAAAGGTGGATGCGTAAAAGGGGTCACGGAAGTCGGAGAACTGCGGGCTGGTGTTGTCAGTCTCGTCGGTGGTGATGCCGGTCGTGTCGTATCCGGACGTGGTGCTGGTAGAGTTGCTAGTCGAGTTGCTAGTCGAGTTCACCGTTGTGCCCGTAGCCACGCCGGCGCCGGCGATAATGGCCGGCACATGGGTGGGCTGGCAGGGCGGCCGATAGGCGGCAGCGGCCGTGAGAGTGATAACCTGGTTGCCGGGCAAGATGACGACGCCACCGGACGGCAAGTTGTAGGCGCTGCAGTAGCGCGAAGTAGAAGACGAGACCGTCGTGGTCGAGGCCGTGGCCGCGGTGTCAACGGCAGGCGTCGGCGTGGCCGTGGCCCGGGCTGCCAGGGCTGCCAAGGCTGGCGCCACCAACGCGCAGGCTTTCATGACGGCTCAAAGGCCTTTGGCGGAGGCACAGCCATGCACAGGCAAGCCGGCCCAGTTCGCGGTCTCGTCGTTAGCGAAAAAGCAGCGTCACGTCGCTCTATGCCACTTTCGCCATGAATGCTGCGACACGCAGAGGCTGTCGGGTTTCCGTGCTGTCGTGCAAGACTCGGCAAGCCGATGGTGGCACGGGGCGCGGCTATTTTGTCGACAAGGCAGCGATGCGATGCCAATGTTTCGTCGTGAGCTGCAATGTGCGAAATGGAGGGTCCGGCTTCGAGTCCGATTCTGGATCTGGATCGATACTTTATCGAAATCGGAATTTGAGTCTGGGCTCTGGATGGCAACCCTTCTTGTCTCTTGACGAGAGTACCCGTGTTTGAGATGACGCGGCTTGGCCACCGTCGGTAAAACTCGAGAGGTGAAGCACGGCAGTTTTGCTGGGCGCACAACAGGCTGCTTCCAGAAGAACAGAAAAAGGGCTGGCTAACTGATCGGCGAAGATGCTGGTGGTGTCTCGATTTTGCTTTGTCGTCGAACAATAGGCTCTGGCTTCGGTCTCAATTGGCCAACAAGGGCGGGAACGTGAATAAAAACAAAATGCGACAACGGCCAGGGGTCGTGTAGTGTATGTGGTGGATCGTCAAAGAGGGCGTCGGGACGGGCTCTGGTCGCTGCGTGATGCAGTGTCTCGAGTTTGTTTGATACGGGAGAAAAACGGCTGGCCCCTTCCACGGGAATTCGGGGGGTTCTGTCTCCCCAACTAGAAAGAAGGAGTCGCAAGCGCCCCCGCCAGCGAACCGAAGCCAGAGACCGTGCGCCGGGGCCCTAGACACGGCCTGTGGCGCTATGCAGGTATTCTGCGCAGCACGCAGGCCTGGGATTCACGCTAACGACTGGCGCATGGACGTCGTTAATTGGTGCAATTTGCAGCAGACCGATCTTCAGTGAGTCCTGCTGGTTTGGGCCAGACCAGCGTGCACAGTTAGCGCGCCTGACTCGACACGGAGCAGAACGGCCGCGGCATTGTGTCGCCCAGCCTTTTTAGGTGGGCAATGCTATCTTTTCACCTGTTTCTTTTTTGCTGCGTTGTTGGCTTTGTTCTGGTGGGATGATGGCGCGGTATTGCTCACCCCATAGTTGCTGTTCTTTTGCTCGTTTAGCCCATTTTCCATGACGGTTGGTATATCGCTTGTTTCTCCGCGTCTGGGCAAAAGTCTTTGTTGCGTCTAGCTGTGCAATAGGGGTTGTTGTGCTGCGCTAGTGGAAGCGATGTTGGCAAAGTGAAAAGTGCAGACGAAAGCTTTGACTAGTGACAAAAGTACTGAATCTGCCCCATCATTGCAAAGTTTGGAACGTACGGAGTATGGTATGCTTGCCCCATGAATTGATGGCGGTGGCGGTTGCCTTTGCTGATTGTGCTTGACTACACTGCAGAACAGCCCATCGCAGGATGCTCTCTAAAAGGCGGGTGCTAGAAAGCCGCCCCCCTTTTCGGCAATGCCATGCCCATCGCTTCCACCGGCAGCACTTGGAACCGGAGCAAACGATGCAAGCCGTTCCATACTCGGGGCCCATTTTTTCGCCCAGTCTTATCTTTAGATTCCTCCCAGCTCAGCCTTGTCTGCCAAGATGTACATTTTTTCATCGACATCCGCCAGGTTCGCAGTCTGCTTTGTTGCGGTCTTGGGTTTGCGCCTTGGCAAAAGCTTGTCTCGTCCGCCCTGTGCTGCAAATAACGCCGTTGGATGGCGCAACATGACATAACACTGCTTTTTTGTGGAACAAACGACGAGATGGCCAAGCAGCCAAGCAGCCAAGCCAGGAACGGGGCTTGGCATGGTTCTTTTTGGTTCTTTTGATCATCTAGAGATGTAATTGCATCCATCGCCAAGTAACGCGCCTTGGCAGCTGTCGAAAACGCGGCCCCTTTGGTTTTTGGGCAACCCGACTGTATCGCGAGTTATGCAAGTTGCTATTTGGATGGGCTTGGCAGCTTTTACCTACCAGAACAGCCAGCATCGAAGCAACAGCAAAAACTACCAAAGACGCGTCGCAGTGGCCGCCATACATACATCCGCGATGGCGAGAATCAGACTGGCCTGCAAAACACTCGCAATTGCGGCTAAAGACACAGAATAACGAAGGGTTGAAGAAAGATGATGTGCTGGGAGAGCCGCCTTTCTGGCCTCATATATGGTATGGTATGTTTCACTCCAGATCCATGAGGTATTAGTGCACTATTCAAAAACCAGGATGGGGACCATTTATTTATTTATTTATTGGGGTTAATCGTTTATTCCGCACCTAGAGTTTGACAAACGCCCTGGGGTATTACACGTGGGTGTCCGAGGCCCTATATACTTGTATATGAGGCTGAGCAACATCCAGTTTGAGTGCCAACGTGGTATCGCCGGCAGACGACGGCTCAAATGTTCTCTCCCTCCGCCCGGTGAGGCAGTATACATCGTGGTTGTCTAGAGAGGGCTTGGCCTCGGTGTATGGGATCTGGTTATGGTCTCGCTAATGCCGTTCCCACTGCTTACGCAGTGACCGTGACAAAGAAAAGAAATAAGAAGGGTTTTGTGTAAGGCTTTGAAGAAACTTGTTTCTGTCCCCGCTGTAAGAAGGGATAGGGTCAATGGATGGGGACCATTGGGCATCACAGGCAGAGTATGCGATGCATAAACGAAACTTCCCATCAACGGCGTCATAAGCACAATGGCATTGGCTCCCTATATATTCCTGTCTGATCGGCCCCCAAGCCAGTACAATATCCAAAATGACAAAAAAGGTCCAAAGAAAAGACCGTCCTGAGAAATTCGCAAACTGGCCCGCCATGTTATTTCTCATGCCCTCTTCCGTGACATTCTCCTATGAATATGGCTTCTAATACCGTAGCCACGAATGACCTGTTGTTTCCCTGATTTTCCTTTCCTCCACCCATTTGATAGATCTCGCCAAAACGTTTCCCAAAAACACCACCTCTGCTAGCCTATCCTACAAAAAACAAACCGGGACACAAATGTAAACAGAACCCACCAAGATAAAAGCTCAAACCCAATATCTAAAAGCTCCTCAAATAAGACAAGGAAATGTGAAATCATAATGTCCAACGGCTAAAGAATACCGTGTAACTGCAGCAGCTTCCGCAGCGTCGACGTGCTGAATGCATCTTCGTCAGCCCCGTTGATGTCGTCGTCGCCCGGCAGCATCTCGATCAGGCCGGTCAAGTTGGCAAACAGATCGCCCTGGTTGCGGTAGGCCAAAATCGTGGGCACGGCCGCATTGTCAAATTCAATGTCGTCGTAGTGCACCTTGACAAACCGGACGGTTGGGTTTGAACCGACCAGCGGTGCAAGAGCGGTCTCGACAGCACTCGATACCTGGCACTGTTCGGTATCAGTACAGCACAACAACCGCATACAAGCTGGACACATGGCCATTCTCCAAGGGGGGGGGCTTACATCTTCATCGTAGACAAACACAACAACGACCGTATCGCGGCCGACCTTTTCAATGGCATCCAGGTAGCCGAGAGCATCGACGGTGTCCATGCGACCATAGATGCGCACACTGGGAGAAGTGCGCCGTGTCCGGATCGAAGAGCCGGAGCGGGCATCTCGCTCGAGCTCCTGGAGACGGGACTCCCGCCACTGACTTATAAAGGACTCCTCGTCTTGGGAGGCCGAGCGGTCGCCGTCGTCGTTCTCATCGTCTTCGTCTGACTCGCTCTTGTGAGACGGCTGGCTCAGGGCGGTTTCGAGACCAAAAACGCTACGGCGAACCTGGCGCATCCGGCCCTTCCACGTGTTATTGCGGGCCAATTCATAGCTGCGGGCATCGGCAATGACACCCTTGACGCCGGTGGCGCGCCCAGAGTCAAACGACGTGGGCGGCAGCCGCGACAGACTCACGCCGCCGCCGCCGTTCGGACCTCCCCCGCTAAAGGTAGGCATGCGCATGGCCGCTTCAATCTGGCTGTTCCGGTAGCGTTCTTCCTCGTCAATGTCTTCGTAGGAGGCAGCCTGGGCAGCTTCGCGGCGTTTTTCTAGGCGGTCTTCGGGGTGCAGATGGTCGTCGTCGGTGCGGCTGTTTTTGGCAACAAAAGCCTGGAATTCTTCTTGTGCTTCGGTCTGGGACATGGCGAAAGAGCAATGGGGGACCGAGGGGTAAAGAACCAAGAGGAAGAGAAGGAGAGGGGATAGGCGATAGGGGGTAGAACCGAGTTCGCCGTGGCAAGACGGTGGCGTGGGAAACGGGTGTATTGTGTGTGCGTAAGCGTGCGCTTGTTTCGATGTAACAAAAAGCCCTGACAATGTGGTATAAACAAGCACAGGATGACGCAAAAGCAGACAAATTCCTTCTCCGCGTGCCTACGGCTTTGTCTCCTGGACCCGTAAGTTTTGGACCGAGAGCGAAACGTGGAAAATAGCCACGTGAGTGACAAACGGACGACAACAGACAAGCGTTCTGTCTCGCTTGGTGAGGGGGGGAAAGAGGGGACTGGATGTTTCAGCGGGCAATGAGGAAATCGGGTTGACTGAGAAGGCGTCTCGGGACTCTTTTTCGCTGCCTCAAATCGGAAGCTGGGCTGGTTCACTTGTTCCGGTAGCTTGGAAAAAGAGGGGGGCGTTGAGCCAGATGCACAGGCTGGGCCGAGACAAACGTGAAGAAAAGCAAGCAAACGGCGAGACGTGCACAAGGTCAGTTTGTTGCTCTGTGTGGATTGGTTTGGGTGCGAAAATCGATATCGGGCGATTCGACGGTTCGAGCCCCTAGGAATGCGTCAGGATGTTTCAGGGCTATTTCTCAGCGTGCGCGTGGTTTGCCGGTGGGCCACGCTAGAAACGAAGACGAAAGTGGCGGACAGCATAAGCCAAAAAGAAAGAAATCGAAAGAAAAAAGAGAAGCACAGCGAGATTTGAGTAAAAAATTAACTGATAAAAACGAAGCAGATATGGAACTGGGCTTTTGGTGATACTATATTATCTCCACTTCGAGGTAGACAGGGAAGGCAGCATCAAAGGCGAAAACGGCAAGAGCTGGAGAAACCGCGGGGCGCTGGAAAGACGAGGGCGGTGAACAGCGACGCCTGCCTGTTCACGGAGATAAAGAAGGCGGCGGTCGCTTGGCGTTTGCTTCCCGTATTATCTTATTTGTGATTTTATTAACTATTATGCAGTCACATCCGGCGGCATCAGAATGCAAGCGGCTGTGTTATTCCAAGCACAAAAGGGCGACTGCATTAACTGAAGGGCGATAACAGCCGTAATTGAAAGATGATTGAAGAAACAAGAGTAATGAAATAGTGAATCCACTGCTGACTTTGTGTCTAATGGCTGTATCATTCTCATTCTTCGAGAGTCCGCTTTGCCATGCAAGGCCAAGCCAAGGCCCCATTCGATTCTGTGATTGGCAGTGCATCAAGTGTTCGGAATATAAAAAGGAACCGGAAGCAGAGGCGTACCCCGGGCCGATATGCGGCACAGTGAAATAAGTGTCACAACAGGATGCCCTGGACAAGCTGCAACGGCCAGCGAGAATGCTTGAAATACGATATTTCGTTCAGTTTCCACAGACTGAAAAGACAGCCGAGCAATGTCAAGCTTATAGAGCGTACTGGACACTCTGCGCCGACATGATGCAATAGAATAAGACAAGTGGACAACGGTCTAGAAAGTACACAGCAGTCAAGTATAGGTTGCCGTCTACCAAGTTCACATTCATTCACATTAAGAGCCACAGTTCCCGCTATCACAGGCCAGCGTCTGCCAAAGGATAGAGAAGAAAAAACCATAACGTCAGATTACCATGGTAAAAATAAACTATAAAAGAACCGGATATCGTTATAGAAAACTAAAAGGTGGTTGTAGATGAGTAGATAGGAGGTAGTAGTAGAGTAGTAGAGTAGTAGTAATAAGAGCAACAGAAAAGATACTGCAAATCTGATTAAAAAGGCCAGTGCAGATTTGAAGTAATACAGCCAACTATACAAATAAGAAAATAACCTGTTCGACCACGACCAGGGGAGGTTGGGAGAGACATTGAGAAGCACAAGAAGTCGGAAAGCTAAAGAAAAAAAGGAAAAAAAAAGAGTTCAGGCAGAATCGACAAGTAAAATTCCAAGACAAGAGGCACTTGCCACAAAAGAGAAAAATAGAAAAGAGCTGGAAGCGCCATATTGGATCGTGCATTGCCATCTCTGACCGGGTCTGGCATTAGACTCCATCAAGTGCGTCCATCGAGATGATCAGGGAAAAACCCGAGTTTGCGTCGAGTATATCTGACTGTTGTGATCGAGGCGGTGGGGGCAACGTTCCATAGTGGAGGATGGCAGATAACAAAGAGGAAACTCTTTTCACATGGCAGATAAAGTCAAAAAAATTCAAAAACAGTCAACCGCCCTAGGTCTGCTCGCTTGCTTCCCCCATTGCCCCCATTCCTACTTCCCTTCGTATCCTCTCGGTTTTTCTCCTGGTTCGGTTGGACGGGAATCATTTTTTTGGCTGAATGAGATTTTATATTTCGTGTCGTTTCGGGGGGCACAGTGAGTTTTTTGGTGGAAAATGGGATACATAGCAGACACCCTTGTGAAAATCCAGATCGAAAACCCAAAACAACATCGTCATCTCGTCGTATTGTGGCGTGGTGGTGTGTCGTGCCATATTTTTGAGTTTTTTGCTAGCCTTAATGCAAGCGCGGTTCGAGAACACCGCATTCTTAGTACGCCCAGATCCTCAACTGTATAGCTTGTTAGAATCTTGTCTCGCCACCCGCCTTGCCAATCAGACGCCTTTATTATGGAGATACGAACCGAAGAATCCCACGAGCCTGTGCATAAGCTGATGCCATCGTTGCTGACACCCAGGCAGCTCACGCGGTTCTCATGGCCGACAAGCGAGCCGACCTTTTCGCCTCGTGTGACATCCCAGACCTTGATTCCGCAGTTAGCTCAAAATCCATTCGTATGAAAGGGAAACAAAAAACGGCGACGTACCTTGCACTCAAAGTCATCGTAGCCGGCAAAGAGAAGGCGACCAGACACGGATGTCGCAACGGACGTGATGCCGCAAAGAATGGACTCAGACTAGAAGTAAAGCGCCGTGTTAGTCGTTGTTCTCTCCACCTGTCGCAATGGCCAGGCAATACATACACCGTAGACATTCAGTTCCCGGTCGGCACGGATGTCAAACAGCCGGCAGGTGGCATCGTCGGAACCTGTCAGAAAAGAGTGGCCATCTGGGAAGAACTGGATGGCGTTGATGTCGGATTCGTGGCCGGCAAAGGTCTGAACGGCCTTGCCGGCGCGGATATCCCACAGCTTGGCAAAGGCATCGCAGGCACCCGAGATAAAGGTGTTTTGGTTGGTAGGGTTGAGGCTAATGCTCATGACATCGCCCAGATGGTCGGCAAACTCGACAACGCGGGTGCCGGTCTCGATATCCCACTTCATGCAGGTCATGTCGCCGGACGAGGTCAAGATGCTGCGGTCGTTGATGAAGCGGCAGCAAGATAGGTAACCGGCATGGCCGGACAGCTCGCGGGCGACGCGGGTCGGGCCATCGCGGTTCTGGTTGAGGTTGTAGATGGAGCAGATATTGTCGAGGCCGCCGCAGGCGACGTAGTTACCGCTGGGGGCGTAGGCGCAGGTCATGACCCAAGACGAGCGCAGCGGAATGGCGTGTACCTTGTTGGTAGTATACGCGTCCCAGATAATGAGCTTGCCGTCCTGTGAAGCCGACACGAGGTGTCTCCGGTCGGTGGACCAGTGCATGGCGTAAATCTTGGCCAGATGGCCCTTGAGGGTGCGCTTCGCCTTCATCATCTGGTTCTTGGGGATCGGATCCTGTTGTTGTTGGGCAACAGCGCGCACTGACAATCAGCAAAAATAAAATTTAGTAGAGTAAAGCAAATGCTCTCACATGTGGTGTCGGCCAGCTCATCCTTCTTCCGCTTGATGCGGTCCTTGAGCGTCTCTGCTTCCCGACGCGCTTGTTGAATCCGCCCCTGCATCGCTTCGGGCGACACATCGCCTTGCCGTTGAGAATCCATTACGAGGAACGGGGAGTTGATATATATGAGAGAATACGGAGAGAGAGCGAGACAATGAAAAAGAAAAGGGAAGCTCAAGCTGCGCGCGCAAACCCCTAAAGCGATTTGCTAGCCAACCAATGGGAGGGATTGGAAGAAACAAAGCGGCTGACAGTCGAGCAATTGGCGGTCGGGTCGGGAAAAGCTGACAAGGTCAGGCGCAGAACCAGGTCGCTGATTGGGGGCGAGGTGATGAGATACGCGAGAAACGCCGGTTGGACGGGAGGGGACGAGCGACAAAGAAAGAGAAGGAAGCAGACGCAGAGGCGAGCTGGGAGACAGCGAAAATAACGGACGCGGACGATCTGGGTCGCTGATTCGCCGGAAGAGTCTCTGGGGGAGGCCGATGGAGAGAAAAGATAACGAAAACGACAGGAGAACGGCTGCGGGCGTGCAAAGGGCAGACGACGTCAAGGGCGGAGGGACGGGGCTGTGCGGATTGCAAAAGGGAAAGGAGGGAGAAGGATGAGCGAAGAGATCGAAAAGCGTCAACGACGAAAAAAGGTCCGCGTCGGAAGGGGAGGTAAGAACGGGAAAGGGGAAAAGAGAACAAATTTGGTGCTAGTAGTGCCAGAATAAAATGGGATGGGGACCGGGGGGACAGGAGTAGCGGCTGGGAGGAGGCGGAAAGGAACCAAGACAAAAGAGGACGCAACAAAGTAGTGTAGTGTGTAGTGCAGAGGTAGCTTGGGAAGGCCAGGGTGGGCGGAGAAGAATTTTGGGGGGTTCAAGGAGAAACGGGCAGATCTGAAAACAGCTCCCGCCAACAGCTGGCAGCAAATGAAATAGGCGACTTGTACACTGTAGTGTAGCGCAGAGTACACTAAGCCTACCGTTATTATGTATTATGCGGGTTGTGCAGGCGCGAAATGTACAACGACCTTGTCATGTTTGTCGCTACACGACGCCGTAGCCGTACTTGGCGGCCCCGACTTGCACAGCTAGCGGCAGGTCTTGGTTAAGGTGGGTTCTGTACATGCACTACTGCAGGTTAAGCAGATAACTAACTGACTGCACTAGTGTACTGACAAACTACGGCATAACTGCATAGGTAGCTGACGATTTGCAGTGCACTATTAGTACTATCTTGTGGCATTGTGCGCTTTGCATTATTACACTATTGTCTCTACTGCGTGCAAGTACTCTTTATCCAACGCTTTCTCGTACCGTCGAAAACCGTTCCTGCCCCGGAGCCACCCACCTCTTTTAGTATTGGCTGCAACAGCATGTTTTACGCCGGAATGCAACGAGCTATGGCTGGTACAAAGCGGTCGTTCCAGTCGCTTCGTCCCTGAAGAGCTTGCAAAGACGTACAAGTAGCCGTGCACTACACTACGCTCCCGCTTCAAGATCTGGCCTTCCCTGGTGCATCTTGTGCTGAAGAAAGACCCAGGATTGCCATATTCGTATTTGTCCACCGACGATGGCTCCAACGATGGAGGTGGGGCCTCCCAGTCCTTTTGCCATTTTAGTGGACCTAGCCAATAGTTGGTGGTCGCTCCGTCCCATCAGCGATGGACACCGCAATGGAGCTGCCCCTGACTTGACTCGGGAAGGCACTGCTCTCTTGACTTTTGGTCGTATGTCGTACTCGTAATTACTACATACAGAGAAGTCAGTCTTGTCCTTTCATTTGGTCAACGGCATCCGGCGGAGCCTTTTGAATGGCAGGGGTGGCTGTGCTTCCAAAACGGCAAAAGCCTCTGTTTAGAAAACGTGGCCAACGAACTCAAGATAAGACGATACTCTAGACAAACAAGTTTAAAAAGGCCGCAGTCCCGGACCGTGGCGTGCGATTAAGCGTCTGATGGGACAGAGGCATAAATACGATATGAAGTGGTTGATTTGCTGCCGGCTTGACAGCAGACCGGCATTTTTAGCATTGCGTACAATCTGCGGAATGGGACGCTGTGCGGAAAAGGGGGCCGTTGCAGCAGCAGGGGGGGTTTTCCGCTTGCAATAGTGTCCTGGGCATGGTGTATGCATACAGAACGCTTCCACGTCGTAATCTTTTCCCTTTTGGGAGGCCAATTTATCGCCGGAACTGCCCTACGACGGACAATCTCCTGCCACCAGATTGGTAAATATTATGGAAGGTTCTATGGCAGCGGTAAAAAGGCCGAAAAGCGAAAAGCTGGCATTTGAGTTGGCTGACAGCAAAAAGAGCAAGACTGTTTTGTATCCCGCAGACCTATGCAACAACGGTTCGTATTACATTGCAGCATATCGTCGGTGCGTTGCGGACAGGACAGGGTTTTGTGCAAAGTAAGAAAAGGCCCTCCCGTCTCTTATGCTTGCTCTGCCGATCCTATCAGGCATCCGGTATCCATCCGCCAGTGTCGATCGTTGGCGGGATCGTTGGCAAGGCCAGGCCGGCCCCGTGTACACGTGACCAGATACTATTTTGACAGCTACATTCTGCACTATTCGTGGGCCTTTGCCCAGGCCCGGAACCAGTCGAGCGACTCGGGGTTGGCCACGCTGGCGTTGGTCTTGACGTCGACGCCGGACAGAATCTGCTTCACAGCCACCTCGATCCTGGTGTGGTTAGTAATTGAAGGGGAGTGGCAAAGGTCAGATAAAGAAGAAAAAGGACAGAAAAAGAAGAAGAAACAAAAGAAGAAAAAGAAGAAAAAGAAGAAAAAGAAGAAAAAGAAGAAAAAGAAGAAAAAGAAGAAAAAGAAGAAAAAGAAGAAAAAGAAGAAAAAGAAGAAGAAAAAGAAGAAAAAGAAGAAAGAAAGAAAAGAAAAAAAGAAGAAAAAGAAAGAATAAGAACGAAAAAATCCTACTTCTTTCCGTTCGTCGTCCGCGGAATGCCTCCAGCGCCCTCTTCGATGACGGCCGGCACGTGGCGCGGGCTCAGCTCGCGGCGGATGGCGTCCTTGACGCGGCTGCGCAGGGCGTCGTCAAAGACGTGGCCGGCGGCCATGACGACGAACAGGCAGACGGTCTCGTCAGAGTCGTGTGGGCGGCGGCGGCCGATGCAGAGGGCGTCCTCGATCTCGGCCGCCAGGAAGCGGGTCAGGATATTGTAGATCTCGGCGCTGCCGAAGCGCACGCCGGACGGCTTGAGCACGCCATCAGAGCGGCCGAGCATGACGAGGGACTGGCCAGACCAGGCGGCGGCGGCCTCTTGGCCTTTTGCGCCCAGTCGCACAAAATCGCCGTGGTGCCAGTAGCCCGGGAAGCGCTCAAAGTAGGCCGCGCGGTACTTGTCGTCGCCGTCGGCGCCCCAAAAGGTCAGCGGCTGGCTGGGAAAGGGCTTGCAGCAGACGAGGTCGCCCTCGGTGCCGGGCGGAAGTAGCGGCGCCGGTGGCGCGGCCGGGTCGCCTGGGTCGGCCGAGTCGACGGCGCCAATGGCCATGCCCAGGCCAGCACACTGCACGGCGCCGGCGAGCACGGGCAACAGCGGGCAGGGCGCGCCAAAGAGCGAGATGATGTCGGTGCCGCCGGTGATGGAGGCCAGGTGGACACGACGCGGAAAGGTGTCGTAGACGTAGGCAAAGGTCGACGGCGGCAGGGGTGAAGCCGTCGAGTAAATGGCCTCGAGGCAGGAGAGATCAATGGCCTGCGGGTCGATGTGCACGGCGTGGGACTCGAGGGCGACCAGATAGGCGGCCGAGGTGCCAAAGTGGGTGACGCGCAGGCGGGCGAGCAGGCGCGGCATGGACAGGTGGCCGTGGGGGCGGAAGGGCGAGCCGGTGTAGAGCACGAGCGAGGCGCCGACGGCGAGCGCGGACACGCTCCAGTGCCACATCATCCACGACGTGGTGGTGTAGTAGAGCATGCGCGAGGTCGGGCCCAGCGAGCCGTGCAGCGCAAGCTCCTTCTTGTGCTGCAGCAGCGTGCCGAGCGCAGTGTGCACAATGGCCTTGGGCAGACCGGTGGTGCCGCTGGAGTAGAGAATGTAGAGCGGGTGGGAGGGCGGCAGCTGTTCGAAGCGCAGGGGGGCGTCGACGGCGGTGGCGGCCTCGTCGAGAAAGGCCTGGTATTCTTGCACGACGGGCACCCGCTTATCGGCGCGCAGGTGGTCGAGGCCGAGGCCGTCAGGGGCGTCGCCGGCGCTGTATCCGTGGGCGGTGATGACAAGGACGGCGCGCAAGCCCTGCGGACCGGCCAGCGCCTCGACAATCTGTGCCGTCTTGTCCGTGGCCGGCCAGACCTTGCCGTTGTAAATGGCCGCGTTATCGGCAAACAGCACCTTGGGCTGCACGCGCACCAGCCGGTCGAGCACGGCGCTGACGCCATTGTCCGGGCTGATGGACGTCCACACGGCGCCGATCGAAGCCGCCGCCAGCATCGCCACCACGGCCTCGGCATGGTTGGCCACAAATCCTGCCACCACGTCACCCGCCTGCAGACCAATGGTGTCTGCCCGCCGCAGCCCGGCCGCGCAACGGCGCACGGCCTCGCGCAGCTCGGCCCAGGACATGTGCACCATGGGGTCCGGCGGCGCCCCGGCTGTGTCCCAGGCCTCGGTGACCGTGATGAGCGCCGTGGCTGCCGGGTCGACCTCGACGCCCGTTGGGAACAGCAGGTTCTCGGCAAAGTTGAGCCGGGCGCCGCTGAAAAAGTCGGGCCGCGGATACATGGCCGTCGTCGGCAGCACCGTGTCAAACGGCCGCGACGCCGTCACGCCCACAAAGCGCCACACCTCCTCCCAGAAGCTGGCCACGTTCTCGACAGACCAGCGGTACAAGCCGGCGTAGTCGCCCTGGAGCGCGAGCCCATGCCGTGCATTGACCGTCTCGAGGAAGCGGAACATGGGCGTGGCCTTCGGGTTCGGGTGCCGCCACAGCTCGCGGGCCGGCGTGTCGTCGGACATGGCGGTGGGTTGCAAGGGGGCCAGGGATATCACGGGCCGCTAGCGAGAGAGGAAAGGGTACGACAAAGGGGGAGTTCCTGGAGCAATGGCGGAAAGGGTGAAAAGCCGGGGAGAATGAGGAGTGGTTGCTTCTGCCGGGCCGAAAAGGCGCTTTGGCCTTTTTTTGGACCTTAAAGAGCCGCGGCCGCTCCCCTTCCGGTTTAGTATTGGAGCAGCATTGTTTTTTAAGCCGCTTGTTGCCTTTGCACTGGAAAGGGACTGAATATTCACACACGGTAACGAAACATTCCCGACGGCCTCCATGCTGCCACTGCTTCTGCCGTGAAGCAGAAATGGTAGCTGTGTAGGTCACGTGTAAAGAACAGGTTTGCACACCGTGTCGCTCCTTGGCACCAGGGTAGTTATTACATGAAGGGGTATAGCCAAGGTTGTTTCCCTGCAAAGGGTTTCTGGTGGGCGTATTGTCTACGAAATAAGAACAGCCTGGACCGTTCATCCACGTATGTAGAGTTAATATGAGCTAGAAATGCAGCACATACCGGCGGCAGAGCTTCGTCATTTGACAGCTGTAAAAAAGACGCATTCCGCTAATGGCCTTACCGGTGCTATCTATAGTAACGGACAGCTCCTTTATGTCGAGCTGGCAGCATCTGCAAGTCTTTTCTTTGCATCTGGCGCCATACATCGTCCCGTCTGCTAAGCCGTGCAGTCACACTGGAGGGCCTTGCGCCAAGCGAGCGACTGCTACTTCATCCGAACAGGCTGTCGATGGTGATGGCAGTGATGGAGAAGATCGCGACCCATGGCGTCATAGTATCCACTGTTTGTGTCCGATCAAAAGTGCCCGTAATACTTCTTCGTCTTATTCCTCTCCCTTTTCCCCTTTTCCTCCCCTGTTCCACGGCTGGCAAGGCTGAGTCCCGCATCGGCACTATCGCCAAGGCCTGCACAGTATCCTTCTATCTGGCGCTACATTTAGCAGAAACTACGGGGGATTAGTGTGCTGTGTGTAGGCACTGTACGTGTTCTAGGTGCCGGGCCGGTCTGGAGCACCAAAATCATGAACTTCTACCGTAGTGGCCGCCACACCAGGCCAATAGGCGGATGGCGTGACGGTGTAGTCGTCCCGAGGTCTCCATGGCCTCTGCGATCGCGATTCGAGGCCAGGAAGACGGTGCTGTACCGAGGCCGTTGCTCCCGAGAGATCCGGGATGAAGCGGTGAAGGCGGAGGAAGACGGCAGCGAGCGCCAAGAGTGGCAGAGATGGCAGAGACGACAGAAGCGGCTTGTAGAGGCGCCACCGCCTTTTCAGCAAAAGCCCAGCCGTTGTCAGACCAGAGCCGTCCTGGCTTTACTTGCCCTTTTACCTCGTCTCGTACGAGGCATCAGACGGCACCTGCTGTAGTGCACGGTGTAGGCCTGCAAACCCATCAGCCCCGACAATGGCCAAAGACGGATCCAGTCCCGTCCATCCTTCCCCCTGGGCGCTCAATTTCCGGTCAACCCGGTACGCGAGCCAAGCCTATCCCCACTGTGCTAGGCCGCTTCTAGGGCGGATGTGACAGTGAAGCCAACTAAGCATATCATGCCATGTAGCAGAGGCCATAGGGTGTTTAGCGCTACATTGTAGTGTAGTGCCGTCTCCCCACTGTAAAGCACAGCCTGCAAAGCTGTAGTAAGCCGCAACGCCCTGCTCTTCCTATTTTGCCCCCCAATCACAGCTCTGGATCGGCGCCGCCCAGCATGAATGCAAATTTCAACAGCGCCCGCAGCCTCCTCCACCGTCGTCAAACGGCGCTTTTTTTTCCAAAGGCCGGCGCCGTGTTGCTGCAGTATCGCGTAGAGTACATTACTTCGTCCATTGCACTCTGCACGCGACTGTCGCTCCTTTTTTCTCTTCCCTTTTTATTCCCTCTCCCTTCCATTCACCGTCCCTTTGGCGGTCCACCTCATACTCTGTTCTTTTCGATTTTTACACCTTCTCCATCCCTACCCGTCCGTACACCTTTTTTTACCCTTTAATTTTGTCCCGCTTTCTAATAATTTCCCCTTCTTTTCTCCCTCTTTCTTTTTCTTCTGTTCTTTGTCACTCTCTCCTACGCGACTCTCGCCAATCCGACCGTGCGCCTCCGTTCCTCTGTCGGGCGCTTCCCCCAACCGGTGGGCTGAGAAGAGCAACGCGCTGCTTCCCCGGCTTTGCCAGTTCTGCCACAAAGACCATTTTCTCGGCACGCTCTTCACGGCGTCCGTGATACGACACTTCAGCATAACTTGCTGTTGGCCAGGCACGCGAATTCAATTCGCCGCCACAAAACTGCCGTGTAAGTCCAGCTTCCCTTTGTTTTCATTGTTTCCTTCCGCCTCTTTCTTGTCCACTTCTTTTCTCTTTTTCTTTCTCTTCTTCCCCCGATGCAAGGGACCGACGGTTCCGGATTGCCATCAGGCCAGAAACGGTGCATGTGCAAAAGGAATGCCTTGCCATTCTTTTTTGCTTTTTCTCGCATCGAGATTGTTTTGGCCACCTCAGTGCCAAATTTGCCTGACACCTCGGTCCTCCTTGTCTCCTGTACCCCAGTACCTTTTTTGTCATCGCCCCGCCACGCTACTGCCTGATCCAGACTCAGACCGTTCTTAGGAGCTCGGACCAGTAGCCAGCAACCCCTTTTTGCTGCCCCCTATCGTTGCTTCAGTTTCATTTCACCAGCCAGTCCCCGTGCGAGATAGACCGCTGCAGCCAGAGGGGCCTCCGGCATTTCCCTGCTCTGCTGTCATCGCGTCCTCTTTTGCCTGTTTCACTCTCGTCTGTTTCCTACCACGGCTCTTTGTGTTGTCCGCAGCCATTTGTTGTCGAGTCACTCCTTTTGTGCCTTTTGCTACTTCCATCTCGCTTCTGCCCTACTGCTTCGTTTCGCTCTTCTCTCGTGCAGCCGCTCCTTTTCGTCGCCTCCTTCTAACATTGGCTCAGTGCCTCGTGTCTGACAGAGATGCCACGCAAGCTTGCAAACCCTTTTTCGAGTTACTCCAGCATGTCGCCGGTGGAAAAAGGGACGACCGAGAGAAGACCTTCCCAATCCAAGAGCGGCCACCGCCTCTCCCAACTGTTCTCCAAGAACGCCCGCGACCCATCTTCTGTTTCCGCTGCCCAGCAATCCCTCCTCGCGATGCAGCAGCAGCAGTCGGCCACGGGCGGCCCCTCGCCCCAGATCACCGCCTCCACCCTCGCCTTGCCCACCATTTCTCTTTCCACCGCCACGGCTGGCGAGGCTGTCTCTGACGAGCCCACCACCACCCTCTTTGAGCCGCCCACCGATGCCGAGACGGAGATGCAGCGTAAACGCGACGCCCAGTTCGGCCCGCTCATCAGCCAGAAGCACCGTTACATCAGCCGTCATCTCGGCGGCCCTCTCGAGCCCCCCATTGTCGACGAGCCGCCCTACTACTACTTCCTGGCCACCTACATCAGCTACCTCCTTCTCATCGCCCTCGGCCACACCCGCGATTTCTTTGGCCGCCGCTTCAGCAAGGGTGGTCTCTCTCTCACCATCAAACCCAAGAGCGGCCACGCCCCGCTGAACGACGACTTTGATAACTTCTACGTGCGCCGGCTCAAACTGCGCCTTGACGACTGCTTTGCCCGGCCGACCGTTGGTGTTCCCGGTCGCTACATTACGCTGATGGACCGTGTCTCCAACGATTTTAACCACACCTACAAGTACACCGACACCTTTACTGAGACCCTCAACATGAGCTCCTACAACTACCTCGGCTTTGCTCAGTCCGAGGGTCCTTGTGCTGATGCCGTCGAGGAGGCTGTCCGCAAGTGTGGCATCTCCTACTGCAGCCCCCGCGGCGATGCCGGCACATCTGACCTGGCCCTCGAGGTCGAGCGGGAGATTGCCGACTTTGTGGGAAAGCCCGCCGCCATGGTCTTCTCCATGGGCTTCGTCACCAACTCGAGCTCCTTCCCGGCCCTGGTCTCCAAGGGCTGTCTTATTCTGTCCGACGAACTGAACCATGCGTCCATCCGTATCGGGGCCCGTCTTTCCGGCGCTGTGATTCGTTCGTTTAAGCACAATGACATGGTTGACCTGGAACACAACCTACGCGAAGCCATTTCGCAGGGCCAGCCGCGTACCCACCGTCCCTGGAAGAAGATCCTGGTTGCTGTCGAGGGTCTGTACTCCATGGAGGGCACCCTGTGCGATCTGCCCAACATCCTGGCTCTGAAGCGCAAGTACAAGTTCTTTCTCTTCATCGACGAGGCCCACAGCATCGGTGCTCTGGGCCCTCACGGCCGTGGTGTTTGCGATTTTTTTGGTGTCGACCCCAACGAGGTTGATATTCTCATGGGCACGCTGACCAAGTCGTTTGGCGCCAACGGCGGTTACGTCTGTGCTGAAAAGCACATCATTGACAAGCTCAAGGCCACCAACGTCTCCACCAACTACGGCGAGGCCCCGACGCCGGCTGTGCTGATGCAGATTCTGGCTTCCCTCAAGATTATTGCCGGCGAGCTCTCGCCCGGCCAGGGCGAGGAGCGCCTGCAGCGCATTGCCTTCAACTCGCGGTATCTGCGCCTGGGTCTCAAGCGTCTCGGCTTCATTGTCTACGGCCATGACGATTCTCCTATCATTCCGATTGTCCTGTACAGCCCTGGCAAGATGGCTGCTTTCAGCCACGAGATGCTCAAGCGCAAGATTTCCGTCGTCGTTGTTGGCTACCCGGCCACTCCTCTGATCAGCTCTCGTGCTCGTTTCTGTGTCTCTTCGGCCCACAACAAGGAAGACATGGACCGCCTGCTGCGTGCCTGCGACGAGATTGGCGACATTCTGCAGCTCAAGTTCTCTACCGGCATTGCAGGCGGTCGGGCGCCCCTCCCTGCTGGCATGACGGCCGAGATGGAGCGGGATATGCTGCGGGAGCACGGCGCAACGGCGCTCAAGTCACCGCCGCGGTGGAAGGTGGAAGACGTCATCGCGGCTGGCGAAGAAGACGTCCAAAAGCGACTTCGGTAGGCCGATTCTTCGCAGCTGCGCCAGCGCCGAAAGGAGATCCACAAACGGCGTTCAAAGGCAGAAGCTCAACTTTATGTTCTCGTCAACCTGATGATAAGATCATGACGGCGCGACGTCGCTTCTACGGAGCCGGGGCGGGAGCAGAAGCCCGGGGTTTAGACTTTATACTTAAGCCGGAGCAGGTGCCGGTGCCGGTGCTGGTGCTGGTCCCGGGTCCTGCATCGGGCTTGAAAGGCAATATTTTTATGGTGTGATGGTTGTCAATGTGGCGTTTTGCGGAAGGGACCTTGTTATCACACTCGTTTATTTCCTCACTTCTTCTTCCAAGTTCGCTTCCTTTTCCCCACGTCTTTCCCTTTTTCACTTTGACGTGGATGCGTGTTTCAGTTGCACGCTTTTTTCTTTTCACTTTGCCGTGAATTGCGTGCTTTTCCGAGCACGCATTTTTACCTGATTTGTCACCAACTGCTTCTTGTTCTACCTACCTTATTATCACCCACTGGGCTTTTGTTTTATTGGTGCCCTTGGATTTGAACTGTCCGTTTTTGGTGGTCAAGATTGGAACGCGGTCATGAGTGTTAATAATGTATCTTAATAGGTGTATCGTATGAGTACATTTAGATTGGAAGGGATGGAAATTAGTTGGCCGGTCTACTAAAACGAAAGCCGGCCTTCAGGAGGACAGGGACTTTTTGCCGAATAGTATATAGACTAGCCTGCAGAATAAGATAATAAAAATAAAAAAAGCAACGAAAAGAGAACGAAAGGCAGTTGAATGATGCTGATGATCGTGAGACGATGGTTCACACGTGACTGCGCGTCATACAAAAAGTGGACCCCTTTCAACAAGTGCCTATTCTTGGACCTCGACAGCAGCTTTTAAGCTTCTTCTACGGAACTTTTTGCTTTGTTTGACAGTTACAGTAATATTCACTTTCCTATGGGTAGACTCTCGGGGTTTGCGGGAAAGCATATATCTGGCTCGGAGCCTGCCTTTGACCGGGCCGAGAAATCTTTTGCTTTTTTTTTCAACACGTTTCCCATCTTTCCATCTGCCCCCTCCCTGTTTTTGGATAAGTCTACAGGGACTATCAACGGGCGGCTGTCTTGCCTTGCGCAAGAGAAGGGAGAAGAAAAGGCAAACGATGGCGCCCACAGCGAGCAACTTTTCAAAGGCCCGGAGGAAGAGGGTGCAGCAGAGAACGTTGGACGATATGCTGGGTGAGTCTTTGCTCACATTTTCACTTGTCCTTTTTCTCACTCACAACATCTCCTGAACTAACTGCTTGTCCTTGGGAGAAGGGACAGCGTCATCCGCGGGCAGCCGTAGTAATAGATCAACAAGCCCCTTGAAAGAGGCGACTCCGGCCGCCTTGTCGTCGCCAGGGCACGTTGTGGCAGGCCATGACGACGACGACGATGAACTGCCGCTTGTGCGGCACACGCGAAGACGGGGAGACCGCGCCGGCATGGCCGGCATCCACTGGTCCGACGGGCTGGGGTTATCCCCTTCGCTGCGCGGGTCTGGCGCGGGTCCGGTTGTGTCCGCATTCGCGTCCTCGCCTGCCCGGGGCTCTGCCGCCCGTGGCTCAGCCCAGCGGCGGGTCCTCGTGGACAGCAGCGATGAGGACGGCGGGGACACAGACGGCACGCTGGCCGGCGCGGCCGAGGTATCGTCGTCTTCCCCGGTGGCACGTCCCAAGGCGCCGAGTGATAGCGACGATAGCGACACCGATCAGGACGTGCGGCCGGCGAAGCGGGTTCGGCGGTTGTCGCGGAAAGCGGCGGCCACACCTTTGGCCTGTCCGGAAAACGAAGGCGTAGCAGCGACAGCGGCTGGTGCTGCTGCGCCTCGATCTGTGCGCAAATCGCGGGTGCGGGCGCGCTCCGAGAAGCAGCGGCACATGGAGCTGCTGCGGCGACGACGGCGGGGCGAAAAGGTGACGGAAAGCGACCTGATGGCGGAGGAGGAGACGCTGACGCCACTGGACGGAGAAAATGCAGACAGTGAGAGACAGGCGGCGCTGTACGACACGGACCCGGAGTACGTGGCGCTATCTGAGTTTGACGATGAGGAAGAGGAAGAGGAAGAGACGGAAGAAGGAGATGACGACGTGGTGATGGTGGATAGTCGGAAAAATAAAAAGGCCAAGGACGGCGAGGTCGACAGCAACGACAGCAAGAAGAAGGCGACGTCGAGGAAATCCAAAGAAGCGGAGAAGAGGGAAAAGAAACGAAAGGCAGAGGAAGAGTGGCTGGCCAAGGCGCAGCAGCGACTGCGTTACATGAACAGCAAGGGCGACGACGACGACGACGACAGCGATGAGTTTTACGTTTACAACGGCCAGGAAGATCAAGGCGAGGAGGACGGCAGCGTCGTTGTGCCCGACGACGACGAAGACAAGGACGACGACATGGACGATTTTATAGACGACAACGAGGCGGACCTGATTGGAGCGCCCGATGCCGACATGTTGCGCCACGAGATCCCCCTGCAGTTTACAGCGCAGGCGCGCAAGCCGCTCAAGAGCCATTTCAAGGACGCCGTCGAATGGCTGGTGCAGCGGCGGCTCAACCCGGGCGGCATCGACAGGATGCTTAGTGCGAGGAGCAGCGGCGGTGGCGGCGGCGACACGGATAAGGCCAACGAGGTCTACCGGGTGGCCTGGGACCGGCTGGACCGGGAGGTGGGCGGGCTGGCGCAGTCACGGTTCATCTCGTCGATCTGGACGCCCGAGTTCAACGCGGCGCTCCGGGCCCGGCCGTACATGGATAGCTTCGATATACGGCCGACAGGGGGGAGGGGGTCGACGCTGGCGGCGGCGGCGGCCGGCGGCGATGTGTGCCACGCCTGTGGGCGCAGCAACCACCCGACATCGTTCCGGGTGCTGTTTAGCGGGACGCCGTACCACAGCCAGTCGCTGGACGAGGTGGGCGACGGCGACGACGGCGACGACGATGACGTTGACATGCACGGCAACCCGATTCCGCCGGCATCGCGGGAGTGGTTTGTGGGCGTCGTGTGCCACAGCAACGCGGAGACGGCGCACAGTCTGCTGCACTGGCGGCTGGCGCTGCGCGACTGGGTAGAGGAGAAGCTGGAGAGCGACGGGCTGCTGGCGGTGGCGCAGCTGAAGAAGCGGGACCGCATGAAGCCGGGCAAACGGCGGGCGCGGGCGAATGCGGTGGTGGACGAGTGGGAGCAGAACGGCACGATTGGCTCACTGTACGGCGACTTTGGGCGGATGCTGGACGCGGCGCGGACCAAGTCGACAAAGACGACGTCGTGGTACGGGCGGTAGAGGGGGTTTCGGCAAGAGGGCAGGCTGGAGGAGTTCAAGGGAGCTGGGGACCAAGCCAACGAGGAGAATCTGATATCACGACTTGTCCGCTCAAGAGAAGAAACGGCTAGGATAAAGGTACTCTATCGGCCGTCGACAACGTTGTCGAAGCCGGGCCATGACACGGAATCAACGACGACGGGCGGCGTGGGGACTTGTGTTGAAGAAAATGCTCCATCTGGAATGCAAATGGGTTACAAAAGAGAAACGATGGCGTGGCTGTGGAGATGTTTCTTTTCCAGGCGAAACGACTTGTAGCGAAACAGGTAAATCGAAACAGATGAGATAGATTGGGATCGGCCTTGATTCGGGTTTCAAGAGCATTCCTCTCTTGTTGATGCCGTACAGTAATATTGTGGTAACGTACGACTTTTCTGCGATTTCCCAGCTTTGAGCTAAAGGCGAATCGCCGACCCAAAAGACGACCACCACTTGTGCAGGGGCAGATTGCAAGGCCTCCCAGAGACAAGGCGTTTCAAACAGGTCGTTGAGCCGTCATTTGCTTTTCGTGACTATGTTTGAATGGATTTAAAACAGAATCTGGGTCATGCCTCTGCAGACGGCAGCGATTTCACAAGATTTTGGTCATGCTTTGATAATAAAATCTGTTGCGTATCTTTGTCCTAGAAAGCGTAACAACATTACCTGTCGACTAAAAAGTACACATATCATGCAAGGAGACAACGTCCACGGCGGTGGCTGCCCTCGATATGAAGCACCAAAGCTTGTTCCTCAGTCCTTTTCCGTAAACGTTCGCTCCGGCGAAGCAGCTTGTCTCCGGGATACCTTTCTATTGGCCTGTATTCGCTTTGGCAACTCTGGAGTTGGTGAGGCTAGCGTTGCTGGACTTGTCTGCCCTTGTACATTGCGTAAATGTTTCTTCCAGGAGGCCCGATGAGCAGGTTGCCTCATCGTCTTGCGGCTCTCTCGATCTGCTGTCGTAAGCGGTGCCGGAACAGCCTCCGACGTCTGTGCTGCCTCGTTTTTCTGACACAGGAGCCGGTCTGTCTGTAGACGCGTTTTGGATTCCGCCTTTTTCTCAAGGAGATGCGGCTGAGGGCTGATTCCGAGTGCCGGGTCGACAGTGAAGATCGTCGTCTTGAACAGCTACTTTGGTTCAGATAGTCTTGAAAGAGAGATGCTCTTTTTGGGAGTGAAAAGGCTGGATTGCTTTTTCTCCATACATCTTATCCTACATGAAAAGTAACTGTGAGAAACATGGAGACATCAGAGACAGTGCTTAGCAGACAATGTAGAGTTGGCCAGCCCTGTGGAAGACACTCGATATTTGAAATGCATCTAAGCGGAATCGAAGAGACGCAGAAGCACTGCGTAGCGCTAAGCAAGTGGGGTTTCCCAGACGGAACAGAATAGGCCACTTTTGGCGCCTGCTCGGCCACTGCGTGCTATTGCTGCTGCTCGCGCCTTCTTTTGCCGCTGCTCTGTCTCTGCTGCTGCGTTTCTGCATTTGCTGCATTAGTTTGGCTATTGGCTTCATCTGCGCGTCTTTATTGGGAATTTGGCAACTGACAGCCGCCGCTGCCACCGTCGGCCCTCTCTAAGCGGCATAGTGGCTTCGTACCCGTGCTGGGCCGCTGCATGTCTCTGCCGCAGAGACAACTCATTTTCAGGATCCCTTTTCCCCCCTCGTCCATCTCGTCGTATTTCTGCCTCTCGTCTTTCGTCCCGCTCGCCTTTTCTGCTGCGAAATCTCGCATTCTCAATCAAGACATAAGACATTAACAATCTCCCCGTTTCGCCCCCCTCGCTGCCGATCGTTCCTGCCTCGCTCGCTGACGGACCAGTTCACAACGACTCTTGACCCGCCCGTTCCTTCCTGCACGTTGCTCTCGCCTGCGACCCCCCCCACCCCTTTCCCTTCTTGCCCCGTTAAGCCCCAAAGACCCTAAATCGTCCAGCCCCTAGTGTAGTTCGCCTTTCTTCCTCTCCCCATCCCCAATATCGCTGATCTTTCTGCGTCTGGCGTTGACCACCAATTCTGCTTTGCATTTTGCGTCTTGTCCAGAAACACATTCTTGTCGAGGCGAGTTTCTTGTCTTGCCGCTGCACCTCGCCGGCTCTTCTTCTGATCCTCCCGTCTCCCGATTTCTCCCTCCTGTCCATCTCTTCCCGTCGTCCCGCTTCTTTTGTTCGACTTTTTCTCGGCATCTTCAATTCGCATCGCCTTCTTTTCCTCTCTTCTTCCTCCTCCTCCTGCTCTTCGGCCTCGGCCTCCTCTGTCTCGCCTCACTCACATCTGTCGTACGAAGCGCAGAGCAGTCCCATCCCTGGCGCCCTCCCTTGACTCGCCGTTTCCGCCCCGATCCCCACCCCTCTTCGCTTCCCCTGGCTGGCGCTTGGACTCTTTCCAACGGTTCTTCTCTCCTCCTTTCCGCCCCGTCCTCGTGGACAACGCCTTCAGCCTCCCCGCGGACTGATGCGTGTCCGTCGTTGATCCCATCCGATTGAGGGGGAAGCTTTTGTCCGAGGAAAAGGACAAGGCAGGAAAAGAACGGCGAGAAAGCAAAACGCAGAAAAAAAGGACAGCCCCGGGACAAAGAAACCGAAGCAAACGGAAGGGGCCGCAACCCCTCGCCGTCCTTTCTTGCTTTTGAACGCCGCGTCGTCTTGTTGGCCGATTGGCCACCCTGCCCAGCCATTATGAGCTTCCAAAAGGGCACGGCCTATGCCGAGTCGGACGCCGACGACGAGTACGAGCGCGACATTCCCGACAATTCACCCACCGACGCCACGGAGTCTGAGATCTCCCTCACCGAGACCGAGCTGCGCTCCACCGAACACACGCCAACCACCTACGGCTACCGGAGCAGCGCCGACCGCCTGCCCGAGACCGTCATCTGCGACTGGACGACGGACGAGTGTGCCGACTTTGTTGCCTCCATTGGGCTGCAGCAGTATGCCGACCGTTTCATTGGTGGGTTTTCTCTCTTTCTCTCTTTTTCTCCCAGTCATCGGGTAATCTGTGCCTTGTCTGCTCGCTTGCTAACCGCCAGAAAATGACATTGTCGGCGAGGCTCTTGTGGCGCTGCTGCACGACGACCTGAAGCAGATGGGTATTGCCAGCGTTGGCCATCGCTTGACCATTCTTAAGAGCGTCTACGAGGTCAAGAAGGCCCAGGATGTGCCAATAGAAACGGACCACTACATTCCACTGAGTATGTTACTTTTCTTTCTTCTCTCTTCTCTTCTCTCTTTTCTTTTCTCTCGTCTTTCTTCTCTGTTCTCTTTCTGTTCTCTCTCTCTTCTCTCTCCTCTCTTTCTCTCTTCTCTCTCTCTCCTCTCTTCTCTCTTCTCTCTTCTCTCTTCTCTCTTCTCTCTTCTCTCTTCTCTCTTCTCTCTTCTCTCTTCTCTCTTCTCTCTTCTCCTCTGCTCTCCTCTCTTCTCCTCTGTTCTCCTCTCTTCTCCTCTGCTCTCCTCTCTTCTCCTCTGCTCTCCTCTCTTCTCCTCTTCTCTCTACCTCTCTAACAAGACAGCCGCCGAGACCGAAGCACAAGCCACGACAGCCACCCTCAAAGACATCAAGGGCCTCTTTGAACAGCTCCGCCTGCGCGACGAACGCATGAGCCTGCTCGAGCAGGACCTGCGCCGCCTCAGCGACGACTACCGCCGACTGCGTGAGGATGTGCTGCCCGCCGTGCGCATGGTCAAAGACGCCCAACAGCCTCTGCCACACCTCACCAACGACCAGCCCTACAGCTTCGAGGCCACCATCTCGCCACCCCCGGGCGGCCCAGCGCCCCTCTCGTCCACCCAATCCATCAGCATCAAGCGCCAGTACTCGACCCGCAAGCCCATCCCCGCCTCTACGCCCAACACCACCTCTCCCTCCCACCTGCAGACCTCCCACGAGCGCGCCCTCGAGCAGACACTCGACCCTGCCCATGCGGCCGAGCGCGCTGTCATCTCCTCCCAGCACCTGGCCGCCGCCAATGCTGCCAACGGTGGCGGTGCCATCTCGCCCTCCTATCCTTCGCCCAACATGCCCTCTCCCACGTCGCCCCAGAACTCCATGAACGGCACCACACTCGCCTCCCGTTCCTACCGCTCCGACCAGCCCACGCCGTCGAGCCGCTCCACTTTTGCCGAGAGCGAACACAACTACGCCGGACGCGAAAAGCCCGTGGCCCCGCGCCGCATGCAGACACCGGCGCCCGACACGCCCGGCGGCAACTCGTCTGTCGAGATCTACAAGTCTTTCCGTGTCAGCATGGACGACCCTTGCTACAAGGTGCTTCCCGCGGCATTGCGCCGCTACCAGATCAACGCGCCCTGGGACCAATATGCGCTCTACATTGTGTACGGTGACGAGGAGCGTTGCCTGGCCTTGCATGAGAAGCCCCTGATTCTGTTCAAGCAGCTGCACAAGGAGGGCAAGAACCCTATGTTTATGCTGAGAAAGACGGCCAATGCCCAAGTGGACCTGCCCACCGACATTCCGGGCATGGCCGGATTGAATGCCGCTGCCGGAGCGTCGACAGGCTATGACCCGCCGGGTGGCATTATATGAGAGCGCAGCGAGAAAGAGAAGAGCAAAGAGGTAAAAAGACCAGACAACGGAAAGAGGAGGAAAGGAGGCCGTGCTATGGAGAGAGGGGCAAGAAAGCGTTGCGTTTTACAGATACATAACAGGCGGATACCCCTATACCTTTCCCCCATCCAAGAGATTACTTTTTTTGCAGCCTTACCTGGCAGTGCAGTACGTACATGGACGGGGAGGCCGAATTGCACGCTGCCGGCCACCGTAGCACGGAGAGGAGGGCATTCTGGCCGACATGGCTATGGCGGAGGGGACAGGGGAAAGGGGCCGGGAACCGGGTGAGAGACACCCAAGGCTAGCCAGCATGCACTCGGAGTTTTTATAATTTTGTCAAATGTCGAATAACCTGACCTTGTTCCTACTTTTGGAATATTGTCCATTGTCAAGATCACAAAAGACGGGTCCATAGTGAGAGCTGGGGCTTTGTTCTCGGGAAACCCGTGTCTAGCCAGCGCCCCTTGCTCTCGCTTATGAGCACCAATACGTAAAGCAAATGCCAATTTATTCGTAAATAGAAATGCACAACGATCGCTGGGTATTGGTACAAGCAGCACGGAGAAAACAAGAAAAATACAAGAGCGCAAAGCGAGCCTGAGGACATTTACATTCTGCCCCCCCCCACACTCTCACAACAACGCCTGCCCCTTTCAAAAGAACACACTGCGCTTCTTCCGGATACGGCTCTGTTCTTGAGCGTTGCCGACGTGCAGCGTGGACGACGTCGCGCCGTCTCTGCCGTCGCCGTTGGGGTACGGCCCTGATCCCGAGACGCCGCGTCGTCTGCCGCCGGCGTTGTTGTAGGAAGAGCAGGAGGCCGACGATGCATGCCACCACGTCCTCAGCGCCGAGGACGACGGCTGGCTAGCGGGCGGTGGCGGAAAGCTGCCGCCGTCGGGCCGGGGCCCGGCACTAACCGGCCGTGAGGGCAGGGACGGCGCCGCTGCCAGGTGCTGTGACGGGTGGTGGCGGTGCGCGGGCGCCTGCGGAATCGGAGGCACGGGGCGGCCATGAGATGCAGAGGCCGGCGCCGCCGAGGGCAGGTCTTGACCTTGTACGCCGTACAGCTTCCGCAGGCGCTCCGTCTCCTTGGCCACCTCGGCTTCGCGCCGCCGGCGTTCCTTGTCCTCGGCCTCGAGCATTTTCTGGATGCGCTTCTCCTCCTCGGCCACGCGCCGGGCCCGCTCGCGCTCTTCCCGCTCCAGCATGGCCTGCAGGCGCTTCGTCTCGGCGTCGATCGCGGCGGCCGACGGTAGGGCGGGGGCGGCGACAATCGGGCGGTGAGAAACGGGCCGTGCCGGGGTGGCTGTCTGGGCGGTCGTTACGGGGGCCGGGGCCGGGGCCGACACTGGCACCATGGAAAAGGTGGTCTTGCGCGAGTTCCGGCGACGGCCGCTGCCGGCTTCTGCAGCCGCGCCGTCCAGGTGGAACGGGTCCGGGCGCGGCACCAGATACAGGTCGCGGATGACCTGGGCACATAGCAGCAGCACCAGGTCGAGGCCCTTGCGGTCCTGCACGTCGACGCGCTGCAAGTTTGGCTCGTACAAGGTGACGGCCGGGTCGCGGGCGTTCTTGAAGAGCGCCACGGTGATGTCGGGCTCCTTGCTGCGCTGCACGGCCCCGACGGCGGTCTTGCCGACCATGTAGCAGGTCATGTCCTTGTTGGCGAGGCGCCCGTCGCGCTTCCAGCGAAAGGCCAGTTTGGGGGCGAGGATGAGGGCGGGGTCGGGAGGGGTGGCGGCGGCGGCGGCCGTAGCGGCGGCAGAGGAGGCAGAGGTATTGGCGCCGGCTGAAGACGCTGGCTCGTTCGCTGCCCGGTCGAGACGGCTGGCGCTGGGCAGGCGGAAGCTCTGTGTTGGAATTTCAAACTCCCACGACTCGGCGCGGTTCCACGACTTGGGCATCCAGCGCACGGTGATGTGCTGGTCTGGGTTGTACAGCTGGATGACAAACGAGTCGGGAACGCGGGCGCTGGGGGCGACGGCGGCGTCAGCGGGACTGGCCGGGTCAGCCGAGGCGTGGTGATGCTGCTGCGCGCGGATCTCAGCGGCCGACAGGGTGGGCATCTGCCACTCGGGCTGGACGGACACCTCGCCAAAGACGACGTCGCTGCTGTGGTAGGGGTCGGTGAGGGCTACGGCATAGACGCCGCGGCAGGACGGCTTCGAGACGGGGTCGGCATGGAGGAGGGCATATTCGGGGGCGGGATCGGAGCCGCTGTGGGTGAAGTAGATGACCGAGGCATGCGGGCTTTCGGGCATCGGCCGGAAGATGAAGGTGGGGAGGTTTTCGTCGAGCATGGCGAGGGGGTGGCGAGAGAGAAGGGGGGGGGGAGAGGGAGAGGGGTAAGAAAGGAGAGAAAGGAGAGAAAGGAGAGAGGGACGAAGAGGGAGAATATTAAACCAAACGAGACAAGGAATAGACCTGATGATTAAAGAGTTGAGCAGGCCTCAAACGGCTCGGGTTTCAGAAAGAGTCGAGATCGGGATAATAAAAGACGAGAAGGAAGAGAAAGGAGGAAGAGAAAGGAGGAGAGAAAAGGAAACACAAAGAGAGAGGAAAAGTAATACGAACGGAATGAATGACGAGGCTCAGCTTATGCCAAGTCAATGGCTTTTCTCTACACGCAGGCGGCAGCTACTGCGGACTGCGGCCAAAGCAGGCAGTTGCGGCATAGTCCCAGAATGCCCGAGAGGCCCCACTTTAGCTCGGCCAAGAACAAAAGTAAGGCTGAGGGCCAGAGTACAAGAAAGACGAATCGCTGTTGCCATAGCCATCCACAACACCGGCAGGCGTAAACTCTTGCGCACATAAGACGGGCAGCCTAAATGCACCTTCCCGCCGCTGCACTGCTCCGCCACCGTTGCAGTGGGAAGCGGGCATTTCATGCCTTGACGAGCGAGTCCTACGTAAGCTAGGCCCACAAATCGATTATGCTCTGATTGGCTGGGGTGAGCTGGGTCGTACGAATAGACATTGCATCTAGACTACACTACGAATACACCTGAACCTCTGCACGCAATACCTCTTTGCCATTGTTACTTGATCCAATATAACCAGTTCATACGTTTAGACATGTACATTTGGGATGGGAGAAAAAAGAAAGGTGGAAAGAAACAGCCGCAAATAACGCCAGATAAACCCAAGCCTGAAACCGGAGGAGAGCAGAATGGGCCTCGTCGTGGTCTCGTAGGGCGTCGTTGACGGTATGGACAATAGAAAAGACGACGTAATTCTATGCCGGACCGCCGTTGCCCCGCCCGCCGCCGTCCAACAGCAGCGTCGGCTTGATAAAGTCCTCGTCCAGCTGCCGCAGCAAAGCCGACGGGTCGTCTGTTCTCCAGAGCTGCCGGATCGCCGCCGTAGTGGCCGAGATGCCCCCGGCCATGCCTCCCTGGTGGTGGTTTGCGGGGGCGGCCGAGGAGGCTCCGCCGTCTGGCGCCGCGCCACTGCTGCCGCTCGGGAACGTCTCCATGGCAAAGTTCTCCGGCATGCGTGCAGCCGGCGGCGGCAGATCCGACGTGTCAATGTCGCTGTCAACGTCCGAATCGGTGGCGCTCGGCATGGCGTGGCCCAGCAGGGTCGACTGCTCGGCAATGTCGACGTCGTGGCCGCCGCCGAGGCCGTTGCTCCGCGAGTTCTTGCGACTCAGGCTCGAGGCCCGGCCCAACATGGCGTTGGCGCCGGGCGGTATCGGCGAACGCATGCCCGAAGACCAGCCGCCACGATCGGCGTCGTCGTTGCGCTTGTTCCCGAGACCGCCCGTGTTTCCGCTGCGACTGCCGCTGCCGCTGCCGCTGGCTTCGGGCGCGGGAAAGACGCCAGCACCGCTCCCGCCAACAGCCCCCCCCCTCGGCGGCGGCAGATAGCCAAAGCCGCTGCCCGAGCGCTTCGCATAAGTCCCGCCGCCAATGGCCTCAATGTCAAACTCGTCGTCCGAGTCAATCTCGTCCACCACGCCCATGCGGATGCCCAGAATCTCCAGCATGCGCGCCGTCGTGCCGCCAAAGATGATCACCGTCAGCACCACCACCACCAGCACCGTGGCCTTGAGCGCATACGTGTCCTTGCCCGTCAGCAGCGCCGCCAGCGCCACGCCCACGGCACCCCGCAGGCCCGCCCAGAACAGCATCACCTGGTAGTTGTACGGCAGCTCGTCGGGCGCGTTTAGCGTGCCGCGCCGCTGCTGCCGGTAGTGGATGAACCAGTTGATGGCCTTGGACAGCGGGAACACGGCCACCCAGCGCGCCGCGCACACCGCTAGCACCGTGACAATGATGAGCAGCGGCTGGTACTGCAGGTCCTTCTCGGTGAAGAGCGAGAGACCCAGGTAGATAAAGATAAAGTTCTCCGACAGCTGCGCCAGCACCTGGAAGATATACTTGGTAGACAGCTGCGTGCGCCGCGACATGTTGAAGTAGGCGTAGTGCTTGAGCGTGATGCCGCAAAAGAGAAGCGACACGATGCCCGACATGTGGATCGCCTGCGAGAAAAAGTACGTTGCATAGGCAATCAGCACCACGAGGCAGCCCTCGATCTTGGGGTAGCGGCGCACGTAGGTATACTTGAGGCACAGCGCCGTGGCGATACCGACGAGGGCGCCGATCATGAGGCTGCCGAAAAAGTCCTTGAGAAAGACGCCCGTGCCCTTGAGCAGGCCGACGATGCTCGACGACGTGGCCGCGCCGTTCTTGGACTTTTGCGCCGTCTCAAAGATGACAATGGCCACGGCGTCGTTGAGAATCGACTCGCCAAAGATAATGGTGTACAGCTTGGGGTCGACCTTGTACGAGTTGAAGATGGCCATAATGGTGACGGGGTCGGTGGCCGAGAGCGTGGCGCCGACCGAGATGGCGTCGACCCAGTTCATCGACAGGCCCTCGAGCGGGATGCGCGTGTACAGCCAGAGGATGCCGCCGATAACCATGGCCGACAAGAAGGTGCCGGCAAAGGCAAACGTCAGGATGGTGCCAATGTTGCGGAAGAAGTTGCCCTGGTGCAGCTCGTAGCCTGACGAGAGGATGATGGGCGGCAGGAGGAGGTTAAAGAATATTTGGTAGTCGAAGCTGACAATGGCGCGGATGCTGTCGCCGGCCGTCACGCGGAGGATAAGGCCGACCGTCATGCCTGGGGGTTAGCGGGGAGAGGGGAGGAGAGAGAGAGGAAGAGGGGAGAGGGGGGGGGGGAGGAAAGAGGAGGGGGGAAGAGGAGAGAGGAGGGGAGGAGAGAGTAGGTGAGGAGAGGGGAGGAGAGAGGGAGGAAGAGGGGAGAAGGGGAGGAAGAGGAGAGAGGAGGGGAGAAGAGGAGAGAGGAGGGGAGGAGAGAGTAGGTGAGGAGAGGGGAGGAGAGAGAAGAGAGGAGGGGAGAGAGAGAGCCAGGAAGAAAAGATAAGTCTCACCCGCAAAAATCGAAATGACCGTCTCGTGGACGGCCGTGACCTTCTTCTGCTGCAGCATATAGCTCGTAAAAAAGGCCACAATCAGCAGCATGATCAGGATGAAAATGGCCCAAGAGGCGTAGATCTCCTTGGTCGAGGAGTCGTTGTCTAGGACGGTCAGTTTTCTCGTTCTCTCAACCCTCTTTCGGCACAAACAGATCACCATTCGCACCTTCGTCCGTATCCTCGCTCGCTCGTCCTGGGAAAGCAGTCAGCATCTTCTCATCCACGCAAAGTGGCCGAGGAACAAACTCACTTGCAAGCTCCACCACGGAGCCGACCGCCTTTGACCACATGGCGAGACGGGGGCTTTATTTCTGCGTTTCTTTCTTTTGTCGTTCCGCGTCCCTCCTCTCTACAGCCTGGCGCCTCTCTCGTAGGCTCGCGACCGGCCGCGATGCAATCTGGCCCGGCTTCTTGGATCGGCTGCTAACGCGATAATTGCTCGGGGAGCAGCGGCGCCAAAGGGAGAAAGACCATGAACCGGAAGAACAAGAGGTAGGGGAAACGAGGCGTGCGGGGGAAAAAGACGTTTATGGCGATACTACAATGGCGGGCGCTGGCCGTCGTCGTTTGTGGGCTCTCTCAAAAGGGCCCCGGATGTTTGTTTCGTGGTAAAGTGCCCAAGTTTCAGCCAATCTGGGGGTGCCACCCAACTTGTCCTTTATCGGTTCGCCCGCGAAAGAACAGTGCACAACGCTAGTGCCGAATACAGGCGCATCACGCAAAGCTGTGCCACGCTGCTGCCGTAGCGCTCAGTGGGTGCCACAGCGCCCGCTTTCCACCTTGTTTAGCACCGCAATGGGCCTAGTGCAAACAACAGTTGTGCTCCCTGTGCTTTTTATCGAGGGTAGAGCAACCTTTTCTCGCCAACATTGCCCTGCCATACTCCCTCTCCGCATCGCCGCACCATACCAAACCATGTCGGGCAAGCTCGAGCGTCTCGACGCGCCGGGCATCCGGGCCGAAGGAAACGTTTTGCACAGCATGCGCCGGGAAGTGGCGCAACTGTTGCGGCGGCAGCAACTGGGCTTTCCGGGCGCGCAGCCGGTCAGCTTTACGCGCAAGCACATGGAGGAGCTGCGGAGGCAAGAGTGAGTTGGGCAGGGAGAGAGGAGGGATGGCGAGAGGAAATAGGGGCGAGACAAGAGGGGCGAGAGATAGAGCGAGAGGAAATAGAAGCGAGACAAGAGGGGCGAGAGAGTGCGCGAGAGCGCGAGGGAGAGAGCGAAAGGGCGAGGCAGAAGCTAACAGCTCCAGCTACTATGTTTGCGAAAAAACCGACGGCATCCGCTACTTGCTGTACCTGACCGAGGACGGCGAGGGCCACGAGATCCAGTACCTGATCGACCGCAAAAACGACTACTGGTTCCTGCCGCCCGGCTCGCTCCACCTGCCGCGCGCCGACGACGAGACCGGCTTCCACACCAACACGCTGGTCGACGGCGAGCTCGTCTTTGACGAGGCCGGGCCGGGCTCCCATTCCTCGGCCGAGCCGCAGCCCACCTACCTCGTCTTCGACTGCCTCGTCCTCGACAACAAGGACATGACCGAGCGCACCCTCGACAAGCGCCTCGGCTACTTCAAAGAGGCCGTCTACAAGCCCTACGACGCGCTCTTCCGCAAGTACCCCGCCGAGAAGCCCTTCCAGGCCTTTGACGTGCAGATGAAGGACATGCAGTACAGCTACGGCATCGAGATGATGTTCCGCACCATCCTGCCCAACCTCAAGCACGGCTGCGATGGGCTCATTTTTACCCGCCTCAACACACCCTACCATCCCGGCACCGACCCGCACATTCTCAAGTGGAAGCCCGTCGAGGAGAACACCATTGATTTCCGCATCCAGCTGCGCTTCCCGCCGGCCAGCAACAGGGACGACGACAGAGAGAATGAAGAGGACGACGACGGCAACAATAAAAACTTGCCCAACTACGACGCCGTCCCCGACGCTGACCTGTTCGCCTTTTACGGCGACAGCGGCCCCGAACCCTACCGTCACTTTGCGCCGCTCTACCTCACCGCCGACGAGTGGCAGACCATCCGCGCCACCGGCGACCCTGTGTCCAACCGCGTCGTCGAGTGCGCCCTCGACGACCAGCAGCGCTGGCGCATCCACCGCTTCCGCGACGACAAGCCTGAGGCCAACCACATCAGCACCGTCAAGAGCGTGCTCGAGAGCATCCGTGACAGCGTCTCCGCCCAGGAGCTCAAGGACGCCGCCAAGAGCTTCAAGGAAGGCTGGCGCGCGCGCCACCAGGCACAGCAGCGGTGAGGACGAACCGGAAAGGAAGCAAAAGAGACGGAAGTGTAATGGTTAACAGGAGTCTGCGGAGTTGTATTTTGGTTTGGCGTTGGCTTGTTTGGGATTACGGTAATAACAGGGTTTCACAGGGGCTATTGACATGCACAATGCAATATAGTAGATGTGGTAGATCCATACATCTTGCAAAAGGCCGTCGGGAGCACTAATCTATATCGTACAAATCATCGCAGCACACATCGGCATATCATAATACGGCAAGGCATTATCACCCAGCACCCACAAGGCATGGCCATAATAGTAAATTTATTCCCCTCTGGTACATGCCTTTCCTGATCTTGCCCCTTATCAAGAGAACAACAGGAGAAAAAAGATAACAAAATATGCTTTGAATTTCAGCGCGGCCAAATGATACGCGAGCCAGTCCACTTGGAGGCCCTGTCTTCCTCGGACGTGTCCGGGGCAAAGCAAACGTATGTGGAATATTTAGATGAGCATGAGCACAGCTGTCAAGACAAAAAGAGCCAGAAGAAGAGCGAAATGATGAGATGACCCGACGGGGGCAGACGATACGACGACCACTGTGTTGACGGGACCAGCGCGGTCCGTAGATGTGCCGGCGGAGCTGACAGGCGTACTGGAGAGGCCCCCGGTGCTACTCGCGACGCCAGTGCTGGCCACAACGCCGGTGCTTCCAATGACACCGATGCTCAGCGGAGTTACCGTGCCCCAAGGGACAGTTAAAGTGAAACCGGCGGATTTTGTAGGAGCGGTACCCTCGTAACTTTCCAGCGCAGAAATGGAGAAAGGCTTGGTAGTGCTGGAGGTGATGTTGGGGTGAGAGTATGGCTGCGGCATATACGAGGCAATGGGGGTGGGAGGAGGCGGGTTGGTAAAGACGCCCTCGGCCGTGGCTGAAGTGAAGATGCTGGAACTGGCAGACACATTGGATGACACCGTCTCTGAAGCTGTGACACTGGCAAAGGCGGTGCTGGTAAGGGTCTTCACCACAGGCGTCACCAGGCCACTGGCGGTCACCAAGACGGTGGAGGTGAAGACTTGGGTGGTCACGCCAATTGCCGAAGGGGCCGAAGAGGCGAGAGAGGCAAAGGCAGCAGAAGAGGTCGATGGGGTGGAAACGAGCGAGACCGATGACATTGATGGCATTGATGATACTGACGGCGCTAGTGACACGGACGATACTGACGATGGCGTCTCGTAAGGATAGCCATAGACGGGCGTAAAAGTCTCCGTTACCGTATTGTTGATCGTGATCGTGACCGTCTGCGGAGGCACAGTGTGGCAAAGAGTGGGAGGAGGGGGGGGAGGGGGATGGTTGCCCGAGTGAGCGGGCTGGGTAGGCGTAACTTTGACCGTGATAGTGGTTTGCTTGGTGTAAGTGGTGGTGGTATAGGTGTAGGACACGCTACCATTGTCGCTGACCAAGTCGCGGGCTTGAACAGCCAAGGGCATTTCCGCGACCGAGACAGTGCTCTTGCGGTCAGAGCTGTCCTCCTTTAGGAGCCCATTGTAAACAGTTTTGCCTGAGGCTGTTAGTAAGCTTGTTTATCTTTAAACGTCTGCCATTCTTTATCACAAAAATAAGCGGAAAGGAGAAAAATACCATCAAAAAAGAGGCAGATCGAAGCCAGGGCCAAAGCCAGAACGGCCATATAGCTCAGAATTCTGGTGCCTTGAGAGAGACGACAACGCGTCTTATTGAGGGGAGCCGTATGCTTGGCCACCATATCGACAGACTCCTGTGTCTTGATGTCCATAGAGAAACTCATGGCTGTTCAGAGACAAAAAGGTGAGCTTGAGCGGATGTGGAAAAAGAGAGAAAAATAAGTTATCTGAAAACTGAGCGGTCTGGAAAGAGACTAGAATGAGCGTGATACGTGCAAGAAAAGGAATGAGAATGCGACGCAAACAGAGAGACTGGAAGCAAAAGGTGAAGTGTGAAGATGGAAAGAGTTGAAAAACGTGAAAAAGGAAGAGAAGAAATGGAAGAAGCTGGAAGGGGCAGATATTTGGCCCCCGACCGCACAAAACCGGAAAATATCAGAAAGGGAAGGAACGACGGAGCGCGACAGTTCAAAACAGGCAATCTCGCCGAGCGGTTCACAAGAAATGAAACCCAAGGCAACAAGCACTGGTCATGTGAGATATTGATAATGTAAACAAGCAGTAGGGGAGGCAGAATAAGCGATGAAGAAGAGGTAGCGGACGCAAAGAGACAGAAAGAAGTAGTAGAGTTTGACGAGGAAATCGATGTGATACAGAGGCGGAGTTGCTGGAACTAAACGAGCTGCTGGAAGGATATACTTCAGTTGCTGGACCGAAGGTTGGAATACAAGTAGAGTCAAAGAGAAGAAGAAACAAGGGTAGAGAGGGCGAAATAAAAAGAGAGAGACAGCGAAAGACTGAAGAGTGAGAAAGGGAAAGAATGACGCGTGACATACGAGTCAAATACTATATCACCACAGAGCTATCACACAAATACATGAGACGACAGTTTTACAGAAGCACAAGCTCATTAATCAGAGTTTCACTTATATAGAATACATTACACGGCTAACTGCAGTAGCTATAAGCCCAAATGAAACCCATAGTGGAATGAAGACAGAACTTATAGTAGACCATGACCAAAGACAGCGTCCACAGCATTTACTTTGCTCAAGATTTAAACCCAAGAACAAAATACGAAAGAGGTGCGGAGATTCACCATAAAAGAGACCAGACTTCTTGGTCTTTCATTCTCGATGTTTCCTTTCAATGCCCATGAAGTGCAAGCCCTAAGTTTAATAATTTTCTTATTAATAGCGTAATTGTTTAAGCACGTCTAGTCCCCAAACCCAAACAGATTTACGCGCATATCGCCAAACGGGTGAACGAAAGCGCTGACACGATTCTCTGTAGGCTCAATCCCAGTCTTTGATTCGCTTCAGCAGTCACAAAACATGAGTGGCGGTAAAGCCAAATATATAAAATCCGAGTAACACAAGCATGACAAGAATATATAAAAGCCGAATCGAAAGTTCCCAGAAATCGACGACTCCATAAACGCCATCGACTGTATAGGTATCAAGTGCCCCCTTCCAAAATAAAACAAAATCAGAGCCGCCGAACCGCCAAGCTGTCGCTGTCCCAATTCCCATCCCAACCCAGTCGGTCCTTTTTATCTTTCCCCTCCAAACTCTTACATGGAGGTGTCACCCTCCCCAACAGGCACGGTGGTAGACACAAGGGAAAGCATAAATTTCTGCTTCCCCATCCGAATACCTTTTGATTATGTCCCTGCATGTGAAGAAAATCCCTCGCTTCTTTCGACTTCAGTACTGTCCAGCACCACCCCAGAGGCCCCTTATTCGCCGTGCTAGCCAGATATCTCTGCGCATAATGGTGACTCTCCGCGCATGTAACGCGCACAGGTTGGTGTCTTCGAACAGGTGGACGAGGAAGGCCTCTGCTGCTTCCTGCAGGGCCAGGATAGCCTGCGACTGCCACCGCATGCCTTCGTCGCGTGGGCGCACGGATAGAGCGATTTCACGAACCTAGTCGACCCGTTAGTCAGGATGCCGTATGGAAATTAGATCAAGCGGGAAAGGACTACGTACCACACGCGCAAATGGTAACTTTAGCAGAAGCAGATCTGTGCTGCTTTGATAGCGACGGATTTCTTTGAGCGCCAGGGTGCCAGGGCGGTAGCGCCGCTTTTTTGGTTGTGGTATTGGGTCGCCCGCTATTGATGGTCAGCAGAGTGTAAGGATAGAGACAGAGAAAGAGAGAAAGAGAGAAATAAAGGGGACTGACGTTGAACATCGCCGGGCCGAGATTGTCGCCTGGCGCCAACACCTGAGGGACGGCCTCTCTTCTTAGCTACACCGGCAGGCGCGCCAGCTGATGACCGTCGAGGAGGCATTGTGAATTATGAAAAAGAAACGGAAGAAATCGAGAAGGGCAATGGAAGGCGTGGATGCAGAAGAATTGTTGGCGCAGAAGGCGGCGCAAAAATTATTTCGACCTGAAACCCCGAAACTGCCGAAAGACAACAGGACTTTTGCTGCAAAGCCCAGTCTCGATAAAAGATCCGAACAGCGGCTGCAGCCTTCGACTGACAAAAAACAGTCCAGAGTGCTTTGTGGTTGTCGTAAAGAGAGATTGCAGCGAAGAGTTGAGAGTTAAAATTCAGTAGATCCGAATATGGTCGTAGCGAGCTTGTAAATCGTCGCGTTCAATGGCACTCGATGGCACTCGGAAGAAAAAGAAAAAGAATTCAAACACATAGCAAGGAAAGATGTGGCAGCGCAAATATACACAATTGGAATCGAGAAAATATAAGAGTGATCAGTTTCTCAAAGAATTATTAATTTTCACAAAGAAGGGGAAGGGGGGATGAAAGCGGACTGCTCATATAATATTGGGGGGGCTGGTACCAGTCCCCCCTACCCACAGCGGAACTTTAACTTACAGAATTGCGCGCCGCGCCAAAAAAAAACACGCGACAGTACCTGACGCGTTAATTGCCATTTAATATGGGTCGAACTGTGTGGCGCTGTCAGCCACAGGATAGGTCCCCATCTGAATGGTCGTTAGTTGCATTTAACTCCCGTTGTCGTCACCAAAAAGGCCACATCAACACCATCCAAAGAGGTCGGCATCTCGCTTCTGTCTCCTCCACGCATGCGATTGTATTTCTCTTTGCCACAATATTCCTTTTCCGTTTTTCTCCCATCTTACTACTATTTTCCCACATTCCATGGAAAGCTTTATATAGAGAGGAAATGCATTACTGCTTGTCTTTTTGCTTAGAAGTAACAAACAAGCTCAAATCGGAGGGAGGAGGGGGGCTCTCTCGGCCGTTTGTCGCTACACCCAAGGAGTTTTGTTTCCCCGTTTCTTCTTGTATTTTGGCTTTCTGACAGTACGATTCGATCGTCTGGTTGTTACTTTATTCACTCTTCCAACCAACCCGGCTCCAACGCAGCACCCGCAAATAAACCGACGAGGCTAAACAAAAGACAAGAGGCGCTTTGTCGCCATATCTTCCAGCGCCATGGACCAGGTTATGGGCGGCCGATTTCCGCTTGAGGAGTGGTTCTGGGAAATGCCATTTTGCACACGCTGGTGGACAACGGCCACTTTTGCCATTAGTGTGCTGGTTCAATGCGATCTCCTCACGCCCTTCCAGCTCTTTTACCGTTACAGCACTGTCTTTAGTAAAGGCGAGGTATGTACACTGTCTAGGTTGCTGTTCTTGTCGCTTGTATGGCTTGCTGACCTTGGCCGTACAGTATTGGCGGCTCTTGACTACCTTTCTCTACTTTGGTCCCATTTCCATCGACCTCGTCTTCCACATATACTTCCTCCAGCGTTACTCGCGACTGCTCGAAGAGGCTAGCGGCCGCTCCCCGGCCGTCTACTCCTGGATGCTCCTCTATGCCATGGTCTGCCTCATCATTCTCTCGCCCATCTTCTACATGCCCTTTCTCGGGCCAGCCCTGTCTTCGACGCTCGTCTATGTCTGGTCCCGCCGCAACCCAGATACCCAGCTGAGCTTCCTCGGCCTGCTGGACTTTTCTGCCCCCTACTTGCCGTGGGTGCTCATGGGCTTCAGCCTGGTTCTGCACGGCAACGTGCCCAAAGACGAGATCATGGGTATTGTGATAGGCCATATTTACTACTTTTTTGCCGATGTGTACCCGCCGTTGCATCATGGCTCGGAACCGATGGCACCGCCAAACTGGTGGCGGCGCTTTTTTGAAAGCCCGCGAGACGATGATGACGACGACCACCGCCCCGATGGCTTTGACGAGTTTGGGGATGTGGCGCTTGTCGATGCTGTCCATTGATACGGGGGCACTTTATTTGCACGGCTACAGTCAAAACAGAATACAAAAGTGTGAGAAGCGATTGCTCGAAGCATACATTTACGCAGCGTCCGTCTCTTAATCGTCGACGAATGAGCATGCCGAAGTGCAGGGAAAGGGTCAGTTTGACAGAAGCTGCCACGTTGCTATACCAGGTCAACCGGATGGACATCTCACAAAGTATGTCCGTACAAAGTATGTCTGTATTGGCTACTGTGGGCCACTTTTTGTGCCTGGTGTATGCCACGCCACACCGTATTGCTTTTCTAACTGGTTCTGGAAGGTTGCGGCACCCACAGAGAGCGTGTACGATATATCTCCCACCGGGAGAGGGAGTGGGGATGGAGGGATAAAATGGCAAGGGGTACAAGAAGAGGTTGACAATGTTTACAGCTTCATATATGATTGAATGAATTCCACAGCGAAGCGCTGACGGTTTATTTTTTGCCATATGCCAGATTTTATATAGCACCAATGTGAATAGGCTAAATGTTTGATATTATACAACCTCTAGACGGCTGGGTAGGCCTACGTCAGGTTGTGTTCCTTTTCTGTTATTTTCCCTTGAGACTGTCTGTCCGGTCATGGCAGCTCTCAGCTGAGAAATGTGCTGACATACTCCTTGCGGTACTCGTTGTTGTCGAGATCCTTGCTACGGTTCAGTGGCGTCCATTTGGGCTCCTCCTTGAACAGGCGCACAGCATGGATATACTTGTCTGTTAGGTCTGTCTCTCTCACACACATACTTTCTCTCTTTTAGGGACACTCACGTTGGTCTCATCCGTTGTGAAGCGGTGGTAGATCCCCGCCGGCAGGATCAGCAGGTCGTCCTTTTCCAGATGGACGCGCACCCACTGGTCCTTTTCGCTGCGCACGTCAAAGTAACCGTAGCCATCGCGGATGTAGCGGATCTCCTCGTCCTCGTGCAGGTGCTCTTGGAAAAAACTGCGCACCTTGTCTTCGTAGACGGTGCCCATGGCGGCGGGCGAGACGCGGATCTCGTCGCGGTTCTTGTAGCCCCGCTGCTGCGCCAGTCGGTCGACGTCGGCCGCGTCGGGAAAGCGGTAGTACAGCACGCCGAGCCGGCCGAGCGCGTCCACATCGACGGCCTTGCCCGAGTCGTGCGCCAACCGCTGGTCGCCCTGACAAGTTGCTGTTAGTGTCGAAAAGTTGTTTTTATCAAGGCGGCTATATATCTCATCATCTTCTAACCTCCTGGTTGTCGTAGTAATAAGCCTTCATGGTGGGACTTTTTTGTTTTTATTTTTGGTTTTATGTCGAGCTTATTTTTCTCTTCTTAAAAATAAAATGGTCTAATAATTTTTTTCTAACCGCACGCCTTTCTCAGTTTATACTGGCTAGCAGAAAATAGAAGTTGGAACCAAAGTGTCCACTTGTATATAAGTACTACCAATAAATTTCAATCAGAAAATATGTTGTCTCCCTCCCCTTCCCAAAACCAACCACCTCGCCCGTGAGATTTTGCCGCTTCGCCCGCTGACGAAATACGCTTGCCGTCTCAGCTTGCCGTCTCACGTAATTCTTGGGTTCTTTTCCCCGCCGCCATCGGACCAATGAAAGCACACTGTTCGTCAATGTGTCATCATGTCACGACCCGCTGCATCGGTATGTCACGTGTATGATGACGATCTATCATACAGGCAAATTTATTCCAAAAATATAAACTCTTTGCCAGAGGTACAGTAAAATCAGGCTGTTTTAAAAAGAATGGACAAGAGTAGTCTTGCCTTTATCACTGTGTCTGTTGTGGGCAAGAGATTTTTTGGATTAGCAGGCCCTATCTTGCGATCCTCGTACATGGTGTTATTCCTTCAAAGGGGTATATCGGCCCGCAAAAACTCGATGTAACGGCCAACGTACAGAGACATTGCCTTTCCCTAGAAGAAGCAAACTGTAACGGTTGAATGTGAAAACGAGGATTGGGCATTTTCGAACCAAATCATTTCCTATTCGTCTCTATTGTGGCATACACAAAACGCCTCTTTGCCCAAAGGAAAAAAAAAGCCATGACCCAATGCTCTAAAGACTCAACACACCAATCCAAGCCTGTCCAAATAGCTTCATCGTACGTAACTAACAAAAATGAGATAAAACCGAGAAAAAGTAAACCCTGCATAACCCAAAACTCGCACGCAGACCCCCCCTCCTTTTTCGGAACAAAAGGATAGCAACTGATACAGTCCGAGATCAGCGCAAAGAAACACCAATCACCATGGCTGTATTCCCGGTGGAAGCACGGGATACAAAACATCGTCGATGATCTCGGTGCCATAGCCAACGTCGACGATGCCCTGAGGCGCGCCGGGAATCTGGACAGAGCGCTTCCAGTTAGCGCCACAATTGCCGGGCACGAACTTGGCAGCGTCCATGGCCAGCGTCATCTTGACCTCAGGACAGTATTTCCAAATGTGGCGGCGACCCTCTGGAGTGCCCCAGATGTGGCCGTTGAGGAACTTGCCAGAACCGCCGGTGTGGTAGCCCATGGGTTCGTACTGGCCGGCGCGCCAATCGTCGACGCCCTTGATGTACCTGTTCTCGCGCATGGCCTCGTCGATGGCGCTGGCGTTGGCCTTTTTCAAGTCAAAGTCCACAACCTTGACGCCATCACCCGTGAAGCTCTCGCCCGAAAAGGTCAGCGACACGGTGCCGTTGGCGACCTTGGCGCCGATGCGGTGGGCCAGACGCTCAGCCAGCCACACATCCTCGGGCTCGCTGTTGTCGATGCGCACCTGCTCGCGCAGAATTTCAATCATGGCGCTTACCCGGCGCAGCGACAGACCGCCGTTGCCACCCCAGGGCGCGTCGGGGTGCCAGGGAGCGCCGATCCAGTGGTACTCGAGGTAGTCGTTGAGGTTCATGCGCGAGTTGGCGCAGATGATGCTATCGGTCTGGAAGATGAGCAGCCACTCGGCGGGCTGCAGGACCTGCTCGTACAGCCACAGGTTGGTCAAGAACCGGCTGATCTCTTCCTGGCTGCCCGTGGTCATGTTGGAGGGGATGTAGGTCAGGTCCAGCTTGCCGGACTTGACGTGCTCGCGGATGGCGTTGGAGCGCTTGATGGCAGCGACGGACTCCTTTGATCCCATGAAGCGGAATCGCCAGTCGGGGGGGACGACCGAGATGAAGTGCAGCATCAGCGGTGCCAGGATAGGGAAGGGCCGGTTCTCGATGAGCAGGGCCACCTTGGACTGGTTGAAATTGGCGGCCTTTGGCTCGTAGTACTCGAGCCGCAGTGTGGGCACGTTGACATCGCTCAGTTTCGGGGAAAAGATGACGACGACAGCACTACACAGTCAGCATTGCGGCGAGAGAAGACGGGATAGGTAAAAGCTCTTTTAAGGTTGAAACCCACAGGATCATCACAAAGAGGCCACCATAGCGTATCCGCCGTGTCGTCTTGGCCCAGAGTGCGGCGCCAAGCAGAATCGCTTTATCCTTGAATTCGCCAAAGCGGGTGTCTTTGAGTGCAGCGAAGCCGCGCCACCGCGTAAAGGACTCCCTGGTATATGGCATGGTAAGAAAAGAGAATGTATATGAGAAGGCGTGGGAAAGGAAGCAGAGTTGCTTTGCGCTGTTCGCGATAGTCGATTTGCGCTCGGCGAGGCTGCAGGCAGCAGTCAAAAGTCTCTCAGAAAGGGCCTCCGCGATAAGAAATCCCTGGAAGCTCAAAATGAACAAGGTACCCAAAAAGCCAAAATGTAGCTCGAAATGGAGCTATGCTTTCAGAGCCGCCGTTGTGGCACCCAACAATAGCTTTGGATCGCAAAAGAAGATTTGTGATTGACAAAAAAGAAGAGGACCGAAAAGCCAGCCCCTTTCCCAGCTAGTAAAAGTACCAGGCGAGATGACTTGTTTGCAGCGCCAGCACACTGGCTGGAAAAGCAAAGGTGGCTGTTCAGTCGGTGCAGCGGCTGACGCGCAAAGATCAGGAGAACATTGGAATGCTGCAATTATGCAGAGGCGAATCGAATGGTCTCGTTCTTAGTAGTGCAGTGCACAAGGGCAAAAGGTGGCGCTAAGGCTCTGTGCCGCACTTGAAAACGAATATTTGCTGCAATAGCGCTAGGATAGGGGGGCTGCTACGGGACGTAAGTACCCCCCATGTACCTACAATTGATCGCATCGCGGAAGATTGGGGACGGCGTGATAAGACTGGCAGTATGGCGTAAAAAAGTGATGCAGATGCATTCTGGAGCACTACGGATTAAACGAGGATTTAACTACACTACTAGACAGTAGTTTCCCGAGTTAGACACGACCAAAATTCTCCATTTTTTTAGCGTCATACTGTACGGTATAAGAAAATTCACGGCTTAAAAGTCACGTGTTAATGCGAATAGTAGTAATAGCTTATATTTCAAAAAAAGAACCTTTATTTGTACTATGCTAAATTCTTGTATTATATGCGCCAGTTTTCAACTATAATATAACGAAATGCGATGGAAATCTGCTTATAGTAGTGTATACCGCTTATAGCAGCGACTATGGCAGCGCCTGTAGCAGCGCCTATAACAGCGCCTGTAACAGCGCTTGTAGCAGCGCCTATATAACAGCGCCTGTTGTAACACCTATCAAATAAATGGGTCTTACATTTGAAATGCTGGAAAATTTTGGCCTATAGAAGTATACTGTGTGGCCGGACAGTATAAAAACTGTACAAAGTGGAGATTAAGTGAAGAATTTTGGTCATGTCTAACTCGAGAAACTACTGTCGAGTTACCTCCCAGTCTAAACTGCATTAGTGCGAATCGGGCCACGAGTGTGTGGCTCCTGATCCGTGCGATCCCTTAGTCAGTATTGATGAAGTACCTTCTCAGGGGCTGTCGCGGACGTACGACTGGATAGTTTACGTCCTGGTAACGGATGCACGGCTTTAGGTAGCCTGTATGTAGGCTTAAAAACCAGCGTGTAGGTAGAAACTTGGTAATTGATGATGTACACTAGTGTACAAAAGATAGACTTCGGGCACGATGCTAGTGGATTTTTTAAGGTGTGGCCAAGGAAGCGGCCATTAGTCAGAAACCCACATGTACTTGCCTTGGCTATGGCGTAGGCATGCTGGAACTCCTTGCAGAAAGCGTATGTAAAAACGGCCCAGCATGGAGCTTGAATGACCTAAATCCCTCCCGAAAAAGACACTGTGCAGTGTTAGATGCAGTGGCCGAGACATGCCACAGGTTTCAGGCCATTGTGGGGTTCGGAAGTACACTACACTACTTGGTGCACCTTCCATACTCCGTATTAAGTAGCCTCACCTGCCTGAAGCAGGCAGCACGCGATATGCCGTCAAAATAGTGCAGTGCGGTTGTACGGTACTTCCCCCGCCGCAACTGCGCCTTGCAGCAAGCGTACCATTAATACGAGATTGCTACTGTAACTCATTCGTAGTGCACTGTAAATATCTGCTGTGGCGGATGAAACACCGCGGCAAAGAGCACACTGAGTCAACCGCTTTAAGACCTGTCATAACCGTTATATCTTGGCCTTGGACTTGCTGTTTTGGAAATAGACGCATGGTAAGCCCCATCTCATTGGGAATAATCGCTGGATGACGACGCCGACGCGCAAGGCAGTGCACGCACGGTGCCGTTGGCAAGGTGCTCGTATTCAGTACGACGTAGTAATTCCAAGAGAGAATTTCCAGCATGATTAGTGTGACTGATCCATCTCACTGTGCCGCCTAGACTGCTCGTAATCCGGCGGGTACCTCCAATGTACCTGCCGCTTGCTACTGTGCCAGACAGACCGGAAACGCTTTCCTACCCATCTAATGTAGTCGCTCTTTTTGCACCACGTCCACTCTGGCCTGATCGTTTCTTGGATGGCATTCTGGCTCACGATCTCTGCTTCTTCGTGTTCATCCTGGTCCAGCCACGTTTCTATCACGGTCATGTCCCAGCTCGCCAGCAGCTTCGCCCAGAGATCTCATCCTCTCTAGTGTTGCCTGCTCCCCTTTTTTCGTCTTTTTTCTCTTTTTTCCTCCTCTTTTGGCTTTCTCCTTTGGTTGTCCTTCTAGTTCCGCCTTTCTTCTTATCCCTTTGACGCGCCAATCTGTCAAGAGCGCGTCATCAGGCCTCGTTACTGTTGGCGCCTCTTCGGTTTGGCTCTTTGTTGCCAAAACTGGCCATTTCCAACGCACTTGTTTCTGCTCCTGCTATTCTAGACTGCTGCCTCGACATCTCCCTCTATCATGGGCAGCTCTCCTTCTGTAGCCAACGTGTTGGCCTACACAAAACCGAAGCTCCTGATTCTCGCCTCACTTGCTCTAACGTACGTTTTCGTTTGGCTTGAGTTCCTTTGTGCTTTCTCGTCATTTTGACGCTGCTAACCAACCTCAAGATGGTGGATAGCACATCTTCTGCCTCACTACCAATTTATCGTCTCGACCCGTCTCCAGGAGGCCCTCCTCAAGATGCCCTCGATCAAAGTCGATTGGAACATACCAGAAGAACCACAAGCCGTCTTCAATGCATCCAGGGTTGCCCTTTTGGTCGAGCCGCGGCCTCTGGCCCATCTGGTGCCTCTCATTTTACACATGACTTCCGTGGTGCCGCCTGAATGGCGCTTCGTCTTCATCGGTTCCCATGAGAGTGTATATAGTGTTGGTCGCTCGTTTGCCATCCAGAACCAGCAGGTCATTGGGAAACTCGACCTGATGGTTCTTCCGGAGCCATGGTCCATTGAGAACAAGGAGATGGTGCATCGCATGATGACCGACATACGCTTTTACGACGAGTTCCTTCCCGGTGTCGAATACATCCTCAAGTATGAGGCCGACAGCATTCTCTGTGCGAACTCACCCAAGAGCCTCAACGACTGGCTCGGCTGGTCGTGGGCCGGCGCTCCCAGGTACTTTCTCTCTCTCTTTCTCATTGAGTATGTCATCTAATTCCTCTAGAAACGAAGACGACCGGTTCGCCGGAAACGGTGGCCTGACACTGCGCAAAGTACGGGCCATTCGCCGAATCCTGGCCTTCCAACAGCGACACAACGACACCCGACCCGAAGATGAATGGTTTGGTCGCCGCCTGCTGCTCCTTCCAGGAGAGAAGGTGACTTCTGGTCTGGATGGTCTTTCGGTCGAGTCGGTCTACGTCCAAGAGCCCATGGGCTACCACGTTCCCAATGGTGGCAAACACCTCCCCGATGAGGTGTGGAAAGATCCGGACCAGCGCTTGAGCATTTTCGAGTACTGCCCGGAGCTCAGCCTCATCATGGACATGAAGCTAGAACGTGAGCGCTGCGAGGGCGACAACAAGATGGGCGAAATCATTCCCACATCCGACATGATCGTCAAATCGCTCGCCTCCGTAGCATCCGTGGAATCTGTGGCATCCGTGTCCTCTGCCCGTGCGGCTAGCATGGCAAGTGTGGCAAGCGTGGCCAGCGTCAAAGCGGCCAAGGAGACGTCGGAGGCAGCCGTCGACGAAGAAAACTTGGAGGACCGTGCCGCTATGCCTGCATCTGTACCACAGCAAGCCGTTAAACCCCGAGCAACACCATTCATTAAACGCTGAAAACGGGATCGAAGCCGTGTAGACGTTTTTTCGTCTCCCACGGGCAGCCAACACTTGCTCTCTTTTTATTGATGGAGAACTTTTGTGTCTGATTTATTTCACGATACTATTCGATCTTCTATCAGTTTCATTCCCCATATTCTTTTTTTGCCTGTTGTATCATTTCTGTTTACTTTTACGGCCTGTTTTGCTTGAAGGGAAATGGCATTTAGTTCACTTGTCATGGGAGTTTGAGAGGAGGGGCGTCCTCTTATGAGAGGCGAGAGACGGGCAGGGGGGGAGAAGGAGTTATGGGAGCATATTGTAACGCTTTTCATGTACGCTTTATATTGACCAAGAGTCGGGAGTTTTTTTCTTTGCGTTTTTATGGGTCAATCCACGGACAGGGCAGACAAGAATAAGACGAGCAGTTCACGTTGTGCAAATGCTTTAGCAAATGGAATCTGTGTGTTGCCTCAGCCGGTATGGATCATGCATCCATCACTGTTCGACAGGAGGACGTTATCGTCATGATTTGTGATCAGAGGGAACAGGGGGGCGGGTAATGTGCAGAGAGATAAAAGAAAAAAATGGAGAAAATGGCAGGGAAGGAATTAAGCCACCAGATACACTACAGGAGAGAATAGCTCTAGAACGAGTGGGTCTCCATAGGATAGATACAAGATGGGAGATCGGAAGATGCCAAAAAAGGTTTTGTGGAGACATTGCAAAGACCCTTGTGCTCTGGTGGGGAAGAACGCGGCGATGGAGGAAGCGCGAGAATGCTGTGTGGGGATAATTATGGGTATTTGCTCGAGTCTTTTCAACCGTGATGTTTTCTTCAACATGATGCGGGAAGTCCCAGCTGCTTCATAGTCTTATCAAGACCATTTCTGCCGAGATCATGTTGTGGGTTGAGATACCCTCTTTTTTATATCCGCAAGATAAATTCTACTTAGCATGGGGAAAAAACCAGCCCCAAGAGAAATGACAAAAAGCACATAAACTAGTGAAGTGAGATAACAAAAGAAAAGGGTGTATCCAAAAAGGCTTCAGCGGATGTTGTTGAAAACATGCAAGCATCAATCCTCCCAATCAGATAGCATCGTAAAACATCAAACCTCTATTAAAAACCGAAGCCCCTCACATCATTAAGTCCCTTATCAATCGGGTTGTGCCGTTGAAAAAGCAAATCTATAAAAAAATCATATGCAATCCCATCCATTTTCTCTTTCCATTGCCTCAATTAATCGTTTCTTATAGCCAAAAAAACCCAAATAGTATAAAAATAGAACTCCTAATGCGTTAGATTCATCTCCATAGATAAAAAGCCACAGCCCCTTTATGATCTTTCAAAGCAGGGGTATGGTGTTAGATAGTTATAAGTTTTAAACTAACTTACCTTCAAGCAAGACAAGAGGAGACCGGGGTCGCCAAGAGAAATTTAAACTAAATCGAGATCTTCATCGAAACCGTCAACGAAGGGAGGGATGTCAGTATGGAAATATGAGGACACGTCGATTAGTTCTTCTCGCTGGAATATATTCGCTGGCGATTCAGCAACAGCAGTGCTGCCATTGTCTTCAGCATAGGATTTAGTGGTGGCGCCAGGTATTCCTACAGACGTTGACGAGCCTCCCACTGGTGTATGGCTGGCTGCAAGTTGAGAGCTGAAGTCTCCATTGGTTTGCTTGGTGGCATCTTGGTTTGTCACCCTTGGCATCTCAATCAGATCGTCAGATCCGGTATGGAATCCTCCCCAACGTGTCTCCCCGAGTCCCTGGTAGTCTTGATAGGACTGTCCGGTAGTCGGGAGTGAGTCATGAACATTCATAGAGGGCCCATGAGCATTGGGGGCTGCCGGATAAGGGGAAAAGTAAGTATGCGCTGGGTCGGAGGGGTGAAAGATTTCCCTAATTTCCATTTTTTTCGCGTCGGGCAAGTCTGAATTAGCAAAGCTGAACGATTCGTGGCCTCGGAGCTTCTTTGGAAAAGGCTCTGAGTTTGTATCGTCTTGACTAGCGGAACCGCCATCGCCAACGGCCATCTTTCTCTTCTTGGTTTGACTTGAGAAAGGTCGGGTAGGAGGACTGTTCAGCTCTGCACCGGCGCCGAGATTGTTTGTTTCTCCAAGTTTCTCCTGTAGATTGTGCGGCATAACAATGAAGAGTGAGTAGTTGGAATCTGTCATGCTATGGGATGTCGATGAGAGCGTTTCTGTCACCTGCTGCATAAGAGTATTTAACTGGGCTTGTTGCTCGAAGGGTGGATTCCAAGATCTGACCGAAGCAGAAGACGCCAAAAGGTGCTGCGATGTGACGGAGCCATCCGTAACCACAGTCCCGGCCTCGGTTGCTTCAGGATAATGCGTGTTCGCTTTTGTGTCCGGTGGAACTGCTCTTGCGGTAGCAGAAGGAGGAGGACGATCTATGTCGAAATCATCGTCTCCATCAGCGTCCGGCTCTTCCGAGTCGCGGGTAGCGGCATCGAAGGCAGATGTGTGGAGGCGCTCTTTCTTGGCGTGGGACACACGGTGTTTGTTCCTTTTTATGTGTTGGGATAGGTTATCTTTGCGCCGGGAGGCAAAGTCGCAGCCACCAATGCTACATTTCCAAGGTCGTAGTTCTGAATGGCAATCCTCGTGGCGTTTGCGGTCCTGAACTGTGGCAAAGCCTATTTTGTGATACTTGCAGGTCTTTTCATGGCAGCGGTACTTGCGATCGTGTCTCTTAAAGTGTCGGTTGAGATCGCAACGCCGTTGAAATCGCTCTGGGCATTTCTGGCAGACATGGGGTTTGTCTGCGGCAGCAGGGATGCCTTCTTGCAGGCCATCTGTGGAAAAAGCTAGTTTAGTGGAGACCCCGACAAGAACCAAACCGGAGCGGCGAGAAGTAGAATAAGGAAGATCAAGTTGTCCGACAGAAAAGAGAAGAGAGAATCAAAGGGAAGGGAAGGTAATATATAAGCAGGGCGTCAACGAAATAAGCAATAGAGGTAGAGGTAGTAGCAACGCAAAGAAAAAAAAACAGAATAGAGAGATATACGACACAGAGACCTGCTTCTTGCGGGGCAAAATGTTGAGCGAGAGCTTACATGACGAGAAAATTGGGGCAACAGTAGGCATGCGGCTGCTACTGCCGCCGTTGGCTGGCTTTAATGACATGGTGACGAGACAGAGCGGCAACGACAGCAGGCACAAACGACAATAGAAACACACTGAGCAAAAATGAAGGTTGTGGGCGGCCAGTAAAACAATAGTCGCTTGACTTGCCATGCAGCATGAAGATTGAAGCGGGGACACCAAGTATTTATCTCGAGCATGTTGTGAGCCTAGAATGATTGCCTAGACTTCATTACACCAAAAACTAGCTATGAAGACCTTATACTACGATTCAGGGCCTGATGCAGTGAGCCGGCCATGCTTGCAGGACTAGCGTACTGTACACTTCACCTGCTACAGGGGTAAAAATCTAAATATCAGGGGTCCCTGGTAGCCGTACCAGATCCCATTTTGCCACCGAAATGCTACGTCGTGGCGAGTCGTCAATACCTACGTATTAATTCTTTTATAAATGCCACGAAATTCAATACAATTTCTACCTGAAGCCGGTAAGTATTGTACTTCAATTTTAACAGTTAAAGCCCGTTTTTAAATATATGTATAGTCTTTAAATGCGTATGTTTTGATACTTTGTTAGTTATTGTAAAGTGAAGTGTGTACCTAGTACTTTACGGCCCACTCGTATACCACTTCAAGATATTGGTATTCTAAATAAAGTAGTTTAGATTTTTACCCTGACTCCTGTTGACCGAGTATTTTCCAGTGTAACTACTTTTAAGCCGCCAACGTAAACACAAGTATACAAAATCGGGTTACAGTAATGATATCGGATGAAAGGTAAATCAGAATCGAGCGCGAAATATGTATCTTTGTAAAAGTATACTTTGCATTCCTATAATCTCCCATATTAAATGTCACTCTCTCAGCTCGACTTGGCAATCGGGCTTTTGCACTTTAGCAACAATATCTACTTGCAGGCCAAAAGGGCGCTCCACCGTTCAGCTTCCACCGTTTCGTTTGACACGTGACCGCTAATGTGGTATTTCCTGGTAGATGTCTGTTGCACTACCTCGACATCTTGAGTCCAACTGCAATCAAGCATTACATTTCATCCGTCATCCATCAATCCATCACTCATCCATCATCTGCATTGTGCCTGCTTGAAATCCGAAAAAAATGGGCAAGGACAGCTACTCTTACAAGAGCTCTGGTACCAACAGCCAGGTAATTGATTGCGAGTTGCATTTGCTCACTTTTTGCTTGCATATTTCATCGTTCCGCATCGCCTCGTATTGACATTGGCAAAGGGCAACCATTACTGCAGCCGGGACTATGGCAATGGATCCAACGCCTACCACTATTCCAATACGTAAGTTTGTCACACATACGTACTGAAGAATTTCCTACTCACCGGCTATCATCAGTAACGGCTCGTACTACTATTCCAACTCTAATGGCAGCACGTATCACAACAATGGAAGCGGTGGCAGCACGTACACGTCCCCTTCGGGCTACTCGCGATCTTCAGGCTACGGCAGTGGCAGCGGTAGCAGCGGCAGCGGCAGCAGCGGCTCTTCCAGGAAGTAGTGCCTGACTAGCTGCCGACCTTGCACCCTTGGACAAGAATCACAACACGGCAAGCTCGGGAAGCCTGGTCGGATGCTGTACACTTGTGCAGTAGGGAGCAGATACAGCTGGTACGGATATTTTTTCATCGATAATTATATTCCGGTGAAGACAGGGAGGCATTGTGCCTGTGCTTTTTTTCTATTTCATTCTCGCCGTCACTTGATGAGGGCACTATTCTGATAGGGCCCATACCTTAACAAGGCCAATGTGTCTGTTGTTCGCCCGATCTTTGTCTCTGGCAAGCTGCAGGGTGAACTCTGCCGCCCCGAATCGTATTCCCCATTCTTTTCACTGCACGGTCCCGCTGACGTCTTATCAGCAAAGTCGTATTGAAAGGGGGTGTAAACCGCTCATTGGTTTTTAGACGGAAATTGTGGCGCAATCGGACAAAAAAGGCGATGGCTTCCCGCATGTCCCATGACTGTGAGTGGCAAACTATGGTTTTTGACCGGCTTAGTACAAGTACAGTACTGTAAAATGGTAAATAAGCTTGGCGGGGTGCTCTAAGCTATTTAAATCGCATGCCAAAGTGCCCTGTACTCACCCACCTTAGAAAAGCAAAGAGATGTGGAGGCCTAAAGTACATGGTTGTTATGCAGTCCTCATAAAGCTGCGGTGCATGACACGTCTCTCTTTTCTCTGGCTATTGTTTTCCCTACTGTCTATATGTGCAGTGCCAAGCCTTGTAGTGTATACTAGAGTACTCTGTACAAGCCCGTAAAATAACTGAATGTCTTGTGTTCCACTGTTTCAACGTTCGCACACTAATTCCTCAGCCTTGTTTGTATCTATTGGTGTACACTACAATACTTTTTGTCTTGTATTCCCTTGTACTTTTCATACGACGGTGTCCGGCCCAAGAAAGCGCACCTGGGTCTTTTGTAGACTGTTGCGATCCCTACTCTTGTTGGGCACTGCAACACAAACCACGTCTTTCAGCTTGGCTTTTGGAAAACATCAAATCGGAACCGTAAACGGCAAGCTCCTCCCCAACGTATGGCAAGTTGTTTTTCTTTCCGAGCAAGCCTTATTTTTCATAACTAGGGAATAGGAATAGGACTATACTACATAGTGTTGTATACATACACTACATCAGTGCACCCCCACCAAACCCCAACCATCGACTTGTCAACGAAGTTGTCTGGTGTATGGGGGAGGCGTGCTCTGATGGAGGATTCAAAAGACAAGGGTGAGTCGGAAAGGGTGTGCAGATCCTCATGGCAGGGGCGCGTTGGAGAAGAAAAAACAGGAAGAAAAAAAGAAGAAAAATTTGAGGAAAAAGTAAGAAAGATTTTTTGTGAGAAAATGTGAAACATGCTAAATTGATAAAATCACAATAGGTGAAGAACAATATTTGTATCTAACTAAGCTGATTTAATAAATAAAAACCGACAGCCTAAAAGGGAATGTTTTGGAGAGAGATGAAAACGAGGCGAGGCAGTTGAATAAGGCAGACAGAATAAAACAGCAACGCCAATACACCCACCCCCCCATTCGGTATTCCAATCTAACCGTGCCCCCATGTTTTACAGGTTAACTACTCCGTACACTAAAAGGTGGTAAAGCAGAAGCAGTCCTGCAGGACAAGCAACATCGACCATCGAGTAGGCCTATTGAGAAGCAGGCGACATACTCTGTAATGGGCCGAGAGTGCCCGGTTAATAGCTGAGGGCTATGAGCCACAGTCGTGTGCAGCGTTGTTTACGGGAAATATAAGCCCGAGTCACAGGAGAATAAACATTGCTGACTGCTACACCAAAAGATATGCAAGGAATAAGCTACAATATTCGGTCGCCCGTGACTCCCTGCTTTTGCGGCCACAGGCCGCCCGCACCGTTTACATACCCAGAGCCATTGCTGTTCTTGTTAAAAAACAGGCAGGGTTGATAAATAAGATTTCTGATGTAGTTTCGGGCCAAGTTAAAATTAACCAATGTAAATTAACTACTTTCAATTAGAGAGCAAATACATATCAATTGTATGTACTCGAAAGCAGCCAAAGTAAAACTGAAAAGTGTTCCTTCCAATTTCCTGAGAGCAAGTCAGCAAGTTGTGATGAGGCAAATTTCTTTTCTACAAGCCATCCACACGTTCTCCAAACTGTCAGAAATTAAGACCGAACTTTTGCACCCTTTTGTTCTCGTGCTCTTTTTTCAGTTCTGTTGGTAAGGAGCTACGTAAGTACACCTTTGACGCTAATGCAGTGGAAGCATCAAATGGCACAAGTTATCACAAAATGGTAATAAAAATCGCCACCCAGCTCATGCAGGCACTGTTGCTTGGTTGCCTGCAGAAATCAAAACAAGGGGGGAAGGAACAAAGGAACAAAAGAACAAAATAATACAAGACAAAATTTAGCGGCAGATGAGAGAACGGGCTACGTAAACAGGCCCTCGAAATCTGACCTGCAGCTACACAATGCCACCCCATAAGAGGTGGTGTCAGTGCCAGGTACATTTCCAGACTATGTGTATATGCGGAGATGCATGAACACTGCAGTTCAATCGAGATGGCCTAGCTGAGAAATTCAAATTCGACACATGCAGCCTCATTTTTTGAAGTTTGTTCCACCGTGTCGTATTTGACTGGCCGCAAGAAAGAAAAGCGACCTGGACTTCTTTATGACAGAAAGAACCAGAACAGAAAATCCGCGCGAAGTCAACGGATATTCTGCGCCGGGGGTTCGTACCACCCCAACCCCATAAGCAGGTTGCGACTTTGTTGCGTTGATTCGGGGCAACCTCGAGCTGTGGCGTCATTCTCAAACACGTTGAACAAGCCTTGACCCTCGCTGTCGTTTTTCCATCCGAAAGACCCTAACAGATTGCTGACACCACCAGCCCAGCCATTACTATGCCCAGCCGTCAAAAGGCCGTCTCGGTTGATACCGCCAGGCCACGGAAGTCGCCCTACGTTGTTATGGCACATTTTTGAAATGACCCAAAATACAGCATGGAAGATCGTGTGCCCACAATGTACCGAATGAATGGTCGAAAATCGGAAGAAGTTTGCGAGGGCGACACTGTCTTGATTCGGCACATTGAAGGCGCCATAAACCAACGACATTGGAACATGGACAACAATATGACAAGATGCTACTTGTGGTGCGCTATCCGCTTGCTGCTGATTTTAGATCTTTCAGAGCCGACGACTTCGTCAAGGAAAACCACCAGAGCCGACGACTTCGTCCAGACAAGGAAAAGGCGAGGCGAAGTCACACACAAAAAGCAATGCTAAACAGTCAAGTGCCTTCAACAACTTGTCCGATATCACCAGCAAAATATGGGACATACACTTGTATGTCCTATGATCATCATGCTGCGTCTTTTCTCGGAAGCTCTTTCCTGACACTTCAGCAATTGGTACCAGTATGCTGAGTCCAGAGTATAGGAGTAGGCATTCCGAATTGTCCTGCCATTCTAGGGGCCAACGTCCGCCTGGAAAAATGCACTGAGACGAGACGACGAATGTCTCTTCGATCCTTGAGCTTGAGTGTAAAACCACTGCTCGGGCAGACTTTCTCCCACAAAGCGACAACATTTGGTATGATAGCCCTTGCGATCCCTTCCAGGCAATGAACCTTATTCTTACCCGAAGTGTTATCGCAGTTTTAATCCCAAGGACAATGATTTGTCCTTTCAAACCCACAGTCCGGGCTTGCGGCAACCATTCCAGAAGACTTCGTCTAGAAGACTTTGAAAGAATAGCCAGCGCCATTTTCAAGGGGCCAATGTTGTCTGAATCCTCGGATAGCACCGACATCACACACTTCGTTCCAGCAAGGCTCTTCCAGATGGGCGCTGAAAGCTCTCCATTGTTCCCGCAAATTCCACTTATTATTTCGAGATAAATCCCCATCGGCCCAGATATTCCCACTGCATGGAAATCGTATTTGAACCAACTTGGCCAAAAAACAGCCTCGACATCGACGTTCTCCAAATCAGGAACTTGGCGGTATGCTGTTTGAAGGGCATATGATTCGGCAATTTCCACAAATATGCGGAATAGCCACCGTGCGCGATTTCAGGTGCTGAATCGCTTGGTCAACGAAATATCATGCTCGTTGTCAATTCAGTCGTGTGACGTCCATCTTGGCGGGACATTGAAATCGTTCACAAGGCCGTCACAAAGGCGAGACCACTACTGATGAGTAAGAGGCACCACACAGGTGGATGACAGTCCCAATTAAGATCCCTCGGCATTCTGTCCAAATAAGCATATTGACAGTGTAGTGTACGTGCACCTACGAAATCAAGAGCACAATGGGGGGCCAGTTCCACTGATATAGTGCGGTTATCCTTCGAAACTGGTGAAATAGCTCAGACGAGGATTGTGGTGTACAATAAATATTACCTCAAATCTAACCGTCCCTGGGAGGTGGGCTTTCCAGCGAAAAGACCCGGGGCGACGCCAACAAGGGGGAACCATCCAGGAGGAAAAGCCGGAACAAAATCTCGCACAAGCGGCTGATTCGCGACGGCAGCCATTTCATCAACGCACAGCCTTTCATGCTCTCCCCTTTCTCCTTGTCCTTTTATCCCATCATCCACCATCCACCCAATATCCACGAAAAAGGGGCCGAAGTGACAGGGAAAAACTAAGCTTCTTTTGCCTTTTCTTGCCCCCGTGTACGGAGTACACTCAATACACTACACTGTACATATGCAAAGACGGGAAATTGCAACATGCGACGTACTCTGTACTCCGTACGAGTGCTGGCGGCCGAGACGTCGAATCGACACCAACAGGAGCACTTTGTGTTCCAGACTGCAAAGGACGGTGAAAACGCACCCGCCAGTAGCAGTGTATTGCGACAGCAGCCGGGGTTCACAGCCAGCGGCGGCCCACTGGCAAGGATATTTCCTCACAGGCGGTAACAAGCATAACGAACAAGGCCCAGAAGGCTTGTGTCAAAACGCCCCCCTTTTTCAGGTATGAAGCAGGCTGGGCAGATTGAAACAAAAGCCGTTCTCGCCACGGACCGTCCGGATGGATATCTGAAGAGACATTGCCGCCAAGGCAAAGACCGGCCGATCGCTTGGACAGCCGTCAACTGTTGCTTTCCCTCACCCGCCGCCGACACTACACTACTAGTGCACTACACTATGCACGGCTCCTGCCCATATTTTTAGACTGGGCAGCAAAGCTGGCGAAGCGGTCTGCCTTTCTTTCTAGGAGAGGTTGGCCCAAATTCTCCGTGGTGCACTTGTACACTACACTAGTTATGGTGTATTATTTTAGAGGCACTGAGGTTGTATTGCCACTTTGACTGCCCCGCCCAAGGAGAGCAACACGTCTTATCTTATGCGCCATGCCCTTAAACAGGGATCAGTGCATCAGGAACTCTGGTCCTCGTGGGAAAAAAGCGGTGGAGACGCGTTGACGGGAAAGAAAGGAAAGAGGGAAACAAAGAGATAGGCAGCCCCTGTTATTTGCCGAATAGGGCAGAAGGCGCCCCGATAGATAAAACCTAATTACGACAATAAAGTCAGGCAAAACAAAAGTACGGGGAAGATGTGAGGAAATTGGACCCTCCCAAACAGCTGCAGCACAGTGCAATTCAGTGCTTCGTACACTACGTTGCAGTGTACTACACTGCTTTTGATAGCACCAAGAGTCTGGAGAAGAGTTGGTAGAAACGGCACACTGATTAGCGAAATTGGCGCTGTTAAAATGAAAACCACATGCGCGAGACGTAAGTGTGGTGGAATAATTTGCCATTTATGGACAGGCGCTGATCGTTCGCAGCGGCAAGCACGACCGGCCGCATCGCTTAGTGAATAGGTGGCGACGGCGGCGACCGGCGACAACGCCTTCCTGAAGCGTTCCTTGCTCAATGGTATCGCCTTTCCTGTTTTGTTCACTTCTTCTTTCCTTTTCTGCTCCGTACCTGCATTAGCGCACACCGTATACTACCATTACCTAAGACCATCGCCACCACTTGTACGGGACGATCCCGAACTGACACAGCGGTCAACGACCGCCCTACAGAAGCAAGTATCGCGGACGACCGCACTGGTGGCATTCCAGACACGAACGAACCTGGGCATGGAAGCCACGAAGCACGTACACTACTCCAGAGAGAGAAGAAAAGAACAAAGAAGAAAACACAAGGTCCAAAGTCAAAGAAAGAGGGTTTGACAAGCTGAATGTCATTGCTCTTTCCTCATTGGGCGGTCTTCGACTTTCGCTCCGGGCAGGAACAGCCTGTGCAAGAGGAATGATCTGCGACGGACAGGAGTACGAGGTCCGTAATGTAAAATCCCACCGCTTCTGTAAATAGACGGGGTGGCGTCTCGCCGAGAGATCAACTACGATCATCGAGAGAAGGGAAGTCACCCACCGAAGCCTGCCAAATGTGCCCGTCCAAGCTTTTTCCTGTGTCGTGATTTAAGCGCTCATTTTGGGTCACGTAGAATCAAAATTGAAATCAGGAGGCGGCGGTGGACCAGCAAGACTGGAAAAAGCGTCTAGTACACTAGTGTGCTCCAATGGCTGCTCCGCCAGATAGCTGCCAGCGTTTTGTAGCATGCAAGCAGTGCTGCAGCACCATGGCAACACCCAATCAGCGCCGCCACAGCAGCCTGCTTGCTTGACCTCGGTCGACGCTCCACCGACACCCCCCTGAATTAGCGTCTGGTACAGAGATGCCATTAGTGTGAGTAGTGCTGTGCAATTTCCCAGGCGAACCTCGTCCGGCCAGGGTCTGGGAGATTGAGGCGGCCGGGAGAGAGGGGGAGAGGGAAATGCAGAGAAGGGAAAGGTTGATGCTGCCGCCATTGCAGATATGCAGCAATATCGTTGGAAGAGAAAAAAGGGGGTAGTGGGGCTACTACGACGTTTGCTATTGCTACTTTGCATACTGGCCGCAACATTGACGCAGCTATTTAATACTGACCTCTACCCTCCCATCCATCATTTTCTTTTCCTTCTTCTCTCCATCTCAACAGACAACTCTCTTCTGCATTCTTTGCTTCATTTGACTTCGGTCGTCCACTCTTTACAAACTCTCAGCCTCGAGCTAGTCCATTCGTTTTTCACAAACCTTAATTTCCATCCCCCCATCTCTTTTTTTCGGTTTTCCGTTTAAATACCCCCTCAAAACCATCAAAATGCGTTTCTCTGCCGCTATCATCTTTGCCGGTGCCGCTCTGGCCCAGACTGGTGTTTCCACCGTCTACAGCACCACTGTCCACACCATCACCTCGTGTGCTCCCACTGTGACCAACTGCCCGGCTCACTCGACCGTCCTGAGCACGGAGGTCATTGCCGTGACCACCACCTACTGCCCTATCTCCGCCTCGCTGGCTGCTGCTGTCTCTGGCTCGCCCAAGCCGTACGCCAACAGCACCGCCCCGGCTGCTGTCGCTGGCACTCCGTCTGCTGCCGCTGGTATTCCGTCTGCTGCCGCTGGCACCGCGGCCGTCTCCCCGGTCGTTGTGCCGACCTCGCTGACCACCGCTACCTCGGTTGCTGCCGTGGTTGGTGCTGCCTGCCCGACCTACTCGGTTAAGACCATCTCCACTTCGGTGACGACCGTCATCCCGACTGTTATCTACGAGACCGTTTCCGTCGCTTGCCCGACTGGCGCCGCCGCCAGCACTGGCTCGGTTGGCACCAACACCGGTAGCGTGATTGTTCCCACCACCCCCGTGACTGCCGGTGCCGGCAACGTCGCCTTCTCTGGCGTCCTTGCTGCTGCCGCTGGTCTGGTGGCCGTCTTCCTGGCATAAATGCCCATACAAGCATGATCTGCAGCTTTGATTTTGTTTTGAGGCATTTTATGATTCAGGAAGTTGTTTTCTCTTTAGGGACGTGGGATACGAAGAAGAGCCTTCAGGTTATTTAGAGGCTATGGGATACCATCTAGCACCATGTTCTTAATTTTCTAATTGCATTTTTTGGGTTTCCAGATTCCTTAGTTAATAGGAGTTTGGAGCTCTTTTTTAAAACTCCCCATGATTTAAGTGTTCATTTTGTGAAAGTGTTTTATGTGCTTGTCGTAGTCAATTGTTGAATGTTTTTTTAAATGGGGCTATGCTTATTCTAGTTGATGTGTTGATGTGAAACGAAAGTTGCAGTGCGAAGACCGATCCAGCCGTTTTTTGCGGGGCTTATAAGTTTGTCTAATTTCCCATGAGGACCGGCTAGCTGCAAGTGGAAGAAAATGATCGGGCGGCCGTTTCTGTCGCGACCATTGCGTTAGATTATGCCAGGCCTAGGACGAGAACGGAATTTTACGTTTTGGCCTACGTGGGGACTCGTACGCGCTTCACCCCGGCGTAAAATGCCTTTTCCCATCAAATGTGCAGGATTTAGCTTTTGTGAAATATAAAAGTTGTGCTTGGAAGCGAAAAGAACCTCTGACAATGATGGAGAAGCGTCAAAAGTGTTTGGTATCGGAACATGTGGAGTGCGATCTGCCGCAGCGGAGAAGGGCCGAGACAGAGGGAAGCAAGGCGGTTTGTCTTTACTTGGAAGCGGACGAGGCGAAGCAGGGGTGAGACAGATGTAATTTTGGAGGGGAAGAAGGTGTCTTGATTTGACTCGTGTGAGGGTGAATCGTCTGACTAGGAAGAGCGAGCGAATCACATCACACAAGATATTACGGCGTGGGAGTGTACAGCGCGATCCCCTTTTGTGCTTTCTCTAGTGGTATACTCGTAGCACTGTATTACTCCGAGTGCCTATATAGTGCCACCAACTGTTTATTCCTTCACGTACGGCCATAGATACTGGAGAACACGGGATCCCGTCCGCTCTCCCCTAGTTAAACCAGTAATCGGTGGATTAGTAGTTGGGTCGGTGACGACCAGCGAATACCCGCTGCTGTACGTTTTTTACATTTTTTTCTTTTATACCAGAGTATTGAATCAAGTTGGAAAGTCGAGTCAAAAGTTGAAGGGTGTTGATTTTTTATTAGGATTGTCTGAATATTCCATTGTCTCTTTTCAGGGGAAAGTAACAAGTCTGAAAAAAGTCCCTTACTTTTAATGAAAGCTTTACTCGGTAACAGCCTGACTGTCGTCTAATGTCATTCTGAATCATTGTGAAAAGTTTCACGGGATGATTACAACGTGTAGCCATTCCTTTGGCATGCTTCTGTCTCAGATACCGTCTCTGCCTCCTTCTGGCTCCGGACCCAAGACTCATCTCGTACAGGGCTGTCGTGTCCCGCATTCTTGCTGGAGCCTACCATGTGCCTGCCAAAGTCACTTTGGGTTTGCAAAAAAAAGTCTATGGGATGATATGTGAGGCTGGCTGGCCATGCAATGTAAATATGCTTTCGACATGATTCTGCTAGAGGACCCAAAAGCAAAAAAGAAGAACAAAACAGTGCCCCAAGAAACCCCCCAGAAAGCCCCGTAAAATACCCAGTAAAAACACCAAAAAGCGTGAAACTTTGCCTCTTTAATGCGCCTCTGTGCTCTCTGGTCCAGTCTCTTCTGCCATGCCGCCGCTGTCGTCTGTGCCATGGCCAAACGGCCCCGCGCTCGAGAGATCAAGGTCGACGTCAGACGATGACGACGACATGTACTCGTCTGACGTGGCCGTGGTGCTTCCGAGGCTCAGGCCCAGGCCGATGCCAAGTCCGAGCTCCTGGCCATGGGACACGCCGTGGCTGGTGCCGTCTAGGCCCAGCGTTGGGGACGACAGGCCGTCGAGGCTGCTGGTCGCGCGAGGGCGGGTGGTCCGGGCAGGCTCGGCCGAGGTGGCGCCACTGCTGCTGTTGGCTGCACCAGCGCCAGCGGCGGCGCTGCGACGGCCGCGCTCCACCAGCCGCTCCAACCGCAGCCGGTTGGACACAAACTTGAGCGCCGAAAAGGCCGACTGGCGCCCCTCGTGCAGCATGCGCGCCAGCCGCAGCGGGTCCGGGTCGTCCAGGATGCGGAAAAAGTCTGTCGGCAGCGACCGCGACGGCCACAGCGTAATGGTGCCGCTAAACGGCTGCAGCCACAGCTGCGACCAGTCCTGGCCGAGCGGCCGTGGCAGCAGCTCCAGGTTGCGCAGCAGCTTTAGCCACTTGCGCAGGTCCTGCTTGAGGTACTCCTCAAAGGCCGAGCCCAGGTACCCGCCGCGCCAGCCGCGCCCGCGCCGGTGCGTCACGGGTCCGCCGACGGTGCCGCGGCTGCTAAAGAAGAAGAGGTTGACGTGCGGGTTCGCCTGGCTGACAATGGTAAAGTTGACGTTAAAGTGAAGGTTGAGCGCCCGCAGCGGGATGTCGGTGCGCAGGCTGCCGTCCTTCCACTTGTGGCCAAACGAGTAGGGCACGAGCGTGCCGCCGGGCGTCTTGAGCATGAGCACCACCGGATTCAGGATGCCCGGCACCGCCGCCGAGGCCAGCACGGCCGACCAGATGACGCAGTCGGGCGCCGTGCGGTAGTTGCACAAGATCGTCGGCGAGTGTGGGTCGGCCGGAACGCACGTGACGTTGAGCACGCGTCCCGTGCGCTCATAGGCCTCACGAAAGGTTGTCGACCCGCGCGTCCACCAGGCGCAACGCCGCGCCCAGTCAACGGCATCGAAGCGCGCGCCCGTCCGCCACCAGCGCGGCAGCCATGTGCGCAGCGGCTCGCCACAGGCGTCAATGTGTCCGGCCAGTGCCGGCACCAGCAGCTGCCGCAGCTCAGCATCCGTCCGCGTGGCCACGAGCGCCGCCACCAAGGCGCCACCGCTAGTGCCGGTGATGACGTCGGGCAGCAGGTCGGCGTCCAGCAGGGCCTTGACGACGCCAAAGTGGTAGTAGGCAAACGTGGCGCCGCCCGAGAGGCACAGCGCCGTGCGTCCAAAGTTGCCGTGCAGCCGCTTAAAGAGGGCGCGTTTGGCGGCCGCGTCCAGCTGCCGCGTGCGCAGCAGAAACTGCAAGCTTTGTTCGACTGAAGGTCAGCAACGGGCAGAGGAGAAGAAAGGGAGAAACAAGGTAACAACACCTACCTTCGTCGACAAAGCTCTGCACCAACGTCTTGGTCCCGTAGTACGTCTGGCTGTAGAGATGCCGGTTCTCGAAGCCAGCAAAATTGTTCTTGACGCAGGCCTCGGCCAGCGCCTTGAGCTCGGCCACGGCCTTTCCGGCACCCGTCGTGTCTTCCTCCGCCTCTGCTCCCGTCCGGCACTTGCGTAGCTGCTCCGTTGCCCGCTGCACCGTCCGCGAGTCGTAAAAGGCAAACTCACTCTCGTCCTTCCACTCATCGTTGCCCAGGAACCGGTCCAGGTCGCGTGCGGCCGCCACCCAGTCGTCGTAACAGGCTGCCACCTGCATGCGCCGCCGCAGGGCCTCGCGCCGTCCGCGCCACGTCACCAGCTGCTCGTAGGCCGCAATGTACAGACGCGTGAGCAGATACGCGGCCGACAGGCCCACGATCCACGCAAACACCCCCAGCAGAAACGGCCACTTGAGCAGGCCGTACAGGTAGCCTTCGCGCGTCTCGTCGCGTGTGCGTCCGTGACCTGCCTTGGCCCGCGCCCGTGTCCGTTGGTTCGCCGCAGAGGCAGCAGCCCGTTTTCGTCGTTGTTGCTGCTGCTGCTGATGTTCTTGTTGCTGTGCCTGTGGCTGCTGCGGCGGCCGCCTCCACCCCAGTCGGGACAATATCGGCACCGTTTTTCTCTCATCCGCCGGCCGCACCACCTTCTCGTACACGGGCGCCCAGTCGTTCTTCGCCGTGATAAAGAGGGACGATGACGTCCGGGAGAGCGCCGGGCTGCCGCCATCACCGGCGTCCGTCCCGCCCGGCACAGGCGACTGCAGCGGGTCGGGCGCGGCCAACGCCTGTACAAACGCGTCCATCTCACCGGGTGCCAAAAAGTCCGTGTCGAAATCGGGAAGCCGGGACGTGTCCGTAAAGGACTCGGGCGGGAAGCCAAAGTAGGGCGGCAACGCCGGGGGGGCAGAGGTCGACAAAGAGCGCGATGCGCTGCCCGACTCTCGGGAGTCGGCACCCCCTTTCTTTCCCGAGGCAGAAGCCATCGCTGAGCGACAAGAGTCGGATATCAGTTGTGTTGAGAGCGGTGCTCAGATAAGATGGACAAAGAGTTGGTCAAAGAATCGAGTCTTCATAGTGAAGCGCAAAAAACAAGAATATTCGCAGGCAATGCAAGAAAATGTAGAGTAAAAGAAAAGTCCTCCCGTTATAAAGGTAATACAACTCCCGCCCGAGCAGTGTGGTGCATGGTGGTAGCAAGAGGTATCTCTTTATTTTTTTTTTCCTTTGTCGTTGGAAAGGAGATGGAGAAACGATGTTTGCTAGAACGGCCTGGAAATGACGTCGCACTGTACTAACCAATTTGTTGGGGCGAAAACCGGGGCAGTGGAGTGCTTCTGTAACTGTCACGTGGCACGTGCGAAGCATCAATGCATCGCGGAAGCACCCCATTGCAGCAACGCCACATGGCTTGTTTCTCCATCACGAGCAAATCAGGTTATTTTACTAGGCTGGCAAGAGAACAGAAACGGGACACCAAATAGGGCCAAAATAACAGTTTTTGAAAATAACAGTTTTTGAAAACAGTAATGAATGCTCCCTTAATTCGCACTCTTCTTTAATAAACAACACGGAAGAAAAGTAGACTCATTGATTACAAATAACACAGACCGATCTAGTTCACCATGGCGCCCACCATGCCGGCCAGCTCGCTAAACAGGATGCCCCGGAACACGGCCTCACCCATATCCTCCCCCCAGTGTCCGGCCTCCTGCAGTCTCTGCCGCCAGGCCGCCTGCTGCTCTGGCGCCAGCTCGTGCCACTCCGCGGCTGGACCGTGCTCGGCCTCAATGTGTGTGACCGCTTGGATGACCGCCGCCTCGGCCGTGCCGTCAAACAGCAGCACCTTGCGCTCGCTGTCCGATTGTGCGTTTCTCAGAAGCGCCGCCAAGGCGTCCGTGGGGGGGGTAGAGGCGTCGGCTTCAGAGGCAGACGTGACTTTGGGCACGGCTGTGCTCAAGGCTGCCACATTTGGGGCCTGGTATGGCGCCAGCCATGATGCCGGCACCACCTCTCGAGCGCCCAGCACCGGCCGCGCCAGGCCACGCACCTCTAAAATCGACTGTGCTCCCAGCAGCATCAGCACCATTGTCAGGACCACAAACAGGTACAACGACACGCTCGATGGACCGCGCGATGGCAGTGCTACCACATAGCGTGGCACCGAGGACGATGACTTGGGTGGCGTCACCTTGCGCAGCGGAATGTAGTGTACCGCGACCGTGTTTTGTACAGAGACACTGGCCAGCTTCAGGTACTGTGGCAACGCTGGTGTGTCTTTTGCTGCTGCTGCTGCCGTTGCCGGTCGGACATGGGACAGTGCAATGCTCGTCATCTGTACCTCGTGCACGTTGCGGAGGGTTTGAAACGGGTACAGGTTGGTCAGCAGAGAGATGGGTTTGGCGCCTCCCATCCGCTGCAGCTCTACCGTATAGAGCAAGAGTGTGTTGTCCACAGAGCCGCCTACAACGACCACAAACTGTTTGCATGCTTGTTGCTCTTGTCCCGCGTCCGTCGGCGACAGGTCGCGCACCGCCAATGCCGTAGCTTGCGGCACCCATCGCGGCAGTCGCGCGTTTACCGCCAGCCGGGCCTTGTTGGCCTTATTGTTGTCGGAGTCGCTCTCCTTGCCGTCGGGTAGCCGTAGCCCCATCAGCACGACGCCGCCGCGCTTTGGCAGGTTGCAGACAGCCATCAGAAAGCCCGGTGCCAGATAGCGGATGGCTCGGAAGGCAGGCCGCACCGGCTTCGAGCCAAAAGTCGGTTGCTCGGGCATGGTGTAGACAAGCTGTGGCAGCTTCTTCTCTCCCATCCCCTGTGTATTGTTGTCCACGTCCAGCGTATACAGCTGGTAGTCGCTGCAGAAAACCAGCTGGAACTGGTTGCGCCCCGTCTGGATGACATCAAGGTCCGTGGCCTCCTTATCGAGCTCGAGCAGGCCGCGCAGATGTGGCACGGGCGGTGATGAAGAGGAGGATATTGTCGCAAACAGCGCAATCTGCGCCTTCTTGGCCAGGCCGGTGGCGCACGCGCCGAGCTGTGCTGTGCTGCCGTCCTCGCTCTGCAGAAAAGACGGCGCCGAAACGCGCACCAGCCGCTGGTAGATGTCAATGTCGGACGTCTGTCCCGGCTTGGCCGGGTCGAGCACCGGCTCGAAAAAGGCGGCGCGCGCCAGCTCCGAGATGCTGTTGCCGTCTTTTAGAGTTTCGGCTGGCTTTTCTTCTGCCTCCTTGACCTCTGCCACTTCAATCACGCGAAAGTGCGCGTTCTGGCCCCGTTTTTGCTCAGCCTCATTGCCGTTGACCCCGGCGTAGACCAGCGTCGCCTTGCCCCGGCGCGGCCCCACCGCCAGACTCGTCACGTTGTCTTCATCTTTGGGCAGCTCGAGCTCGCCCGTCTTGAGGAGGACTGCCTCCCCCGGCTTGGCCGCTAATACAGTCTGCTGGTTAGGCTCTCATTCTCCTTCTAGGCCGCCCCTCTCCCCTCTCTCCACTCACGATTTTGTTGCCCACGCCAGTCCGGCTGGCACCGCCGCCGCCGCCGACCACCAGCCGGCTGTCATCAAACGGGTCAAAGTCACACGCGTACAGCGGGTAGTCCAGCAAAACGCGTGCCGACAGAATACTCTTGGCAGACATGGTGGGCGCGCGAAAGTGATTGAGGACGAAAGAAGGGAATGAAAAACAGTAGCAAGAAAATATAAAGACAACGTTCAATCTTGGCGGGTTTGGGATGCCATACTGTGATGTACCGGTGTGGAGGGATGTGCGCTGGTCGTCGTCGTGGTCGTCGTGGTCGTGTCTCGTCTTCAAGGGCAGTCCATAGATGTAGAAGCAAAAGAGTGCCGGTGAGGCTGTGGCTTCTCTGGCCTTTTAGCTTACTTTTGTGATGACTAAGCATCCCTTCTAGTTGAGCTTCCATTTTAGCATCCTTTTCTGTAAATATCTAGTCCAATACATCATCTTCATCGCCTCTACTAGTATTAAAACCCACAGGTTACCCTGTAATGCATGCTGTTCAACATGCATATGCCTAGGCCTGGAGGCAACACGTCTACGCCCTGGCGGCGGCCGCTGGCATTTTAAGCCCTTTCAATCTTCTTTGTCAGCCATTTTGACCAGGGCCTGAGCTAGTGAATGTGGGGAAAGAACTAAAGTTCTGATTGTCATATTTCGGAGCCTTTTTCGAAGCCACATCCGAGCAACGATTTCGACTGTAAGCCAGTCGGTAATTGTAGCCTTAGCAAAGCTCTTTCAATTCATCAAATTTAGATAACATACCACTTTTTGGCAGCATTCAACGCTCGAAACCTGGCATGTTTGCCTTCTTGGTGTCCGGGAGGCGCCGTGGACTAGAGGCACTGTTTATGCACCTAGAAAGTGTACAGGCCTGGTGGATGTAAGAGGGAAAAATCACACATTAAGGATCATGGTTAACAAGAAATTTTTTTATTTAAAACGATTATTTTTACTGGGAAGACTGAAATGATGGGGAAAATATCGCTTCAGCATAAAAAAAAGCTAAACATGTGAACCATTGCCGTTGCGAACCGCTTTTATTATGTTTATTATCCTTCCTAAGCCTAAGATGCCAAACAGGGAGTCTCTGACTTGTAAGAGTGGTCAAACTAGGGCTATTCGTGAAGAGTGCATGTAAAACTTCTCTTGTCATCCCTTCTTGTAGTATTTAACTGGCCATCTTCCTTACTTTACCCATTTCCCCTACACACTTTCTTTTTAAAACATCTGTTACTCACCAATAATATACCTCCAGCGACAATGGGAAACTCGGCCTCTGCTCCTACAGCCAAAGAGCTTTACAAAGACGTCAGACTGTCCTCTTTGAAACATCCTTTTTACTCAGCAGAACAGGAAGCATTAAAACATACCTCGACTAGTTCCCTTTCGGATGAGTATCTTAATTCAAACTACTACAGCCACATATCCTTTCATTACGTATTCAAAGACGAAAACAATCCTCAAGGGCCTGCAAAGTTTGAGGCAGCAGTCTTCATCTTTACTACAGATATCGTCTCATTACTCCGAGGCGGAATCGACTGGAACAATGAGAACGTCGTTATAGACTACGGAACATTGTTGGAAGATTGCACTTGGTCTGCCACAAGTAAAGAGACAGCGGATTTATATGACTGCCGCCAGCTTATTATGACTGATCGGTCTGGTCCTATCCGTTGGTCTGGATATATTCTCGTTTCGACAAGCCGAAAAAACAGGGAGCTACTTTCAGACTTCAAGTTGTCTAATCTCGATCATGTTCCTGTCACACGGTGTTATGCCGGCTACGGACAGCCATATGTTTATTGCGGCGGCCCACGGCTTATCTATTCTTATTACGCAAACGATCCAGAGGAAACTGTGAACACCATTATGGACAGTACTCCTTTGAAGGGTAGATGGCCGTGGCCGAAGGAAAATACGGACTTGGTGAACCGAATTAATCGTGATGTGGTTACTCAGTGTGAGAGAATCTTTTCAGATTCGGACGACGGCTCGTCTACCGCAGGCGACTCTGCTGTGATAATTAGGCATGAATGTTTTTAATGAACGTTTAAGAGTCAAACACTTAAATTAATTGTGTGCTGGATTGATTACTCAAAAGAAACAAGCTCATTCGAGCAGGAAACCCCGTCAGGACAAATCAAGGTCCCTACATAAAGGTGTTAGCTACAATGAAAAGCAGGCTGGCAGCTATGTTATTGGATACAGAAGACCAACAAAAAATAAGAGGACGGGAGTTGGGGAAAGAATATCTCTTTGGATTGGGTATTGTACTCATTTAGCTGCCTGTTCAAAATACGCTGTCGAAACATAGGCTTCTTGCCAGGAGGCGAAAGATCAAGTTTTATAAAGAATATCTGCCGTGATGTTACAGCCAAGGAAATAATGCAACGAATGAGGAAATTCATCATGAGTTTAAGAGATACTCTAGCCTCGGGACGAGTCGGATCCTTTAATAGTATCTTCTAAATCTCTAATCTGCCCATTGCATGTAATTGCCAATTTATCCATACTTAATCTCGTTTATCCCCTTCCAAGTCGTTGTTTTATTAATGTGTATTATTTTACCATTACGACCTTGATATTAGATATCAACCTGATTAGACTCTTGCAAATTTCAAGCACAATTCATAGCTAGTACTATCACAATAGACATTGTTCTATATCACAGTTGACTGCCAGGTTCTTTCAGATCAAGCAGGCCGGGCAGTTCTTAGGAAGGTACTCTTCAGTTTCTAACTTGAGGAACTGCTTGGAGGATAAGCTACAGTCAAGCCAGGCTGCATTTTTGAAATCTTGATTGCGCTCTTCAGATTCTTCTTGTAAGGAAAGAGTGACCCAAAGTATTTTCTGTCTGGTACACAGTCAACCTGCAGCGCCAATGTTTCAAAAGCTGGCAATCGCAATACAAAATGTTTTCATGTATCCTGATATGGAAGGAAAATCCCGAAGCTTTCCTCCTCATGCATGTCTTCGATTATCTCCAACTTCGATGGCTATTAAGAATCATTTCTTTACAACTTGCGCAGTCCCCTTCTTCCTACACGCTCCATTTTTATTCACTGACTTCTTCAAAGGGAAGTATTATTGATTTTTCAAGATGCTCCTTCCCGAAATACCGCGAGCAATGGTCGAGGAACGACTTCCCAAGATGAACGAAGGAGCTGAGAAGTATGGATCACTTCAACTATAACATCTCCCGTCTTTCATTTCTTCTCCTCCTCTTTTTCTTTTCTTCCTTTTATTTTCAACATCGAGCTTAATTTTTATTTGTAATAAAAATAAAAATGATCAAAATCATTCTTTGAGTAAGTTGAATAATGTTGTTCCAACCCCCTGTTTTTCCAGACTCTAACAGCCTTGCAGTACCGAGATGCGTCTTTGGTCTCTGTCCCGTGAGACCGAGCGGGTTGACGAGATAGACGTCGTGACAGAGACCAGGCGCATCTCGGTCCTATTTTTACTGGTCGTTGTCTTGCTGTTCGCAGCCAGTGTGTTCTGCCTCGCCCGGTGGGTTTTAGCCTAAGGGAATCCCCCTCTCCCCCGCGGACTTGAGGAGCGCCTGGTCGCGCGGAGCGGGCAACGGACAAATATCGTTATTATCATTAGAAAAAACAACATCATTATTAAAAAACCTTCTCTTTCAGGGACTACGAAGGCCACGAGAAAAGATCTGGTGGCGCGATGATTGCAAAGTATAAAGGCAAGTCATTCGTCATCATAGTCTCTTATGAACTCGTTCTTACGATTGTCTAGCCAATGGAATGTTCGTCTGCAACCATACGTGTCACACCGGCAGAACACAATTCCAGATGTACGAAATTCTTATTTTTTACCACACTTTCTACATTCTTGTTCTGACAATTTTTTCAGATTTGAGAGGCACACCCCACCATTGCTACATGTTCAACGCAAGAAATCGAGGTTGACCTACAACCATATGGCCAGTCTTCTCGAATATGCGCCGTTTTCTGCTGTCTACAGCGAAATTCGCTACATGATGAAATCCGATGCACCAAAAATCCGATGCGGCATCCGATGATATATCCAAGCAGCTGCTGATACCATATTGATTCTATTGCGCTCTGCTCTCGCTGCGCCCCTTTAAAGATCGCATATCAAGTTTTAGACGTATCTAGTTCGATTGGTTGTGCCATCCTCTCACCAGTAAGTCAAACAGGGACTCACTGCTTGTGTATACTCTATTTCTGGACCCAATGAATATTTGACTGACAAAGCATCATAGATAGTCTTTTTCAGAAGCAAATGGCGGCCTCGTTCTCCGATAGCCGTAATCTACGAAGAATATCCGAATTTCTTGAAAATAGCTGCGATGGACGCATAAACTCATGCACTTCACCGCTACCTAGCTGTCGAACACCGCCCCTCTAGGCCAACTCATGGGAAAACTCTTCACGACATGTCATGTGGTGAAGGAAGTGGTTTCTTCTTCGCGAGGTATATGATACATTATGATAAACATAGAAAAAGCAACGTGTTTCGCGTGTAATATATAAGACGCTCTGTTTGTATAAATTGACGGTGCCCGCGCTTTTATGTACGTGATCAGCCACATGTAGTTTGGGTCGTACGCGCCACAGTTCAGTTAAAAAGGTGAGGGCATCCGTGCCGGCAGTCCAGATGGCCACGCGGTGGTGCGTGCATTACAAGCAAGTCCGTGTCCGCAGGCACGGTGTCCTTCCAGGGGTCGTCGACGTGAGGATCGTACTGGAAGGCCCAATTGTCGTGGCGTGGCGTGCGGGGGCTGGGATAAATGGGCAAGATCCGGCCAGAGGGCGCTGTGACGGTCATAGCCGTGTCCTCAAGGTAAACGCAGACGTCCCAGTTAACGATATTTCCTTATACTTCTCTTTAAAGCCGGGCATTGGAGTGAATGCGGTTACGGTGAGCTGTATTTATGCGACAAAGCAATATATGATACAATTAATTGTCACAGAAACAATGCTGCTTCCCTTTACTGCAACTTGCAGCCCTACAGAACAAAGCACGATAGCCCTTTCTGCTTGAAAAAAGTGAAGTGAGTGAAGGAATTTAAAGTTGAAGTTTTTATTCATTTTCTCTTCTCAGCTAAACTCAATATTGTAAGGCGAGTAGTAACATTAAACGGCATCATGGGGACCTATCGAAAAATAGGCCTTGCAGTGCTCACCTTCTTTTTACTTAGCTGTCGACTAAAAAAGACTACCCCATCAGAAGAGTATCTTCGTTCTCCGGTTGTTGTCTTTGTCGCCACTATAGTCAGCATTGCTACCACAACTTCCAACTCCTCTTCCTCGTCCTCTCTTGACTCTTTGTCCTTTTCGTCCCCCCAACCGCTCTCTCCAGCGTCTCCATCTTTCCTTTCTTCGGTAAGTTTACGGCCTTAACAGTTGTTATATTAACATAAAAGAAATTCGCTGCCAAAAATGGACCGACAAAACACAAGTACTGATTAACATAATAGGGCCCGGGCACCAGGAGAAATAATGGATCGACAGAAGGAAATTGAAGACAAATTGGTGTGGGAGGAGGGCTTGTTTTGAAAGAATTGGTTTATTTTGTGGAGAAAAGAGATGGCAAATAAAAACGGCACTCTACCCATAGGTTCTGACGTTGCCTTTAGTCAAAAACGCGACAACCACAAAGCATTCTTTTCCTTTACATCCGCAGCTAGCATTGACAGCAGAGGAGATGGCGTTTGCTACATGGATCATTCTAGTAAAACATAGTCGTGCTTTAGACACTTGAACAACGATCGGCCTGCTGGCTGTATTTTGTTATATTGTCGTAGAAGATAACTCCTGCTATAAGAACTTGTATTTCCCTTGAAGATCACCTTAGCAAACGGTTAACTGATTATTATCTAGCCATTCGGTCGATCTAGGTTGTCTTCAAAACGACACCATGTTGCAACCCCGAATCACACGAAAGGCAAGGACATAGTGTGGTGTGTCCATATTACGGCGGCACTATTTTAACAATCGACCGAGAATATAATGCGTTTATCAAACTATTTTAAAAGGAGATGATCATCTTGTGCCCGCCTTCTGTACATAGCGACGTCCCATCGCCTCGCTACTGGTAGCTGCTCATTCCAAGACGCCTGATTCTGGCTCACCATCTACCATTCCAACCGCCCGCGGACTAGATAGACCAGATAGTCCAACAGTGCTCACCGCCGTAGCGGCAACGGCGCACAGGGAGATCTGGTGACAGTGTCGTCGGACGGCCTCCTTCTACACCAAATACGGTGGGGCAGTTGTTCGTAGACGAGATCAAAGGTGCTCGCTCGTCTTCGCTGTCGCCGGGCGAGCGGCTTGCTGTGAGTTGGTTCGTTTTCCCAATGCGTGGGCATGAAGAGGTCGTTTATTTACGAGCTCTGGGCAAACGGTTTCATGCCCCCACTCGTTCCCCACAGTGGAAGACCTCTTTCGTCAATGCTCCGACCAATTAAGCGTTATCTGCACTGCATAATACGGGTACAGCCGTCTCGTGGCCCCCCCCACACTTCCCATACATCCCCCACCAGCCTTGGGTCTTACACCTTCTTCGTCCTCTATCATACAGTTCTGTTTTATTTCACAGCTCCACCTTATTTACCTTGAGTAATCTTACCATACATACCTAAAAGTCCTGCAGCGCCTGGTTTGCCAGCTTTTCGCGGACTTCCATCAGTGCTAACGAATTGATCCGCGTGTAGACTGGCTTCTTGTGCCGTGAAGCCGATGCCCTAGTCGCTTTGTGCGCTGTGTATCGGCAGCCACGGACAGCAATGAGGTCATCACGCGATTTCGGCGGCAGGCGATTCAGGCTCTGTACACTGGCTATCCCGATGTCTCCTATGTGACGCCTATTGAGGTTATTTGGATGCTATCAAGGCGAAGTATGGCTTTCCAAAGAAGGCATAGTTAATCTAATTATTTTATAATTTTTACCGTTTCCTAGTATCCATCTTACATAGCTAGGCACGCAATATATCAAGATCAGTTCCAAATAAAACACTGCTATAAGATATATGCCTGGCTAAAAAGTTTCATTGCACTTTCGTCTCTGGTAGTATAGTGGTCAGTATACGGGCTTGTCACGCCCGGGACCCGGGTTCAATTCCCGGCTAGAGAGAATTTGATGAGTTTATTTTTGCTCTTTTCATCCAGTCTTTTGATTTTTCCACTTCAAGCCTAGTAATTGTAGCCAGTCAGACCTCTTCTATTAGATTTTACTGTCAAATAATACACCGATCAATGGCCTTTTTTTGGCCGATGCCTAAACTACGCCGTAGGACCTGGTCGAACTAGGCAAGAAGCACGTTTTTATATGGGTTTCGATCAGGATAATTGGGGGTTTCGGCTATTCCGCCCCGTCTGATCAGGACAAGAATAAAGACAAGCATGCACAAACACACTAAATCTGACATTAGTCTCCGTGACGGAAAATATCAGGCGTAAAACCAAGGGGAAATGGGATAAGAACAACACTACGAGAATAAACAAGATATATAAAAGACATTGAAAGCAGTTTTCAAACCCATCTTACCTATCACAATGGCTCAGCCCCCGCCGCCCGCCTATGACCCCATTCCTATCAACCGAGAGCTGTACAACGGCATTGCCCAGACTGGCAACGTAGACGGCCAGCGCATCGCAGTGCAGTCCTTTGTGATCCCGGTCCGCTCGGGTCGCGCCTGGGAGGTCAAGGCCGGACAGGTGTGCCGCATTTCGACGCCCGAGGGCCCGCAGGTGGGCGACCTCAACATTTGGAACCGGCACAACCCCCGAGAACGCTTTTGGGCAGCACGCACTCGCCAGCTGCAGCAGAGCCACGTCCAGGTGCACGACCGGCTTTGGAGCAACTTGCCCTATCTACGGCCCATGGTGACGGTGACAGCGGTAAGGGCGATATGCAAGAAAAAAAAGCGATTGATAAAAGCAAAAGGAGAAAAGAGAAGAGACAAAAGAAAGAGGCAAGAGAATCTAACTCTCAAGGATTCGCTGGCAGACTACGGCGTCGACGGCGTGGGCGGCCGTGTTCATGATTTACTGGGCACGCGTTGCGATCCCTACGTCGACCACTTGATCAGCGGCACCGATTTCGATTTCCACTGCCACTCCAACCTGGCGCGTGCTGTGATGCCGCATGGTCTCAATGAGTCGGACGTTCACGACGTCCTCAATGTCTTTCAAGTGACCGGGCTGGACAGCCAGGGGCGCTATTTCATGTTTGTACCGTTTCTTTCTCGTTTTCTTTTCCTTTCCGCTGACCGTTAGGGAACCTTGTCCCGCCAAACCAGGCGACTACTGGGAGTTCTTTGCCGAAATAGACATCCTCTGTGCCCTTTCCGCCTGTCCCGGTGGCGATCTATCGGCCTGGGGTTGGGGAGAAGCAGGCGAGGCAACAGGCACCGACATGGTCGACTGTTGCCGGCCTCTTGCCGTGGAGGTCTACGACCTGAAAGAGTCAGAGAGCATCCTAAAGGACTGGAAGCCTCCCCAGGTATCCGCCTACAAGGGTTTTCATGGACTGGCACATCCCACTGCGTCCAAGTGACGGGAAGGCTTCATGCCCAGGGGATCAGGCAGAAATGCATTTAATACGAGCAACAAACAGCAAGAACTGCGTTAATCAACAAGACCACACCCAATTTGACGTCATCTAAAAGGGAAACTAGTAAAGCAAAGCCGTATATGTTGCCGCTTCGAAAAAAAGGCCGACACCAGAAAACAAAACATAAAAAGACGTTCTCTCTGAAAGGCACCGTGAAATGCAAAAAAAACGACAAGACAGAGATTCGAACTCTGGCCTCCGAGGAGACAGGCTTAGCAGGCCTGCGCGATAACCACTCCGCCATCTTGCCTTAATCCTTATCTTCTTATCTACTGACTAGCATCATAAGGTCTTGATGTGGCCACACGATCATCAGGTGGGCATCTCTACACTGAAAATTTATTTACCAGCGATGTATTTTGGTTTTTTTTCATCAGTGCTTAGCATTATGACTGAAATGCTCTATTTAGTCACCTTTACAAAGCAGATAAATAGGCACTGCCGCCGACATGAGCACGTGCCAAATGGAAGTGTCTCGTTTTGATTGGTTTAGCTAGAGAAATCCCTCCTTTCTCCGCAAACAGCCCCCTTTTTTAAAACCATAAAGCATCAGCAAGATTCAAATGAGAAGCAAAGCCGTACATTGCGACTCTTATAGAGAAACACTGCAAGTTCTATGCTGCAGTTGCATATTGGCTGGCCCGAAAAGGCGCCGCCTTTATTTGCTCCTTTACTTCCGTCTTGTTCATTTAAATCTCTCTGCTTTTGTCCTCCCTATTTGTAAGACTTAGTATTCGGTTTTCTTCTCTTTCTCTCTAGCCTTAACGGTGCCGAGAAGTAGCAAGACCTCGAACTACCGGGGCAGGACCGGATGCTGTTTTTGTTGCCCTGTAATCGTTGCTATTATAAGTTAGACTGTGGAAAAAAGTCCCGAGTTGGAAAGTCCACTTACGGCTTGTCATCTTCAGACGTCTGAGCAGCACTGGTGTTCTTTTTTTCTAATCCAGGGGCTTTCAGGCGTACCGACCGGTTCCACGGCCGTGCCATTGGGTCGTTCATCATCTTGAACGGGCCCTCGTCGGAAGAATCATCATCTGAGTCTGCGTCGTCGATTTCGCGGGGGCGTGGTGGCTCCCCCGAGTAGTTCCAGATGAACGGCTTACCAGCCTTGTTGATCTCAATGGCCTCGCGAAGACCCGGTGGTTCTTGAACAGAAGGTGCAGAGGGCGCCTTGCCGGAAGAGCTCGGCATATGGGCCACTTTGTCGGTAGAAAATGTTGTTGATTTTAGGCTATCAATGAGCAGGTTCATATCGAGTGACGGAAAGGGATTGTTCTTAGAAGGCTTTTGATTTCCTCCATTGCTGTTGGAGGACGGAGCAAAACCAGGTCCGTCAAAAGCCATGTCCATGAGGTCTTCTACATGGACAGTTGCTGTCGCTGATGCAACACCACCAGCAGAAGCCTGCGGGACGAGTTTCTTCTGTACGAGTTTGTCTTGAGACTTGTCTGGTGCAGTTAGCTGCTTTTCTGACTGGTTTCTTAAAAGCTTCATGGTTGCCACCGGCCCTTCTCTGACAAATGGATAAAAACACGAAAGCAAATAGCAAATAGCAAATATATTGGAATCGGCTCACTTGACGGCGGCTTTGCCCCTTTGGTGCTTTCGGCAGTGGACACCTTTGTAGGCGAATGCGCAGTTTGTTTGGGAGGCGATGGCGCGGGGGCTGACTGCCGCGGCAGTCTGGCAGAGGAAACGGGAGCGGTTGACCGATTCAGAGCAGCCTTGGGGGTACCGGCGGCCAAAGTGCTGTTCTCCTTGGTGTTCTTCGCCGGCTTATTTTCACTGTTCACGGGCTTCACTCCGTTTTTGGGAGCCCTAGCTCCAATCTTGGATGCGGAGGATCTGCTGGTAGAAGAGTCGGCAGGCTGTCTGTGATGGGCAGCAGTGGGATTCGCAGACACTTGTCTGGCTGCCATCATGCGTGATGTGACGCTCGTATTAGGAGGAGGCCGATTTGGTACTGTTGGCGACGCTTCAGTATGTCTGCGAAACGATAGAAGGACCAAAACAAGCAAAGTGATCATGATAAAACACAACCAGCATCGACATGACCTCCTGAACAGCTACTTACATCCACTTGTATTCACAGGACGAACAAGACCAGATGGCGTCGATGGCGGTGCATGATACGTGCCGGTCGAACGAAAGCCTGCCCGAAGCTGCTTGGCTGCTTCAAGCTGCTCCTTGGTGAAGCCTCCAGAACTCATTCTGACGGCTTACGCAAACTGGCTAGCGATATGGCGAACTGATTTCTCGTTGAGTTGAATCGAACTAGTTGTACGTTTTAAAGGCGAAGCGCAGGATACACATGGAGGGAGGTTGAGCAAGATGAAGGAAGTGTCGTTGTGTATGGAAGTATCTGATACACTTGAATTAGTACTTATGTAGAACTTGGGGGAAAGTAACCTTATAAGTAAATAATGTAGGCTACAACCAGACCGGAAGGCCTGAGGAGTCCTACAGATTGTATTTCCGAGATAGGAAGGGGCCATGGACAAGTTTAGGTGTGTATCGTAATCCGTTAGAAGCCTTTTCATTGCTGCAGCCATTGGAAGTCGTGCAGAAAGGAGTCTGTGGTCAGCGAAAGCCATCCAAGAGAGCACAGCGCTGCCGAGTTTCTAGTCCGTGTTGAAGAAGGTAAATTCTCTCCGGAGGGGAGAAGTGATCAAACCGTAGAGAATGAAAGATGTGACTGTCGTGCAAACAAACAGCAGCACAAAAAAACAGAAACAAAAAAAAGCATATTTTGGAGATTATGGTACTGAAATATTGCTACAGGGTATTATTTTCTCAGAAAAGAAGTGCGCCTCTAAATCGTTACCGCTATGACGCCAAAATACATTTTGCTAAGCCATTGCCTTCTTCTTTTTGGGTCCAACACTGACATCGGCCATGTGAATCCGAGTTTCTCGAAACAGACCCTTTTGGGCCTCCTCCAGCCAAAGTGCCTTGACGGGCGGCACCCGTTCCTGCATATACTGCAACAGGCCCTGTGCCTGGGGTGCACCCGGCAGAAGGGCGATGCTGGATACCCGAGGGATGCCCAAACAGGCGCTGAGGCGAGCTTCACAAGCGCGCGAGAATCCCACAAGTCGGATGGGGTGGCCCGATGGTGATGCGGCGGCAACCATTTGGGGAAAATGCGAATAAAAGGCAGACGGATGGCCGGAGCGGACAACAAACACGGCAGTGTACGGCGGAGATGGAGCAGCCGACGGCGGCGGAGGAAGGGGAGGAGGAAGTGGCTGGAGTAAATTCTGATTCTGCTGCTGTCCTGACGATGGCTTCGATATATCACTGTCGGTACTTTTGCAGCTGCCTTTGGTGTCGAGCCAGGAAACTCCATCAGCCAGCGTGCGAGTGATATTGGCGAGCCCAACATGGACAAAGGCCGCAATCTCAGGAACCGGGGGTGTGTCTGGGGTTTCCACGACGGCAGAGGTAGCAGCAGAAGAGGCATTGGGCAAGTCAATGTCCATCTGAGCTGCTTGCTCCTTCATCTTGCTCTGCAGCCGCTTGCGCCGGCGACTGCGTTGACCCTGGGACACCGGAACATAGTCACGGCGGTGCTGTCCAAGGGGAGAAAGCAATCTGCCAGTTTGTGAGTAAAGTGAAAGATGCGTAAATCAACATCCCATCAGATATGCCTATTCACTCACGTGCACAAAAGCTCAAGGATTGCGTCCTGGTCTTCTTGAGATGTAAACGGCCTGAACGCAGGTTAGCTAAACACCCAGACGCCACAACCTGATTATGAAAAATGTTTGATGCTCACCATTCAATGATTGAAAAGGGCGTGTCCAGCTCGGCCACTTTTCTTCGGCTCATGTTTGCTTGCAGTGGTGCATACAATGGCCGCTGCCGTTGGCGGAAGCTGTCGTTCTGGCGTAGAAAGGCTCTTTCTGCTACCGCCAATTAGCTATCACGTGCACCGTCACGGGATGGCCATGCTGATCCCTGCGGCGGGGAGGATGTGGGACCTGTTGTATTAGCCCAGCGCTAGCATTGCTGCCTAGGTTTGCCCCGCCTGGACGTGCGAGCTCGAATGACGCAGCTTTAAAATCCATTTACGCGTCTAGTGAGGCGAAAGCACCAAAAGGCTGAAAGGGCTTGGGCAACACCACATTCGCATCGACCCAAGCTGTTTGTGGCCTCTTGTTGGTTCATATAATCGGTGTTTGTACAGGCATGTTAGCCTGCGTCCAGGGCTGCGCCTTGCGACTGATAACAGTAGATGGACGAGTAAAATGCAGTTACAGCCTCAAATTGAGCCATATTGAGGTTCAATGCCCTTTTCCAAGTCGTAGTTTTTCAGTGTACTTTGTATACTGCCTTGCTTCCTGTTGTTCTGTTGGCTCACTGTGTGCCGTCTTCACTGTCCTGCCATAAGCCGGCTTTCCAGAGCCGAGTCTGCTTCGCTTCGTTTGTTGCCCTTGAGGTTTTTTTCCCTTCTGTTGTCACCTGCTGCCTTTCGTATTCTTTCCAAACTCGGCATCCCGATCCAGCTTGTATATGTTGCTTCTCCATCGCCCCATGCGTTGTCGATTGTTTGCTTGTATTTCTGTGCATCTCGGCGCATCAGCCGCAAGTTTTGTGTTTGCCGCCTGCTACGACGGAACGTGTGAGGAGCTGCTGCTGCTTGCATGATAGACATCCTGCGAAACTGTGAGTGCCGCGCCTTATTTATCGGGCTTTGCATTTCTTGCCCTTCTTGTCTCCTTGTTTGTCCTCTCTTTCTTCTCTGCTGCGCCTCTTTTTTGACGCGTTTCCCGCGTTGCATCGTCTCTGGTTTCGAGGATTTCTCCGGCTTGCTTCCCAAATGCCTTTTCCTCTGCCCTTCTGCCCGGCTTTTCCCTTTGATAAGCTCGTGCCTATTTACCCATTGCTTTTGCTCCATCGCGTCCTTTTTTACGCGTTAAACACACTCGTGTCCGCTAAACCGTGCTAGACCATCCCACCTCAAAGCCCCGCAGCAGCTTGACTTGCGGATCCCCATGCTGAGGCAAAGAACATCCCCCAAAATTGAGGCGCACAACGGCTGTGCTTTCTTTCCAGCACTCTTGCACTATTCTACACTACATACTTCACAGGCTACTTACAACTCCCTGCCATTTTCACACATTCCAGAGGTCCAAAGCCCCCCCTTCCCCTTCGTGGCTGCCCCGCATTGTTTCTGCCACTTTCTGCCCTTGCTTTCCGCTGCCTCTGCCAATTAACTTGGTTTGACTGCCTTGGCTCCAAGTACTTGGTTCTGCCCCAACGTCACACGCACTAAGCTCTTTACAACGCAAACATCGTCGGAGAGCTTCGTGGCAGGCGCCTTGCAGAACCACAAAAAAGAAGAGCATCGAATAAGAGCTGCCCGCGCCGAGTCTCATTGTCTGGACCGCGTTTTCTTTTCCACCCATTTACCCCAGACAGCCGCCTTTTCCCTATCTGTTGTTTTTCGTGCTCGGCATTACAATCAGCAGCATTCATACCGCTTCTCTGCCGTAGATCTGCTGTAGCCTTTTAACCCGGCCGCCTTTTTGTTTTTATTTTTACTTTTTCCCACCCCCCCTTGTTCATCTCTTTCTTTTTCTGGATATCCTCAGCCTTGTCCTCGAAATTTAACCTTTCCCCCGTTTGCGGCTAAATCCGCTTCCTCTGTCAGCTTTACACTCTCCTCCATGCCCATGCGACAAGCTGTCTCTCAGCTGTTTGTCCGCTGAGAGTGCAGGAGAGTAAGAGAGGGAGAGAGGAAAGGAACGAAGAAGAGCTGGCAGAATCGGGTGTGCTCTGCGATCAGCAGCAATAGCCGTGCCCAAAGCCAAGAAGAGTAGCCCGGCAGCGAGACTGGCCGGCTGGCTGATGGGCTGACGAGCCAAGAATTGAGACAAAACAAGACAGCTCAAGGCAGATCGAGATTGAGGGACCGAGACAGATTGCAGACCGCCAAATATAGCAGAGGCAGGGCGTACCTTGACAGGCCGAGACTGACACCCCAGCCCGACCTGACCGCCGTGACCAAGACCAGAGCCAGCCAGAGCCTCCGCCGCCGGCGCCCCCGCACATCCCGATGGACCGTGAACCAGCATCGCTGGAAGCCGAATCAAGAGAGCGAGCGGCGTCGTCTGAGCCTAGCAGTACCCGGCCGAATCCGTTCGAAGACAACATCGATAGCGCTCGGAAGCGGCGCCGAACGTCCATGACCGGGGGCTCCCGTAGCCGATCGGTCGAATCACCGCTGGCCAGGGCCGATACCAGTGCCGCGGTTTCGCCGGCCGCTACCTCGACGACGCTACAGGACGAAAACATGTCTATCGATACGGAGGGCAGCGGTAACAATAACAGCTACACCGTCCGGGACTCCCCTCGGACGCCGGAAAATAACAAGACCAGTGCGGCTTCTCACGTGACTCTGAGTCTCCGCAACCCGGCCTACCGTGTTCTGGACACGATCCATTCGTCGCCGGGATCTCTGCCGGACAGTCCGACGCCGAGGTCGCCGCATCATGGGGACGAAATCAAGGCGAGCGTGGAGCCGGCGGATGCGGGAGCAGGTGCGGGAGCAGGTGCGGGAGCAGAGGTGGGAGCCGACGTAGATGCCGACGGAGATGTCGACGGAGATGTCGGAGCGGCCCGCATCACCATACCGTCTGTTTCGCGATCTGAGACGAAGAGTCTATCGGTCGAGATAGTCGATGGTCCTGGTGCCGACGGCGACGAAGACGAAGACGGCGGTGACAATGTGGACGATGACGATGACGGTGACGGTGGTGCTCAAGACGACGATGACGAGGACGAGGAGGACGGCGAAGAGGACGACGAACCGGATTATGAACCAGTCCGCACGCACGTGAAACTGCTGCCGCGGCGTCGGGATGGTTCCGCCAACCGCAGCGACACCTCCCTGGCTGACCCGACGGCGTCTTTCCCTTACCCAGTCGTCCTCGAGGCGCCGGCCGAATCGATTGGCAAGCTCTTTGGCTATATGCTGACAGGTAGGCTCTCTTCTATCTGTTTCGTTTCTTGCTCTTTTCCTTTCTCCCGCTCTCCCTGCTAACCCCCAGACATACAACTTGCCCAGAACCTTAGCTCCTGGATCGACAGCTTTCTCATCTTCGCCAAGAGAGCACCGACACAAATGGTTCAGGCGTCTTGTCAGCAGAACCAAAGTCTCTGGATGGCGCTGCCCGATCTTATCTGGGGTGTGCCCAGCCTGCGGCCGCCACTTTTCGGCACGACGGACCGGCAGATGCGACAACATCTCGTCGAGTTTTGCTGCTACTTTGCCCAGCTGACGGCTCTGTTTATCGAGCTTGATGGTCACGCCCTGCAGCAGCAGCAGCAAGAGTTCCAGATGGCACCCGACAACTACCAGCAGCGCGATCTGCTATCGACGCAGTACATGATGGCGCTGGCACTACTGGTGCGGCGCGAGGAGAGCAACAACGACAGCAGCAGCGGGCTCAAGCGCTCCGAGCGCGACGAGGTGGCCGAAATCGTCAATCGCTTCCTCGTCTACAAGAGAGACCATGGCGCTGGATCGCTGCAGCTGCTGGACCAGCTCTTGGTGGCGCAGTTGGCACTACTGCCGGCCCTGCCGCGCGTCATAGATAACGTTGCTCAAATCTGTGTCGTGGCGGCTGCCGTGGTGCGTGAAAACACGCGGCGGCTCTTATCGCTACCCCCCCGGGAGTCCTTTGCCGGTGTGCTGCGCAGCCGCATCGCCCTGGGCCACAGTATGTTCACAGCCGCCTCGGAGGCGCTGGCGGCCGTGGTGGCCAATCACATTGGCTGCCTCAATTACGACTACACGGCCCAGCAGATTGCGGCGCTCGGCGACCTCGTCTACTACAGCCTGCAGGCCGACCACCGCGACGGCCTCGCCCTGGCCGCTGCCTTTCAGAGTAGACACCCCGAGCTGCCGGACGAGTACGTGCCCGACGTCGTGGCCATGGAGTGGCGCTTTTCCATGTACTGCCGTCTTATCATGTGCAGCCAGATGCAGCTGCGCGTCATGGCCGTCACCGCGCTCAGCCAGGAGCTCGTCACCTGCTGGCGCCGCTTTGGTGAGAACAGCCTCGACCCGCCGCTGACGGCCGCCGTGCTGCGATTCATCGCCGACCTGCTCGTTTCCGCCGGCGTCATCGCCTACATACTCGGCCCGACCTGCCATCCTGAGATCACCTCTGACAGCGGTAACATCGTTGGCTTCCTGGCCGTCACCAAGACGTACACCAATGCTCACACCGACCTCTTCTGGCACACCGTCACCACCACCCAGGACCCACGCATTGCCGACGTCCTGCTGCGCATGGCCGCACGCATGGCCAGCCTACTGTCCTACGATGCCCTCACCTACATGTGCCAGACCCTGCTCGTCCTGCCCATGGCCGCCTACACCCCACCCATGCGTGACTTTTGCGAGACTCTCTTCCATGCTTATGCCGCCAAGGCCCCCCCCGCCCTCCTGCTCGACGGCAACATGCCCGCCACCGACACGCTGCCATTTGCCGTGTGCTTGCGTCTGCTGCGCGACTCCTCTGTGCCCGGCACCAAGACCAAGACCCCGACTGCCTATCCAGACGTCCAGGCCTTTGCTGTCGAAAAGCTGACGGAGCTGCTCAAGAGAATCAACGTCAACGACACCCAGCGCCGCAGCCTCTACATGGGCTGCATTGCCGACATCCAGCAGAAATCCGCCACGACGCTCGGCAGCCTTTGTGCCATTAACCTCATCAACCGGCACTATGGTAGCAGCGACCTTGCCTTTTTGACGGCTGAGTACAACCTGACGGAGCTGGTCGTCGGCGAGCTCGAGAATGCCGTCGAGATCAGCCGCCGCACCGCCCTGGCCGCCCTTTCTGCTCCCGCCGTCATCAGTGGCAACGCCAACACTCCGCGCCGCGAGCTCATTTACCAAATCGTTTTAAAGTACCCATCGTCGCTGACTATCGACCTGGCGGCCCGCCTCTGGGACCGCATGGTCGGCCCGGGCGCCGCCTGCAGCGAAGACCGGGCAGCGTCGTGGAAGGTTCTGAACAGCTGTGTGAAGCGAGGCTCCTCCTTGGACAGCAATCCGTTTTTGAGTTTCTGCTCCAAGACCTTTTTGTCGCGTCTGCCGCCCGAGTGCTTTTGCGAAGGCATGCTGAACTTTCTGCAGGCCAGCCTTGTCCCGCTCCTCAACGATCCCAACAGCAGTCTACTGGATGACGATTCCGGGGACAAGACGAAGGACGCCAAGGATAACGACGACGATAACAACGTCAACCCGAGCCCTCTGGAGCAGTTGTGGCGTATCATCTTGACAGCTCCGCCCGACACGGTGGAGCGCCAAGCCATCAGTCTGCTCGTAAAGGACGTTTACATGGAAAGTCGGTCCATTTCGGCCTTTCCGCCGTCGCGAGTGCGCAAGGTTCACCTGGCTCTGGTGAACCGCTGCCTCCAGCAGCTGTCGTCGGCGGCAAAAGCTCTGAGAGAAGACGGCGGCGGTGAACCAAGCAGCGCAAACAGCAGTGGGCGTGGCGGCGAATCTATGGAACTGGTGCCGTCTGATGGCCAAGTCCAGGAACAGGAAACTCTCTTCATCCGCTCTCTGCACGTTCTTCGCGAGTTCCACCACCTGTACCGTTCGCGCCCTGGGTTCTGCATCCCCGACTTGCGACCCTACATCAGACGCCATAGCCCCGAAGCTGTGAAAGGCGAATCTGCCGAGCTCAAATACCAGTCCTTTGATGGCGACCGGCAAACGGCGGTGCTGCGGCTGGACGTGGGCCGCCACAACACCGCCGGCTCGCTACTTGCCAGTCTCAAGGAGGCCACCGGTTTTGACAACTACAGTATGTACTACCTCGGTCAGCTCTTTGTGCCCCAGGAACATGACATTTGTCGATCTCTCGAGGACCTGCACATCCACAATGGCCTCATTCTCGTCAAGAAAGAGGCCGATATACCCGAACCGTCGCCCAATGCGCGCCCAGGAACTTCGCCCGTTGAGGTGGCCATTCTCAGCCACTTTTCGGAGCTTTGGGAATACCTTTGCATGGATAAAAAGCTGGCTGCCGAGGTCCACCAATTTCTGGTGCGCCTGCCGGTGGACGACCGCTTTTTGTGCATGTTTGAGGACGCTTCCACCTCCTACCGAGACTTTTTCTCCATCAGCCAGCCCTACAAGTCCATCTACGCCGCCTATGCTCTGAAAGAATTTCTCTACATCAAGGATCGAGCCATCACACCGGCCGAAAAGGCTGTTGCCGCCGCCGCCGCCGCCGCCACGGCTTCAGCTAATCAAGAGACAGTAGCGACGGCATCTGCGTACACGCCAGCGCCTGCAGATTTCATGGATAGCGATGCCGTGACGACGGTGACCGAATCAACCGACGCTGCTATAAAGTCAAGACCAAGACGAGGTCTTTCTGATTCGACCTTGTCCACCGTGTCCATGTCCACCGCTCCGGCAGCCACCACAACGTCTGCCTCGCCTCCAGGGTCAATAGCCTCCTCGAGCTCTACCCCGACCCCAGTAGCAGCGGCAGCAACACCTCAGGACAACAAGCCGGAGACGCTACCGCCGCAAACCCCCGTGCAGGCGTATCTGAGCGCGTTGGAGACCTCCAAGAATTTGACAATTGATGCCCTTTGTGACCCGGCCGTGACAGAGAGCGGCATGACGCCCGAGCTGCAAATATCGCTCTACCTGCTACTGCTGGAAATTTTCAGCGTGATGATTCTCAACGAGCCGCTGCAGGACAGCGAGAACATGGCCTCGCTGGCGGCAAGTCTGGACAGCAAGCTGCTAGATCGCCTTATTGCCATATTGACCGTTGCCTTGGACGCACCCACCACCGAATTATCCGTCCGCGTTGTTCAGCTCTGCATCCAGGCCATCATGGACTGCTGCGCCATCAGCCGGCCCTTTTGGGCTGCTTTTCAACACCATGAGGCAGTCGGGAAGATGATGGAAAAAATACTGCTGGAAGACTGGCGCCTGCCCATTCGTCAGATGGCCACTTCACAAATCAACGAAAAAATCAGCTACAACTACACAGACGAAGGCCGCCGCCTACGCCGCCGCCAGTACAGCATGGGCATGGGAATGGGAATGGGAAATAACGCGCTGCTGAGCCCTGCTGCCAGCACCTCGATAAAGGACCGCGACGGGACCGACGCGTTTGCCGCCGAGTTTCGTGAATTCTTCTGGCCCATTGTGCTCGGGCTGGTCCCTAAAGCCATTCATGAGCCGACCAAGTGCGAGGAAATTTTCCATCTGACCATCACCATTTTTAAGCGGTTGCGTGAAGCCAAATCACCGGTTCTGGACGTGCATATGCTGGTCGGCCAGATAACCAACCTGATGCTGTCGTATCAGACATTTGAGGTTTGTTTTTTTGGTCCCTTCGCTCTTTTCTATTTTTGATTTTTTTCCTTGCTCCCCACGCTGACATTCTCAGGATATAACCCAGCCAGAAATTATCGATTTTGCTGCCCTTGGACTGGTCCAGATACTTCACACCATCCTTCGCTCCTCGCGCAACTTGGATCTTAAAACGGCTCTTCCTCCGTGAGTTCTTTTGCCACATCTTTTCCAAGCTTTACTATGCTGACAACGGAAAAGAAACTTTACCGAAAGGCTTTTCTGGAAGCATTTATTCCCTCCATGGATGCAAGAAGGCGACGGATCGGGGCCGACGGCCGGCCCGTTTCCGCGGGTGATTGTGAACCCATCGACACGTTCGGCGTTGATACAGATTTTGTATGAGATGTGCAATGATGACACGAGTCAATTTACCATCTTGGTTCGCAATCTGGACAGCCTCGTGCCATGCGACGAGACAGAGACCGAGGAGCCGTACCACTACGACCTTCCGCAGCTGCTCGACCGAAGTAAGGCCATACGAGCGCCATGCGGCTACGTTGGGCTACGCAATTTGTCTAACACGTGCTACCTTAACTCGCTCTTCACGCAGCTATTTATGAACACCGAGTTTCGCCGCTTCATGTTGTCAGTGGAGATCCGGGACGAGAACGACACACAGAGCTTGCTGTTCCAGACACGCGTGCTCTTCAGCTTCATGCAGGATAGCATACGGCGCTATCTAGACACGGCGCAGTGCGTGGGCAGCATCAAGACGTACGACGACACGGCCATTGACATCCACAGCCAGATGGATGTCGACGAGTTTTACAATTTGCTCTTTGACCGCTGGGAGGGCCAGCTGCTGTCGGCGGAGGAGAAGCGCAAGTTCCGCGGCTTTTACGGCGGACAGCTGGTGCAGCAGGTGCGCTCCAAAGAATGCGAGCACGTTTCCGAGCGCCTCGAGCCCTTCTCGGCCATCCAGTGCGATATCAAGGGCAAGGCCAGCCTCCAGGAGAGCTTACAGGCCTACGTGGACGGCGAGATCATGGAGGGAGGTATGTGTTTTTTGTTCCCCCTCTTTACTCCCACTTCTCCATGCACTCCCAACGTGGCTGACCTGAAGACAACAAATACAAGTGCTCGACGTGCGACCGCCATGTTGATGCCGTCAAGCGAGCCTGTCTCAAGGACATCCCGGACCACCTAATCTTCCACCTGAAACGTTTCGACTTCAACCTGCGCACCCTACAGCGGAGCAAGATCAACGACTACTTCTCCTTTCCCCACAGCATTGACATGGGGCCATACACGATTGGGCAATTGAGCGGCGGTACCTCTGGCGAGGCAGTGCCATCGGCAGACGACCAGTTTGAGTTGGTTGGCGTACTGGTCCACTCAGGCACGGCAGAGTCGGGACACTACTATTCATACATTCGCGAGCGGCCATCGTCGCGCTTGGCCGATGGTTGGGTCGAGTTCAACGATGACATGGTCAGCGGATGGGATCCTTCGCTCATGGAGGCATCCTGCTTTGGTGGGCCTGACTATCGATCGAACCACTATGGCGCAGACGGCAACAGTGTGGTGATGGAAAAAGCGTACAGTGCCTACATGCTGTTCTACCAGCGGTCCTCGTCGGTCCGGCGTGAACAAGAAGAACTGATCAAGTCCGGTTGCACGAGCCCCGTGCGGGTGGAGTTGCCGGCGGATGTGGCCGGGCACATCCGTGGGGAGAACACGTCCTTTGTGCGGCGCCATTGCCTGTATGACCCGCAGCATGTGATCTTTGTCGCCAAGGTACTGAGCTTCTTGCAACATATCAACGGCGGGCGCGCCTGCTCGGCCAACCACAACCTAGAAGACATGACGCTGCGAATGGCGTTGAGTCACCTCGACCAGGTGGCCTCGCGCACCAAGGACTTGCCCGACTTTTCCTTACTGTTGAACTGCCTCGTGGCTGCCAGCGACCGGTGTACCCGATGCAGCGTGACTATTTTCGAGTACTTTGAGAACCGGCTCTTCGTCGCCCGCCAGATGATCCAGCGCAGCCCCGAGCCCCTGGTGCGGCGGGACACGGGACACATGCTTATTCGCATCCTGCAAAACATCAAAAAGGCCATGCCGGTGCTGTACGGAACCCAAGCGGCGTCGGCGGGCGGAGGCGGCCTCATCGAGGACGAAGACGAGGACAAGGTCAAGGCCGAGGTCGTAGATGACGAGGACGACACAATGGCCGATAGCGCTGGCGCCGGCGACATCAATGCTCGCGCTCAAGTGATGAAATTGCGCCGCCGAAGCGGAGTGTGCATTCTGCGCGGTGTTGGTACGATTATGCGCACGCTTTGGGATCACTTCCACACGATGCTGCGTTCATGGACCGAGACATTTGGCTTCATGCTGGTGTTTGTCAAAATGGGGCGTGCCGAGCTGGCAGCCTTTCTGGATGCCGAATGCTTCCAGCGTGCCATTATGACGATATGCGCCGACAGCTCACTGCCTATTGAGCCGCAGTTTGTTCGTATGCTGGCCATTGTGCAGCGCCGCATGCCCAACCGGCCGCCTGCCTACGAGAATCTCATTGACTTGATTGATACCCTGCTCGCCGGGATGTATCCGCCGCGACCGACGTTGCGAACACAGAGTGAAATGGCTGTTGACGACAGCAAGAGCCGACTGTTTATGCTGTGGCAGCAACAAGATAGCAGCGGGGGTGGCGATGGCGACAAGATGGTAAACGACAGCCTCCAAGACGTGGCGGCTGCTGAGAGCCACATTGACCTGCCAATGACGGGGAGCGAGTACATGCTGCTGAGCCAGAATTGGATGCGCGACTACGGTAACATTTTCGTCGACAAGCTGATTGCGCTCAACCAGAACATCCAGGCGACCGACGCGATTGTGCTGCGTCTGATGATTACGCATCCCTTTATGGAAGAAAACATTTTCTTGGCGCTCAAGGCCAGCATTCTGTCGGAAGCGGCGGCGCACTACCAGACGCCGTACCTGCGGGTGGCGCTGCTTTTTATCCGGCACGCACGGTCGGCGAGCCGCTCGGCACAGCTGCTGGAGCACATTTCGCGACAATGCCGGGGCCTGGCCAATGCCGAGGGGCGCGTCTTTTTCGAAGTGGAGCGGGAGCTGTATGTGGAGATGGTGAACAGAGCAGCTCCGGCCACAGAAACAGGAGCAATGGCCGGCATCCCGCCGTCCATGTGGAGTGCGCTCGAAAACATGCAGATCTGGGTGCCCGGCCTACTGGGATACTTTGACGTGGCCGTCAGCCACGACGTGGAAATGTTTGTGCGCGAAAACGTTTTCCAGGACGGGGCCATGACCATTTGGCCGGGCGAGACCGACGAGGCCGTATCGGCGCGGGCCAAGGCGCGGGCGGTGGTGCTGCGCAAGGCGACGCGGCGACTTGGTGTGGAGTGTCTGCGGTTCATGCAGCAGTACTTTGTGCAGCGCAACATACAGGTCAGCAGCAGCGTGGTGGCGGCCTTTCACCGGATCGTAATGGACTGCCGGGGAGCCTTTTTGGCAGTTGCAAGTTCCGCGAGCCGAAGCGATGGCGGAGGCGGAGGCGGGAGCGACATGGCGGAAGGGGCCGACGAGTTTCTGGAAGACGATGATGACGAGGAAGTGGAAGAGTTGGCGGCCGAGTTTGAGAGCCTCAGCGGGAGTAAGTTATTTGTCTTCCCGCTCTGCTATGGCTCCGATGCTAACATTTCAGCTGTGCCGGAAGCGATCCGAAGACTGACCGTGGACGATTTAGAAGAAGACGCGTCCGGTAAGTCTATGCTTCGCTTTTCGTTTCCCTCTTTAGTAGTTCAGCTGACCTGACAAGCCGCAACCTATGCAGACTGGAATAGCTCACACTGTTCATCCGACCCCGTGGACAGTATCGGCGATGCCAGCATGCAGACGGCCGCCGACCTTAACGATATCGACATGCCATGAGTGGAGGGCATTTGCGCGATGCTTACGTCAGCAACACGGCGTACCGTTCTCACCCAGCCTGCCAGCTGAAGCCTACATATACTGAGCGAACATGAATGTGACAACGGCCTATCTTGCCCTTTGTTGGGTGGGGGCTTCTTACCCTAATACTTTATACTCTTTCTTTTTATTTTTCTTTTATTTTTTTCCTTGCGATGATGAATGGTTCACTTTCCTTTTAACGCGGTGATGGGTCGACACAGCAAGAGCTACAATGTACCTGCCAGACGCTGAACGGAGGCTTGGCTTGGTTTTGTTGATCTTTCTTTGGCAAATCCTCTGGAGTTTCTGGCGAAACGTATTTTTAGGAAACTCGCTCTATGGGTTGCTTTTAATTCTGTCTTTTCGTAGGTTACAAGAATGGAATGGCTGAAATGGCCGAAAAGGCAGGCTGGGATGAAATAAAACAACAACATGGAACGGCAAGGAACGAGTTATGAGATAAATAAGGAGAGTCCGTTTGTCTGTTCTATTGAGATGGGGGGTTTTCCTTGATCCGATTAATTGAGATGAGTATTTTGGTCTTGGAGCTGATGAAATGGCTGTTGGTGCCAGCCACGGATACCACGCCATGCTGGCCGGGAAAAACGTAAGCTTTGGTCTCCTCTATCCTTTGCTCTTAATGGAGTCGCAGTTACATTTACTACAGTAGAAGAAGGCGAGAGAAAGAGCTTGCATTTTTGCAATTCACCTCTATCCTTTCCTTCTCTTCCCCTCCTCACCCCTGCATACTTGGATCTTCCACCCACCTCGTCATTTTCAGACAGCCATCTTCCTTCCCCCGGCGGCTGAAATGAGGGTTTTTCTTGTGTGAACAGGAAGCTGGCTCGGAAAATAAAGGTGGCACCTTTTTTTGCTCTGGTACCTTTGTTGCTTGATGCCCCACTGTTCCAAAATATACACAGCTGATTGGTCCCACCCCACTCTGTTTCTTTGCTTTTCCCATGCATGCAGGCATGCATCTTGCAGCGCTTTGGTGCCTGGGGAGACGAGCCAATGACGACAGCAGCTGGTAAGCGCCGGCGTTGGACCGATTGTGACGGGCCATGTTGGTGGTGGTGGTGGGCGCGTGAGGGTGGGAAAGAGGGACGAGAGCGGGCAAACAAGATTGTCGGCTTCTTTATCTATGCGCCCCGTGTTTTGCGTATTGTATTTTCCCTTTGCTCTGCCCTTGTTCTTTTTTTGGCTACACGATGCAAAGGTAAAACTATTCTGGGAACGGCTGCTTGGCTTTGGCGTTGCATTCAAAGAGGAGGGGAAGAAGGCGTATAATGGCTGCCGCATACTCCTTTTCGTTTCTATGTAAACAGGTCTGTCTCTCGGTCCAAGACTTGAGGTTCGGCCTGCTCTTGAGTATTCGACTCTCCTGGCCCGACAACATCTTGTCGCTCGTGCTCCTCCGTCTCCCACTCGGCCCTCGCCTCCGCCTCTGCCATGGACAAGACGCTCATCTCGCCGCCGCTCGAGGCCGGCCCGTCTCTGCTCGACGCCCAGCGACTGCCGTCCCACCTTGATGCCGCCCTGGCTTACACGGCACGCCGCCTGGCCCGCAAGTCCCTCTCCATCGACCTGGTCGTGCTCCGCCGGGCCTACCAGCTCCCCACGGGCGGCCTCTGCGACCACGACGACGCCGACAACCGCAGCTACGGCCACGGCATCCCCCGCCTCTCCGACGACGGCCCTTTGCCCATGTCCCCCATGATTGTCAAGACATTTTCCGTGGCCGGCACGCCCACGGCGCCTTTTCATTTCTCTGCCTCTTACCCATCACCGACACCCGCCCTCCCCGTCAAGGCCATGCCCCCGGCCGTCGGGCAAAGGAGCCTGGCCTCGGGCGCACGGCTTCTACCGCTGGCCGTGCCGCCCCCGCCTCCATCGCGGTCGCGCTTTGCCACGGCCATCAAGAGCCTCGTGCGTTCAGGCGCGCTCCCCAGCCTGGAACCCCCCCCCGAGCCGGCCCCGTCAGCCCTGGTCCTGTCGCCGACCTCCGAGGCCAGCACGCCCTCTCGGCTGCACCAGCGCATGCTGCGAAACAGGGCCGCGCATGGCCTGCACATTGACGGGCCGCTGTCGCCGCCGCCGTCAGCGCCGGCATCTGCGTCGGCGTCTCCGGCCTGGCCGTTTTCGCCGGCGTCGTCTGCCTCGTCGGGCGGCGCGTCCTACTTTTCTCTTGGCTCGAGCGGCGCGTCCAACTTCTCGTTTGGCTCCTCGATGCCATCCACGCCGGCCACGCCGGCCACGCCGGCCCTCTCCGACTCGTCCACAGCCACGGTCTCGACAGTGTCCACACGGTTCGACTACCACAAGGGCGGCGACAGGGCCTTTGGCATTCGGCTCGTGCACGCCGACAGCCTGCCGTGGAAACACGAAAAGGTGCTGCGGCACACGCTGGACAAGGCGGCGCGCAAGTTCCGGCTGGGCCGGCCATGGTTGGGCCCGTCGGTGGCGGCGTCGGCGCTGGAGCTGCCGGCCGCGTTTATGGAGCGGTCGGAACGGCAGAACCAAGTCGCGTTTGCCGCGCCGGGCCTGCGGGTGCGATCGGCCGACAACCTGTACACTTTCAAGGCGGCGCTGGCGAGCTATGCCGGCGAAATGGGCAGTGGCCACTCGCTGCGGCTCGAGGATGCCGTGGACGAGCTGCGGCGGTACGTGCTGACGCAGGGACAGCGGGAAAGCCGAGGCGGCATCGAGCGGAGGCTGCCAAAGCGCGAGCTGGTGCGGCACTATCCCGAGCTGCGCTTTACCGAGTCGGACCTGGCCGACGTCATGCACATGTACAGCCGGGCGTATGGCGGCCCCGACGGCGACTGCGGCATCGAAATGGACGGCCTGAGCTCGTGTCCTCCGGCCGTGGTGCTGACTCGCCGGCCGCCCAAGCCGGCCCGGGCCGGCCCGTCTCTCGACTCGCTCGAGGAGGAAAGCAACGAGTACCTGGGCCAGACCACACCGACCGCCTCGCAGTCGTCCTCTTCCTTGGCTTCCTTGTCGCCGTCACCGTCGTCGCCGTCGTCGTGGTCGCCCCCGTCGACCGCCCTGCTCGGAACCACAAAGATTCGCCGCGGCGCAAAACTGCGCATGGCAGCCGACGTCGACCGTGCCGCAACGGGCGAGGCCGAGCCGCAAAACAGCCTCGACGTAGTGCTGAATCCCGACACGGCAACGCTGCTGAAACCGCCTTTGCCGCCGCCGCCAGCAAAGATGGAAGACGACATTACCCCGACGGCTATCCACGGGGCGACTCTGGCGGCTCTCCTGCCTGCTGCCACGCCATCGGCTTCAGCTACCGTCGACGCCGATTTGCACTGCTCGCAAACGCCCATTCTGCCGAGCAAGACAGTCTCGCCGACGCTGTCCCCTAAAGGCCCGGTCCTGCGATTGCAAACAGACTTTGGCACACGGGCCCGGAGTAAGAGTGCGTCGGTTCCGGCGGCTGTGCCGGCAGCGGCACCGGCATTGGTGATGGATACCGACAGCAAACTCTCGGCTCCAACACTGGTCATCAATACCAGCACTCCGACGACGCCCGTCGGAGGCCACCGCAGCTTCCTCAAGCGCTGCTGGCAGCCCGCCGTCAGCCCGGGCGGCCATGGCATGCCGGCGTCGTCGCCCACCAAAGCCAGCCGCCGGCTCAAGCTGAAACTGGCGCCAGCGTTTGGCGAAAGTGCAGGCGGTGGAAACAAGACGGCCAGCAGTCCCGCGATCATCCGCTGGGATGGGGACGAAGAAGAAGAAGCCTTGACGGCGAGGCCGGTCAGCAGTATGCGGCGGTTCGGGTTCATTTGGAGCACGGCCGCCGCCGCCAGCACGGCCCACATCGACGAGGTCATGGACAGCCCTGGCGGAAGCCGGCTGAGCACGCCCAAGAGCGCCATCCTCAAGCCGCTGTGGCTGTCGACCGCCACTCTGCCGGTGTCGCCGCAAGCGCCCTTTTCACCCATCTCGCCCATCTCGCCCGTCGGGGCCGACAATGACCTCTCACCGACCACGCGCAGCGAATGGGGCTTCCTGATGGACAGCCAGCTGGCAAGGCAGGTCATGGTGACAACGTTTAGCTGCACATAGTTCATAGTGTATTAATAAAAGGCCGGAGATGGCCTTTTGTGCATTTTGCTGTCTCTTGAGCGCCGTTACCCCATTCCCGTTCCATTTTCATTCCCGTTTCCCATTTCCATTACACAAATCACACTTTACTATCGAATCGCTCTCCGCCTCGCGTCTACCTCCATCCGTACTTGCTGCCGGCGTCGCGCTGGGCAGCACGGTTCTTGGCAAAGCTCTCCTCCAGCGCGTCCCGCTGGCCGTGCACGGCATTCACCAGCTGGCGCAGGCTATGCTTTCCGGGCATGACGGCACGCACCGGGTTGGCCTGCTGCTTAGCCAGCTCGCCCGCCTGCCGCAGCAGCTCGTTTTGCCGGTACTCGCGGTCCATGTTAAAGGTTGTTTCCACCACGGCCGAGGCGGCCCCATTTGCGGCCGAACCACCGCGACCAAACAGTTCTCGTCGTTGCTTGGCCGACAGCTGTAGCTCGTCGGCCAGGGCATCAAGCGAAGGGGCCGAAGGAGGGGCCGCAGGGGGGGTCTGCTCGGCAAAGATGGCGTAATCATCTCCCATGGCTCCGGTTTCGCCATTTGCCCCCGTGTCGGTGCCCATGCTGCCGTAGGTGTCGTGGAAGAGTGGTTGGTAGACGCTGTCTTGGGGTGTCTCGTCGGCCGGTGTCTCGTTGTCGGTCTCGAGCGAGAAGAGGGAGATTTTCGGAGCGGGAGCGGGAGCAGAAGCGGGAGCGGTTGCGGGTGCCGTCGAAGCAGGTGTGGCAGACGCCGTCGTCAACGGTGCACCCGAAGCCTTGGCTTTGACCTTTTTTCCCGGTTTCCGTGACACCGACAGCGGCATAAACATGAGCGGGTTGCCCACCAGCTTGACGTCAGCTGCCGCTTTCTGGTCCGCCGGAACCGACGGCGTCTTGGGAGGCGGCAGCACCAGGCCGGACCCCTGTGATTTGCGTGCGCCCTTGTCTTCCGTCTTGTCTGTCTGCTGGCTGTTGTCCGATCCGCCTTCAATGCCACGCTCTCGACTAAAGGCGGCCTCGCCGCTGGTCTTGAGATGCACGCCTGGCCGCGGCGCAAGCCGGCCGGACGCTGTTCCGGTGGCACTCGGCCCTGCTTCTGATGCTTCCAACGTTGATGCCGGCACCGAGGCTCCCGTTTTCTTGGGCGCCGGCAAAAAGGACCGCAGACCGCCGAATCGACCGATGGGCGCAGCGGCACTGGGGCCCAGTTTGGCTCGCTTGGCAGGCGGGCCATCAGCGCCAGCGTCGTCGTCTTCGCCATCACCGCTCTGGCTCGCCACACTCGGCAGGTTGACAACAATCTTTCCAGGGTTGGCGCGATCGACCAGTTTTTGAAATGGCTTTTTCCCCGTGGCGGCCGCTGCCTTTGCCTGTGTCTTGGTCGGTGCCTCGGCGTCGGATCCGGCGTCGGAGCTCGCGTCGGAGTCGTAGTCCACGAGACCCATGATGACTGCCTGTGGTTGTTGGGAAGAAATAAGGGAAAGGAAAAAAGGAAGGGGGGGTATTCGAAAAGAGACATGACGAGGGAACGCAGCGCGACACGTGCGCGTGAGCACTGTATTTGCACTGTATTTGCACGGTGGCTGACACATGGCCGATCCACTTGTTGGTTGCGCCTCAACGTCAATGGACATGCCCCCCTCCATCTACAACTGCCTTTATCGCTTCTCCTTTGCAGGCACCTGAGATGGCTGGCCATCACGTCTGAAAGAAGACAATCTTGCTGGGTGCATGAGCCGCTAAAGAGCTTTTTTTCGACATGTCGGTGCTCCAGGTAGAGGAGTAAGTTGTTTCGATGCCTTTCACCTCCCTTTTCCCATCTCTTAAGAGTCTGACCGGTAGCCTCGTCGCGTGGCAGCTGCGGACAGCGTATCTGAACGATGTGGCCGACGGCGTGGGGGAGCGGCTGATTACGCTCAACGAAAGCATAGTCAACTCGGCGCCCTTTAAAGCAGCCGGGTGGCGACCGAACCCAGGACTGACAAAGCGCACGCATTCGCCGCCGATCCCGACAGCCGTAGCCTCTGAATACTTTCGGGCCCCACGAGCGCCGGGGCTGACGCTGGACGACGAGCCTGACGATGGCGGCGGCGGGCTACTAGGCGGTGGCTTTGGTGGCGGCATGGGCGGCGGGGGTCCCTTGGGGACCGGCCTAGGCGTAGGAATGGGCGGAGGGGGGGGAGCAGGATTGGGCCGAATGGGCGGACTGGGCGAAGGAACAACCGGAGCTTTGGGCGGAGGTGACAAGGAGACGGGAGGCGCGTCGGTGGTGGGCATCACGGCCGCGGACAAGGCAGCGCAGCGGCGGCAAAGGCGGCGACGACGGGAGCATCGCGAAGCCATGGAAGACGACGACAGCAGCGAGCTGAGCGATGAGAGCGATGAGGAGGAGCGAGCGGTGCAAAAGATTCGGTTCGAAAAACTGCCAGCTCGGCACCGCGCGGGCTCGTCGCCACCAGCGGCCTTGTCGTCGACGGCGAAACCACCACTGCCCATGAAATCATCCCACCGGACTTTTAGGCCATCAGGGCCGGCATCAGTGGTGCCGGACCCATCCGTGTCTCCTCAGCGGCAGCGACAGCAGCTGCTGAACCCAGAGGCCCGACGCGGTTCCCAGTCCGCCCTCGAGGTCGTCAAGGAGCGAGCCAGACGCGACACTGTCACCAGCAGTGAAGTGTCTTCGGATAACGAGCTGGCCGCAGGACCATCAGCGGCAGCAGCGGCGGCAGCAACGGCAGCAGCAGCCGCCAAGACGCTAAATGCCGAAAAGGCAACCCCCAACAAGCGGGCCATCAAAGCCAAGGCGTCTTCTTCCTCGACGCGACTGCGGTCCGACAGCAGCACGAGCAGCGGCAGCAAATTGCAGAGTGAACGGCCAGGCAGCAGCAGCAGCAAATTGCAGAGTGACCGGCCCGGCACGATTCATCGGCAGGAAAGCGATTTGCTCGAGGAGGAGGAAGAGGACGAGTCAGAGGACGACGATGACGACGAATTGGACGAGGAGGACGATGATGACGTGGACGAAGAAGACGACGACGACGACGAGTCAGACGCAGCCTCTGACATGTCGTCCGCCTTTGCCGGAAGCATGGACTCGGCATCACTTCTGCGCGGCGTCGATGCGTCTTTGGATACACTTGGCACACTGGACGCAGCGGCAGCAGCAGCAGCGGCAGCAGCAGCGGCGGCTACGGCCACAGCGCCAATGGATCAGATTGTGGGCACGCCGCCGCGGACATATTCACGGGCGTACGCACGAACATCGATGGCGGCGGCACGGCGGTCACAGCGGATAGGAGGGACGGGTGCGCCGGTAGGAGGCGGAGTCGGAACAGCCGGGGGGGCAGTCGGAGGCGGAGGAGGAGCAGGAGGACCGGGCGGACCGCTAGGAACGGCATCAACTTCGGCACCTCCCCTGACACTCCGGCCACGAGGACCACCGCGGCCGCCGCCACGGAGTCTGCTGTCGGATATGCTGAGCGCCAAGAAGACGGCAGCAGCCATGCCGTTTGACCGCTTCGCCTCTCTGTCGGGCCAGGGAGACCCCAATCCGATCATGGTGCGCATCTATGTGCCGGCGTCGGCTCAGCCGGACCGGCCGTTTGAAGTGGCCATCCGCCGCACGGCCGAGGCCGACCCGGAAGCCAAGGGCGGCGGCGAGCGCCCTGTCACAGTGTCGGACCTGATCGGCCTGAGCCTGTGGCGCTACCTGGAGGAGAAGTTGGAGCCGCCGCTGCCGCCCACACGCTACAATGTCAACTGGTGGACCTTGCGGATGGTGGAGGAGGGCGGCGAGGTGGACGACGATTTCCCGCCGCTTGAGCGCACGCGGCCGCTCATCTCCTTTACCACGGTCAACAATAGCAATAGCAAAGCGGGCGGCGGCGGCGGCGGTGGTGGTGGCGGCATCGGGGGCGGGCTCGCCGGCATGCGTTTTCGCGCCCCGGCCAAGGTGTACGACGACTTTGCCCTGGTCGAGGCCTCGCCGGCCGAGTTTTCCGAGAACCAGTCGGCGACGCCGCAGTTTGTGGAGGAAACGACGGATTCCGCCGAGCTGGGCGGACTCGGGGGACTCGGAGGAGCCGGGCCGGGGGAGCCGGGGGAGCCGGGGGGACCCGTGGGCGACAACGACGGCGAGACCACCCCCCGCAACTTGTCACCACCCGTGGACTTGACCGGCCCCCGGCGCAACCCGATCCTGACGACCACGTACCGGCACAATGCAGCCCACGCCGATGCACCGGCGGCGCCGACGACGGTGCCCAACACGGCGCGTGGCCGCAAGAAGCTGCTGCGGGTGCACATCCACTCGGCCGACGCCGCCCCTGGCCAGATGGTGACGGTGGACGTGACGACGGACATGTACCTCGAGGAGGTGCTGGACATGGTGTGCAAGAAGCGGCAGCTGGACAAGGCCAGTCACGTGCTCAAGATCCCCGGTTCGGGAGCCGTCGTGCTGACGGACCGGGAGGTGTCGTCGATTGGGGCGGTGACCGACCTGGACCTGTACCGCAAGCGCTTTGCCTCGGAGAGCACCACGCTGGGTGGCAGCGGGTCGCCGCTCAGCAGCGGGTCGCCCAAGATGTACGCCGAGGGAGGAGGAGGGGGCCGGCGATTCCGGCGGGCCGGCGGGCTGGGCGGCGTCGGAGGCGGTGCCGGGGCCGGTCTGGGGGCAGCGTCGGGGATGCTGTCGGCGCACCCGCTGGCCCGCGCCATGGTACTGCCGGCGGACGATGTGACAGACGCCAGCTACAAGCGCTACCACGTGTGGCGACGCCAGGGGCTCAAGATTATGGGTTCGAGCGAGCGCATCCTGACCATGGACGGCGAATACGTGCACATTATCCATGCGGCAGACGGCGCGGGCGGGCCGGCCGGCGGATCCGGCACTGGCAAGATTACGACGGTGCACTTTAGCAACGTGGTCGGCTGCAAGGTGTCGCTGCGGCACCCGACGCACTTTAAGCTGATTGTTTACAAGGCGACGGAGAGCAAGCGGTACGACTTTGAGGCCAAGACGGCCGACGAGGCGGCCGAGATTGTGGGCGAGCTGAAAAAGGCCATGTCGCCGTACCGGGATATCTAGGTTGGATGTGGCAATGAACTCTTCAATCGTATCGTCGTCATCATTATCGTACAGCCCGTCTCTTCTAGACCTTTGATCATTATCGTACCCGTTCTCTTCTAGCCCTTTTTCATCTCCGACCAGAGCCGGTCGACGACCTGAAACACGGCCGTGACACGACGCATGGTCTCTGCGTCCACCTGCCCGCCCAGCCGCTGCTGCATCTTGTCCGGATGCCAGCGGACCCGCTCTTCGCGCAGACGGCCGGCATGAGCAGGGTCGGCGTCGGCGCCAAGAAAAAAGCCCCGTAGCTGTTTGGTCGTGTCGTTTCCGCTGTCCGTGGCGTTGCCACCGCGGCCGCCCTCGGCCGGCCATGGGATGGTTTCGACCGAGGGCGTCGCCTCAAAGCGTGCCCAGCCGTCGGTATAGGCCGCCCAGCGTTCCTGCCAGGCTTTTTGCTGCTGCCGCGCGGCTCCCCGGCGCAGGCTCTCCTCCACGGCGGCCAGCGTCTGCCTGTACTGGCTCTTTTCCTGGGCGAGCCTGGCGCGCGCAGCCTCGTCTTTTTGCAGTCGCCGCCGTCGCGCCGCCTCGTCTTCCTTTTGCTTTTCCCTCTCCTGCTGCCGCCGCCTGCGCGCCGCCTCTTGGCGTCCCTCGTCCGACTTTTCCCACATGCGCCGCCGCACATAGTCGGCGTACTCGTCGTCCGTCATGGCCGACAGCAGGTCGTCTGGCTGCAGCGGCCGGCCGGCCCGCGCAGCGGCCTGTGCGGCCGCCTCCTGGGCGTACTCGTGCACGGGCTGGCCGTAAATGGCCTCCCAGTAGGCGGCGCCCTCGTCGTCGGCCATGGCGTCGAACAAGGACTGGCGAAAAGCGGCATCGGCGTCCAGGGGCGGATCGGGGTCGTCCACGGGGTCTTTTCGCCGTTTGTGTCGGTGGTGGTGGCCATGGTTGTGGTCGCGGGGACGATGAGAACGGTGGTGTCCATGGTGGCGGTGATGGTGACGATGCTTGTGCCGGCGTGCCCTCTCGGTGTCGGAATCGTGCTGCTGCTGCTCGTCTGCGACCAGCTCTGGCCTCTGCGACGCGTGTCTGTCTGTTTCTGCGGGCCTTGCTCCTCCACGGTCTCCATCGCTCTCTCCATTCCTTTCATGCCTTGTCCTTCCATCCTCGCCGTCGTCGGATCGGTGCCTTGGCAGCTGGTTGTCGTATGCCTCCTCGGACCGTCGCCTCCTCCCCCTCTCCTCTTCTCTCTCAATCTCTCTGTCGGCTTCTTCGCCTGCCCGGCGCCGCTTCTTGAACGGGAAGCTTCCTGACGGGGCCACGTCACTGCCGTTACCGCCACTGTTGCTTCGGCTGCTGGCAAAGCCGCCTTCTTCGTCGGCCGACGCCGCGCTCAGAGAACGCCGCGGCGGATTGATCGACGCCAAAATACGCGCTCGTTTTGGCGCCCGTAAAAAGTCTCGATCGTCGTCCAGCGCATCGGGCGCCATGATGGGTGTGGGAGAAGGCAGGAGAAATCGAGTTGAGGCCGTGGCAAAAGTTGGCGATAAATAACTGCTAATCGATTAGATTGACGCTGGATGACTAATGGATTAGATAAGTGATTAGATCTTTGTCCTGCCAAGGTGGAGATGTTGCCGCTTTGGGTTTGTGCTCGCGAGAAGCTCAGTTTTACGGCAATGCCACCGATGCTACCAGACAACCGATATCCTGAGTTTTAACTGGTATTTTATTACAATTGATCCTGTGTAAAATTGTATAATCCTATTGCCTGTCTCTCAATACGGTACGCCATAACTATGCTGTCGTGTATACAAGCAGAAAACAGTAAACAATCAGCTTCCTTTACCGATTTACTGCACACTCTCTTCTTCATCCAGAACAAACGAATCTGGATGGCCAAGTACATTTCTGGTGCTGGGCACGGCGGTATCGCTGCCAGTGTCATCGAGGGCGGAAGCAGTAACACCAGCGGAAGCGGACGGCGGCGGCGGTTCGTGCTGGTACAGACGAATATTGACAAACATGGCAAAGAGGCCAAGGTCGTAGGCGAGGCGTAGAGCGCCGGCGACAACAAAGGCGATCCAGAAGCGGCCATGGCCGGCCAGCAGGCCCGTCAGCGAGGGCCCCGTGGTGGAAGCCAGAGTGCGCAGCATGCTGGTGATGCCCATGACGGCCGTGCGCTCCTCGGGCCGAACGACGGCGGCAATGAGCGCAGCGCGCGGGGCCTGGTCCAGGTTGTTGAGGCCGACGCGCAGCAGCAGCAGCGCATAGGTCAGCGGCACGTTGTGCGGCAGCGGGAAGAGCAGCACGGCGGCCGACGAGGGCACATGGGTAAAGACCATGGTGTTGACCAGGCCAAGGTAGCGCGACAGCGGCCCGGCAAAGACGCTGGAGCAGGCGGCCAAGAAGTAGCTGGCCGACAGCACATGGCCGAGCGAGTCCTTGTCGAGGTGGAACTTGCTGTCCATGTAGTAGGTCGTCAGCGACATGTTGGCCATGCCGTCGGCCAGCGAGTCCACCATGAGCAGCAGCCATAGGCCGTACATGATTCTGCGAGTCTGTGCAGAGATTTGGCTGAAGCGGCCAGAGGCAGCATCAGCACCAGCATTAGCCGCCGATGAGGAGGACGTCTGCGACGATGGCAAGGACGATGGCCCCTCGTCTGTTGACGACAGCGATTCCCTCGACAGCAGCTCATCGGCCTCGCCTTTGTCGTCGTCTTGGTCGTCGTGAGCCGCTCTCGGACGCCGCGGCGTCAGGGCAATGTCGCCGGCAGACTTCCCGCTGTTCAGCTCCACGCGCGACGACAGCAGCAGGCTGAGGAAAAGGTTGGCGATACCCATGCAGGCATAGGCCAAATAGCAAGCGTGGTAGGCGCGCAGAAGCGACCAGCCAGAGCCTCCGCCAGCCGCATCGGCGGCAGCGCCGCTGTGCAGATACTCGACAACGCGCCCGGCCACCTCGGTGCCAATGGACGAGCCGAGCGCCGACGTGGTGACGTACCAGGACAGCACGTCAGCGCGCGTTGTCGGGCTCGTCAGCTCCGACAGCATGGACTCCTCGACGGCGCGAAAAGGTCCAAAGTCGCCGCCCGTGGCGCTGATGACGCCGACCACGGCCGCCAGCAGCAGCAGCCAGTAGTTGTCGCACAGCGCAAACACGGCGCCAGACGTGATCATGAGCAGCGACCCGAAGAGCAGCGTGCGGCGCCGGCCCACGCGGTCCGCCACCAAAGTCAGCAGCAGGCCGAGCCCGACGTCGCCGGCCAGCGTCAGCGTCATAAAGAGGCCGATCCGCTCGTCGGACACGCCCAACTCGGAAAAGAAGAGCGCCAGCACCAGCGCACTGGCGCCGTAGGCAAACATGCGCGAGCCGCGCGCTAGAATGATAATCCAGGCATCGGCTCCCGTCGCATAGACCGACGCCAGCCCGGACTCGTAGAATACATGGCGGGCCGAAAGGGCGACCATGGCTGGAGGGGGGATTTCCAAGGGGCCGAGGAGGAAAAGGCTGTGAAAGGAACAGGGCGTCTTATCACGGCCCGGAACCACCTACAATAAAGACGAGTTGAGAATATAGAACAGGAGATAGCAGACACATGACATTCGCCTCAAAAACTATAGGTCGTCATCCCACCTATAGCCTTTGCCGCTACGGCTGCCGATGACCCCGGGCATGAAAACTAGCTCGCCGGTGTCGGCCCCGTCAAGGCGTTTGGTTGGCCGCGTATTATAGCCTAGGCGTTATGTCGTCAGGGCATGTGCTTCTGTAGATTCTCAGTAATATATTGTGTGATAAGTGGAAAAATCACGTTTTACGGGTTGCACGGATCCAGATTCAGTAGCCAGCCTTGTGAGATTGGAACGAGAATCTTTGAATTTGCGTCTATTATTTTAGCAGTAAGCTTATCTACCTGATTATGAATTGTTTCTTCAGTCACGAGTAGGGTGAGCCAGTCAGGAATTTTCTAGAGCCCAGAAGTTTACTCACACGCATGTTTCTCCTCTTTGTCCGCTATATAGAGATATAATCGCGAAGCCGTGTCGTTGCATATAGTCGGCACTATATAATGATGCCGTCAGAGACCACCAAGCAGAGACACAAAAGTTGAACTCGCATAGCTCTTAACTCATTGATTCTCATGTCCACCATCAAGACAAATTATTCCCTTATTCCATCCTGCATTAGTAGATGATAACTGCATTGCAGCGGTCCGGTTAACAGCCTGTCTTCGAATAAAGCAAGCGTCGGAATGAAGCTGGATATCTCTCCCCTATGGCGCAAGCTGGATATTTTGGGACCAAGGTTGACAGCTTTGAAACGGTCAATCAAAAGTACAACCTGCAAGAACACGGTTGCTTCGAATGGTCTGGTGTAAGCACAATTTGCGTAACATCAAAGCACAAGACCAATCGGAAAGACTACCAAGCTCGCTACGTCCATGTCTCCTTTGCATACACAACAGAACAGCTCTGCTTCGGGCAATGCTCATGAGATTTGAAGTTTTGTGGGGCCGATTTGCAAGGAAGATCAATGACGGACCCCTCTTCCACCATCAGTTACAAGTATTCCCAGACTACACGGATCTACTTCAGCATGGTGTATGTTGTGCAGAGCTTTGTTTCTCTCTTCAGAAACCTTTAGGCGCCAGTTTTGCCGCCACAGCCTTTTTGTTGCAAAGTATTTGTCTCTTCTCCCTTTGGCGTTCCTTTCGGATCTTTTCCGAAGACTGACTCTGCCAGATATATGTGCCGCCTGGAACGACGTCAGATTCATTGCATTCAAGGCCGTTTCACGTGTATTTCGGTGACAAATTTTCAGAACCGGCATCCGTGTAAGCCGCTCTGGTATTTCGTACAAACTGCGCTGACTCGACCTTTGCCTGCATTCCGGCCTTCCAGAAGTGTCTATATCCGCCTGGACACCATTTCCCTCTACTGACACTACAGAGGCATCCACTGCGACTCTCAAGGCAATTCTACGCTGGCTGCGGCGACGGATGCATGTCTGGGACCCGTCTGGTACGTTTTGGGGAAGATCTTTCTTGGCACCAGCGCAGCCAATTTCCAATTTCCAATTTGTCGGTGAAGGCCGCCTGATCATTTGTACGGACCAGATTGATCTGGCGTTATTCTTGGAAGAATTGTAACATTGCTGTGCAGGCACTGCAGTAAATATGAATATGCTTTACTCAACAAGCCTCCTGAATCCTAATTGGTGAAATTAAAGCGCTACATACTCTTTGTCAATGTTCAATGCTTCCTTTATTTCATTTTCCATGTCATAGTGATCCCCGAAAACATGCCTATGCAACCATGTCGGGTGTCTATGTTGACAATCAAAGTCAGATTCTCCTGTAAAAGATAAAGCAGTTGCTCAGCGCAATAGTAACATCTGCAACCCATACACATTTAGAGTTATTATCAGATGTTTCTACTGTACAGCCACGAGAGCTGAAACTGTCATTAGACGAACAGAATTTGAATGATTTCAGGGGGTTTCTCTATTAATACTCTGCTGTAGACTAACAGTCTCCTTGCTCGTATTTCTTCAAGGCCCCTAGACAAAAGGAAGCCGAAGTCTGCCGGTATCCCCTTTCTCCTGACTTTAGCCTCTAGAGTGGAGGGCATAGACCCTGTCAAAAGGCAGTCAGCCTGATGCTAACCATTCCGCGACAAGGCAAGCAGATCCCATTAATTGCTGCCTCCACAAGCCAGTGGGACGATCGACTTGTTTTGTGGAGAAAACAGGCTCAATGTTGCGCTAGATGACGAGCCGTTGAAAAGCCGCTTTGATATTTATATTTTATGAGACGACGTTGCTATTCATATTTTGACTTGCAAAGGCTTCTCAACCGGCACAGCCATAGTCACGCATGCTTGCTCGTCCTTTTGGAGAGCAAACTTGCAAACCTTTTCACCGCCCAAACACTGTGGACCCCTTTTTCCCCAGTCCCCAGAACAAAAGGCATGTCCACGTCGTATGTGGTAGAAACAGGCCTAAAATGACGTCTTATTGCCGTGGTCCCTCAATAGGAGGCCACCATGCCTTCGTATTTGTGCGGGATACACCAATTTACTGAGCATGGCGGAAAATAAGGTCGAGTCCATTCTGGTCCCCATGGACAGTAAGAGCTTTCTTCCGTGGGAAAACAGTTTGAGTATCCCATTTCTATTGATCCCATCCGTAATCTAACGCTTTCTACCGTCTCCATATTGTCAACAAAGATTGGAGCCTGACCCTAGCTGCTAAAGGGAAAGATGGAGATCAAGAAATTGGCCGTGGAGAGGAAACTAAAAATTCAGGCACCAGCGGGCCGAAGAGGCTGGAGACCTCCGTTTTTGCTACTTGACCATCATAGCAATCTCTCATGGTGAAGGCGGTCAGCCAACGCTTGCTGGCAAAAGACCTCCTGGCCCCCCTGGAAGCTCGACAAAAGTTGTACTGTAAGTGGCTCGGCATCGTTTAAAAGGCCGTAGTCCCTTCCGTCTTCCCAACCTTTTGTCCTCTCCAGCTTCACCCGCCCTCTCCTCCTCACCCTTCTTCCTCCAGCTCAACCTCCTTTTTTTGTTTGTTCCAGTCACTCTTTTGGTGTTTTCGCATAGTCACTCGTTTGGGACATCTTGTTCCTGTTGCGTTGAGAGATTCGTCTCTTGTCCATTCTTTTCCCTGAAATTCAAAAAATCCCCCATCCCCTGAAGCCATGAAGTTTTCTACCCTTACTCCCTTTGTGGGAGCCCTCCTTGCCGGAGTCAGCACGGCCTCCCCCGCTCTCTTGCCTCGCTCGGAGACCTGCTCCAAGTCCTATGACCTGTCTCACTCGTGGGACCAGGCCAAGCTGTACAAAGGGTGTGTAGTTTTTGCGGAAACGTCGACGAGAGCTTTGTTGCAAGACCAAGTCTAGTGCTAACCAGGACAGTCCCGCCCCAGGCTCCAGTTCCGAGGCCTCGTGCAATGTCGACCTCAGCCTGCCTTCGGCTGCCGTGTCGGGTGAGATTGAGATTGAGCTCACGTCAGAGTTCGTGACGGCACCGACAATGATTGTCCACTTGGGTGGTGTCAAGGCCTCTGTCAACGTCGACCTCGAGGTCGAGTCTGATGTCTTCTTGTCTACCGAGTTGATGGCATCCGACCAGATGTCCATTGCGATTCCCACCCTCGTTGATGTGGAGGCTGGTCTTCGTCTGGCCCTTGATCTCGTTGTCAGCGTCAGCGCTGCCGTTGACCTGACTGTTGGCTTTTACGTCGAGTTCCCCGAAGGCTGCGAGATTGAGGTCGACCTGCTCACCAACAAGGTCGTGCGCCAGAAGCTGTACGTTTTCCCTGTCTTGTTTTGGCGGGTTTCCTTCTAACGCATCTTAGTGATGGCCTTCAAGCCAAGACACTCCCGGCTTCCATCAACGGTGCCATGGACGTCGAGACCAACATTGCTCTGGGCGTGGGTCTGCGTCTGCGTACCGAGATCGGCATCAAGGTCGATTCCTGCCCCGGCGGTATTCCGCTTCTGTCCGCCGGTTCTGATATCGCTGTCTGGGTGAACCTCTTTGAGTACACCTCAGTCATCGCTGCCGCCACCGAGGCCACCTGCGGCAACGACCTGGCTGCCGACCTGACCAACTTTGTCTCCATTGTCGAGGACTTTTCTCTCGATGTCGGTGTCATTGTTGAGCTCGATGTCAACGTTCTTGACGTGCTCCAGCTCGACCTGGCTCCCACCGTCTCTGCTGTCCTTGCCAGCGCGCCGCCCTCGACCACCTGCCTGCCTTGCAGCGGCGGAAAGTCTGACAACTCTACTTCCAGTGCCAGCGTCCCCGCTGTCACGTCCTCTGCCTCTCTGAGCCAGGCTTCCAGCGCTTCTCCCAACTCGTACTCTGTTTCCTTCTCCGTCTCTGGCGCCGGTTCTTCCGCCACTGCTTCGGCCGCGAGCGTTGTTTCGGCTTCTGCTTCTGGGGTCGCATCCGCTGGAGGTGCTGCTGCATCGAGCGTCTCTGGCTCTGTTGCTTCTGCGTCCGCCGCCGCCGCTTCCGGTGTCGCCTCGGGTAGCGCTGTTGCTTCCGGCGTTGCCGCTGCCTCTGGAAGCGCCGCCTCGGGCACTGTTGCCTCGGGCACTGCTGTTGCATCGGGCTCTGCTGCCTCGGGTGTTTCCCCTGTCTCTGGTTCTGCCGTGGCCTCTGGTGTTTCTGCGGCTACTGGTGTCGCTTCGGCCAGCGGCTCTGCTACTGGTGTTGCTTCTGCTAGCGGCTCCGCTGCTACTGGCGTCGCCTCCGGCTCTGCCGTCGCCTCTGGCTCTGTTGTGTCTGCCAGTGGCGTTGCCTCTGGTTCCTCTGCCACCGGTGTTGCCGCTGTTTCAGGTGCTGCTTCTCCCAGCGGCTCTGCTGTCGCTTCCGGTGTCGCCCCTGGCTCCGCTGCTTCTGGTGTGGCCTCTGGCTCTGCCGTCGCTTCCGGCGTGACTGCTGTCGCTTCTGGTGCTGCTGCCAGCGTTTCTGCTGCTTCTAGCACCGCTGCCTCGGGCGCTGCCAAGTCTTCCGGCATTGCTGCCGCTTCGGGTGTTTCCCCCGTGTCTGGCGCCGCTGCGGCTTCCAGCATCTCCGTTGCGTCCGGTGTTGCTACCGCTTCTGGCTTTGTTTCGTCCGTCAAGTCCCTGTCGGCCGCCACCTCGGGTGTTGCTGCTGCTTCCGGTGTTTCCCCCGTCTCGGGTGCCGCCGTGTCTTCCGGCGTGCCGGCTGCTTCGGGCGTTGCTGCTGCCTCTGGCTTTGTTTCTTCCGTCAAGTCCATGTCTGCCGCCACCTCTGGCGTCGCAGCTGCCTCTGGTGTTTCTCCTGTTTCCGGTGCTGCCATGTCCACGGGCGCTGCTGCTGCCGTTTCGGGCAAGTCTGGCTCCAGCGCGAGCACTGGTCCCATTACGGCTTCCGGCGTCGCCTCGTCGTCGGCCGGCGATGACAGCCTCATCACCTCGACCTACTTTGAGACGCGTACCGTCACCATTACCTCTTGCGCTGCCTCTGTCGTCAACTGCCCTGCCTCGTACACGCGCAAGGTCGTCACGGAAATTGTCGAGGTCAAGACCACCATCTGCCCCATCACGGCGGCCATGGCTACCGCCACCGCCGGCCGTTACCTCAACAGCACTTCTGCGGCCGCTGCTGCTACCGGCCCGTCGGTCGTCATTGTTACTCCGCCTGCCACGGTTACCAAGGCGGTTGTCTTTACGACCTTTGCGGCTTCCTCGTCGCCGGCGCCCGTGACCTTTACCCCTCCCGCGGCCGTGCCGGCTGTGGCTACTTCCACCGCCCCGGTCTCGGTGACGGCCCTTCCGTCGGCTGTTATTACCCCGGCCGCCGTGTTGCCCACCACCATTGTCTCGGTTGTGCGGCCGGCCAGCTCCAGCACGAGCTGCACCACCAGCAGCATCGTCTCTGCGGCTCCTGTCGCTCCCGTTCTGGCGCCCGCCGTTTCTGATGCTACCATGGTGGCCGCTGTCACCGGTGCGGCCTCTTCGCCGGCTGTCGCGGCCGTGACCGGCTCGGCTGGCTCCAGCTCCGTTGGCTCTGGCTCGTCCAACTCCACTGGCTACTTTGCCTCGTCCATGGTGCCTGTCCCCTCGCCGTCTTCCGCCGCCACGACGGCCGTTCTCCCGGTGGCCGCTGCGCCCTCGACCGTCGGCTCTAGTGGCTCGTCGGCCTCCAACTCGACCGCTTCCTGCCCTGGCTGCAACGTTGTGACGGCCGGTGCTGGTCGTGCGCAGAGCCACGTGGCGGCGCTTGTTGTCATGGCAGCGGCAGCCATGTTTGTGCTGTAAAGGGCTATGAGCTGTGATTGGGTGTAGAGTCGGCCATGTAGAATGGGTGTGGCTGTGTTGGACATTTCTTTTTTCTTCTCTTTTGTAGATATCCACTCGTTGAAGCTTTCTTTATCAATGAACCCTTTATGGTTTTACTTTTGCATTCTGTCTTTACTTTTGTGATCGTAGTTTAAGGAAATCAACTACGAAGTCGATCGTTGCAAGCCTGTTGCTGATTTGAAGCATCGGCTGTAAGTATCTCGGCTTATTAGAATGATCGAGATATGTTCACTTAGAGCTCTATCAATGGCTAAAAGGGATGTAGTCTGCACATGGAAGCTGTGTCCATTTCTTATTTTTTTTCTCAATTGCAGTACTATCTTGTTTCTGCTGTAGTGCGGTAGATGAGAAAACACGACATTTATACTATACCGTGCGCGCGCAATTGCATCCCGAGAGCCCTATTGCCTTCATTTATCCTGAGGCCCCGTTCTTCTATCTCATAACATAAGTAGAGGTCAAAGCCAGTCTAACTAACATAAGCGACAAAAATGAGGAAGCTCCGGTCCTTGAAGCAAAGGGAAACCATAATCAGACGACCAACTTAGAGAGGAAGGGGTGAGGAGAAAACACATCCCTTTACCGCCAACCAACATCCACAAAAAGAAAACAAAAACCAGATGCGAAACCAACCCGTGTAAAGACTCCCATACGCGCACGAAAACCAGTAAGACAGCCAAAGAAAAAGAAAGGAAGAGCATGACTTTTGTGAACGGATCTCAATCATGAGGAAAACCATAAGAAAAGAGAGACCGACAACGGCAAGAGAAAATATAAAGGCATTGGAAAAAGAATCAAGACGTTCCATGTAGCTTGTGTGAAAAGTGAAATCATATTCTATGACATTTTTGCCTTCCGCCTTCTCTTATCCTGCCCTTGTATTATTTTTGGCCGCATCTTTTGTCATTGCTTCCTTTAGTCGTCCTCGTCGCTGAAGACCTCCTCACCCCGCTTGCGGCGGGCCATGCGGTCCTTCTTCTTCTTGCGGGCCTCGGAGCTGGTAAGCTTGGCCTTCTTCTTTGTGGCAGTGATCTTGTTGCCCATGGCGTCGAACTTGTCCTCAGCCTCGTCGTCGTCGCCCTTGAGGCGGGGGCCAGAGCCCTGGCCCTGCACCCAGTTGTGGCCGGACGGGGTCATCTTGCCGTCCAGCACGGCCCAGACCTCCTCCGTCAGGTCCTTGGTGAACTCGGCAGAGTGAGAAATGATGATAACACCACCCTCAAACTTCTTGAGCGCCTTGGACAGGGCACCGAGCGAGTCACGATCCAGGTAGTTGGTCGGCTCGTCCAGGACGATCAGATGGGGGCGCTGCCACGAGCAGGCCGCGAGCACGACCTTGACACGCTGACCACCGGACAGACCGCGCATGCGCGAGTGGGAAATCAGCTCGGCATCCAGGCCGAAGTTGGCGCAGTGCGACTCAATCTCCTTGCGCACCAGCGGGCGGAACTGACCAGAGGCCAGGGCCTCCTTCATGTCAACTTCGGCGACGAGCTTCTGGTGAGAGCCCAGCAGCTCGGTACGCGGCAGCCAGTCGTTGTCGGCCGTCATCATGGGCACCCAGCGCTCGTTCTTCATGCCAACGTTCTCGCCCAGGGCGAACGAGCACTCGTACTCGTACGAGTTCTTGAACTTGCGGCGGGAGTGGATGCCGATAATGCGGCGCTGTGTCTCGCCGATGCGGAAGATCTTGTTCATGGCCTGCTCGTCCTCCTCGGTGATGACCTTGTTGGCGCGGTCCATGGTCTCGCGATCCTCACCAGTGCGGAAACGCCACTGGATGTACTCGGAGGGGGTCTTGTCCAGGTGGTTGTCAATGTGGGCAAACGCGTGCTGCTTGATGTAGGCAATACGCATGTTCTCGTGCTGGTAAATCTCACCGCCGGTGGGGATCAGCTCACCGGTCAGCACGTTGACCAGGGTCGACTTGCCGGCACCGTTGGGGCCAATGACAGCAATACGCGAGCTCAGCGAGCACTGGAAAGTAATGTTGGTAAGCTGCGGCTTGGGCGTGTTGGGGTACTGGAAGCTCATGTTGGTGGCACGCAGAATGGCCTTGGCCTTGGTCTTGACACCCTCGAGGAAACCGGGCTCGGGGAAGGTGAACTCCATCTCAGAGGCACCCAGCTCGTAGTAGGACTTGGCCGACGGCAGGCGGCGCACAAACTCCTTCAGGTTACCCCGGTAGCGCTTGAGCTTGAAGCGCTCGTAGTGCACAATGTGCTGGCACACGTTGTCGAGGAAGGAAGAGTCGTGCGACACAATGATGGACGTGCAGGGCGAGTTGATGAGGTAATCCTCGAGCCACTTGACGTTCTTCACGTCCAAATGGTTCGTCGGCTCGTCGAGCAGCAGAATGTCGGGGGCCTCGAAAACGGCACGGCACAGAGCCAGCTTCATCTTCCAACCACCGGACAGGGCCGTGATCTCGCCCTTGATCATCTGCTCGCTGAAGCCGAACTCTTCGAGGCGCTTCTCGACATCCTCCTTGCTGACATTGACCTTGGCCTCGGCCAGCTTCTTCATGGTCCAGTCAATGGTGGTCATCTCCGTGTCGGCCGAGTCCAGGTCGTGCTCGACAAAGACAGTCTTGACCTCGCTCTGCTTGGGGAAGCCCTCGACCTGCTCATTGTTGATGGCGCGCATCAGCGTGGACTTGCCGGAACCGTTGGGGCCGCACAGACCGTAGCGTTGGCCGCGCTTCAGGCGCAGGCTGGTCTGGTTCAGCAGGATCTTGGCACCGTAGGCGAGCGAGAATGTGCAGTTGCACAGATCCTCGCCCTCCTCCTCGTCATCCTCAACCTCGCCCTCCTCGGCCTCGCCAGGGGTGGCCTTCTTGCGCAGAGTCTCGACGACCTTCTCGGCCTCGGCATCGCCCACCAGGACGCTGACAAAGGGCTTGAGGTTGGTGACCCAGGTGGTGGCCTCGGTCTCCTTCTCGTCAACGAGCTGGCCGGCGATAGCGGCAATGTAGGAGAGAACGGGGGCGAACTTGGCGTCGGAAGCAGCAGGCTTGCTGCCAAGAGCGGACTTGAGGTGCTCCAGAACAACGGGCAGGGCGCCAAAGTTGCTGGCCTCGGGAATCTTTCCGTCCTTGACGTTGCCGACACGGATGATGGTGTCAAGAGCCTGGCGGGTCTTCTCACGGGCCTCGGGGTCGGCCAGAGTCTCGTAGTTCTTCTGCAGGCCGGGCATCATCTTGGGCAAGAAAGGAGCGACAATGTTCGGGTCGTCGACGAGCTTGCACATGTTGTCAACGATGACGGCCGACTTACGCTTGATGGCCGTCTCGCGCTCAGCCAGACCACGATCCAGCAGGGGAACCATGAGGGCCAGAGTGGGCTCCTGCACCTCCGTGACGAAGGTGGTGGCACCCAGAAGATGGATGGTTTCCGGAACGTTCTCCGGCTTGGCGATACACTTGATGAGCTCCGGGATAAACTTCTCAATATCCCTGTTGACGATCAGAGCGCAAACCTTCTCCATGGTCTGGTAGGCGCGGCTGGAAACCTCCTTCTTGGTCACCCACATGGCCTCGGAAACGGCCGGAATCAGCTCAGGAACGCGGAAAGCAATCTGTGCGGGAGAAGTGCGGATCAGAGTGTCGATAAAGTCCAGGGCCAGAAGACGCTCGGGGAACTTTTGGGCGCTGCGGAGCGACTCGAGGACGCTGGGCAGGACAGCCTTGGAGGCGTTGGGGTTGATGGCCTCGGCAATGGCCAGGCCGGTGGCAAAGGCGGCGTTCTTCACAGCGGTGATCTTGTCGCCAGCCGCAGCCAGCACGGCGGGCAGGAGAGTCACCAGGAACGGCTCAACGTGGGCCGAAACCTCAGCATGCTGGGCAATGGCCTGGATGGCAGTCAGGGCCTTCTCGCGGGCGGTGGCGTCCTTCTTGTTGTTGAGCTGCTTAGTGAGCGCCTCAATGGTCCTGGAGAAATTTTGTTAGTTGTCTATAAAAAGTGGCAGCAAAAACTATGAAATGCAGCAGTAAAACACAAACGCAAAATGGTGTGAATAGTGGTCAGGTGCTGGGCAGAGCCTAAAGTGCTTGCATGTTCTGCCAGTACCCCGCCATAGCACGGCATTTCAGGCAGCAAAAGATCCCTGCGGCCCAAATTGTCATTTCAATGGGTTTGAGGCCTTAAAGCCGCTGAAACCCCCCAGAACAACTGGCCAATGAGTTGTGGGCAAAAATGGCACAAAAAATTTTCGTGCCAAAAGCCAGAAAAAAAGGCGGTGTGCATGGATAAGTGGTGGGGAGGGTGGATTTTTGGACGGTCCCTTGTTTGGAGTAGGTGGGGGATAAGGGAAAAGAGAAGCAAAATGCGCGGGAAAAAGATAAACTTGCAATGCCATCATTGAAAGAGACATTAAACTTACTTTGTCGGGACGGCGACGTCCTCAATGCGGCCGTTGATGAAGGAGGCAATGGCGATGGAAGAGTCCTTGGTGGCAGCAGCATCCTTGGCCAGAGTCAGGTTCTGCATCAGATCGGCCAAGACCTTGTCGGATTTGGCGTTCTCAGACATGATGGCGGTGTTTTGTATGTCGAGATCGAATGGAAAAGGGTATCGAAAGTGAGCTGGAGATAGGCCCAGAGGGGGGCGTCTATTCCTATTGTTTCCTCGAAAAGCGCGGCAACGATAGGGGCTCGTTGCTAATTCTGTCGACCTGTGTGCCCGCAGGAGGTCGGCGACAGAAAGGGTCGATCTCTTGCTCTGAAGCAAATCGACTCTGATAAATGAAGAATGAAAGGAAAATGAGACGAGTATGGAGAAGAGAGGAAGCAAGAGGGGGGATGGGGAGAAAAAGAGGGAACTGGGAGCGAAAAAAAGTGGAAGGGCTGCCTTTTTATAAAATGTGTGTAAAGATTAGTGTTCACAGCGTAAATCTTATCCGACTAGACTAAATTAGCTGCCTGTCCAGCCAACCAGGTACCGTCTTTAGGGACAGACGGCTGCCACTGCTTCTTAATAGGTCGCTATAAGAGTGCTAAAATACAGATACGGGCATTTCGTGGAGGGGTTGCTAGGACAAAAAAAGTTCACGTCAAAAAAGGCAGAAAAAAACTTTTTTGTGGGCCCCCCACCATGCCGCCACAAATTATCGATGATAAATCTCTGTTTTGCCATCAGGATCCGTTTCACCGCCCTCCTAGATACCGCATCAGGGCTAGCACAGTGCTTGATAGAGATAAGAGTCTGAAGCCCCGCTAATATGCCAGGGCCTTTGTTGACGATGCAATCTTTTGGAGGGAGACCAGCAGTAGTTTTTTATCTTATTCAAGGCGAATATAATTCTGCAGGAAGAATATACGTGGCATAGTATACATATACCTTCATATTAAACAGTGCGACGTTGCCAGCTCGACGCTGTTGAAGGCGATATCGCCACTTGGATCTGCTTAGACTTGACTACACTACTAACAGTTTGGACACAAAATATGTACAGGGGCGCAGTGCAATAGCAGTTGTTTGCCACGGCACCGTTAGGAGATAATATTTAGCAGCCAAATGGCGAGCATTATCTTGGACACTTTGCCGCAAGGCGACTCTGAAAACAAATTTGCCACTTTGAGTAAAAAGTCTGAGAAGTTGTTCGGCTTGATCAGACAGGGACATAATACCGATATGTTTTAAGCCATGCATAAACTAGCGCATGCGCTGGCAAGTGTTTTGCAAGTGAATGCCTTTAAGCCTGGGCCACGTATCCAACCGTTATGTGCTTTCTCGTCAAAACAACTAATCTTGTACCTTTGTTTGCTTGAAAGAGTGGAAGTGAATGCAACCAAGATTCTTTGTCTTAGTATCCACAACCCCGAGTGTCTGTGTGTAGTATTCAACCCCCTGTTCTTGGATCCCAATGTAATAGTAAACCTTTTTTTGCTTTGATTTGCGGGGGGGTAGCAAGGAGAGAACAATGCAGATTGGGAGACAACTGTCGGCTGCGGCGGTGAGCAAAATCCAGTTTTGCAAAAGCAAAGTGTACACTACAAACAAAACACCAGGCTTGGGAAACGGCCGAAAAGAGACATGTGGGACTCGAGTGCGATGGACGGCGGCTAGCTAGTGTACGCCTTATTGCCTAGAGCAGTCGCAGAAATTCAGACTTTGGCTGTACCCATAGGCTCTGTGCAACGTTTTTGCAGCACTAACATGACGACCTCTGAACGAAGAAAACATCTCAACCAGGTCCTCCTCCTTATCAAGCCTTTCTGCAAAAATTTCATTGTCATGTCCAAGGATGTGAGCAAGGGGATAAAACTTGGATGCTGTGAAAGGCAAGGCTGCATTGAACACAATCAAATCTTTGTTACTAGGTCGCCATTATTCCACACAGTTGAAGCTTTTCTGAGCATTTGACGGATCATGCATCACGTGATTGACGCTAGTTTTAGAACAAAGACAGAAGCAACGAGACAAGCTCGGGAATAGTGTACACCTGGGCGAGAAGCGACTTCTTTGTATCGCATGACGGCCGACATAACACTGCCACGCCGTCGCAGGAGTCAGTTACGGTTGGCGTGTGGCTTGGAAAGTACGGGTCTCCTTTGGTTAACACATACGTATTGCGAACGCGCGTTCAAATGACACCCAGCTGGGCTGTTTTTAGCAGTCTCAGCGACGCTGGGTGGGGAAACCGCAGGGCTAACAGCCCGCCAAGCCCACTTTTCTTTCACAGCCTTCCCCCTCCCTTGGGGGCCCTGCCGATCAGCGCCTCTCTGCCCGCTACGGATAGTGCATAACGGGCGCTTCAGTGACGGGAAGGAGCCTGTGCTGCGTGTGTGCCTCGTCATAAGGGCACTAACATAATACGAGAGGAGACAAAACGGTCGAGAGAGAGGAATGTTGAGGCATCTCGGCAACGCGTGTGGCGCTTAGTAGTAGCAAGTTTCAGTTTTATAGGATTCGTCTTCCGTTTCTTCTCCCCCCTTCTTCTGTTTTTTCTTTTTTGCCATTGTCAGACAGGAACCTTTATATTTCTTTCTCGCCTTTTCTCGCCTCTTTGACTGTTCCCAACCGCCGTCTTGGAAGCTGAAATACTGTTCCAATCACAAAACAAGCAACTCCCTCCCCCATCCCGACGGCAAAACAATGGCCCCCGTTGTCCACGCCCCTTCGATGCGGGCGTCGCCCCTGCTGCGCGCTGTCGCCGCCCATGCCCAGCCGGCCGCCGCCGCTCGCAGCGTCATGACCGCCGCCGCCGCCGCCGCTCCTCTTGTCGCCCGCCGGGCCGCCGACTGGCTGTTGCCAAGACAGCCCCAAGAGCACGCACAACACTACTCGTCGCTGGCGCCGCGCGGCCTCTCCGTCAACCACACCCAGGCCGTCACGCTCGGCGTCATTGTCGCCTACATGGCCGCCATTGCGCTGCTCTGGAACATTCCCTACGTGCGCCAGGTGCTCTGGCCCTTCAAGATGCTCGTCATCGCCTTCCACGAGTTTGGCCACGCCATCATGGCCGTCCTCACCGGCGGGCGCGTCATTTCCATCACGCTGGACCCCAACGAGGGTGGCGTGACCCAGATGAAGGGCGGCCGTGCCGCACTGACGCTGCCCGCCGGCTACCTGGGCTCGTCTCTCATCGGCGCCCTGCTGACCTTTTGCGGCTTCGACATTGTCGCCAGCAAGGTGGCCAGCTTTGTGCTCGCCGCCTGCTTCCTGCTCACGCTCTGGTGGGGCAAGCGTGACTGGCTGACCATTGGCACCATCCTGCTCGCCATCGGCCTGCTGGTCGCCTGCTGGTTCATTGCCCACGCTGAGGCGCTGCGCTTCTTCGTGGTACGTTTTGTCTCTCTCCCGCGCTTTCGCTTGTCTTAACCGCCTCAGCTCTTCATCGGCGTCATGTCCTCGCTCTACAGCGTCTGGGACATTTGCGACGACCTCATCCTGCGCAAGGTCAACAGCTCCGACGCCAGCGTCTTCGCCCAGCGCTACGGCGGCTCGTCCCAGTGCTGGGGCGTTGTCTGGTCCTTTATCTCTCTTCTCTTCATGGTCGCTGGCATGATTGCCGGCATCGCCGCCTTCCCCGAGTCCTTTAGCGAGCAGGAGGAAGACTCCAAAAAGTTTATACCCACACTGTAGTCTCGTGCGGATGCTCGGGCGTTGTTGTGCGGGCGGCTATTGTTGCGTTTCTTGGGAGAGGGCATCTTACGCCGCCGAATATTGATACCCTGGAGCTTGGGAAGCATGTCTTTCTTATGGTCTTGTAATCCCATTCAGCTGCTTGATGACTTTACTGTACTGTATGTCTTTTCTATTGTTACGGCTGCCGGTCTGGCGTTTTCGGCTGGGTGGTCTTGTATATTTAACAGTGGTTTAGTTTATTTCGGGTTATTTTAGTTTATCTTTATGATCATGCCTATACTTTCATAGAATGCTATTACTGCTCTCAGCGCCGCTGCCCTTACTCAATTGCCTTGTAGCTGTACATCTCCTTGAACTTTTCTTCGAGGCCACGGCTCTTCAGGCTTCGCTCAATCTGCTTAAAGTTGAAGCGACCCTGCCCAATATTGGCCGGGGGCACCGATGTTCGCCGCTGGCGCTCGATGCGGCTCGGCGACCGGGCCATCTTGGGCTGCGGGATGCTGCCTGCAACGCAAGAGCCGCCGTTGAAAGCGGCCTGGGCGGCGCCCTTCCACACGGCGGTGATATCGCAGACCATGTCGGCTGTCCAGTAGAGGCGGCAGTCGGCCGGCTCAACAACATACTGGGCGGGCAGGCCGTCTTTGACGTTGTCGCGCAGGATCTGGTCGCGCGTGTTGAGCGCGGCGGCCGTCGAGCGGGACATGGGCAGATGGCTGTAGCGGGACAGAGCGGCCTTTTGGGCATCGTTCTCAGTGTGCAGAAGCCCGTCCGAGACAATGCTGTACACGCTCGAAAAGCTCAGCGTCTGTGCGCCCTTGATACCGCCAACACCCTGGATGGGGCCCTCGATCGGGCGGCCACCCATGGCGACAGAGCGCACGCCAGCCTGGATGCGTAGCATTTCGCTGGCCAGCGTGCAGGTCGAGGCGCAGAAGCCGTCGTACAGCAGCACAATGTCCTCAGCGGCGAATGGCTGGGTCAGGTTGGCCAGCGATCCGTAGCCACTGATCTCTATGCCCATGCCAAACGTGGAGTTGACCGTTGTCAGCGGGTCGTCCAGGTTCCAGCGCATCAATGCCGTATACCGGGTGTCCTTGTAAATGTTTGGTGAAAACTTGTCGTCAAAGGTCTGGAAGGGCTGGTTCGTGAGGTTGTAGTCGTAGTGGTAGTCAAACCAGTTCTCGTAGTCGCCAATCAGATCGGCGTTGCTGCTCGTTTCCGGGTCCAGGCCAGCCACCAAGTCGCTGTAGATCTGCGCCATGGCCAGGAAGCCATCGTTGGCCTTCCAGCGCGAGAAGCCGTCTTGCACAATATGCGGAAACAGCTGGCGGAAGAAGTCGTAGCCCTGCAAGATGTAGCCACCGCCGTTGGCGCTCAGGTCCACCACCACCTTGGTCTTGCCGGCAGCCAGGGCTTTGCTGATGCACTGCTGCGTCACGGCCTGAAACTCGGACGGCGATTCGGACTCAAAGGCTAGTAGCGAAAGAACCATTACATCTTCAAAGCCAGCGCCGTCCAGGTAGTAGCACGACACGATGCCATCGCTTGTGATGACCACAGGCTCCGGGAATCCCTCAATCAATCCGGACTGGGCCGACTGGGCCGAGTTCGTGTTGGCCTTGGCGGCGTCTGCAGCGGAGCCATTGCAAAATTTGGAATACATGGATTCGCCATTGCTGATGCCGGCGAGCGACTTACGCACCCGGGCATAGTTTTCGTACGTGATCTCAGTTTTGTTGGAAAAGGTCAGCGTAGTGTTGGGGCCCTGGTAGTTGAAGCGGATGCGGCCTCCGCTACTAAAGTACCCGGAACCCTCGCTGGCGCCGAAGACAGCCTTGGAGAAGAACATGGAATTGTAAGCAGCGTCAGGGTCCTGGTTGAACGAGGCCACGTAAATGGTTTCCTCAATATACTTGGCAGCGTCAATGCCGTTGATGAGAACCACAGAGGGCGCCGTGCTCGGCGATGCAAGGACATCATCATAGACTTTGATAACTGGCAGCGATTTCCCGTCCTCGCTGATGGAAACGAGTGAGTGCAGGCGGCCAAAGTCGAAGACGCCGGTCAACAGATCTGGGTAGAAAACAAAATGGCCATCGTGGCCCTGGCCAAACACCTCGAGGTACAGGTCGGACTGGAAGGCGTACTCGCTTTCGTACAAGTTGCTCTCCAGGTTGGCCCGGATCTTGGCCAGCGCCGCAAACATGTCGTAAGGCTTGTAGAAGTAGTCGGCCGGTGGGTCAGCCTTGTACGCTGCGTCACTCTGCCACTCCAGGTACGGAACTAGTGCGTCGACCAGCTCAATAGCCTCGTCTTTGTGCAGCGGTACAGATTTCAGGCACTCATAAGCAACAGCGGCCGGAATTCGCGGTGTAGCTGCAAAGGTTGTGTCAGGAATGAGCCCTCGATATCCGTACAAGACAAGGACATAACAGGGCAACCCAAAACCTACAGGTGACAGAGGCCAGCGCAGCCCACGAGCTGCTCGCAATTTCGCAGGCATTGGTTGAGGAGGTTGGTGTGGCCGAGGCCGAGACCGTCACCGGCGCCGTGCTGGTAGCAATACAGGCACAGGCGCTCGAGAGGCGCACTGACTCGGGCCCGACCTGGTTACTCACACAGGCCTTTGCCGCATACGCCGGGACAGTGGGAGTCGCCGCGCTGCCGGCCGTGTAGGCGGAACAAAAAGCCTGGGCGTCTTGGAGTCGGCAGGGAATTTGCGTCGCCCGGAGCGCCCGGAGGCAATTGTCGGCGTTGCATGAGCCCGCCACAGCGCTGCCGGCCAGCAGGGCCGGAACAAGACCAAACACAGTCGCCTTCATTGTCTTCCTAGTGCCGGCGTGTCCGTCTAGCTTTCTTTGTGCAATTGAGAAGAAATAATGAGCCGGAATCACTGGCTTGGGCAACGTCCAAGAAAGGGAAACACAACACACAATAACTTGCAACACAACAAACACAAAGGACTGGCAATGCACCTCGCACAGAGCTCTCCGCTGTCTAGAAGCAAGGACAAAGGACGGCAGAAGTAGGCACCCGGCTCTTTATACCAAGGTAGCCTGAGCTTTTATCTTTTCATAGCTCTTTCTGTTGCTATTGCTGCCGCTTGCCGTCGTTGTAACGTTCTCGAATCTCTAGCCGTAGCTTCACCCTCCGCCTGAACAGGTTAAACTCCCGCTAAAGAGCCATATCTCCTGCCATACCGGAGATGCCAAGACATACACGAACTCTGCCCTTATACTCCTGCCCGTTTCTGTCTGCAATCAATGGATCGCAGCCGGTTCACGGCCGGGCGAAGCATCGCGCGTGCTTATGTGCCAGGCACCGTTGTAACGAGGGAGCGATGCCAATCGCGGCTAGGGACTGCCGAGCTACAAGCTTTCCAGCCGATAGCAAATGCCCCAAAGTGGATGTGAGGATGGCGAGGTTGTGGATTTTATTCAGATCGGCTCGGATACCTTCTCAATCTGGCAGGTGAGAGTTGTCCATGGTGTGTGATAGCGCCATGTAGAGTAGCTCGGCTGCCATATCTCAGTCGGTGATGCAAGAATGCGACTTAAAGAGGGAATTTCAGAGTTGACCGAGTCTGAATATATATGGCGTTGAAAGACAAGACAATCAGTAGATATGATTCTTGATTGCCAAATTGCCAAAGGCAGTCGCGTCTCGTCTTGAGTTGTCTTACCTAACCAACCGTTCGTGGCGGCACCACCTGGTGTAACGGAAGGAAGGTGCTGTAAACGCACTGGCGTCTTTGGTCTTTGGTTTGCACTGCTCGGAATTGGGAAGGTTGTAAAGACTTGGCTTTTGGCGGCACAGGCTAAAAACATTGGGGAAACGGAACAGACAAAATAGAATAACGTGAACTGAAGATCATGTTTCCAATTAAAGCATGGCTTGCATCTCTTGCCGCAACACAGATGCAGTATTTTTTCCTGCTGCTACACAGCCGCTGATGCAGAAGTACGGCATATCTACTGCGTACCAAATTGGGTAATGCATCAACCAACTAAAAGCAATGCAGCCGCCGCTTTTTCACACAAGCAAACCATCCGATATGGTGTAATGGTTAACATCCGACGCTCTCACCGTCGAGCTCGGGGTTCGATTCCCCGTATCGGAGCTTTTCAATCTCTGGTAGTATAGTGGTCAGTATACGGGCTTGTCACGCCCGGGACCCGGGTTCAATTCCCGGCTAGAGAGATTTTTTTGCATTTTTTGTCTCTTGTCGAACAGCATCACCATTCGTCTCCAGAGGCAAATGTTTAAGTCTTTAGGCTGTGGTTTATTCTCAAAATAAAACACCCAATTCGGTCTTCTAGAAGGCTCGCCAAGTAACTGTAAAGTGTCCTTTGGTCTCTTCCATTCTTCAGGCTGAATCGCCTAGCAGCTGATCCGGCTCGTATCTGCAAATGTAAAACTAAATCCCTTGCCGTGCCTTGCTTTGTACTGCTTTTGTTGGGGCAGTGCTTGTACCACTGCAGTAAACACGCAGCCAAGATGAAGATGGTGGCCATGTTAATCATGTGGTGCTCCTCTGTGGTAAATCTCTGCCGGCGAAGCCGCTGATGCTGCGGTCTACGGCAACTCTGTTGTCCTACCATTTTTTTTCTTTTTTTGCCTGCGCAAGGAAAATCATAAACTGAAAAAATACGAAAATACGATAATGCCCACTTTTTGCCGCTCGTTTTTACCTGTGAGAGGTTGGTCTTGCGGGCCGTTCTTGCACATGGGAATAACCAAGACAGGATCGTCCATGCATCTTGAGTCGCTCGTAAATCATCCAAAATACGTCATAGGGATGAAGCTTACTTTTTTGCCGTCTTGTGTAAGCACTCGCAAGGGATCAGCAGACATTTCTATTTTCAGTCAGTACATATGAGAGCAGTATCCCATGATTGAAAACATATTAAAACAGGTCCTCTCTCGATCCATCCCTTCTCGGGCCAATTCTCTTACCAGATCGCCACTTTCAACATTAGCAGAATCCAAACACATCCAACATGCAGTTTCTCGCTTTCTTCACTGCCGTCGCCGCCTTGGCCATTGTCCAGTCTACTACCGGGAGTCCGGTGCCTGTTGTCACTGACCTCCAAGCTCGCAACGACCCCCATGAGATCGACTTCCGCACATATAGCTACCCAGGGTGCTCCATGGGAAATCAAGGCATCTACACCCTGACACTGTCAGATGCCGGGAAATGCACGCAGTTTGTCGAACCTATCCAAAGCCTGCGTGTGGTAGACGACCTCTGCAACTGTACGTCGTTCCCTCTTCCTCTCTGAGCCGATTGTAATTTTCTAACATCTACCTCCTCTCACAGTTACGGTTTATGACAATACCGATTGCAGCTATAAGGGGGCTGAAATCACCACAACAGACTGTGTGAACGGAACATGGGTTTCGTACAAGCTGACGTGCTGAGGAAAACTGTGGATAAAGAAAGGGATAGAGATTGCAAAGAGACGGATAGGAAAAAAACCACTTTATGCAGATGCAGCAAGACGTCGGAAACTCACGCATATGTGCTCTTAGAAGAGAGACACACATTTTGCACATTCGCATTGGCTGGAATTTTGCTTTTTTGAGCCCATCCTGTACATAAACTTAATATAATACTTTTTCATTGCTGTCCAACAAACTCTTAGATATATGTAGGGTGGAGTTATCTTTTTCTCTGCCTACTACGTCGTCTTTCCTTTTGATAGGAAGGCCACTTATTTACATGGAGTATATCACGTTTCACTATTGAATTTGGAAGAAGTGACTTCCAACTCGGCTGTACGCTTCGCTGCGGATTCAGTTAACTGCAGCCTCATTTGTTTTCGGCGCTCCAGTATCTTCCGGGACCGGGGGAAATACGACACTGGCGGGGAAACTCGTTAGATATCATAATAAATTTCAAGGAGGAAAAACAAGTAAGCCTGCAGAAAGACTCACGGCAACCATGCCTTGTAGGCATTGACGTCTTTGGACTCAAATGTCACAAATACAACAAGGCCAATCTTGGCGCCATCGGGGCCTTGCAGAAAATCGCGCACGGTCGTTGTTGCAACCCGGGCCGCTTCCTGGCTGGGATAGCCGTAGACGCCGGTGCTGATGGCGCAAAAAGCCACGCTCTCGCAGCCGTCCTTAACGGCCACTTCGAGGCTGCGCCGGTAACAATTGCGGAGCAGCTGGCGCGACTCCTCCCTGCTGTGCATTTCGTAGATCGGACCCACTGTGTGGATGACGCGCCGACAGGGCAACTTGTATGCGGCCGTGGACTTGGCGTCGCCCGTGTCACAGCCCCGGAGGCTTGCACACTCGCGGTACAGCTCGGGCCCGGCTGCCCGGTGAATCGCGCCGTCGACGCCACCACCGCCTAGCAGCGACGTGTTGGCTGCATTGACAATGGCGTCTACGCCCAGGCGCGTAATGTCGCCGCGCCAGAGACCAATTTGGTTGTTGAGGAACGTGGACGGGGCCGGTATTGGCGGCGCCAGCACAGACGCCCCGCTAGGAATGGACGCCGTCAGTTCCCCCGTCCGGTAGAGCGCCGTCAGCCGGGGGATCAGCGAAGCTGTGCAGATGCTCATGGTGAGAATTACTCTTGTAATTCGTAGACTTTTTTGATGTTGTCCTCCGCAGGTTTTGTTGATTGTCGGAGAGGTGCCGGGGGCTGTTCTTTCAAAACGGAAAAAGGCTAAATGGGGGAAGTTGAATGAGGAGAGTAGACCAGCTCTTTGCAAACATGTACAAAGTTAAGGTCGACGAGAAAAATGTATACGCCAAGTGTTATTTGACAATAAGCATAGACTTTAATAGAGAGCCCAAATTTACATTGCTAGCTGCAATGTTCGAAAGAGGGATGCCATGAAATGGTGTCGAGAAAGCCGCATTCATGCATAAAAGGCACGTGAGTTTGACAGCTGCCCCACAAACGACGCAGAAACTCTATTTCCTATTTTGGCAATTCTTTAACAGAGCTCTGCGAATTGTCTCGCCTTACCATCAAAGGTCTGGTCAAATGCTAAAAAGGTAAAACAATACCACGAGGATGGCTCGACTCTCAGCCTCAAACTAGGCTTTGTTGTCGAATTTAGCATCTACTTCCAAACGTCCGAATGGAAGATTGTATCCACGAAAGTTGCACAAAGCAAAGCGTATGAGCCTTTCTTCCCGCATTTTGCTTTGTATCAAAGCCAAACCTTCCGTAAGCGAGCAGGAGTAAACGACACCACTTCTTTTGTAAACAAGGGGAGACTTGAGAATGATCTCCACAGAAACCAAGAAGACAATCAGAGCCGGACTTCTTTCAAATCATTGTTTTCAATACAAAGACAAACATCGTTTTCCCTAAATATAACGACTCCTGCAGCATTGTCTTGCTTGGACTAAGAAGCCTAGCCTATTGTTTACTTGAAAAGATCAGACTTTTATTGTTGCGACGTACAATAAAGAGATGGTGGGATATGGTGGATGATGATGTCCTCTTGAAGTGATATAAAAGACTGTCCTCTCTCCTGCTTGAGCTGCCATACTTGTTTTCTTCTCTCATCAAATCATCAACCATCAACCATCAACCATCAATCACCAATACCAATCACCAATCACCCATCACCAAAGCATCACCAAAGCATCACCAACCCAAAGTGTTCTTTTCGACAACAAGATCGCCAACTTGAAACCACATTAACCCTTACACAGAAAAACATCTGCCACTCAACATCCAAAATGTGTGTCTACAAGAAGTTTGCGCGGTTCCTCTTCTGCAAGCACGTAGTGCCAATTAGTGAGTTGGATCGTGAACAGTACCCTCGTCTCCGCGAATGTTCACCGCAGAAGAATAAGCGCAGGGACGCTGAAGCTATTGCTTGGGCGGAGTACCAGAGAGCAAAGGAGTCCACTCCTACTCCGGAGAACCCCGGACCGGCGGAGTATAATCCCATTGTCCGGCCGTGTTCCTCCATCGTGTTTGAAGATGGCGCGGGCATGATCGAGGGGACAGAAGAAGAGAAGCTCTACTGCGTCGACTGTAAGCTTGAGGTTCAGGGACTATTGCACACGTGGAAGCTGTATTTCGACGAGTTCATTCTTGTGGGCGGCACCAACCCTGGTGGCAGCTCCGAGCTTGCTGCTAACCTTCCAAAGGTACTTATTCCCAGCGAAGAGGTACAGAGTCTGGCCAAGTCGATTTGGCAGAAGGAGTACGATGAGAATATTCCTATGATCATTTCAGAGGGGTACTTTGATTTGTACAAAGAGTGGACGAAGTTGTTTCTTAAGCAGGCGGTCCAGGGAGAGCGGATCATTTTCTTCAGGGAATTTTTGATGTACCACCTTGCGCCGAGTGTTGAGCCTCCACAGGATGAAGGCGATTGGTTCTAAGTCGTCCTTCCAAGATTGACGCTGACGGCCCATTCGCGAGTTTTCCTTTTTTCTGTTGTCTGTTTGTTATCTGTTTTCTGTTGTCTGCTTTCTGTTTTCTTCTTCCTGTTGTCTGCTTTCTGTCGTCTGCTTGTTGTCTGCTTTCTGTTGTCTGCTCTCTGCTGTCTGCTTTCTGCTGTCTGCCGCCTGCTTTCTGCTGTCTGCTTTCTGCTTTTTTTGCTGGATGCCGAGTTATACTAACATATCTGAGAACTCTGCAGCTGTTCCTGGACTGGTCTTGAGTTTGCCTTGACAACCGACAAAACCTGGGCCACCATTGGGAACACCTCAACAATAGTTCCGTATGTCTAAATAAAGTTTGCTTTCCACAAATCCCAGCAAAGCGGCTCCGAGGATCAATAACATCAATTGAGACCAAGAGCTGTTTCCATGTGACCAAATTCATTATGGTGAACGGCAAGTCAGGACGTAAGAAGGCCTGTGAATCCCAAGGTCTGCCCATGGCTCCTTCCCAAAGTAGTAATAATTGAGCAACACCTCCTTGTCCCAACACCGCAACGCTCTTCCCCATTGTAATGTCCACTTCTGAACTTCCATAAATTTCCAGCAACTCTCATCGAAGCGGACACCTTTTTTCTCTCATCAAAACAAGTCACACGATCGAGAAAACAGATAGCAAGCTCCAAGAATCAGATGTGAGCCTTATACCGCTTGATGTCACTTTTCTCATCAGTCTTGGCTGTCCAAGTTGCCTAAAGTACATATGCTGACCTTCGGATGAAGTCCAGCGCAAGACCAAAGCAGAACACCCGCTCAAAGCAACGTCATAGCCAAGCACAGGTACAAACACCATATAGCGAGGCCTTTACTTCGCACCCTGACTAGCATGTGTACTTCTCGATACTTTAATCTTTGGCAATGTGGCTGTCCTATTCCTCCTGAAAGCCGTGTCTCTGTCAAGATTTGCAAATACAAAGTGCGAAACCCGACCATTGATTGTCCCATTACGCCAGAGCAGCCTTCCGAAGAGCAGAGAGACGGAAGCAGCAGCAACAGAAACAGCTTCAGCAATTTCAACGGCAAGGATGGCGACGTCGAAGACAACCGCATCCACCACGAATCCAGTCCCTGTGCTGTTGGCGGTGGTGCTGATGGACAGCAAAACTCACGCACCATCGATTGCGCCACTGCGATGTCCGTAGCAGAAGAGACCTCGTCAAGCATGGACGACTGGGAATGTCTGGACGAGTCAAGTAGCGAAGATGGAACCGTTATCAATACCATGGAAACTGCTGAGACGGCGTGTGAGTCTGGCGAGAATGAGGCCGTGCTCATTGCCCTTCCTGAGAACATTGCGCAGGAAATCAACAACACAGTCGACCAAACTTCTACGTCATCTATATCCGCAAGCAAGAATGACACGACTACGAGGGATAGCGGCCTTTGCAACAGTTGCATCCCGAAGCCGAACGAGCGCAAGAAAGACGCCGTTTCCGTGTCGCCCCGGCGGTGCGCCTTCCACGAGACACAGTTTGAAAACGCTATGCGGGCGTTTTGGAAGAGCGAGATGCAATGGCTGGAAGGCAAGTTTTGGCGGCGCTGCACGGGAAGTCAGGCGAGCCAACTCGCTGCCCACCTGCAGAGTGTCCTCGTCTACCGCAACGCCTATGCCGACTGGCTGTGGGATCTGCACAACGCCTGGAAGTATGTCAACGGCGGTGACTTGCGTGGTGCGGTCATTGTGCACACTACGATGACCAAGGCGGAGAACAACGGCGAGCGCGAGGCGCGCAACGGAGCCAGAATCATGCGAAAGGTCTTGACCAAGGACGAGATTGGCTACGCGGGCCTCGAATGGGCCCTGAACGAGCTCCTGGAGCCACTGCGTGCCAGTCTGCACCCGCGCGAGATGGCGGCCTAAGCTGGATGATGTTTCTTTCCGATTTTTGGAACTGGCTGGCGAGACGCCAAAGAAAATGCCAAAGGAGACAACGGACGAAGGAAAGGGGACCGAGCCGAGAGGTCTTGCAAGTTGCGGCGATATATTTGCCTGCTGTCTTGCGAGTCTCAATCAGCCGGTGTTACGAAGGTGAATTGGCAATGACCTGATGGCTGTACGGAGTATGCGACAACAGAAATAAACCCCGGGATTTACTTGCAAAATGCTTTGTACAAATACTGCGACGTGAGACTTGCAGAGTCGCGCTCACCAGACATTTCCGGGCAGAAACATGGGCCGCTTCTTGTTAGTAAGATTCTGACCTGCAAATGGTGTGGTTCAAACTACACAACCGACTGCTCCAGAAGCTTCAGATACGTCCGTCAATACCAAGCGCAAACACCAGCTACAGTCGTGCTTCTACTTGATTCGCTGGCCATGATGCAAAGAGAAGCAGAGGGCAAAGATGCAGCTACCCCACCCAGTCTCGTCTGCCGTTTCCCAGCCTCCTCAATTTCCAGCATAGCCATCTCAGCTGAACGCCCGCTTTATTCCAGCCGACTTTAATCGCGCGCAAAACCAACGGGCCGACAGACGTTTCATCGACTCCCGTCACATTCCTGCAACAGCATTCCTTTTCGCAGCGAACATTTTCCTCCCAAGAACCGAGACGGCGTGTCGGATCAAGACGAACTCTGCAAGTCAGGAATAGATAAAACATCGATGGCCTCACCGCACCGAGCTGGAACGAACGGCTACGGCTCGCCGTACAACGCGATGGCGTCTACATATGTGCCCGGCCCCCCGACATCGGCGCCTCCGGGCGGCACTGCGGAAAAGTACCACAGCAGCAATGTGGACTCGCCGACGTACCGGCCTTACAACAGCTCGACGCCGCCGCTTCCCCTGCGGCAAAAACCGGCACCGCCGCTGATGGCATCGCAAATAAGCGGATACCCGCCGTCGTCGCCGCCACCGATGACGCAGATCCCACCGCAGCCAACCATGTCTACGCAGGGCTCGGTGGTGGGCATGCCGACCAACAACGGCGGCGGTGGCCTGCCCATGATGATGAGCGGAGCCATTCCTGGCGGGCCGACGCGGCCATCATCGGGGCCGCCCATGTCGTTTGTGCAAGCGCCCATGACCCAGTCTCCCGGACCCTTGGTCAACACGACCGTGACTCGCGGGGACCTGCGCACAGCGCGAGTATCGGCCGAGGCGGCGCTGGAGCAGTTCATTCTGCTGAAGCGGCAGCAGCAGGAGTATCTGCAGTACGGCCCCGGAGCGGCCGATGTGCGCAACAGCAAGGCAGCGCAGGTGCAGGAGCGTCTGCGCATACAGACGGACGTAGTGCTGTCCGAGCTGCGCAGCGTCCGACGCGCCGTGTCGGCCATGACCAAAGCGGCCGAAAACCACCGGTTCCGGCGGTGGATTGTCGGCGGCTTGCTGGCTGGATTCATTCCGCTGGTGCGGCGGCTATTCCGGCGGCCGGGCCGCAACAGCAGTAGCAGCAGCGACGTCATTGTGGCGTCCAACGACACCGAGTACGCGTTTGCCCGTAGCCGAACCATTGTCGACCGCATGCTGGACTCGGTGCGCGGCCGCGGCGGGTTGGCGTCGGTGGCCTTTTTCGTGTTTGCCGTGCTCTACGTCTTTAGCAACGAGGTGTCGCTGCGCGTGTCACGCACCGTCGTCCGGCGACTGAAGCGCCTGAGCAGTCGCATCGAGCGCGGCGATGACGACATTAGCGAAGCTGATCTCAAGCTGCTCAACGGCTGGCGCTGGCGAGTGCTTCTCTGGGGTCGGCGCTAAGCACTCTTGACGCCAAAGACGCCGTTTTGCCATCATTTCATGTTTTTCAGCGTTGGTATGATCGACGACGACAAATCTCTTGATGAACGAAACAACATTTCTTTTTGATTATCTATAGTTTGGCAAGCTCTGCTTCTAGATATAATGACACATGCTACTCAGTCTACTCCACAGCTGCATATGCGTGCTGACGTGTCGTGTTGTGTCCAGGATTTATGATTCTGCAAGTCCCAAGTTGTTTCATGGCAGGATTGTCTTTGTACTCAAAGTAGGCGAGCAACGCGTGGCGTGGCGCTAAGAGCGCAGGGCTGTAGGAGGATGTGCAGCACAGCCTTCGGGATAACACTTAGCTGTTAGGCTGAAAAGGTACTTCTGCTTTGTGGAAAAGGGCTGCCTGTTTCTTATAAAACAGCTGTCGGTCCCTTTGTGGTCCGCTTCATCTTCTGCATCAAGGCTTCTAAATGATCGACATAGATCAGCTCACTACGTACTGTTATCATTATTCACACCATGGACTCCATCGCCAAGCAAGAATTTCGCATCCGTGACTTGCCGACCCGCTCCGTGACGCTGTTCCCAACGCGGGCGCAGATTGTTCGCGACATCAAGGATGTCCATCTCCAGGTCAGTCTGTCCTTTATACCAGACCCAATGCAGGACAGGATACTGACTGGCACAGCCCGGTGTCAATCAGATCACAGTGGTCGGCCTTTCGCCGACGGTGGACGAGAACTCCATAAAGGTGGAGGGCACAGGCTCGGCCATCATCTCGTACATTTCCATGAAGCTGTTACCTAACCGGGAAATATTCGAGGAGATATACCCCGACGAGGACGAGGACGATGAGACGACAGAGTCGGAGGCAGAAGACGAGCCGGACATGGACAAGTCTAGCCAAGACTCGGAAGAGCTAAAGCAGTTGCGGGCCAGGCTGACAGAAATTCTGGACGAGCAGCAGCGAGAATTGGAAGTGGCGCAAAGCGCCGACGCCCAGATAAAGATGCTCGGGACCATGCTCGGCCATAAGCGCGACGACATTAGCATCAGCGAGGGCATTACCGCCTACCGCGAGGAGCGGGCCAAGGCGTTTGCCCATGGTGACGAGGCCAATCGGCGGTACCGCAAGTTGCAGGAGGAGTCTGCGGCGCTCATGTTGCAGATGGAGCGGCTGGAAAGGCAGGAAGCCAAGGCGAGGCGGAAAGCCGTGCGGGAAGAGGAAAAAGCGAGACGGGCGCGTGAAAAGGAGAAGCTGAAGAAGCAGCGGCGCAAGCAGGAGCAGGCGCGGGAGAAGAAGCGCGTGCACGACGAGCGGGCGCAGTTTTGGCCGCGCAAGTGCTACAGCGTGCGGATCATGCTGGACGTGCCGAGCTACGATGGCAGCGGCGGCCTGTCGCGGCGGTCGTCGGTAGGCAGCGTGGAGGCAGCGGCGGCGGCGGCGACAGTGGTAGCGGGCGACATGACGCCCAGCAGCAGCAGCGCCGCCACGCAGTGCGACCTGTCCATTACCTATGTGACGTCGTCGGCCTTTTGGGCGCCCACCTACGACCTGAAGCTGTCGACAGCGACCAACACGGGCATGCTCTGCTTCGACGCCAAGATGATCAACATGACAAGCGAGGCCTGGACGAACTGCAAAATGGTGCTGTCGACCAGCCAGACGAGCGTTTCGGGGCTCAACAACACGGTGCCGAAGTTGGAGCCGTGGCGCATACGGCTGCAGCGCGGCGGCGAATGGACACTGGACAACAGTCTGGAGGAGCAGGTACATCAGCAGCAGTGGCGCGTTGATCAGCGTGCTCTGCTGAGGGACCTGAAGCCGTACCGGCAACTGTTTGGGCTGGACAGTGTCGAATCCAAGCCTCTGGCAGACAATGTGGTGCCGCCACCCCCACAAGTAACAGAGCGTTTTGCGCCAAGACTCATGGCAGCATCGGCCGCGCCGCCGCCAAAGACGGTCAACCGATCGAGTACCCCCCGCCTTCCCACAACGTTTCACACCAAGCGGAATGTCCCAACAAGGCCGGTCGAGGACGACGACGAAAAAAAGAGCGGCGAGGATGACAACGGCGGCAGGATCTATGCCGAGAACATGACGGTAGCGGCCCGAGCGATTGCAGAGCTCGAGTTCCAAGAGACGTCACTCGAGGAGTCCGGGCTGACAACGACCTATGACCTGCCCGGGCCCAAGACACTGACGCCGAGCTTGACGGGCGTGAAGCAGCGCGTGGCCCGCATCACCCTGTCCGGCGTCGCCTTCAGCTACACGGTGGTGGCCAAGTACCGGCCGGCGGCGTACCTGCAGGCGCGTGTGCCCAACACGAGCCACCTGACGCTCCTCAAGGGCACGGCCGGGCTGACGCTGGACGGGGCCTTTATGGGCTGCGTCCCGCTGCCGCGCTGCAGTCCCGGCCACACGATTTCGCTCGACCTCGGCGTCGACCCGGCCATTGGCGTGACCTACCCCAAACCGGACGTGCAGCGCTCCAGCAACGGCATGTTCACCAAGGAAGATATGGCCGTTTATACGCGCCACATTGCCATTGTCAACATGCGCAGCGGCGGCGGCGAGCAGGCCGCCAGCAGCGGCAGCAGCAGCAGCAGCAGCATGAACCGTGGAGCTGTCTCGCTTTGTGTTCTCGACCAGGTGCCTGTCAGCGAAGACGAGCGTTTGCGGGTGGAAATCCGCGAGCCGGCCGGCATGGTGGCCGAAGGGCTTTCGGTGCCGGCCGGTGTAGCGGGCAAGACCCATTCACTTGCCGGTCGGCCCGAGTCAGGCCCGGCGACCGTGGGCCAAGGGGCTTGGGGCAGCGCGCAGGCCACGCTCAAAAAGAACGGCGAGGTGGCCTGGGACGTCAAGCTCAAGGGGGGAGGACGCGCTGTCAAGCTGACGCTGCAGTATCTCGTGGCCGTTCCCAAGGGCGATGGAGTGGCCGAGGTTTGAGCGCTGGATCTGAGAGGCTATTGAAATCACAGTATATCCAGCTAGAAGGACGAATCAATCATTGCGGATTGACATTTTTATTTCTACAACAATCCCGACCATAACCAATGTGAACAAAACATAAAAGCAAGGAGAAATGCTTCCAATAACAAGTCGTATACAATTTTACCGCCAGATCGTTCCCAATTACCTCTTACCAGAATTAAATTGCAAAAAGCCGCCAATGATGGAGAACAAAAGAAAAGAAAAACGGAAAGAGAGCGACCAAAAGAAAAACCAACGTCCACTTTCCATCTAGTGAGAGTCCCGCCGCACCAATGCAATGGGCGAGTTGTAGTGCTTGTGGCCATAGGCAAAGTAGTAGAGGATGCCAAAGACCATGCAGACGCCAAAGATGAGCACGTTCCAGTTCATGGACGCGGCCGTGACGGGCGTCTGCAAGGGAAAAAAGGCAAAGACCCAGACGACGAGAAGAAAGAGCACGGCGCCCATATTGACGGCCAGACCCCAGCGGCCGAGAGACCAGCGCGAGGCGGGCATGGAAGCCTGGCCAAAGGCGATGCGACGGTAAATGACAAAGGTAAAGGAGATAATGTAGGTGCCGAGCAAGGCGGTGACGGCGAGCGAGCTAATGGCGTTAAAGGCCACGGCGGACCCGATATTGATGAGCGAGAGCAGCGCCGTAAAGGCAAAGGTGACGAGCACAGCGTTGAGCGGAATGTTCCAGCCGAGCTTGACGTGGGACACGAAACCGGAAAAGGGCAGGCCGCCGTCGCGGGCAAAGGACCAAGTCTGGCGCGAGACGGTGGCGACGGTGCTGATGCAGGCCGACGTGACGTTGACAATGAGAATGGCCGTCATGACAGAAGTGCCGGCGTGGCTGCCCGTGGCACTGTAAAAGGCCTGGATAAAGGGGTAGCCGGTAGGCGAGGCGACGTCGGCGTAGACGTCGCCCAGCGTAAAGCAAAAGGTGATAATCATGACCCAGCCCATGGACCCGTTGACGGCGGCCGCCCACATGATGGCGCGCGGCAGCACACGCGAGGCGTCACGCACCTCTTCCGACATGTGCACGGCCGAGTCGGCTCCGATCAACGTGTACACGGGCGACAAGAGGCCCACCATAAAGGCCAGCCCGGTCGAGTCCCAGCCGCCCAGGTTCAAAAAGGTGCCAAAGACGTCGGCCGCCGGCGCCCGCGGTGCCAGCACCCAGAGCGGGATGAGCACGGCAAAGAACCCGACGACGTGCACCACCAGCACCGTGCCCTCCACCATGGGCAGACGGCCGGCCAGAAAGGTGTTGAAGATGATGCAAAACGCGGTAATGGCAATCACCAGCAGCGTGCCGTGCCAGGCCTCAAAGACATAGGTGGGCCGGTTGAGCACCAAGAGGCCCTGGATCATGGTGCCGGCCAGGTACGCCAGCGAGGCCACGCCCGTCTGCCAGCCGAGAACGGAGATCCAGCCGATAATGTAGCTAAAGAATTTCTGGAAGCGCGGGGGGGCGAACTCGGACACCCAGTGGTATTGACCGCCAGAAGTCGGTGACCTGGAGGGTTAGCCATGCGAAGCAATGATGTTGGATGCTAGAAAGTAGAATGTCATTGCAAGACGTACATCGAAGCCATCTCGGCAATAGAGGCAAACACCAGCATGTATCCCATCCAGACAATCAAGTAGCCCCAGATGAGACCGGCCGTGCCACCGTTTTCCAGCCCAAACGCACTCGTCCTTCATGGTCAGCAGGAGTTGGACAGGATGGCAATACAATACTCACATCAAAGCAATCTCCCATGTGCTCATCAGCGTGCAGGCGAAGCCGAGCGTCGACAGGAAACGAAAATTTCGCTGCACAGTTAGTCCTCTGCACCCCCGTGAATGTCTTGTCCAACTGCATCACTCACGTTCAACACTTGCGTCCGGCCGAGCATCTGCATATCCCGCTCGTCAGACTCTGTGCCGCCCTTGGCGGACAGCTTGGCCGTCTCGAAGACATGAGCGTCGGACGAGATCTCGACCATGTATTCCTTGTTGCTGGCGCTGTCGGACATGATGAAGGGAATGGCGATTTCTGTTCAGGAATACAGACGAGAGGAAAAGAGGTAGAATGGTGGAGAGAAAAGGGAGCGAGAGAAAAGATCAATAACCAAAGTCAAGTCGAGGTGGAGAGTCGAAAGGATAAAGAGTACAGACTTGAGTAATCAAGAAAAGGGAGACAAGAGGTCTGAAAATAGAGACAATTTAAAAGACAAGAGCATTGATAGAAAGACCAGGAAGAGGCAGCTTGCCTGGAACCAGGGAGGCAACACAGATCCCTACTGGTCACCGGGAAGAGCGTGCCGGCGGACAAGTCGCGGAAAAGTTGGGCCAAGCTGGGCTCGCTCGGCGTGACAATGGCGTGCCGGTGGAAGAGCTGAATCCAAGAAAAGGGAGACACGGGCAGAGCTGAAGCCGAAGAGAGCCAATGGGTAAGGGAAGAGAGCAGAGAAAAGATAGTACAGACTGGTCAAGCTAGACAGGGCAGAGATGGGAGTATGGTCGTTTAGAGAAAGGAAATGTGAAATGTGATGGGGATGGGAGGGCAAAAGAATAACGGCAAATACAATCCAGCACAGCACGCAGAAACTGGACGGCCATGTGGACCTCGTGCATGGATGCGAGTAAAGAGCAAAAGCAATCTGCCGTCCCGGAGACGAGCTGGGCGGCAAGCTAGCCAAAAGAAAAGAAACCGACGGAAAAACACAATGGCCATGGCGTTGCTCCTCTTCTTCCACAAAGTGGGCGCCACGGCTTCTGTGCGTCTTCCATGCTTGTCTTCGTATTGGAAATTTTGTCTCATCCCTACCATTTGACCTCATCTGTGTTTCTCCGTCTGTCTTTGACCTCTGGATCTCACCAGCTCACTTGGCTCCCTCCCTTGGTTTCTTTTTCATGGACTCGATTGATCTGGTTTTTCAACCGGAAATGACCCTCACTTTCCGTACTTTTTCAAACTCATCACGATATCTAGCTTGGTATCTCTCCCGCAACGGCGGCCTGGTATGTAGCGTGAACGGCTAACAGTAGCCTCCGACAATGACAGCCTTCAACCAGCGCCTGCATGTCCAATCTGCGAGGAGCACGTTTTTTCACATGCAGCTTATGGGCTTACAGACATGCAGAAGCAGATACGGAGGCGGACGCAGAAGCAGAAGCAGATATGGAGGCGGATGCAGAAGCAAAACCACAAGAAGTGGAAGCGAATGGAAAAGTCCCCCTCGATCTGACTTCATTCAGGCTTCTAGCAAAGACGCGGTCACAACTACTGTCCTTGAACACGGCATGGGCTGCCCATAAAGAAGTGTCTTGGGACGCCCACAACAAATCAGCTGTACTACTTACAATCTCAGCCGGCCCGGAGGCCACCAAACAACTAGGCTGCTGCCACGATTTGGCCAGCTCCATTTGGAACCCGGCATTCGGCATAAGGCTGGACTGGGGCCTCTACACTACCTCCAACCGGTGGATGCTATGCTGAGCTTTTCCTGTCGCGGAAGACATTCCGAAAGGCTCGATTTTCGTCGGTTTTTTGTCTCTTTTTTCCTGAATGTCTTTTTTTCTTGGATGTCCTTTTTCTTGAATGTCTTGCTTTTTTCTCCGTCTTCCGTCTTCCTTGTTTCTTTTTTCTGGTACTTGCACTTTTTTAATTCAACCATTTACACTGCCACTTTCCAGCACTCGTACATCAACACCACTTTGAATTTCTCCGCCCTTGCATCCCCCTGTCTCGTGCAAGACATTATACACTGCTATACAAAGCATGGAGCCAATGGCCGGTGCAGCTCATCCAAGACATGCATTTACTAGCTTAATCAATCACACAGCAATCCACCCACCCAATCAGACGAGTCCTCCCGCAGCCCATGCTCATCAATACCTATTATGGCAAAGCTCGCGTCCCGGGACAGGGGGGTACTGCCGTCTCGATCCCGGAAGTTTACAATAGTGTAGTGCAGTGTAGTGTAGTGTAGTGTAGTCCGTCTTTCTTGCTTTCTTTTTATTTCGGGTTGTCATGACTTGCCATCCCACCTACCTTTGCATTTTCTTCATGTGATCTGCTCGTCCCGAGAGTCCTGTCGTTCGTTTTCGCCTAGGTTGCGTTCGATCATGGCTTGGGATTGTTTTGCTTTCTTTTCTCGTGCACAAGTACATTTCTGCCACTTTCTGCTCGGCTGGACCCATCAATCCGACGCTCTCCAACTTCTCGGCACCAACAACCCTGCGGCTTCCGCCATCTGCTTTCTTGGCGAGTAGCCTTACGGAGTAGTGTGTTGTCCGTAGGCACGCAATCCTACATGGGAAAGCCTTGTTGTCGATTCTTTATTCTTGCACCAGCAAGTCATGCATCATCCCATGTCTTTACAATTGCGGAACGAACGCCTGGGGGACCAAATGTTCCACTGAAAAATGCCCCCTGTTTACCGTTCTCCCCAGATCCTGGCAGGCTTCATTCTCGGCCTGGTCAACGGTAAGATCAGGTTGGCATTCTTCGGAAAGGGAGGAAATCAAAAGGAGATGGCGAGATCAAGGACACAGCAAAAGTACCAAGAGAATAAAATAAGGCAAGGAAAAAGAAGCCAGCAAGTAAGTCAAGAATGCCGGAGTGCCGGGAGAAGGATCCGGAAACAGAAGGGCGACGACATGCTCCGTAACATTCCTTAGTTGAGACCTTTTTCATATCTGGATTTGCAATGTCTTGAGAACAAGTGCTCAACCGATGAAATGGTTTGCATTACCAGATTTACTGCTCACGGTCGGCTTATTTTGCCGAGCATTGCTGGTGCACGAGAATAATTAGTAGCGCCAAGTAAAAATATCGTGCGCCACTTGACTAACGTCCACTTTTACGTCCCGCTTCAACTATGCTAGCCTTACGTACGCTATTAGTGACGGCTTACATCAATAAGGACTCTGCCCGGTTAGCTCAATCGGTAGAGCGTGAGACTCTTAATCTCAAGGTTGCGGGTTCGACCCCCGCATCGGGCTCAATTCCTGATGCGTCTGCACAAGACACTTAGAACCAGTCGAGTTTTTTTGCTTCATTTTTGTCTGTCCACCTGTTACTCGACAGGCGACTCGACCGCTTGGTTTTTGGAAATGAAAGTTTGTACGCAATATACACCATTTCTACTCTTTTTAGTGTTCATACCTTTGGTGTGCCAACATTTATGTACTGTCAAGCATTCTCTCGGATTCCATCTTTGTCCGTTCGTTTTTGAATCCCCGTACAAGTCTGTGTATATCTCGTCAATCACTACATCGTCATCGAAGCAGTTGAATTCCAATGTGCCCTAGCTGTTGTACTTCTTGTTTTACTAACAGAAGCGCAGCAAAATTGGAAACGAGACCACTCGAACAATCACAATAACGACTGGCGACCTAACAAATTTAGACTGATTAAAGTCGTATCTACTTAATTGGGAGAACAAATCTAGACTGACTAAAGTAGAATCTGCGTCAATGGGCGTTGTTTGCTGTCTTAACTTATTGTGAGATTTCTGTACAGATATAAAGTACAGACGCCGTAAACAAAGAATAATGGAACCGAGATAGGGCAGAAGAAAGAAAAAAGGCTGCGGCTCGAAAACTCTTTCCTTCTCGTATTGCTTGCTTCTGCCTCTGCAGCTTCGCCAGCCGCATTCTCATTTGCACAGCCGTATGGACATACTCCTTGCGTACGAGTCTCAGACCATGTCTCGGACTCCTGCCACCTATTAAAGGCACTTCTGGGTAAGAAATGAGGAAATAACAATCCAATATGACGTTAAACGTACGAGGACTTGTAGATGAGGTATGATTTCCACGAGAAACGGCTGACCTCTTTTTGGCCATAACTGAGGCGGATCATTTATTCAAAAAAGCTGGAAAATACGATGAAAAGCAACAAAACTAACGCAACGATGGCACAAGTACACTACACTACTCCATGGCCAGGCGATAGCTATCCGCCCTGGCACTGGCGCTTCATACTAGCAGGGGACCCTGGACAGTGATCGCCAGATGGGGGCCGAGCGCCTGCTGCTAATGCAAGAAATAGAGCAGCTAGCTGGCCAACGGTGGCTTTCACTTGTTTACCAATCCTGACACCGTGTCGGGAGTTTTGTATGTAAAAGCTGTAAGAGCTTGCGTATTTCTGTCGCTTATAGCTTACTTCGTGTCTTCTGAATATTTATCTAACAATGCTATTGTGAAGCTTTGTTCTTTTTCTTAGGCGCTCACTTTATTTGTTCAGAGTCTGGATAATGGAAAATAGATGGAAACGCGTTAGTACCTCGCATTTTGCCCCTTTGACAACGGTCTTTTACTTTTAACGTTGCTAGACACTTTTTGCGTGTATGCCACGTAAGGAGTACATTTACCTGCTGGTGTGATGCAAGGGCTTTTTACAGCTGTGCCTAGCTATTCCATGCAGGGGTACCCTTGTACGGGACATCACCTGCCGCTGTCGCTGGGGCTCCGCCTCTGCTGCTCGGGTTCTTGTGATCTTTTTCGGTCCAGCTCCCGGCAGAGCTGTACTCGGGAGATTCCCAATTGATGTCCATGAAATCCGTCGGTCAAAGAAGATGGAAAAGTAGAGGGTTTTTGATCTGGTTTACTTTTTACTCCATGCTGGTTTTTTATCCATTTTCCCACATAGCACACTCTTCAACTTTTCTTTGCTTTATTCCTCCCGAGCTGTGTCTCCCAAGATAAAGAAGCAATTATTCCAAGACAGCCCCGTAGAAAATATGCAGCTCAAATTCTCTGTTGATGCACCTGTTCCGCCTCTTGCTTTCATTGGGTCTTCTTGCGTCGCCTCACGGTCTCCCTCACATTCACACTCTCTTTCAGGAGAGTTGTCTCCTGAAAATAGCATTATCGAATCATGTGGCGCATGCGTTCTCCCTTCCTTGAACTCGGTTCGTGAATCACGATCACGAACACTGATATTGACCTGTTTATTTCTTCTCAACTTGTGGTATCCCTTTTCTTGCCAGACTATCTGGCTTGGCCTTGCGCATTCTATCTAATCAAAACGTCATCTTCATTTCTTTGCATGTCCTTCCTGCATACTTTGACGCTCAAACGATCTCTTGCATCAGTTGTCAGTAAATACAGGCTGCTTGCCTTCCTTGACAAATTTTGTCCGACCACAGCTTCATCTTATTCTCCCAAAGCAGTTGGGCTCTATCGTTTATCTTCTTCCGAGCCTTCGTCTTCACTCTGAATTGCTCTACACCGTCATTCAGAGTGTCTCACCCCCCGGGTTCTCTCTGAAACGGAGCCATCAATAACCTGATAAACTTCATATCTGCACTCCCTCGGGTTGTTTTCTTTTCTTTTTTTGCTGTCTCTGCTTGCTTTGTACATTGTCTTATGCGACTTTGGCTATTTATCGCGCACCGGTACATTGCCAGCCTCTTTCAACACTTTGCCGCGTTTGTCCATTTCGCGTCCAGTTTTCGTTCCCCAATCCTCTACAGCTTGTCTTTCTCTTCTCCTTCTCCAGTACTTTTCTCTTATTCTCTTCATCTTCCGCCGTTTTTATCTCTAGACATCGGTCCCTTGTTTTGTCTTTTTTGCATTTGCGCCGGTATCATCCCTTCGAGCCTGGGCAGCATTCTACAGAGGACGAATACAAAGGGTGCTATTTTGCAGTATTGGAGGAACAACGTCCCATAAACCGACATAGCCCATTTCAAGGGCAGAAAAAAACGTTACACATTACCAAGAATGGACGCCAATTCAACATACCTGCCGCCACTCAAAGCCATCACCGATACTGACCATGGAGGTATCTTGGCAATTGCCACAGCCATGGGATTTGTATTTGCCATACTATCTCTCCTCATCCGTGCCTTTGTCCGTCGAGAGTGTGGTGCCTCTTTCGCCAAGGATGACCTGGCAGCGACTCTAAGCATGGTGTGTTCCCAAAGCCTACCTGCCTTTGAGTTTCATTGTTCTCTTGTTTGTGATATCGCAACGATTATTTGCTAACCCCATTGTAGGCCTTTGCCACTATCCAGTCAAGTGTGGTCTTTGTGGCCATTGCACGTGGCTTTGGAAAATCTAGTGTCGTCCTAACGGCCAAGGCGACACAAGAATGGGAGAGGGTGTGTATTCCCAAGTTGTGGATTTTTGGAATTTTTTCGCCCAATTTCATCACCTTTATTCGACTGACATTCCGCAGGACATTTACATTGCTGATGTCTTTTACCTGGTCACTTTGTGGCTCACAAAGTGCTCTGTGGCGTTACTATTGATGCGCCTCTCGCGTGATCCCAAACATGGACTCATGGCACGTTTGATGTTAGCTGCCACGATGCTCGTATTTGTCGTCTCTCTCTTGACCATTACGATCCGCTGTGATCTGAGCCAGCCCTGGGACTTTCACAGTACCAAGAGTTGTCCGTCCAGTACTGTATGTTTAAGCCGATATTATCATCTCCAAGTAACAATGACGCATTTATTTGGTGTAATATTCTGACGTTTAGTTTGCTCGTTGGGTTGCCATCACTGCCATGAACGTCGTCCTTGAGATTGCTCTTTTCGTCGGCGGTCTCTGGCTCGTCCGCGACCTGCAGCTGTCTATGCGCAAAAAGTCCATTGTCGTTATTGCCTATGGGCTACGGCTTCCGTGAGTTTTTATTTCTGCCTTGTTTCTATTTTGCAATGAAAATCCATCTAACTTCTTGCCCAGTGTCATTGTTGCCGCCATTATGCGCCTGCGCTACCTTTCTGTCCAGGTCTACAGCGACGACCCTTCCTTTCACGGCATCATTGCGGCTGTGTGTACACAGGTCGAAATGTGCTATGCCGTTATCGCCACCACAACGCCGTGCTTGCGCCCCTTTATGTCTGCGCTCAACACACAGTACGGCGGCGGCCCCGGCTGCATCATCACCACCCACTTGTCCACTGTCGCCACCATGCAGCGCAGCCACCATGGCCAGTCCATGGTGACGGCCTCGCAAATGTCTGGCGCTTCATCACGCCGCTCGACTGAGTCCTCTTCGCGCTTCTTCGATGGCCGCAAGTCCATCATCGATGACGACCTCGACGACAACAGCGACAACACCGTCGAGGACAAGAGGGACCAGTACCTCAAGCCTCAGCCATACCCGCCACTTCCCCGCAACGCCAAGTCGCTTGCACAGAACAGGGCACCCCGGTATAACAAGGCGGTCAAGACGACCACCATTACGACCATTATCACAACCGCTGTGCCGGCCAAGGTTCAGCGGCCGCAAGACGACACAGACTCGGTACAGGACCTTTCCGAGAAGCAAGAAGCGTCTCTGGCCAGTGACAAGGGGCGAGAGTCGACGAAATCGCCCGAGGGAATGAGCTACACAAAGGATATTGGCAAGGCTGTTTGATTCAAGGATGGGAGGCTAGGGAGTTTTTGTTAGGGCTCGATATTGTATTTTTTGGTACCAAAATCAAGTAAGGAAGGTTTACATAGTAAAGCACTTTTGCAAGGTTGCGTCTCGGATAGACAGTACGAAATGCCAATTGTTCAAAGTCAACGGTCTACGAAGAAGAAAGTAATGTTGCTACTGGTCTCTACACAGTTCAATTACTGCCGTTATTAACTATTTGTGAATATCTGAAGCTGGGGAAGCGAGTATACGTATCTGTTATGCTACATGATAACTTATTTCAAGCTAAATCCTTCTATTTAGCCAGCTATCCTACTTACTGTGCTGATATACGCTTAATAAAAATATCCAAAAATCCCATCATACACAGCAGTTATCATATACAACATTTCGTCCCTCTGAGCTCCTCCCAAAATTATCACAGTGACCTTGTGCCAGGTTGCCACTGGTTGATATCCAAATAGATACTGAATACAGGCGCTCTTTCAGAAACAAGTTGAGCGTTTTCCAAGACCGCTTTTGCAGAAACTCTATACCACAATGCTGTACTAGAATTACCGGAAGGAAGAACAGCGCTGTTGGACAATCCCATGAGATGTGGACAAGACAGAATTAGGTCCGACCATAGGAGTGACTTTTCAGGTGCTCGTTGGACAAAAATTCTGTCGACTTCCCGGATATATTTATCAGTGTTGACGATAAAGCACTGAGGTACTTCCTGGCGATCACGGAACATGCAGAGTACCGCAAATTGAAGACGAGGATATTGTCCTTGTGCGGCTCTTGAAGAGCCATTTTGCAAGAAGACAGAGCACTTGAGTCCTAGCACCATGTCGTATTTTTCTCCCTTATATGTATTTGGTCGCAGATAGACTCGGTCGTGAGCGTCCCATAAATGGTTTGGTACCGTGTCTTCGATATGGACAAATTCGTTTGAAGCTCCCTTTGAAGGAAAATGAATGCACTGGTTTCGGTACGTCGTAGCTATCGCTGCATTGACTGACTCATGGTCAATAACAATATGCCATTCAAAAATGGAAAACCCCGGCATATTTGAAATTTCGTCTTGCTTTAGCCTAGCCAACGGCATATTCCAATTGCGACAAAACAAATCTGGACCGATCTTGAGCAAGTATATTCCAGCATAATAATTTCCCTGCTTGCCCACAAGAATGATGTAGTGGTCAAATGGAGGGCCTTGTCCAGATGGCGGTCTTGTTCTTGCAATTCTCAAGACAAGAGAGCCGGCCACAAATAGCCCTCGGCTTGTCAGTTTGTACCTGGCAACTTCATCCGCAAATGGGCAAATGTTGGAGCTCTCGCGGAAGTAATCTGCAGATGGCGCAAATAGGCAAGGCAAGGTTGACTGTGGTTGAATCAGCACGTTGCGTAGTTTCTGGTACGAAGGTTGAGGTTGCTTAGTGGCTCCTTTGATCTGCAAAGCCTGGGAATGTGGTGTTGGAAAGGCCCATGCCAGCTGGGTCAAGTCACCACGACGCTGCAGAACCTCTTCTTGGAGTCGGCGAAATGCTCTACTTCCTTCTCCGTATTCAGTGTCGATGTGCACGTCAAAAAGTCCCATCATGCAGTAAGATGCATCCTCAATCTTGGTCGTTTTGCGGCCAGAAGACCAAGACATGATACAAGCGACAGGATAATCACTGACACGAGAACAGTTCATGAGAAGGCGTTGAGGAATCCGGGTGTAGGCTGATATCGTATTGGCAAGGCTCTGCTTTGTTCCGCGCAAATTCCCATCGGCATCATAAAAGTGGACGTCTCTGGACGCCACCAATTCTTGTAGAGTCCATCCACGGGTAAACCAGCGGCAATTGATGAGCTGGCTTGTCGGCATTTTTTTCGACAGATCATCGAGAAAGACATAGCACACTTTTGAATTTTCGTACCATCTGTACATGGAATTGATAGCCTCATTGAGTTCGGCTGCATTTGTCTTGTCGATACAGCAGCTGTCAATCCAAATGTATCGGTGATGTTCGCTCCGTGCCAACTTGATAGCCCGATAGATCTTCTTGTAGCCAGACTTGGACTTTTTCTTGGATGCCGCAAACTCCTGCAAGGTGGACTCTTCGGGTCCCCATGTGTGAGAGAGGATGGCATACTCGGGCACATCGCGCGGGGCGAACCAGCAAAGTTTGCATTTTGTGGTATCAATCAGCCGCATCTTGCAACGGGACTTTTGAGAGAGTTATTCGAATAAAGACGGAGCGCTTAAACGAGAGTTATTCGAAATAAAGACGGAAATATTCTTGGAAAACGAAACGACAGGAAGGGTACTTTGTTTTGAAATTACGGGAGGCTGCTGTGACAAAGTGTAAATGTAGAGCATCGGGGGCCCAGCCTCATAATCATCATCACCGGTAAAAAAGCCCAATCGAGCACTTGGGTAGCCGCCAAGCGCCAGCATGCATTTACGATGCCTGAATTGGCCCAGCCGTCAAAAGGATTAGCTAGTGGTGTCATATTGCATTAAAATGTTGCTCGATTGGACGTGCTGCATCACTGTCGCGTTTCAGTTCTCACTTCTCGAGATCACGCACTGATGCAACGCCACACCGCCGCCGTGCTTGTTCGAGCAAATATGAACATGGGGGTGAAAGGCCAAAAATAAGTTGGGCTTGAACTAAAGCAACGAAGCAATGTGCCTAAACGCTCAAGCTTGGTCGCCTGCCGTACTGGTTCCGCCATCACAACGCCAGCCCTCAATACAAATAACAGTGGCTATCAGACAGGCCGCGGCGTTTAGGTTGGCGGCTCGCAAAGTCGACAATCTTTTCCAGCTTCTAGGCGGACGCCGTTTAGCGCCAACTGTCCGCTTTACCCGCTTTCCCGCAGCAACCTGGGCCGCTGATCGGGCCCAAGCTTCGTTTCATGAACTCCTCCTCTGTCTGCCTATGATTGTGGCTTGCTCAGAGGCGGTGCAGCAGCAATTGTGATGAGAGAAAATGCTACGACGAGAGAGGAAATGAAGCTACGTTTTGAAGCCAAGCCGCTTTTATTAGTAATCCTGCTGTTTTTTCCTCGGTTGCTCGCGCTAAAGCATTTTTTATTTCTTGTCTCGCGCTTACAGTGTAGTACACTTTGTTCTTTCATCTCTACAATTTGTCGATGGCAAGTTGAAAAAGGCAGATACAGATCCCTGTTAGTGACAGAAAAAACTGGAAGCATGCGTGTTTCTATTACCAGTAGCCTTGTCTTCTGCGGCATTTTAGTCGATTTGAATTCCTGCAATCTAGTGTATTCATACTGTCAAAGTAGCTTCTATGATATTTGCTCACCGTTTATTTCGGCTTTCATCTGAGTCAACAAAATCCTTACAGAAGACCTACTCTGACAAGGGGAGATAGAACGTTGGTCGTGAAGAAGACACGCCAGTTTGGCATTTTGAGAAATTGCGTACCTTACTTATGATTTATTATACAACTTTTGACTTGATGAGTCTCCCATACAAAAATGAGAGCGTATGTGTGACAGAGTTGGTCTAGAAAGGCTACCCGGCCAAAGGGGCGGTGTAATACATGAATTTACGCGTCCATCGCATCAGTTCTCAAGTTATTACCGCTCATTCTGCAGTATTTGAATAGACGGCCTTGTTACACATTTGTTGACAGAAATAAGTTTGATTAGAAGCAAGAGAATGCAACAAATAGAAAGCTCTTTCAATGGGACTGAGTAGTTTGAGGTTAATTTTATGGCTAGATATTTCTTTTGCTGTATCACTTGGCAAATTTCAAGTACACTGCCTGACTAGTTAAGCAGAAAATGAAAGGACAGACTTCCGGCTGACCGGATCGGCCGAAAACCCAGATCCGTACTTTATGGGGTAGCCGAGAGCAAGACAAAAGTGGCAAAAATGCACGAAGGCGAAAAACTGCGACGAATGGTGTACACTACTTTGTCCACTAGTGCGCGGCTTCTGGTCGGTACAGCAAGGGTATTTTTACACTAATGGCCGGTGCCAAAAAATAAGGCCGAAGCAACCACATTACGTTAAGCGTGACAGAAACAATGACTCTGACCCGCTGAATGAGCTTCACATGAGTAGAAAACGTCGGCGGGAACGATAAAGGCGGGGACAGTTCTTTCTTGGCCAGAACGTTGCGTTGGTGGGGAAGTCAAGTTAGTGGGACTTGAAAACAAGAGGAAAAACAAGAGGAAGAGGAAAGAATGATGGAGAAAAAACTGAGAGCCGAAGGCGGAGAAGTGGCAGGCCAATACAGTACTTTATCAGCCCAGTCGTTGCTTCCGTCTGGCCGGCACAGGGGCAGTAAGACATTGATCAGGCGGCAAGCGCCACCGTGCCGCTTGGCATTGCTTGTTTTTTCGTTTTTTGTTTAGCGCGGGCGGCCGGTAGTCTTTCCTTTTCTGGAATGTATGCAAACGTACGCGTTGGAGTCGAGCTTTTGCAGCAACTCCTCCCTACCTGTCGCAGGCCGAGTAAAGAATAAGAATAACAAGAACCTTGGCATTGTGGAATAAAGTCCAAAACGTGTCTGAAAGGCCCACAAAGGCTGCCATATTATTTCGGCGATGATTGGCCCGGTGGCACCTGGCTGGCTAAGACACGACGATAACTACCAGCCACTTGGATAGAAGAGGCAGGAGCGTAAGCAGCCCGTGCTCAGAGGAATTATTGGGGAAGCAAGACGCGGAGGAGCCCATGCGGAGAAAGCAAGAACGGTGCCCGGGCGGCAGACAAGCTCTGCTGGTCAGCTGCCGGGACACTCGCTAGTGTCGTGTATGTATGACTGACACGAGTACCACCAGGACTGGCTAGTTTTTACACTTATTCGTCTCCAGCAGCTGCTCCACGAGATGGCAGCGGCAGGCCACGCGCCACCTTCCCCCAGAGAAGAGATATGGGGATGAGGGGGCAAAAGGGGAAGTAGGGGAAAGGGGGGAAGAAGGAGACGAAGGGGGGGAAGGGGGGGAAGGAGAAAAGGGACAGGTCGAAGAATGGGAAGGTGCAACACGACACTCTGGGATGAGCGTTGGATGATCACTACACTGAGGCTTGCTTACACTACACCGACTGGTTCAAGAAATGGCCGTTCCAAAAGTACGGGTACTGGCTGATAAGCAACTGTTCGTCTTTGTCCCCGTGTGTCATCAGGCTCCCTTCCCCAGTTTGCAGACCCATAGAAAAATGGCAAAACCCCGCCCACTTTGCTGATGGTTTTCCTTTAGCCTAGGATCTGGTAGCCTCAGCCGCTGTGTGTGTTGCAGACTTAAAAGGGGACCATGTCCCCCGTCATACGATGTCTTTTCCGGGTCAAAGGCTCTGTCGGCATTCTGTCGGGTATTTCATTGTGACTGCTGCCCTGTCACTTTGTTGCGATTATTGTGGAGGTGTATAGAGCAGCCTTACAAAGATAGACATATAAAGATCAACGACACCACATACCACACTTCACAAAATCAACTCTTTCAGTACACAGCTCTCAATCGTCATCCATACCATGGCGGACAGAACTTCTGCGCCCTCTGCCGGGCCGCCCGACAATGATGAGCCGCCGCACTACGGCATGACCGTTAAACAATACATCACCAGCCGCTTCACCACGTTGAAGCCGCCCATGACAAAAGCCCCAAATCCGTTCCGGTTGATTGCTTCGTTGACACGCATGCAATGGGCCTTTTTCTCAGTGGCCTTCCTTGCCTGGGTCAGTAGTTGGATCCGCTTCTTCTCTCTACACTCTTGCTGACCTCCAGACCTGGGATGCCTTTGACTTCTTCACCGTCTCTCTGACCGTCAGCGAGCTGGCCGAGGATTTCGGCAAGACAAACACACAAATCACATGGGGTATCACGCTGGTGCTCATGTTTCGTTCCATTGGCTCCATCCTGTTTGGCATTGCTGCCGATCGCTATGGTCGCAAGTGGCCCTTTGTTGTGAACAACCTTTTATTTGTTGCGTTGGAGCTGGGCACCGGCTTTTGCCAAACCTACCGCCAGTTTCTCGCCTGCCGCGCCCTCTTTGGCATTGCCATGGGCGGCCTATATGGCAATGCAGCGGCCACGGCGCTCGAAGACATTCCCGAAGATGCGCGTGGCATCATGAGCGGCATCCTCCAGCAAGGCGTGAGTATTTCTAGCTATGATGCTTTCTTGGGAGCGGGCATTCATTTTTTCCCCCGAAGTTTAACAGAAAACTAACAAACATAGTACGCCTTTGGCTACCTTCTGGCGACAGCTTTTGCCCGCGGCCTCGTCGACACCACCTCGCATGGCTGGCGTCCGCTCTATTGGTTCGGTGCCTGCCCGCCTATTCTGTTCATCGCCTTCCGGCTGATGCTGCCCGAAACGGCTACTTACCGCGAGCACGACGCCGTGCGCAAGACCGCAGCTGCCCAGCACGGCGGAAGCGCTACCCACACATTCTTGCGCGAGGGCAAGGTGGCTCTACGGCGCCACTGGATCCTGCTCACCTACCTGGTCCTGCTCATGGCCGGCTTCAACTTTATGTCCCACGGCTCGCAGGATCTGTACCCGACCATGCTTAAGAACCAGTACAACTTCTCGGCCAATGCCATCACCGTCACCCAGGTCGTGGCCAATCTCGGCGCCATGACCGGCGGCACAATGGTCGGCTACGCCAGCCAGATTTTCGGCCGTCGCCTGAGCATCATCGTCATGTGCGTCATTGGCGGCGCGCTGCTCTACCCCTACACCTTTGTGTCGAACAAGCGCATCATTGCCGCCGCCTTTTTCGAACAGTTTTGTGTGCAGGGTGCCTGGGGTGTCATTCCCATTCATCTGATGGAGCTGAGCCCTGGCGCTTTCCGCACCTTTGTCGTCGGCACCGCCTACCAGCTGGGCAACCTCGTCTCCTCGGCCTCGTCCACCATTGAGAGCACCATTGGTGAGCGCTTTCCGCTGCCACCCAAGGGCAAGGTCGAGCGCTACGAGTACGGCAAAGTTATTTGCATCTTCATGGGCTGTGTCTTTGCCTATGTGATTATCCTGACCTTTATCGGGCCCGAGCATCTGCGGCGCAAGTTTGACGCCACCCATGACTCCGACCTGCGTGCCGTTGCCGACGACGATGTCATTACCAAGGCCGTCATGCACGCACACGACCCACATCATGGCCGCCACGCCGGCGACGACATTGAAGAGGCTGCGGCGACTCTGGACGACTCGCCGGAAAAGCCGCAGGTCGGGCATCACGCATGAGTTTGGGGCAGAGGACGCCTTGTTATGATATTCAAAAGAAGCACTTTATGACGCAGTTATTCATCAAAAGCAATACCCAATGATTTTTATTCAAACCCACTTATTATGCCTGTATGATTTGAAGCTCCCTTTAAATAAATGAAGTAGATAACCTTTCATTTTGAAACCCCTTTTCAGTGGGCCGACGGCCGAAGCAGCAAAGCAGACCGTTGAATTGCTGCAGGCCCCGAGCTGCTAAAACGAGCCCATCAGATATGCCAGTAAAAAGGCCAATAAGATGCCAATACATTTTAGCGTAATCTGGGAGGTACCCAAAGTAGCGAGATAGTAACTGATCATTAAGGGAGAGAAGCTAAACAGTACATCTTGGCTGACGAGAACAACATTTAACGGCAGATTAAGCCACTCCGCACTTGTCATTCACTGGTGCCTTTAATGTGTTATGAAAGTCGATGATGTCTAGTTTAATCTATGTAGCCCGCGTTTCGTGGGATATATCTACTCATAGTCACCAGTCACGTGCCGTCACCACCTCCTCTGTCACAGCACTACAACACGATAATGTCTAAATGATTTGATGACGTCAAATACAGAAGGGAAATGGTTCAGCATGGGATGAGTGCCTCTTTCTACGGCGTAGTCCAACGAACAGCGACACGTTGATTGGTAAACTCGGGCAGGACGCTGTGGCTCTTCCTACTCGGTCAAAGCCGAGGAGATACCTCCTCTGGGACGCTGAAACGCCGGATTTTTAAGATGTATTGGGGGAACGAGCTTGATAATTACAGGAACCAAGTCGACTCTGAAAGATGAAGGTATTTTGTGGCATCACCAAAGTGGGTCATCAGACCGATAATTATGGGTCGAATACACTACCCCGCATTTGACTACTGGGAGATTTGCCACCAAAATAGCGGCCTGGGGAAGGAGCCCACTTCTTCACACGTTGCTAACTAATTTTAAACTCCTTCACTGATACAACGAACCCTCTTGGTGCCTCGAAGGACAGCCTGACGTTTTGATATTGTTTCTGTAGGATGTGTTATGGAGGTGAAGCACCTTATTTGCGGTCAATTTCGCAAAGCTCGATCGTCTCTTTTTCAGTGGCCTCTTGAAAATTGGTCGTCTAAAGTTTAAGCAGAACATTGATGTAGTTCTTTATCATAGCGACGTCTTTAAACCATTTTCTGCTTTTTGGCCAACAGGTACCCTCAATTACATAGATACAGTCTTGTAACAGTCCACCGACAAGGTTGACTTGTCATTGTAAATCGCTGTGCGATCAGCATACCACAAGCCTGAAACGTCAAAGCAGTCAGCCATGTCGCTAAACAGATTGCTGGAACCTTATGGTGTGCACTTGAAAGTGCTATGCCTCATTAGTACCGACGTATCTGATAGTGTCTTGTAAAAGCTTCACAATCCTATAATCCGCCACCCCATCTTCACAAGGATAGATGGCAGAGAAGAAGGGGGAAAGCAGTTGGAAAGCTCGGCAAGAAATCAAGGACAAAAAAGCTGACAGGAAATTTGTAGGGACCGCCTGATGGCTAGAAAGAAGTCTTTGATGAAATGATTGCGGTGACACTTTAATGAAAGGGTGAAAGAAGAACGTGAGACAAAGGCAAGCCGCAAAAAGCCACAGCCACTCTCCCTACCTACTTGTTTCCCCCTCCTGTGCTGGTCAGTGCTTTTACGCCATAAACAAAGATACAGCTACCCTTTGGTAGCCAAAGAATAATTCTAGGAGGACGTTGGCCCTGCTGTGGGAGACTGTTACTACGAATATACGACAGGCAAGAAGTGCTACTTGAGTTGTATTTACCAGATAAAACGAGAGGAATCACCACGCGAATGTAATGAAAGAAGTAAATGCAGTTTACGAGCTCTTGGTCTTTCGGAACACAGCTTGGGGAGATTACTGCCCATGGGCGCCCAACTGGCTGGAAAACTTGGGACAACAGCAATCAAAGACCCAACCAACATCGTCAGAGAGGCAAAAGCCTAACAGGAAGACATCTAGATTTTATCTCGCGTACTGTGCTACCAAGAGTGCCGTCAAGATGTATAGCCATATTGGCTCTGTTTGTCGCGAGAACTTTCCTGTTGCCCTCCTAGCAGCCCCTTTTTATGTAATCTATACTGTGTACAGTACACTGAGAAGAACAGATGCGTGACAGGGCGATGGCGCAACGATCAGACGTTGAGGGGATTGTCAGCGACATGGGGAAGTAAAGTTGAGTTGGATGGGCAGCCCAGCCATACACAAGGCGAGCATGACCGTCTCCCCTCTCTCCTCTTTCATGTCGTATTACTCCCCTCTTTCCCTCTCTTCCCATCCCGACTACCACATCTTCTTTCTCATCTATTCATCAATAACTTTATCAAAGAGTTTCTGTCACATATACTACACGATTGATTGTGCATCAAAGAAACACTCAAAAACTAGTCGACGAGGCTCGTCAAGCAGGTAAGGCATCAAGGCTAATTATAGTCACTTGTTATATCGCCTATCACCAATACTTAAAATAGGATTGGAATACAAGTTGCAGCTTTCACTAATATCGTGTCTGGTAAAGATATCCATCATCAAAAAGCAAACAAGTCTACTACCCACCTTTATTCTTTCAAAAATGTCTTTCTCTCTGCCTCCCTTCCGCCTCCTCGCATCCCGCCCGGTCGAGATCCTCTCCTACAGCCTCGCCACCGTCGGTGCCTTTGCTCCCATTTATCTTATGGTGGCTCCCAGCACCGCTGGCGATTATATGGCTCATCAGACTATGCGCTGGGCCCCGCGATGGGAACATGTTACCACCAACTATTTGACGCCGCGCACTCAAAACGCCATGAAAAAGCACGTCCGCCCACCCGTCGAGCGCACCATGAAGCACGTCGAGCGCGTCGCCTACCCGCATTTCGCACGGGCCGCGCTCAACGTGGATCGACGCATCCGGCAGAGGCTCCATCAACCTCTGAAAGAGTAGGGCGAAATTAGGGAAGGGTTCACAAGATCAAATTGGATGGACACTTGCAGTGACGGAGAACGTTGAAAGCCACGTTGCAATATGGTGAGAGACAAGCATGTTGGCGAAGGAAAGAGGAGCGTGATGATTTTTTTGTTTCTATATCATCAGTGCTTCTACCTGCCAACTTAGGTATCCACTCGTTAACAATATGAAATGCCATTCTTCTATTATATCCAGGCGTCTTGTCTCGACTTTCTTTCCGCCGAGCCTTACTGCTGTGTTTTCCGTCTCGAAGTAATCAGATACTTCAGGATTGGTACATTATGTCTTTCTTCCTTTTCTCTTTCCACATCCCTCTAGTGCTGGAAGCGGAAATCCAGCCGCTTGTTTCCTTCGTCGTCGCCAGGTACGTCAGTCACTCCTCGGGCGTCATGGCCGACCAGCGTGCTTCGCGCGACGCACCAGGTTGACACAAGACTATTATATGGCAAAATACATGATTGGACTTTGACCAACTTGGCCGGATTGAAGAAGGAAAAAAGGCCAGGATCTTCAACGACAACTTGCCGAGGAGAACATACGAAAATATAAGTTCAGTGGCATGATGTTGCCTGAGGTCTTCTTGACTGTCCCTCGACCGATTGCTGCCATGTAGCCGCCGCGGATTAAATCAGGGGCAGAGAACTTGGCCGTAGGTACACGTTTATTTTCAAGATTTGGCTTTGAAGAGAACTGGGAGCCGCGATTGGCAGGTGTTATGGTGAGATAGGGTACAATCTAGTCCGGGACAAAGAGTTGAACCTGGTTGTGTTGGTCGTAGCGTCGCCGACATCCGCCTTAAACGATCTGATTGCCTTTGCCCGACAACACTTGTTTCAACATCACTACTTGGACAGCAAGCGAGATGGATCAGACCAGACAGCGCCGGTCTGCAGGAGTTACTATCACCGCCAGGCAGAACTAAACAGCTGTATTCCAGAGATGCCCGAGCTCTTCACGAAAATTGGACACAGCTATAGGCCTCCACAGTACCTGCGAGACGGGGCCACACTACGAGTCAGTATTGGCGAGGGCATAGGAACTCTTACGAATCCTATCGTCTTGGCAAAGAAGATGCCTTATATTAATACAAAAATCGGTGAATAAGACGGCGTTGGTTGCAATGGATTGGAATGCAACAATTTGTGATGGACACCCTAGGTACTGTTGTCCGTTAGAGAATCTTGGCCCGTTGTCATGTTTCGAGATTTTTTGTGTATAACTGCAATAATGGAAAGAAGATTGGTTTGGGATGGCGATTTCAACCGTTGAACTCAGCCTATAGAAGGCTCAAAATTCGAAGCAAATATGCTGGTCGTTTCTTCGCATCTTCACCAGTCTGACTAAGCGAACATTCCTTACATAGGCCTGTAACAAGGCTCGGCCTAACCCAAATCGATCAATGCCGGCAAACCTGCTATAAAATGTATTCAACGTCGTTTTCGGGTCGATTTCTTATAATACAGAGTCGGCGTCGAAAAGTGCAGCACATTATGATAGTTGGCCCACAAAGAACCGCAAGGCTCATTATCACATCCTCGCTCAGTATACGTCTGTGCCTCCCTTTGTGACAATGCACTACGACAGCCGTACTAACTTACTTCCCCCAGTTGGAAGAGTACGGGCTACTCAAGAGCCCTGCCAGCTCGTCGTCGATGACGGTGGGGAACTCCCGGTCCTCCAGATGGAATCGTATGTTGTAGTCCTGTTCTGCAGGCCAATGAAAAGTTGTGTTAGGATCCAAGGCCTTCCATCAATGTAGAGTGCGATTATACGACATCCATTAGGGCACGCTGAAGACATTGACTGATTTCATAGCCTAATAAAGGTCCTACAACGCCGACAAAGCCACAAAAATGCCACCCAGCCATAGATAAAAGTTGGAAAAGTCAAAAGACCTTGCCTCTCATTCAACAGGAAAGTCTGTTTACCACGCTGTAAGACCTCGAGGACTAGTGTGACTGTATGAGCAGCATCGGCCTATAACTCCATCAGACGCCTGCCCACACACCGGGCTTTCCTTCCAGATGACCGAGGTTGTTGTACTTACATACTAGGATACCGCGTTACCAACGATCGCGAACCACCGGTCGCGTATGGCTTCTCGGTTGAGACTATGGTGAGATCTGCGTGGCTTTGAGCACACCATGGTTTACCGACATCATATCGCGTATGGATTCACCACAGCATCCCTCCTGTAGATAGAGGAGCGCTTTGTATGTTAAAGTGAATTTTATCCTGATAGCATTGCTATATACGTATGTCAGCTCGTAAAATACTACATTTGCTACCTACATATGTTTCGTCCACTAAGTAGCAGAAAACCTTGTAATTTAATATCTCCATTCCTGCCTGGACAAACAAGACTCCAGACCGACCGTATATACAGACGCACAGCCATGCTCTCTTTATGAGTGCAAAATTTAGCGATGCTCATTAAAGTAAACTTTGAAGGGCAAAGCATGTGTAATGCATAGGTCAATCCATAGAAATTGTCCCCCTCCCATCATTGCCGCCGTCTCGTAAGGACGCAGACGCTGCTGTCTAGTTCTCAACAACATAGACATGGAGCACAGCCTCGACATAGCTGTCAGATCCCCAACTTATTGTATAAGAGACGGGCTTTGTATAAAAACAAATTTCCACATACCGGCGAGCTAGCCTGTTCAGGGCCTTATGCCCCCCTTGAAATACCAAGTCAGATCAGCAAGGCTGGCATCGACCGGAACAGTCTTTATTAATACAAAAAATTCATAGCCCAATGCCATCAGCTCTATCCTTCTTTAAAAATTATAACTAAATACTTTTATACTTGAATATCAAAAATATCCGACCCCAACGAAGAATGAGCTGAAATCAAACGGAACAGGGGAGTTGCGTGCTGGAATGTTCTTACAAAGTGTTTGATGGGAAGCTTTTACCTAGTATTTTTGCCTTAGTTCCGGGGCCGACAGATCCCGAAACTAAACCACAAACAAACAATGTACACCAAAAAGGAAATGATATTCAGGGCCCGTATCATTGTCATTATTCGACATATATTACGGGCGGCATAGATACTTCATAGCCGTTGAGCTCCAACTTTGAACAATCGGCCTGCAAAGGCCTACGTAGGATCCATCCAAGATGAGCAAAGAGAAACATGGACACCATTTGCTCGTACGGAGTAGGTAAGCAGAAGATGGGACAGTTTACAAAAGGCTTTGCCCAGCTTCCTTGTCGCTTACAGCCCTACGACTTAATTATTCTATTGGTCTATTACCGTATACGCCCACACCATGGAAAATGGCTCATAATGGCTTTCCCGTTTTGTTTCACGGAACAACGGCGTTGCCCATTAGCTGGAGAGAAGCCATGCAGTCACTGACGCGCCAAGGCGCAAGTCAGACCAGCGCTGTACTTGGCCAAGAAATCTCGTGGTCAGGCACCATAAGCAGGCAATTACTCACGCGAGCGATTCCTCGTACAGACCACTGCATGTGAGGGCCTCGGTTACGGTATCGAAGCCAATCTACTATGCGAATGGGGGGTTGTCTGCTCCATAACAATTGCCGCTTGTTGAAGATCGCAATCGTAGTCCAATCCATTCCAGGACCAGGTCTTTGTAGTAGCGGTTTTGGGCGTGCGGCTGTGTGCTGTTTTGCTGTCTGACTTTCTTTGCATTGTTTCGGCCGAGCGCAGTCCGGGTAAAAACAAGAAGGCGGCCCGACTTGATTCTTCCTGTGCAAAATCAGCCACGTTTGGGAGGACATGCGCATCAAAGCAGTCATGGTGGCGCCTCCGAGCAGTAGCTGAATAAGAAACTTGCAGAGACAAAAGATGGCTGCCGTTTCGAGGAAAACGAGTACAGAGCGAAGAAGGGGCAAAAGCGGCCGGATAGCATGGAGAGGGCGAGAGAGCTCGGCTGTGTTTATGCCGTGTTTGAGCCAGAACGGCCAAAAGGAAAAAACACAAAAGACCAAATGGGTGAGCCGAGCGCCAAAAAGGGGGCGGAAGAAAAGCGCACGGGAGTGGGATTCCGGGCTGTCCGGCGGTGCCGGTCAATCGCCGCTTCTTTTTGTCGTATTTGCTAATTTGTTCTGAGACCCCAAAACACGATTTTCATTGCCGGATCTCGGAGCGTCTCCGGCATAGAAAATCATGCTACTTTCCGACGGCGTATTTTGCCATGGCTCAGAAGCGGAGAAGAAAGCAAGACAGTCCCGACTGACTGTCTGGGTTTTCCCGGCTTTTTCTCCCCCCTTTTCGCACTGCTTCTGATCAGAATGACCCGAGGATGTCAAGACTCAAAACGCGCTTTGCTGAATCCAGGCTGAAGACTCAAAGTCGAGCCCCCGGTGTTGTGCCGTGTCTTTACTTTAGCCGCCAATTGCTGTATGGTAGTTTCCTCTTCGGCCAGTCTAGACTGTCCCCTCATCGCTCTTTCCTCCCCCCTCGTCTTTTTTTCGGCCGGCTGTCCAGGTAGAATGCGCCGAGTTGGACCGGTTACTCGCTAGGGTTGGCGCTCGTCCACTTGTTTTCCGGGATCCCGTTCACCGCTTTCGTGCCGCCGGAGGTGTTTTTGCAAGTCCGTTCTCGCTAGAGGGAAAGAGGAGAGGGAGGGGGGATTAGGAAAAGGGGGGCCGAATGTACCGAATATAGGCTTAGCGCGCACCGTCCGTAACACGACAGGCAGCTGTCCGGCCTGGCTGCGTCAGCACTCAAGCCCGCTAAAGTTGGACATACTGACCATCACTCTCAGAACACAGCAGAAACCCGAGCAACAATACGAGCAAAATAAAACACCTGCGGGCAAATAGCGCACACAGTCCGAAGGAAGCCGGATGCCGGCGCTAGCCAGCGGAAGACCCCTACTACTTCATTAAAAATAGCCCGGGAGCACTCGCTGTAAATTCGGACTGGCGCTATAAATACCTCGTAATAGCTAGCATGCATTATGCCCACTTCTACATGGCGAGATTCAGCCACGGGCCTGCCGGGACGCCATCTGTGCCCGTGGCCGCGCATACTCCTGGGCATTTCCACAGTCGCCCTGGCCTCGACTACACGAACGCGACTCCGAACGCGAGAAGCAGAGGAGATGAGAGCCAAGCTCGGACCCCGTGCTATAAAAAGAAAAAAGAAAAAAAAGAAAACAACGATAATAAAACGTTCAGCAGGATTGACACGCTTGATCATCGAGGGCCGGCCCGGTAAAAGGGCAGGTGAAATGAAGCCTGCGAGTCGTCGCGTTTTCGGCGTACAAGGAGCGTCTATGTTGTCGCACTATCCCACGGTTGCTCTCTACGACAACGACGCACTGGTACGCCGTCCCGTATAAAGATGCGAGGCGCCGAGCAAGTCGGAACGCGGGCTTCCAGGCCTGGAGAGACCAGACTCCGGACTTTCTCTAAGGAGCGGGATTTTACAGACTGTGACACCATGTGACTACTCGGCACCAACAAACAATCCATGCCGTGGAGCACTGTAGTGCCTTGGCTTCAGATGGGACTTGTGAGTGCATCTTGAGCAAAGTGGAACTGGGTTTTTGCCGCATTGCCGTTGCCGTTTGTAAAGACACGTATGACAAAGCCTCTAGAGAGTTGCCGGCGTAGTCCCGGGCCAAGTGCGCTTTAGCCGGGCCGTTTGTCGCAGTCCAAGGGAGAGAGTGCGGAGTCATGACGTGCAAAAACCACAAGTAGCCGAGCATTTCCCCCCTTCCCTTTTGCCTCTCCTGTGCGTTTCCCGCTGGATACAACCCCGGAGGTGTTCGTGGTGTCGGCCGGGCGGCAGGACTCAGTCAGCAGGAAATGCTAACAGCCACCAGCACCAACCAATTTTGTAGAGCCAGCGCACCATGTGGAGAGACGAGCACCTGCGACGACCAGAGGTGGTCTGAAACGCACGACCGGCGCGGCAGAGGCCGACTTCTTGTCTTTGTGCTCTCTCCCGCACGTCTCTGCTGCCTCTGTTTGATGACTTGGATATTGCGGCTGGGCGGCTGACCGGGGGGAGGGGTGAGACGGGGGAGAAGAAAAGAAAAGTGAATGCGAATGAAAATGGAGTTGGGCGCCTGAGGCGGAAATGACAGATGCGCCGGGGCAAGGACGGAAGCCAAGAACGAATCATGGCAAAGCCGTGCAGGCTCAACGCCACGGAACTACTCCGTCCTCCCGCGGAAACCTCTTGGAAAGTCCCGGCACTGAGAAAATCCTGACAGAAAGACAGACATTCTCGTGAAACTGTCGACAGAAACACACGGCCGTCATGGGCGAGCAACCGGAACCGAGCAACAAAATACTAAAGCAGACGGTAGACCTTGTGGCCGGGCATCAGTGGGGGTCCTTGCTCTTGAACCGGGCGGGTCGGGCATGCAGTAGACGGGAGAATCGGAAGAGTAAAGCTCGAGCATGGGGGAAGAGAAGGCGGAAAATGAGGCGATAGGCGACGGCCCAAGGAGGCCGCAGATATTTTGTAGAGGCAGAAGGGATCCATCCCAAGCAGCCGCGGCTGGACGCCTTCCTTGCGCGCCTCTGCGCGCCGAGTACGAGGAAAGAATAAAGACGAAAAAAGAAGGAAAGAGCGGTTCACGGACGCTGTACAAGCGCAAATCAGGGGGCTGCGCTGGCTGCTGGCACGGTGCCTCCAGAACCCGAACGACAGGCCACTCACTCCGTTACGGCACGGAGCACACGCCCCTGCTCTTGCAGTTTCGGCGCAACGACCGACCAGAATACGTCGTACTACACTTCGGAGTACACAGTACGAAATAGCAGCTCGGCAGAGCCAGTCCACCACCTTCTATGAAAAGCCCGCATCTCACTTTACAGCCTAACAGCGCCACATTTGCAATTCCAGTCCGCCCTCCGCCCGTCATCGCCGCAAGCCATCCGGGCTGCCCGGCAACCTGCCCACTGTGTCGTGCGTTGTTGGAAGCTGTGACTGCTGGTATGCCAATCATGTCATCAACGCGGCGGCGTCGTCAGGACGCGTAGTGGAATCGTACTGCCCATCAAAAGTGCGTGCACAGACTGAACAACTGAGGCTATGGCAACCACGGCGCGGGTTCAGGCCTTGGCTCACCCCTCCCCCTTCACTCGGCGCTAACGGCTGCACAAAAACGAATTCACAGTGTCCATTATGTGTGTACCGTGCGCCGGCCAGTGAGCGCAAAAAGGCCCTGCAGTCCGCCCGCAGCCGCGCAAAGCTCAGGCCTGGGCTGGCCGGACGGCGCAGGACAAGGCGCCGTCAGCCTGTCTGTCTGCGGCTGTGTGCCTGCTGCGCCGCCCGACGCTGTATTATGCGCAATACACTTTTCTGTCTTCCCAGTCACTTTCTGGTTTCGTCCTTGGCAGTGCCGTTTCCTTTTTTTTTCTGTTTTCTGGCTCCTTGTGCTTCCTGTCTGCATCTTTGCCGGCGCCGACTTGCGGCTTCCACGCTTTTAAGAGGAGAAACGCCCCACTTTACACTTCGCCTGCGCTGTGCCTGTCCGTCCTCTTCCTTTTTACCCCCGGTATCATCACCCGATCCGCCCGCGCGCTCTTCCCTCTTTTCGCTCCCCCCTTCCCTCTGCCGGGCTACCGCCTGCTGCTCCCTCGAGGTACTCCGTACCTACTTTCCTCTCACCTGTCTCGCGCCTTCCCCAGCTTAACGCACACCCCTCCCCATCCCATACTGGGTTTTATTTTCTCGTTTCCACACCCTCCCCCAAAGCTTCTGGTGCACCCCCCTTGCCTGTCTCGCAACCGCCGCCCCGACCGTCCACCTTCTGTCGTGCTGTCCCCTCCCCTTTGCCTATTTTCTGCCGTCGCCGCCCACCGTGTCCTTCTTTTGCCGTCCGTGTGCCGCAGCCATCTCGGCCTGACTGGATTTGCCAAAACCGCCTTTTCTGTTCATGGAGATTCATCGCGCTGTCTCACCCTGCTGTATTCGTATGCCCTGCTGCGCCGGGCTCCCCTTCCCTTGTGATGCTGTGCTTTTTTTCCTAATTTGCTTCCGCCCCGTTGCGCTTTCCCAGCCCATATGCTTTCGCGGCCGCTAGCGCACTTTCCAGTTACAGGCCCGGAACCCCGGCGCCAACGCCAGCAGGCCACACTGGCCCTACTGCTTCCACGGCCCCGAAATGGTGTAGAATAGTCAGAGTGCAACTGCCGTTCAGACAATAGTGTAGAAGGAGAAAGAACAATCGTAATGCAGGCAAGAGCGAGTCAGGTCGTGTGTCTTGGGACAAAGCCGGGCAGCGTCGCACCTGCCGCCCAGGCTGGATAGGCACCAGTAGCGACGGCGACGGCAGCCGCAACCGCCGCCCGCTGAGCTGCGCATCAGATGAGAGTCGGAGCCCCCCCCTTCCACCCTACAACCCTTCCAGGGCTTACCTAAAACCGCCTAAGCCCGCCCCAGCCAATTCCCACTGCACCCGCGCGTTGCGCGTGCCACTTCCGCCGCCAGCTCCGGCTGCCTTGCTCCGGCACGCTTTGCCACTTTGTCGTCCATAATCCCCCCCGGCCCTCCCATCTTCTGTCCCTTTCCCTCTCCTCTTTCCCCCCGATCCCTCCTTTCCCCTCTCTCCTTTACTCTTTTCCCTTCTCCCTCATTCTCCGCTTCTTTGCCCCAGTCCGTTTCTTCTTTCCTTTCTCCTCTGGTTTTCTTACCTGACACTATCCGGCGCCCTTCTGTTTTTGCACCATCGCCGTCCTCCGTTCTTCTCCCACAGCTTTTGAGCACCGTCGCAACACCTGCCGGCATCCGCATTCTGGTTTCCGACACCAACGTTTACTCTGCCTTCCCCCCTCGTTTTCGCCCCCCGTCGATCTAGTCGGGTTTTATAGCATCTACTTCTCATCGACTGCTTTGCCATCGCCGGACCGGACACGGCACCGAATTTTCGGGCCTCATAACCACTTCTCCCGTAGCTTTCAAGCTTCTCTCAGCTGTCACCGCTCTCCGTCCTCACCACTCCCACTCTTCTTTTGCCATGTCGTCAGCTGTCCGCGCCACAGCTCTCCGGGCCGGCGGCGCTTGTGTCCGCTGTCGCAAAGGCAAGACAAAGTGTGTCTACGAAAATGGCCGCGCGCCCTGCAAGAACTGCGCCAAAGGCATGCACGAGTGCTATTTGCCCTCGGAATCCATGAGCCATGGCGGCCATGGTGTTTCTCCCGCCCGCATTCCTCAGCGCACCCGCGAGTCCTTGCCCGGCGACAATCGCTCCGGCAATGTCCCGGCCGATCGCGCCACAGCCGGCTCGACCGTCCCATCTCGGCACTCTGCTGCCGGCATCGAGAAGTGAGTAGTGCCTCTTTTCCGGCCTTTTGCATTCTTTCTAGTTTTTGTCGTCTAACACCTGCCGCCTCAGACTTACTCCGGAACTCATCGCCGAGTGCGAACGCGTCATCTCCAAGACTCTTCCGGCTTGTGTTGCCTTTCACAAACCATCTTTTCTTCAACAGCTCAAGGGCCCGGCCCTTGAGCCCTCCATGATCCATGCCCTGCTGACGACGGCGGCTCGGTATGTAGAGTCGGCCCTAATTTGTGTACTATTCTTGCTAACTTTTGTTTGTGCAGTCACTCACCGAATTTGATTCGCCGCTACGGCGGCCATGGCGGCGGCACTGGTGCGGCCGAGCACTTTGCCCAAAAGACAATACATTTGATCATGCAGTCGCTCGACCATCCCGCTCTCGGCGATATTCAGGCTCTTTGTCTGCTCGTCGTCCACGAATGGGGCTGCCGCAATGCCGTCCGCGCCTACATCTACCTTGGCCAAGCCGCCCGTATGGCCCAGATGTACCGCATCGTCCAGACACATCAACCCTCGGACCCCGACAACTTCCTCAAGGAGGAGGCCTTTCGCCGCACTCTGTGGCTGATCTACGTCCTCGACTGCTTCCTCACCAGCAGCCCCGGCCGTCACCCGGCGCTGTCTTCGCTCGACGTTGCCGATGTCGCCCTGCCTTGCCAGGACATGAACTTTAACTTTGGCAGCCCCGTCTACGTGCGCACGCTGAGCGGCGTTGCCCCCGGCGTCGCCCCCGACCCAGATGCACCGTTGGCCGACGTCGGCGAGTTCGCTTACATTGTTCTCGCTACCAAGGCGTGGCGGAGTGTCGTCGAAATGATGACGACCACCTCCATTGACACCTTCTCGGAGGCGCAGTGTCTTGAGCTGGAGGCCGATATTGAAGCTATCCGCCAGATGCTGCCGGTTCACTTTTCCGACAAGCCTGGCCAGATCCAACTCCATATGACCATGGGCAGCGGCTTAGTCTATGCCATGATTCACTGTCTGCTGCACTGCGCTACCATTTTTGTCAACCGCCGCCAAATTCTTCAGTTCGTCACCAACGACGAGTTCAACGCCGAGGAATGGCGCGCCAGCAATGGTGTAGACAACCACTTGGTCGACAGCATCTTGTCTGCCTCCCACAGCATCATCTCCATGCTTGTCACGCTGGAGAGCGGCACTGATAAGGATACCCTGCTGTGCTTTCCCATTGTTATGCTCTTTTCCGCTTTCACTGCTGGCTCGACTGTTGCCTACCTTTACCTCAAGGGTCTGACCCCGCATAATGTTAGCGAGACCGCCACACTTATTGTGCGTGACAGTTTGCGTCTGATGAACGACGGTGCCGAGTCGTGGCCTCTGGTCATGCCCTGGAGCCGACATCTGACTGTTATGGCCAAGGTTTTGGGCGATCTCAACTCTCGCGACCTACGCACGGGCTCGGAATCGCCAGATGGCCTTAAGCCCATGGATTCGCCCTACCTGAAGGACGATGCTTCATCGCCGCCCAACACCAACCCCGACACTATGGACTACGACCAGGCTCCCCCGACGGCCAATCTGCAAGTGCACTCACAGTCATTGGAGCCCACTCCCATCTCTACCGACCGTAGCAGCGAGCCACCGCCGATGAGGCGGACCGGCATCGCCACTATCAACGGCGGTTCTGCTGGCACGTCCACACCTGCCATGGAGAGTCCTCCGTCGGTGGCGGCCGCCAAAACCGAATCTCCGGAGCCCCCTCAATCGACTACGTCTAATGCGCCCGGCCCTAGCGTGGATATCACTGCAAAGGAGCTGTGCAGTGCTTTTGAGCGGCAGCTTCTAGAACTTGACGACCTTGCTGCTTTCATGGGTGGTGGTGTATAGCCGCCAACTCGGTCAACACTACAACTATACGGGTCAATTTTCTCCCCCGTTTCTCTGCTCGTCTTTTCTTGCGAATTACTTGTTTTTAATGTCTCTGGACCTATTCTTGTTCTATTATGTGTTTTCGAAGGAGCTTATGGCAGAGCCAAACGCCCAGTGCTATTTCGGGTTGAGGTCTTCGTTTGGGGGTGGGATTCTGCAATTTATGTGTGCAGTTTTATGTATTGCTCGATGCCAAAACTAGCATCTAGCGAAAATAGCTTTGTCTTGGTTGGTATTTGGGTTGGCTTGTTTCTGTTTATTTACCCTTCGTGTCAAGGTTGTTTTGTATTCAAGAAGTGTACTACGGCTACGGTGTGTATGTACGGCGTGAAGGCTGAACAAAAGACGGACGAGGCAGCATTTAAAGTGAACCCACTTTCGACGCGGGAATGGATGAAATGCAGATTCAGCAAAGTTTTATTTCCACTTTTATTTTCCCAAGGCGTCTCGGCTATATTTTTCCCGTTTGTCAGATATTGTATGCAAGTATATTGTTTGTTCGACAGTTCAATTGTTTTGCGTGTTCCTCAATGGTGAGGGGCTAAGCTGTTTGCAGTATTTCAAACGTTGTCTTCTGTGATGGCAAAGAGTGCTTATGTTTTGTCATTACTTTTGTCATGTAGTTTATGCTCCGAATTTCAAGCAGTAAATACAAGGACAGCAATACTGCCATTATGAGGTGAAGAAGCGGTGCCTTATTCTATGGGCTACAGCCTTTCTGTCCTGGGTTTCTAGTCAGTCATTTTGGTGTTTTCAGATATTTTGTATGATCTATGACCATTTCGCGCTTGTCGACAAACCCATGAGATATTTAAAAAAATTGGACTTGAAGGCCAAATTAGCGAGAAACCAAACGTGATATTGCAATATACATGTACTTGTACAAAACAGGGAAAACAAAACATGTGTGCCCAAGGCCAATCGTAAATCAGAACAGATACAAAAACAAATATGTAAACAATACAGACACATTCAGCCACAATCTACCAAACACGCCTGGCATGCCGATGAAGATGGCGAAGAATTGAAAAAAACGGTTACAAACTCTCGCTCGAAGTGGCCTCTGTTCCCGGTGCAGATGCTCGAATAACCTTGGTCAGGGAGGCGAGCATGGTCTTGAGCTCGGCCACTTCGGCGCGCAGCTGGCGCACCTCGATGACGGCAGGGTCGTCTTGGACATTGGGCTTTACGCGCTCCACCGTCTTGTGCCATCCGTCGGCCTCGAGGTCGAAGCGCGGGGCCGGAGCGGAGACGGATGTAGCAGTATCGGGGTCGGCCGCCGCCGCTGACGCAGAGGCAGCCGCGGCCGAAAGGGGTTCTGCGTCGTCGGAGAAGGGCGTCGCCGTCACCGTGGCCACGGCGTGGGTCAGCTGTTCCCACTCCTCGACGGTGTCGTCGTCGTCCTCGCCGTGGCGGCGGTTGCTACGGACCTCGCGAGCGATGCGCGTCTCAAAGTAGGCGGCCGGGATGAGCAGCGGGGCGTAGAGCACGGCCATGACAATGTCGTTGAGGCGCTCGTAGGTGTGCTTGGACATCCACCACTCAAAGGGCAGGGCCAGGCAAAAGATCTCAATGAGGTTGAGGGGCGGGATGAAGACGTTTTCGTCGGGAGCGCGCACAAACTGCATAGTCTTTTGGGCAAAGAGGGCAAGGTACTCGTCGTCGGCGTTTTCGTAAATGTCCTCGTAGGCAGAGTTGTACAAGGCGATGAGGATGTTGAGCAGCACGACCATGACAATAAAGGTGAAGCAGTAGTAGAGGATGATGCCAAAAGGGGGTCCAAACTGTTCGAAGCCGGCAAAGTCTGGGCTCTGCATGACGGCGTTGGCCATGGCTTGCACGATAAAGGGGATGTCGCCGACCAGCTGGTCCTCGGCGTAGTCGAGGCCGATAAAAGCCTGCAGGAAACCGAGCAGGATGACAATGAGCAGGGCAAAGAAGATGACCGACTCCTTCATCATGACCTTGAGCACGACCAGCATGGCGCCAAAGAAGCGGAAGCTGTCGAGGTAGAGCAGCAGGCGGATCCAGAACATGGGCGCGCTGAAGGCGAGGAAGTTGTAGCTCAGCTCGTTGTAGTGCTCGCGGGCGCCCTTGGCCAGGATGGGGGCGCCGGAGGCCGGGTCGAGGCCGGCGACCACGTAGCCCGGCTGTACGACGAAGCCCGGGTCCAGGCCGGCCCAGGCCAGGCCGCCGTCGACAGGGCCGCCGGGGGTGGGCGCCTTTCCCAGGGCGACAAAGCGCAGGGCCAGACTGGTGATGAGCAGGGCGTAGAGCACGCCGTTAAAGGCGTCCCAGAAGCCGAGGATGTAGTAGCCGGCCTTCCAGATCTTGGTGAGCTCGTCGCAGAGGAAGCCGAGGGTGAAGATGTAGAGCAGGATCTCGATGCCGTCGAGGTCGCCGTTGCGGTTCATGGTGCTGAGGGCAATGGTGAGCAGGGCCAGGTAGAGGATGGAGAAGAGCATCTGGGCGGCGTTCTGGTAGACGGGGGCGCGCATGCGGTCGGGGTCGAGGTGGGCCGTGTAGGAGGTGTTGTCCTTGTCTTTGTAGTCGACAAAGTTGGACGGATCGTTCTCGTCCTGGACGAGCCAGCCGCGCCAGAGGTAGGCGATGCACTTTTGGTAGCCGGAGGAGCCGATGACGCGCAGGGCATGCAGGTCGACAGCCTTTTCAATGACGTTGGACGGCAGCGTGGGCTCGCCATCGACGAGAATAGAGTAGCGCTTGAGCAGGACGGACTGCAGCAGGTATTCCATGTCGTCTTCGCCCTCGATAATCTGCTTGGCCAGCACCTCGCAGGCGGTGCCGCGCACCTGGTGCATGGAGGCGTCCCACAGCTCGGCAATGGACTGGTGGTAGAACCAGCGTTTGCAGATGAGGAGGCAGTAGACGACGCAGGCCCGATACTCTTCGCCGCCGGCGTCCTTGGCCGCGGCAATGACGGCGGGCGTGATGATCTTGCTGTGCGACACGGTCACGCGGTCCTCCTCGATCTCGCAGGGAATGCACTCCTCGACCAGGTGGTGCAGCCGCACGGCAACCTTGGTCACCTCGAGGGGCGGAATGGCCGACTCGATGGTGTCCTGGGTGTAGGCCGGCAGGACTGGGGGAGATTGTCAGAGAACAGGGCACGGGCAGGAATACCAATCTCGAAAATCCAGAGAACAGCTCCTCAGCAAGCTCAAAACTCACGTCGGCGCCGCGTCTCCTCCCACCAGCGGTCGTGATTCCCATGTCTGGGATGCTTGTCCCAGCCGAGCAGGCGGCGCCAGCTGGTGATGCGGTGGCTCATGATGGCGGTTCAATGAAGAGGCAGAAGCAGCCTGGACAGAGAGATCACAATGTACGGCCCGGATGTGCAATTGGCAACTGCTGAAGCGACGCAGGCCAGATCAGAAAACGCTTCTCGATCTGAGCGAATGGGTCGATCTGAGGGAAAAATGGGAGGGGAAGCGCGGCGGTCGGAAGCGCGCAATTGGCAGCTAGGCTTTGTCTTTCAGCTGGACTGGCCGTCTTAGTGCGACAGCAGGGGATAAACAGAGCCATGGCCAAGCTGGATCGGGTTTGGTGCAGAGGCGAGTGCATGAGTTCGGGATGACGTCGTGGGGCGTGGGCCGTAGGAGGAGATTGTTAACATTAGCCCCGATCCCAGATGTAACATGTGTCACGTGACGAGCTGCATGACATCGCCCAGTTCCGCTTCGCTGAGTCTGAAGAGCACACAGAACACGTTTGAAAAATGTGTACGAAGCTGCTGTGGCTGGAGGGAAACTGTGCAACGGACCGTGAAAAGTGAAACAATGCTGTGCGTGTCGGATCAAGAGGCGGAAGAAAACAGAGACGACGCCGTGAAGTGAACAATAAGTAACCAGACGTCTTGAGCTGAAAAGCGCGGCAAATTAGATCTAGAGCGTGAAACGGAAACAGTGCCTGTGATCGCCGAATGGGCTTGTACGACACATATGGAGTAGAAGCGCCTACGGGTGGTCAAAGCTTATGCACCTAACGACTACTCCATAATACCTACAATTCTGGGCAGCATCCACTAGCGGCCGTTAATGGGCAACTTTTACGGGGAACAGCTGCCAATTAATAAACGACTGTTTGTCTTTTCTTGAGTGCCATTGCTGATTACAGCATTTTCTGTAAGTCTTTTGATGTAATTGTGTGATACAGCTGTGTGATACAGGGGCCGGTTTGGCTGTCAGTCTCTTGTTTGTCTTTGATTTGCTATTGTCTGCAAGTTTGACTGTCAACTGCAGCTTATTGTTTCATTAATATTTCAGCACCTCTTTATTTACTTCTTTTCTAATATTCCATGATGCTGAGCCTCTCTTCTTTCATCGCATGTTCCTTCCTGAGCCTCAGCTTATTTCGCTCTCTCTATTGGCCTGAAACACTCGCGGGCACCGTCAGAATTCTGCCCAACCTTTACTAAACAGCCCAATCCCGCAGATTGCACCTGCTGCCGCATTGCAGTGACTACGCTCCAGGTCTGCTGCCTAGCCCCTTGTGCTTCCCACCCTCCACCAATGACTGCCGTGTGTGAAGCACTTTCCTTGCTACCCTCCTCTATCTCTGCTTAACTTGCTGGACAGCAGGCGCCGCCGCCCTCGTCTACTGCTGCCTGGCTGTTTGCTGAGTGCTGGACGTCAGCGCCAGACCGCCTTATTCCCCCAAATCATCTCCTGCAGTTTCCTGACATCTCAACCTCCTCTAGAGTAAAAGCGTCTGTTCTCCTGTCCATTTCATTTTCTTGGATACAATGCGCTCGAGTGCGTGATCTATCCTTCTCCTCTTTCTTGGCTAGCACAGCTTTGTTTGTCATTATTGTCATTATTGCCTCTCAAGTCATCTTCTCTCCACTAGACGACCTTTGGCCTTTTCTTTAACCAGGTCTCTTTTGACTAGGTGAAGAAAATGGAAAATATACCGACGGCTGCGCAGACCGTCTGTGGAGTTGATGCCACCAAGGCACGGATGGATGACTCCGCCAGCCCCATTTTGGATGCGGCAAAAACAAAGAATAGCAAACATCCCCACAAGAAGCTTGACCGAGCGAAAAGTGACGAGAAATGCCCCAATGCCGACAAGTTGAAAACCAAAAAGAAGCGTGCTAGTGTTCCGGGTACGGTCACTGCTTCTGGCAACGACATGACAGGCTCTGATTCTGAAGAGGGCGATGGCTCTGGTGCTGACTCTGACAACGCGCCCGCCGCCCAGAGCGTCAAGCAGCCGTCTCATCCGCCTCCCAGCAACAAGGTTCGAGAGGCTAAGAAAAAGACAGTCCAGCTGAAAAAGGCCAAGAAGCATGTACATGCAAAGAAAATTTCCGATTCGGGCTCCAGCTCCGGTTCTGACTCGAGCTCCGATTCCAGTTCCGAGTCTGATTCTGATTCTAGCTCTGACTCGGACTCGACATCATCAGACTCAGATTCCGATGACTCCAGTGCTTATAGCTCCAAGGCGAATTCTAGCCGTACTCGTCGTGGGAAAAAAGGCGGCACCCACCACGAGCGAAATAAGCAATCGCCGCAAAAGAAAGAAAGGGAAAAGAACTTGGAACGTCTTCTCCAGCTCTACCAGCAGCAGCTCCAATTGCAGCAAAACCAGCAGCCGCAGAACCTAGCTCAGAGATATCCCCCGTCCTTGGGACTCCAGACGGGAAATCCTTATGCTATTTCGCCCGGAAACGCTCTTGGCCAATCGTCCAACCAAAGCGGTGGTCTGAACGGGTTGAATAACCTAAATGCGCTCTCTGCAATCGGCCTCGATAGCAATATCCTGCCGTCGCGAAATGGTGGCCGTTTTGGCCGGCATTCAATGCCCAGATTCCCCCCGGGCCGCACATTCGGTCCGCTTGGCGGTCTGGGTGACCTCGATGCTGGCCTCAAGCAGGATGGCTCCAAGCACAAGGCCAGCATGGACTTTAAGCGCGTTGATCAGATTTGGGACAGTATCACCCATGACTACAAGCTGCAGGAAACGGCTGCGAGGAGCCAAGAAGCCGAGTACAGTGGCTACCTTTTCCACGTCCGCCGTACCTTTAACTGGGAGGGAAAGTACAGGCAGACGCTAGTAGATATCAAGAGCAAGATTCTTCGTGAGGCACTGCAGGAGATCCTGGGCGACGTTAAGGGTATCAGCCTTGTCGAAGACGTTCCCAAGCTGGACCCAAATCTGCTCTTTCTTTACGTCGATGATATGCGCAAGCATTTGAAGACTCTGAAAAAGACCAAGCCCACGGCCGACAGCAAAAAGGGCCGCCGCAAGGAAAAGAAGCGTACGGCAAAGAAGCGGAAACAGCTTCGGGTGCTGATCAAATACCTGGACAAGGACTATGAGACGGTCAAAAACAGCCTTTACCCACTACTGGAAAACGGCCTCATCACCTTTAACTTGCTGTGGGCACTATGGAAGCCCAACACCCTGGCCTGCACCAACACATATGGCTCATCCGAGGAGCAGCGAGTTTTCAGGGCCGAAATCGCAGAGAAGCACAGCTCCATGGAAAAGGGCGAGTTTTACTACATCGAGGGCAAGTACTTTGAATACGACGGCAAGAGCTTTGGCTATGGCAACGTTGCCAACGAGATTGGCGAGTTCCGCGGCACGCGCAAGATCACGAGTTTGCCCGTCTACCCGATCCATTACCACAAGAACGAGAAGCAGTTGCGCAAGGATCTGATTGAGCGCGGGAAGAAGTTTGTTGCCCTTAGCGGTGTCCAGTACAGGATGTACGATGGCATGGCTTATTACAAGAAGAAAAAGGCAGTTGTCAAGGTCAACATCACTGGCCGCATCATGATTGACTCTAGCATTCACCGGCGCATCAACCCCAACTATCCAGTCTCCTTGGTGCGCCCCAAGAACAATGCTAGTTTGTTTATCCGCGGTACAGGCCGTGGTACAGATGGCAACGCCGACAACGAGAACAGCGACCTGGGGGATGACGACGGCAATAATGCAAACGAAATCGAGCGTATCAGTAGTCGGATTTTCCAAGACGAAAAGACGGGGAAGCCTGAAAAGCTGCCTTTGAGCATTCAGGACGACACTGCCAGCAGTACCGGGAGTGGCGCCCATACGAAGACAGGCGACAGCACTAACGGCATCGATGAGGTCAATGGCGATGGTGATGTCGTTGCTACTACTGATGCCGAGGCCAATGCAAATGGCGATGCCAACGATGATGATAAGAACCAGCACGAGTTCAGCGATGAAGACTACTTGACGGCCTCTCCCATTGTGCTCGGATTTGCCTTTGCCGAGAAAATGTGGCTCGAGTTTGCGGTCTCGAGTGTCAAGGAGATTCATTGGAACGAGAGTGCCTATGAGTCTCTGGTGCTGGAGCCCAAGACTAAAGATATTATCAAGGTTTGCATCCTCTCCTTTCTTTCATTGTGTATTTCTTCCCGCTAACAGTCCAAATAACAGGCCCTCGTCGAGTCTCACAAGTATCATGCTGCCGAGAGCATTGACGATGTGATCCAAGGCAAAGGAAAGGGCCTTGTCTGTACGTGCTTTTTCTGGGTTTCTCTCCGCCCAACTTTCCACACTAACATGATTAGCTGTTCTTCACGGGCCTCCGGGTACTGGAAAGACACTCACAGCCGAGGGCATCTCGGAGCTGCTCAAATGTCCTCTCTACATGGTATCAGCTGGTGAACTCGGCACAGACTCGCGCTTCCTTGAAACGGAGTTACAAAAGATTCTCGACATATGCCATGCTTGGGGTGCCATCCTGCTTCTCGACGAGGCCGACGTCTTTTTGGAAAAGCGGAACATGCACGACCTTCACCGGAACGCTCTTGTCAGTATCTTTTTGCGCCAACTTGAATACTTTCAAGGCATTCTCTTTCTAACCACCAACCGGGTTGAGGTATGTTTTTTTTCTTTCGTTTCTTTTGTCTTTCCCTTTGGCTTTCTTCGTTTTTCTTGCGTTTCTTTTCCCTTTTCTTGCCTAACTCTCAGACTTTCGACGATGCCTTCCAATCGCGCATCCATATCGCCCTGCGCTACGACAGCCTCGACCACCGAGCCAAGAAAGCCATTTTCAAAATCTTTATTGAGCGCGTTCGTGTGCTCGAAAAAATCGACCTGATGCCCTTTACAGACGAGGACCTCAACACACTCGCCCGCTATGACCTCAATGGACGTCAAATAAAAAACACTGTGCGCACTGCTCAGGCGTTGGCCGTAAACAAGCGCGAGCCCCTGGCCATGAGCCACATCCGCCAAGTTCTCCAAGTCCAAATGTCTTTTGACCGGGATCTGAAAGGCGGTCCTGGCTTTCAGGATGCCATGCGGAGCTACTTTTAACGACTGACGTGCAATGTTAATTTGGCATTGTTCTTTTCATGTTCCTTCGGTTTGAATTTGTGTGTTATACCAAGACAGCTTTTTGTCTGAAAGGTATTTTGGAATGACTCTAATTCCATACCGCCTTGACTGTAGTTTTAAATTAAGTGTTGATGCCAGTTTTCTATCTTCAACTATGAATTCGAAAGCAGTAGTGGAGCCTGTTTTTAGGGTCCGAGCTCGGGTTTCTGGGCCGTCGGCAATTGATTTATGCCCGTGCAATTTCGAACCTCTTGGGCCAAGCCGCGGCATCTCGCGTCAGCCATCACCGTCGATGTAGCCTTTTGCCGTTACGCCGAGGCCACGTTCCTGTCACCTTTTGGCCGTAGATTCATTGTTCACCGGTATTTGTCGCTGCCATAAGCGCAGTCATTGTCCTTCCGCCATGTCGAAAATGTCATCGTCGCTCAAGGCGCTCATCAACGCGCCATTTGCGCGACCGGGAGCCACGCCGGCACCGGCACACATTGCGGACGTCTACCGGTTTATTGCGCACGATGCAGCCAAGCACAATGTCGGGAACAAGCCGTGGATCACCATTTCGGTTTGTCGCTCCGTTTCCTTTCCCGTTGCGCCTGGCCGCCTTTTTTCCTAACCCGCGGCCCATGCCAGGCCGCTACCACCATTACGCTCAACTCGCCGGACGCGCTGCTCGAGCTGCACCGCGTAGCCACGGCGGACGCGGCCGAGCCCCCGGTGCCGACGGCCGAGCTGATCCGCGAGATTGGTCTCAAGTGCATCGGCTTCAACGGCATCCCGCGCACCATTAACACGCTCGGGGCGTTCCGCGCGGGTCTGGAGCCGGCTGTGGCGGCCGGTCTGGCGCCGCCCTCGGCAGCGACGCGGACGCCGCCGTCGTCGGCGGCCGAAATGTCGGCCCTGGGTGCGCGCGGCCTGGCCCTCTGGCGCTCCATCTACGCTGGTTTCGACGCCAAGCTGCTGGCCAGGCTGGCCGAGTCGCACCCGGACCTGCCCGTGCACATTCTGAGCTCGCACTATGGTCCGCTTTTCTCGGACCCGCCGCACCACAGCGCCGGCGGGCTGGCCACGGTGGGCCGCGCGCTGACCAGCCTGGCGGGCATCTCGTGCCTGCGGGCGCAGACGGGGGTGGGCCCGCAGGTGCTGTCGCACGTGTACGGGCTGCGCAAGGCGGTGGCGGACGGCACGTGGCTGCCCTTACGCAGCCAAGACGGCAACACGGTGACGCCCGAGGACGTGCGCGGCGTGGACTGGCTGGCCACGGATGCCGGCAGTGAGTGGCTGCTGCAGACGATTGACCGGCTGGTGGCAGCACTGGGCGGCGCCAACTTTGGAGGAGCGGCAGCTGCGTCGAAGCTGTAGGGGGGAGGTCTTGACAAGAGTCAGGAGGGACATGACGAGACGAGTATTTGCATAACAACACTTGGCGTTGCTACTGTATTGTAGCTTATAGCGGGTGCAAGAGGCTGTCTTCAATCTTTGAACATCAACGGCCAACGGTCGAAAGAATTGCATCATTCAATCTTCTGTATCCATTCTAGCGCATAAAAACTCGACAGTGCACCCAAGTCTAGACGAGCCCCATATGCAACAGTCGATTCCCAAACTCTAAGAGGTAATAGTCGCCATAGACCAGGCCGTGGTTCCAGTAACGGACATGGTCTTTGGAATTGGCATTGGCGGTGGCGTACTTGAGGATGGCATCAAAGGTGAGACCGGGAGTGGCGTCCCGGACGGTGAGCTTGGACTGGACCGAGTTTGCATCCCAGACAACCGGTACGAGCACGGCCTTTTCGTGTGCAAGCGCAAAGGCCAGTGTATCCTGGACAATGGCGAGCGCGGCGTCCAGATATCGTTGGCTGAGAGCGTGGCGAGCGCGGGCACGCAGAGCCTGGGACAGAACCAGCAGGCCGTTGGCAGCAATGACGCCGGCGGAGGAATCGCGCAAGAGGTCGTCTGGGTCGACCGGGGCGTCAAAGTCCCACAAGGGGACGTAGCGACCGCAGCGGCGTGGGCTACTATCGCCAAGGGAAGCATCTGTGGTTTCCACCCCGGCGGGCGCGGTCTCGAGACGCAGCAAAAAGTACTCGGCCAGGCCACAGGCGGCGTCGGCAAAGGCAGGCTCGCCGGTCCAGAGGAAGCACTGGGCGAAACCCAGGAGGCCCCAGGCCTGGCCACGGGCCCAGCAGGACTCGGAGCTGTAGCCTTGGGCGGTGCGGCGCTCTTTGAGGGCGCCCGTACGGGGCGAGAAGTTGGCCACGTGGCAAGTGCTGTAGAGGGGACCGGCGTCGTAGCCCTTGCGGATAGGGCCGCTGGCGGGCTCGTGGCGCCGCAAATGGGTGTGCATGACGGTGGTGGCATGGCGGGAGGCGGCCGCGGCCAGTTCGGGGCGGCGGCTGTGGGCGGCGGCGTAATAGAGCAGGTCGAGGTTGCACATGGAGTCGATAATGACGAGAAAGTCGTCGGTCAGCGAGTCGATCAGCACGTCCTCCTGGTGCAGCACGTCCCACGAGCGGATGGCGCCGACGCGGGCATCAAAGCGACCAAAGAGGCTGTCGGCGGCCGTCTGGATGCCGGCGAGAGCACGCCGGTCGTGGAACAGCTCCCATTGCCGGCGTAGGGCCGGCTGGATGATAAAGGACAAGTCGTGTGTATCGGTGCGTGTGGCCATGCCATGCAGAGGGGCGGTCCACGCCCGGGCCGCCTCCTCGAGGGCGGCCAGCAGGGCGGCAGCCGTCGTGGCATCGGCTACGCCGGCGTACTTTGGATACTTGATGAGACGCTCCATGACGGCATACACGCAGCCAGGGAAGAAGCCGCACGTCCAAAAGTCGGCCTCGCGCAGGACATACTTGCCGGCACCTTTGCCCGACTGGGGGACAAATTCCGGGTAGTGAGTAGGGGGGTTCTGTCATTAGAAAAGCCGAAACGTGAAATCTTCTTGCTTGGATGTTATGCAAAGTTGAGCACCAAAAGACTAGGTGACTTACATTGCCTTCCAGCGCTCTCACCGCCACGCGTAGTATCTTTGCAGCTACGTTTTCCTCGTAGAGCCCAGACAGTCGTAGTGATAATGGCTCTTCCATGGTGTCACCAGCAGAGGCCATTGGAAGGGCTAGAATTCGAGGATGTAGGAAGGGTAAAGGAAGAGTAAAGGAAGGCTAAAGACTGGTGTAATGAGATGCTATTCTATGTAGAGGCAAGCAACCGTCTATGATCAGGACAGCATGTACGAGCCGACTGAAGGATCAAGAATCCAACCAATAAATGGAAACAAACCAACCAGGCCATCACCAGAAGCAACACTCGCCCATATGTCACAGGAGTGTCTAGTAGTAGAAACCGCAGGAACGGCCTCAATCCGATTCGCCGTATCTTTGTGCCCGGAAGTCCGAGATCTCGGTCTAAATCACGGCCGGTGGATAAACCGCCGACGCTCTACGGCTCAGGTAGGGGTCTTTGAGGCTTATTGGGTTCTGAGTAGTAAATCTGCCTGTTGAGTAGTAAATCATGCCTGTTTTCGCGTGCTCGCCTGCTCTTCATAGCTACGTAGCTAATTAAGTAAGTAGAATGAATGGCTTCTCTGCGTCTTTGGCCGCTCCGTCCACCACAACCCTCGGAGCGTCTGCCCACCGATCTTCCAGGTCTTTATTCTCGGGGTTGCTATTGGCAAAAACCTTTGTAACTAGGGTGATGGTGGTTCCCGAAGCCAGCCGGCCTGGAAAGTCGTGTGTGGCCACGGGGATGAGGCTGCGGCGGAAAGCAAGGCTGGTGTTGGAATCGGGCTTGAGGGCGAAGCAGCGGGTGGTGGCGGTGATGGCGGCAGAAGGGGGCGCTGCTGCTTCGGGGATGCTGCCTGGGCTGATTTTGACCGAGTCTACGGCCACGCCGGTGGCACCAGCGTACGTTTGGAGCAGAACAGCCGACTCAGAGGCCAGTACAGCCGTCTCCGGATCGGGGACGCCAGCTGGGTTGAGTCCTGGTCCGGCAAAGCCGCCCTCTACGGCATGCAGGCTGGACAGTGGCTGGTGGACGTGGATGCGGTGCAGGCGCACATGCCAGTCGGGCCAGGCGTTGGTCGGCGGCACCAGCAGAGTCTCGACCTCGACGGCACGGTCGCCCCAAGGGTACCAGCGCACGCGGGCGGCCACAACGGACTGCTGGGCGCCGGCGGTGGCAACACTAACTTCAAAGAAGTCGGCCTCCCCCGTAAGCTTCCACTTGACCGCCCAGGTTTCGGCGCCGTCGCGGCTGAGGGCCAGTGTGTTGTCCGGGGCCAGCTGCTGGATCAGAGGCCCTGTCGGCACACTAAAGGGAAAGGCGGAAGAATAGGCAAACTTGCAGTACTTTGCCTGGGTGGCTTTCAAGGGCCAGGCGACAAACTGCGAGGGAGAGAGCATGAAATGATGGTGGCCGCGAGGGTGGTGGCAGAGAATCTGCTGTGGCGAGCGGACCAAGACCGGGTCGAAGCGCGATGGGTAAGGTTCTTCGGCGGCGGTCCAAAAGGCGCTCGTCTCGGGTAGGGCCATGGCGATGAGGGTTTTGGTGGCCCAATAGACGGACTGGGGGGAGTTGTAGTCCTCTGCCATGTACATATTTCTGGCCGTCAGCCTCTTCTCTGTCCATCCATCTCTCTCCTCTTCCCTATTTCCGTCACTCACGGGTACAGCCAACCGATACTCAGCGTACCGTCTGCGTAAAAGATATCGGCCGAATGGCGCGCCCACCAGCGCAGGTGCCGCAGGAGAAAGCCCTTGACAGCACCGGGCGAAGACAGCGGCCTCGGCATATCGGCAACGTCGGCCACGGCCAAGGCCCCAAAGAAGCCGCCGCAAGCAAAGCGGTACGTCTGCGAGCGGCCAAAGGGGATGACAGAGCCCGAGTCTGTCAGCAAGAGGCCAGCCGTATCGACCGTGTCAGGGCAACCTACCCTCTTCGTCAAAGTAGTGCCAAAACGAGGCTCCAAACTGGCGCGCCTGCTGCCGGTACCGCTGGACGCGCGCCGGATCGATCTCGGCGCCGTGCTGGCAGAAGAGCAGCTGGCTGAACTGTATGGCAAAGCTGCCCGAATAGTAGTCGACTTGGCGACCCAGACCGATGCGGTCGCGACGGCCAGACGCGGCGGCAGCGGCGGCCTCGGCCTCGGCCTGCGCAACCGTCTGCCAGGATCCGTCGCCAGACCAGCCGTCGCCGAGGTAAAAAGAGTCGAGCAGGCGCAGGTCTGCCTCCAGCTCGGCCTGCACGGTCTCGAGGGCCACGCCGCAGACGCGTACGAGGGCCAGGTTGGCAAATACGCGGAACCATCGCCAGTTGGTCTCGGGCATGGGCTTGCCGTGGATGCCGCTCAGCCAGGCGGCCACGTTGGCCTGCGTCTGCTTGTCTTGGCCATGGTAAAAGGCGGCCGGCGCGGTCAACAGGGCAAAGGCAATCAGCTCGGCCTCGACCATGCGCTGGTCTGTCCGGTCCATGGGCCCCCAGTACTCTGGGTTGGCCGGGTCGGTGCCCGAAGCCATGCCGCGGATCCACGGCTGTGCCAGCGCCTGGACTTGTTGCACCGTGGCCGCCGGCAGACTCGCCTCGGCCGACAGCAGTACAGCCACCAGCCACAGCGGTCGTGCAAAGCCCTCGAGCTGTGCCGCCGCCTCGTCAAAATGCGCGGCTGTCGCTATCGGCAGCCGGATGCGGGCGCACTGCGGCGAAAAGTGCGGCAACAGCGGCCGCAGCAGCGCCAGCGCGGCCTCGATCACATCGGCGCGGGTCCGAAACTCGTTGTCTGAGAAGCCAGGTAGCGGCGGCATCGTGGTGGTTGTCGACAAAGGCAATGTTGTCTGGTGATGCGACAACGCCATCTTATGTCGGCCTTCGGGCCAAGCATCGGCTGATCTGGCCGTGCTGCATACTCCCCTCTTCTCGGGAATGCTGCCAACGCTTTATCGCTGCCCGTTTGACTTTAAGTATCTGCATTCCTACTCTCCATGGTACTATACACAAATATTCTTCTGTTCCCGTTCTTCGCCTTGATATCTACTCTGCATTTCCTATATAGTCTCTCCATCGTCTCTATACTGCATTTCCTACTCTCCATCGTCTCGATAATAAATCACTAACCTACGCTTCGCGTAGCACTCCCACGGCCTTGTCCACCTCCTCGGCCGTCCCGAAAATCAGCCCGCCTCGCTCGTCCGTGTGCTCAATGGGCCGCTCCAGAATGTCGGCAAAGTCGCCACTGACCTCGACAGCCCGACCCCCAGCGCACTCGAGCACCAGCGCCATGGGACACAGCTCGTACAGCCGCCGCAGCTTGGCCTTGGCCTTGGCCGACACGGGCGACAGGTAGACACCGTGTCCTTTGGTCAGCATGTGCACCACGTCCGGCACCAGCCCCCCCGCGTAGCGCAAAGTGTACTGCTCCTGCATGTACTGCCAAATCAGCTGTCGGTAGCGCTCGTCCGTGGCCGTCAGGCGTAGGTTGGCCGGTGCAAAGTAGCGCGTCTTGACGCTGGCCAGGTCGGCCAGCCGTACGACGGGCCGCACAACCTGCCACGCGCCCGTCTCGGGATCGAGCCCCAGCTCCAAGCAGGCCGTCTGGCCTCCTCTGCCGGTCCCGGGCCCCAGTGCCACCACGGCCGTAGTCCGCGGGCCGTACACCCCCAGCACGGCGGCCACCTGGCTCGTGGCCGGCCGCTGATGCAGCGCGCTCGCCCCGTCCCACACGCCAAAGATAGTGCCGACCGTCCAGTTGGGCGCAATGATGGAACTGCCATCGAGCGGGTCAAAGGCCACCGTGTACGTCTCGCTCGAGCGGCTGTCGTCTTTTGTCGGGCCGCCCGCGTCTGCGTGCACGGCTCGCTCTACCGGGTCCTCTTCGCTGCTGGCCGTCGCCACGCACGCACAGCCCGCCAGTGCCTCGCGCACGAGCTGCTCCGACGCCATGTCCACGTTCAGCTGGTCGTCCCCAAAGGCGTTTGTGCCCCCGGCCAAGGCCACATGCTGAGCTGCGCGCAGAGCCGCTGCAATGCTGGCGATGCTCGACAGAAGCGCCGGCAGCACACAAGAACCCAGCGCGCTGCGGCTCTCTGGCAGCAGCGTCTGCAGGTGCGGTATAGCAGGCGCGGGCGTATCCATGAGGGCTGTGAGGTTCAGGTGAGGTGTATTTGCGTGAGGAAAATCTGGTGGTGCGATATCGCCTTAAAGCCGAGTGAAAGCCCCATATAAGTGTATGGCAAACAGGATGATTTGAACTGGGACCGGTGCATGATAGTGAACGAGCACGTTGAAGCTCATACTCCGAGGTGAATACTTGCAACAAACTGTTTCCTACGTGGGTGCTGTAATTATCGTTTCTCTGTATTTTGTACCCATCACCAATCACATCAATACTTGTTGCTTGACTTGGAATATTGACAATGATGGTAATTCCATTTATTTGGTAGACTACCACTATACACAAATGGTAACTGGAGCCGCTTGGAATAGCATCCAGTCACACATCGACCTCCTTGGCTTCGACTTGCAGCGTGTTCAGCACTGTCGCAGTACTGCGTTTCTCCAGACTCTTCTTGACCGGGTTGGGCGCCGAAAAGACTTCTTCGAGCTCCTCGAGTGTTCGGTCTTTTGTCTCGGGGAAGAAAAAGTACATGAAAACAGCCTCAAAGAGATCCCAAAATACAAAGACGAGATAAAAGTAGTAGCTGATGCTTTTAAAGGCCGGGCCGGAGCTATACTGCAGCACGGTAGAGGCACAAGACGAGGCAAAATTGCCGACGGCGGTGCCCTTGGCACGCGTGCGCGTAGGCAGGGTCTCGGCAATGTACATGGACTGCAAGGGAGTCCAGCCGAGGGAGAAGACGAAGCCGAAAATGTAGATAAAGGCAATGGTGGTGTTTGCGGCGCTCTTGTTGTCGGGGTTGAGAGTGGCCAGCTTGGAGGTGCCGGTCATGATGGCGAAGCAGACAGAGGAAAAGACAATGCTGTAGAGGAGCAAGGGGCGGCGGCCGACCACGTCGGTCAGGCGGGCGCCGGTAATGGACCCGATAAAGGAGAGCACCGGGTTGAGGGCGTTGAGGGCGAGGACCTTGTGCTCCGACGTGATGCCGGCCGTCTTCATCATGGCGACAAAGTAGTAGGACGACAGGCTGTTGCCCGAGATCTGGCCAAAGCAGGCCATGCCGATGACGCAAATGAGACGACGCCGGGCCGAGTGGGTGTTCCAGAGCTCGTGGTAGTCGTACCAGGTCTTGGAGTGGTCGACGGCCGCGATTTGCGAGGACATTTCATGCATTTGCAGCTGCACAATCGGGTGATCGGCCCGGCCTTCGCCGTGGTACTTGGCCAACACGCGCACCGCATCCTCGTGGCGGTCGTGGGCCATGAGCCAGCGCGGCGACTCGGGCAGGAAAAGCACAAAGAGCACGACGATGCCCGACGTGGCCATTTGCAGCCACACGGGGATCCGCCAGGCGCGGGACGAGTCGATAAAGGCGCAGCCATAGACCACCCAGCTGGCAATGATGGAGCCAATGTACCAGGTGCAGTTGTAGAGACCGGTCAGCGTGCCTCGCCAGCGCGGATGAGCCATTTCGCTGACATAGCATGGCGCCGACACGCAGCAGAAGCTGACGCCGAAGCCGAGCAGGAACCGGCCGCCCAAGAACTGGCCGTGCGTGTGCGACGACGCCTGCACACACGTGCCCACAATGACCAGCAGCGAGCCGGTCAGCATGCCCCAGCGCCGGCCAAAGTAGTCGTTGACGGGGCCGGTAAAGAAAACGGCCGCCACCGAGCCAATGTTGTACATGGCAAACACAATGCCGGTGCTCGAGTCGGCCACCTCCCTGTCCTTGGTCAGATGCGGCAGTCAAAGGCGACGACAAGATTGTGCTCACATGTGAAAGTATTTCTGGTACGATGACATGCCGTTGATGCCGCCCATGAGACTGCCGTCGTAGCCATTCAGACAGCCACAACAGTAGGCGCATGCCAGCACGATATACAGCCGCAGCATGGGCAGCGTCCAAGGCGAAAACGTTTCCGTGTCGACGTCGTGGGCCAGCTGTGCCGCCATGCCCGTTTGCTCACCTGCAATGTCGTCGGCATGCTGGGGGGGGTCCTGGTCTTTCTCCATGGTGAAAAAAGCAGGGTTTACAAGTCAGTCTCAAAGGAAGAAGCCGGGCTATCTGCCATTCGTTTCTCTGCAGCCCTCGAGGATCGGCAAGACAAGAGCAGGGCTTAGCAGTAGAAGAAAAAGTCAGTCTCAATGAAGAAGCCGGGCTATCTGCCATTCGTTTCTTGCAGCCCTCGAGGATCGGCAGCTTGCCGCCTTTTATCTCCTGCCATCCGGCCTGTCCTCCTCCCCCTCTTCTTCCCCAGGTTTTCACGGCCCCCGGGATAACGCAGGTGCGCATCTCTGCCTTCTGCACCACTTCCCCACAGACATTTTCCCGCAAGGTCACACTGTTGCAAGGGTGATGGCGTTGTGCTAGTACTAGCCGCGACGACGTGCCGGCCCTGGCTGGGTTCTCCCCAAAGTTTGACACTACCCCAGGTCAGACCATGTTTTAAGTTTGTAGGGCCGCCAGCCTGGCTATTTGTTAGCCGATTCTCTGCATCGGGCCCTGGATGATTGTGCCCCCGTCCCTCGCCCGACGTCCGAAGACAAGGTCTTACAACGCCACGCCTTGTAGCTGAACAGTACTTTATGTAGCCCAGGCTTGTCAGCGTCTGGTGTACTCACCATCTTCAGCTTCAACGTGTATCTTGAGGCTCAACTTGGACTGACTGCTAAAGGCTGAATGATGCAATGGCGTCTGTTGGTGCTAGGAATGGATTCCACGTTGGAAGGGGCCGGGTCTGCTGCTTTCTTGCATTGTATCATGAGCCTATTGTTTGGGTGGTCAATCATATCAATTCTGGAGAAAGACACCGCCCAATATAAAAGACCAAACTAACTCGTGAAGAAATCCAGCGCAGTTCAAAAACGACGAGTTCCGGCCAAATCAGCCTCAGTGGTCATCAAACCGATGGTAATCTGTTCTCATCTACCACGGATCGCCAATGGTCACGCAATTCATTACATTTCCTGCTTTGCGCTCGCTCAATGTACTTTGTACACTTTTGCCGGCCTTTAAACCGTTTCTGGAATCCGATCGGATTTGGAAAAACTGTTGGCAATAAACCCGACAGTTGGCTGCTGCGACAGATATAAAGCCCGTCGTTTGCCCTCTTGATCCTTTTGCGCATTTTTGTTTCTATCTCACTTGGCTTTCTGACCGAGACGATCGGCAATTCAATTCTATCCAAAAGTCGCCACTCACTCGACAAACCGGCAATTTATTCCACCTCCTTCCCTCGACACATCATGGCGTCCTTGCCAAAGACGTACCAGGCCGCTGTGCTCAAAAAGAACGGCGCGCCTCTTGAGATGGAGGAGCGCCCGCTCGAGCTGCCGGGCCCGGGCGAGATCCTCGTCAAGGTGCTGGCTTGCGGCGTCTGCGGCAGCGACGGATTCATGCATATGCACGGCATGCCTGGCATGCAAAAACCGCTGCCGCTGGTCTTGGGCCACGAGATTGTCGGAGACGTCGCCGCCGTCGGCACGGGCGTGTCCCACTACCAGGCCGGCGATCGTGTCGGCGGTCCCTGGCACGGCGGCCATGACGGCACCTGTCGCACTTGCCAGCGCGGCTCTTTCCAAATGTGCGACGCTCGCCAGGTCAATGGTGTCTCCCGCGACGGCGGCTTTGCCCAGTACGTGCTCCTGCGCGCCGAAGCGGCCGTGCGTCTGCCGGCCGACGCCGACCCTGTGGCCACGGCGCCGCTGCTGTGCGCCGGCGTCACCGTCTTCAACAGCTTGCGCCGCCAGCACATTCCCCAGGGCAACCTGGTCGCCGTCCACGGCTTCGGCGCGCTCGGCCATCTCGCCGTCCAGTACGCCCGCGCCATGGGCTACGATGTGGTCGTGCTCTCGTCTGGCGCCAGCAAGCGCGACTACGCTGCCGAGCTCGGCGCCTTGGCCTACGTCGATACCACGGCCGAAGAGCCTGTGGCGGCGCTGCAGAAACACGGCGGTGCCGCCGCCATTATCTGCACGGCCCCCAACCCCGAAGCCATTGGCGGCCTGCTAGGCGGCCTACAGCCCGAGGGTACTCTGCTGGTGCTGAGCCCGGTGCCCGGCGTCCGTGTCGACGTAGGGGCCATGGTCATCAACGGACTGAAAATCGCCGGCTGGCCATCTGGTCACGCGCTCGACTCCCAAGAGGCCGTTGCCTTTGCCAAGAACCACGGCGTCGAAGCCAAAATTGAAACGTTTCCGTTTGCCGACATTAACAAGGCTCTTGACCGCCTGTACTCGGGCAAGGCGCGTTTCAAGATTGTCCTCGACATGCGGAAGTAGATCAGTACTGGAACCAATATAATGAATTTGTCTAAAATGCCATGGTAAGAAATCTGCAATAAAAAAGAGATTTAAAAAGAGCAGAAAGATCGACGGCCGTTGGTTGCAGTGCCAATGTTGGTGATATCATGTAAACCTTGGCTTCCGGAATTATGACGCTTTTCTCCGGGACTAATACGTAGTCATCCGTGATAGCAGAGAAATAGCGAGCTGATGCATAGGGCCGATGCTCACTTCAAACTGGAATGGGGGATTGTTGAGGTCGTGCTCGCGGCAGTCTGGCCGAAATGTGAGAGAAAGCGACTACACTAATCCTAACGCCCGTCTGTAAAAAATCTGGTACATCCCTCACAAGACTGGAGCAAATTGCTCTACTGAATCACCTCTAGAGTAGTTCGCATCGAAAGACTCTGTCTCCGCAACCAAGGCATCCCAGACGGCCAGTTGCTTTCTCTTCCCCTTTGCGTCCGTCACCCATTCGGGGACCTCGTCCCTATCCAGAAATCTGGTTAGATAGGTAGTGTTCACTAGATTCGATTCAAACTGTAACGTACTCGGAGATTCTGCATGTGCTCAAATAGCAGCCGTGGCTTTCCCTGCCGGCAGTGACGGCGTAAACAATGGTGCGGCTACCCTCTTCAGGTGTCCTGCCGAAGAAGAAATTCAAAAGCCCGAGGGAAAGGCGAGTACTCAAAGGGGCTTTTTGCTAAGAGTAGTCTTGCAAAGTCCCGGATTGACCACATTGATGATGACGCCCGTTTTTTCGGGGGGACTAATCTCTGCAAGCTGGCGAGTGGCCAAGGTTCCGAGAAGCTTAGATAGAGGGTATCTGCCACCATATGCTAGAATCAGTAATTCCATCGACGTCAGTGGTTGGGGACAAGCAGAATCAACTGACCGTGTAGATGCATCGGCAATGGAGCGATCATTTAGCTTGGCCGGCATCTCGTTGGCTTCTACCTGGTCAAACTTTGCCCACTCCTTGTTTGTCATGGGCATAAAGGCTGTCTCGCTGCCTACAACGACGAGGTGGGGGTTGTTTCCATGTGCCAGGGCACTCGTCTTCAGGATCGGCAACATGAGCAGACTGAGATGGAACGTGCCAAGCACATTGACCCGATACGCTTTCTGCCACATGGCCCAGCCGCCGCCGGCCACGCCTGCATTGGCAATTATGCCGTCAATGACGTGTAATTTGGCTTCTTTTGGCAAAGGCCTGGACGGATGTCGGCTTCCCCATGTCCAGGGACCAGACTTCCACAACGCCCCGAGCTGTACTTCCGCCTCCGCTTTCTATTTCTGTCTTTGCGTGCTCGCCTGCTGTGCTCTTACGGCATGCCAATATCACTTTCTGGACACCGGCATTGACCAGGTGTCGTGCCGACTCATATCCAAGGCCCGTGTTTGCGCCCGTGACTATAAAAGTTCGGCCGCCGCAGTTGCTAGCATCGACTAGAACTGGCAAGCTAGCTGCTTGGCTTGTGCGAAATTTGGAAATGGTGGCCAACATGTTGCAATGCTTTGGAAAGATTTATACGTATTTACCAGATATGTAGTCGATATAGAGCCTTTTATGTTTGAGAACAGAAGACGTTTAGCATTTCATATCCATTGCGTCTTGTCCAACAAGCTTCATCGCCTCTTGGGACATGACGTTGTCATTGCGATATGGGCCAATAAAAGCATTTGCTGTTAGTAGACATCCTCTCATCATGGACTTAAGTTTATCTCCTCGGCACAGGAGTCCAAAAAGTGGCATAAACTCCTATTCCCCTTCTTTTATATCTGAACTTGTGGGCTGCAAGAACGAACAAGATACGAGTTTATTAAAACTGGCTTTGCAGACCGGGGGGAAACATGTCTGTTGCCATGAACAATTCCTATAATTTGCCAAGACGACTTTTAAAGATAGGGAGACAAAAGAAAAAAAAGCAAAAAATTGAACATATAGCAACTCCTCGTTTCGATCAAGGGACCTCCGGGTTATGAGCCCGGCGCGCTTCCACTGCGCCAAGTTGCTTTGTAATTTGATGAAAAACTAGTGCCTTGAAAAATAGATAAGAGAAGTGCAAGGTGACTTTCCTTTTATGTCCCACAATTAAAGCTGCTTCAGTGTACACTAAAGCTTTCGCGCCGATAATTGTAATTGTGTACTGGTCGGCAAACAGGCCAATCAAATGATTGCACAAAAAGACATTCCAGAGCAGCTATCATAACTCTCTCAAATTCATGGCCAAAGACTCCAACTTTACACTTTCGTTTACACTACGCGTACCGGTAGCCAGTCGCTTCAAGACGCACGAACCCCGCCATCTTGACGAAATCCAGTCCAATTCGCCATGCCGCGGCCCATCTCCACTGCTGCTGAAGCGTAGTATCAGGGCGTTGCGGATGTGACCAACGTGCACGAGCTGCAGATCTCCTTCTGTCCAGGTCTCCATGTCTCTTCAGGTCTCTCCAGGTCTCCATGTCTCTCCGGGTCTCCATGTGTCTCCATGTCCCTCAGGTCTTTCCAGGTCTTTTTTCTGTCTTTATGTTTGTCTCTCATTTTTACTTGCTGTTATGTGCGTTCTTTTTCGCTGGAAGAGAGATGGCCGCTTTGCAGTACCGATAGACCGCTTGTCACAACAAAGTGAACATTTACGAACAGCGTCCAGAAATTACCGGTTTATTCTTGATATTCTCGTCTACATCGTAATTCTTAAAGTCGGCGACCTGTTACCTGTGAAACATTAGGGGTTGCTGATAAATTAACACGTGCTTCCAAGGCGACCCACTTACAATAACGACCATACCCCAACATTTTGAGGAAAATACGATTCGGCAGCTTTTCGCCCACTTCTCTTTCGCAACTTTAATCGGCGGGCAAGCATCTGCAACAAATAGCACAGGCGACTGACATCAACCAGCCAGCGGCGCCATATTCAGGATCTTGGTCCCCATCAACGCGACAGAAATCAATAACCGGCCGCTTTCATCCATCAACGAGGTTTTGCCTTTGTTCTTTTGCTCTTTTCTCCACAATGCACTGAACGAAATGTGCGCTTCTTCACGGCTTCCGACAGCAGACACACCGTCCTTTGCCGGTAGAAATTACAAGGCGCATTTCCATCGTTGAGCCGGCTCTCCTTTGCCATCCTTCTTTTAGTACACACGCAGGAAAACAAGTAAAAACCAGCTCGTCACACGCGGTCGAGAACGAGGCCATCCAACGAAACAACAAAGCAGCATATACGCCAGAAAACAACGTAATCCGAGTGGGCCTCGCGACAGGCTCGAACAAAGACATCATGCCGGGGCTGCCATGTGAGTTGAGGAGCGGGTGAGGCCCGACTGGGCGGGTGGATGAGCCAAGAGTGAAAAGATGGCCTGGCATGGGCTTGCGCTGATTTCCGGGACAGCGTCGGTCGATCTGGACGAGTGCATCTCGCGGCTGTACAAGCGTGAGCTGCTGGCCGAGTCGGTCATTGAGGCCATTTGCGCCAAGACCAAGGAGCTGCTGATGCGCGAGAGCAACGTGGTGCACGTGCAGGCGCCGGTAACCGTGGTGGGCGACATCCACGGGCAGTTTTACGATTTGATTGAAATCTTTCGCATCGGCGGCTACTGTCCCGACACCAACTACCTCTTTCTCGGCGACTATGTGGACCGCGGCATGTTTAGCGTCGAGACCATTTCACTGCTCGTCTGCCTGAAGCTGCGCTACCCGAACCGCGTGCACCTGATCCGTGGGAACCACGAGTCGCGCGGCGTCACCCAGTCGTACGGCTTCTACACCGAGTGCGCGCGCAAGTACGGCAACGCCAACGTGTGGCATCACTTTACCGACATGTTTGACTTTTTGACGCTCAGCGTCGTCATCAACGACCAAATCTTTTGCGTGCACGGCGGCCTCTCGCCCTCGATCCACTCCATTGACCAGATCAAGATTATTGATCGCTTCCGCGAGATTCCCCACGAGGGCCCCATGGCCGACCTGGTCTGGTCGGATCCGGACCCGGACCGCGACGAGTTTTCGCTCTCCCCGCGCGGTGCGGGCTACACGTTTGGCGCCCAGGTCGTTAAGAAGTTTTTGGCCGTCAACGGCATGTCCCACATTTTGCGCGCCCACCAGCTCTGCCAGGAGGGCTACCAGGTCCTCTACGACGACCGTCTCAGCACCGTCTGGAGCGCGCCCAACTACTGTTACCGCTGCGGCAACATGGCCAGCGTTCTCGAGGTCAGCGACACTGGCAACCGCTTCTTTAACATCTTTGCCGCCTCCCCCGAGAACGACGCCCACAAGGATATGCAGATAGCCCCCGCCAATGGCGTTGATAAGACCGGCGACGGCAATGCTCTGCCCGACTACTTTTTGTAGACGTGGCGGGCCAGCCACTGGGGGCTTTGCAACTTGATGGTGCTACGACCGAAGACGATGTTATGAAGAAGCCGGTTTTTTGCCTTGTTCGTTTCTAAAACCTTTGATAGAAGCATTTCTTTTTAGGGGCTTTATCATCTGTAGAAGCAGTGCCGGGCATATGTTTGCTTCCTTGTTGTATTTCTGCCAGCTACTGCCCGAGGAGATGGGCAATCCTGCCTACGTTTGTTTATGACTGGAAAGGGAAAGCGTGCACGAAAGGTAGAAACGTCGGAAATGCTTGGTAGAACAGATACCTAACTAATACTTCATAATGAAGAAATGAATGCTCCTCCGCGGCTCCTAGGCCACTCGCTTTTATCTCATTGACGCGTCTTACTCTTAATTTATGGTCTGACCCTCTGTCCTGCTCCATTATTCACCGTCGCTGTGGCTTTTTCGGTTTTCTTGTCTCTATGTCTTTGTCATGTAAACAGCGCATCTACCAGTCCTTGGAGATATCAAAGCTCCACTCAAAGCTGAGATGCGTCTTCTGGTCGTCGTCGACAAAGCTGGAACTGGCCTGGTAGTGGCCACGGGCCAGCATGCCGGTAGGGGCCTCGTCTTCTTGGACTGGGCAGTTTGTCAGTCACATGCAGCAAACGAATGGACGGGATAGCAACTTACATCTCTTGGTGTAAATGGGCTGCTTGTCGGTGTTGGGAGCATAGCTGCCCTGTTTGGCAATGGAGAGTCAGCAGAGGCACTTGCGAGCCACCATGGAATGAGGAGACCACATACAATCATCTCGGTATCCTTGCTGACCCGGATGCCCTTGCGCTTGACAGCCTGCACGTAGCGCAGGCCGCTCAGCACTTCATGCTGGACCTTGAAGGCGGCCACCATGGAGAAACGTGCACCCTCCTTGATCTTGAAGGGGTGGTCCTTTAGGGTGGCCTCGCTGCCGGGGGCGCTGAGGTCGATCACGACGGGGTCGCGGCCGGGCGACTCCATGGTCAGGCTCTGAATGATGCAGACACGCGGGTCGTTGGGGTCGCTGAGATCTTTACCGCCCGTCAGGCCGAGCGACTGCTTGTAGCGCTGGAGAGACTCATCGTTGGCATCTGAAGAGGAGGCCTGGAGGCGGCAGGCGAGGCAGACGGCCACGTCGGGTGAGCCAGGGTCGCCTAGGCCACTGCCGACATGGCCATTGCCACGTTCCTGGCCACCATTTCCGGCCGTTGTCAGCACTTGCGAGCCAGCACCAGCAAAGTTTGTATTTGTGTCCACAGTCGACGACAGAGACGTAGAGGCGGCAGCAGTAGCAGGAGCAGGAGCAGCAGTAACAGGGGGGCCAGCCGTTGCCCGACCGAATGACAGACGCCTCGAGGTCACCAAACAGAAGCGAGAGAGCCGTTTCGAGGTCGACGGCACCAAATGCCGGATCCCGCTGAGTGGTGGAGCTGCTCCGAAGCGGAGTCGAAGGAGGCGGGGCCGGGACGGCGACAGAGACTGAGCGGCTTTGCATGCCGAACAGCTTCAAGCAGAGGCGGGCTGAGGCGGTGAACTGACGCAGCTGGACGGCAGCTTGTCCGGTCCTTGGAAAGGCCGCGCCGATGAGGCTGGAGCTGCGGCTGTCCATGTCTGCTCTGCTTGCCCCTTGAGACGAGCTGTCGAGGCCTGGGAAGGTGCTACCAAGTCTCCTTCCGCCGCTGTCGTGCCACTCCTGCGTTCTGTTTTCACGCTACTCTGTCGAGCTCTACGCCTGAGCCTTGCCCGGGCCAATTCCCTCCCAGATATCACGTACCCATCTCTTGGTAGGCAGCCAGCGACTGCTTGGGCTGCGACAGCTTGTAGGTGGTCGTCTCTTCATCGTGAAGGTCGTCTTCGTGGGCCGACATGTTGGAGGATTCGCTGCGGCAGCAGGGGCGGTGAGCGGCGAGTGCGAAGCGGAAAGAAGGAGGGATTGTGGTACGAGAGACCGGCTCAAGCTGGCGTTGGTTTGCTGGAAAACACTGGAAAAGGGCAAGAGCGTCAATATGGCTGGCAGAGGCAATGGCGGTGCAGTGCAGAGCTGTCTTGTGCAGGGACTCGGTTGTTGACGATTCCTTTACGCCTATTTATATGCCTTATCTGGCGGATGCTCTTCAGCGCCCTGGAGCCCCTGTAAATGAGGGGTTCCTTCCTGTTCGGCGCTGCATGGTGGGGTTTTGCGTGCGTGGTCCGTTTCATGGCCAGGGCGGTGAGCGTCGAGGATTCGAGGAGACACTAGCACTGCAATATAGGCGTTGCGAGTACGTAGCCATAGCGACGTAGCGATCAAAGAGCACATTGGCTCTTCCAGCCGCAACTGCCTCCCGCCTGTCAGGATGAGCCGCCGTGCCCCGCCAGATCCAGCGGGCAGCGAACTGTTGACGCTCTTTGCGGCCATGACAGCTGTTTTGTGCAGCGATCCCGCCTTGGATCCGAGTCCACCCACCGTTTGCGATTGATTTGTTCCAGTGCGGCAATCTGCAGCATCGTGCTGGGCAGTCATAAACGGTCACCCATTTGCGTTTCTCGCCAGGCACACCGAGTTTGTGCCAAACGCTGCTCGCCCTGCGACGGGCCGAGTTGGACGGCATGGACAACGGACTAGTGTAATGGTTTTGGCGCTGAAAGGGCTTATTTACAGGCCTTTAGCGGCCCGTTACAGTGCTCTGGCGCGCCCTAAAGGGCCAAGACCAGCCGGCAGACATCTTACGACTTCCCTTCCCCTTCCCCTCGCCTTCCCCTCTTTTCTTCCAAATAGGCCTATGGCCTTATCGCAACCTGCAGCTTTTGCGTCACTGCAAGTCCATTCCCCAGGAACAGCTGTTCTGCACGCTCGTGTGTGCGCTGGCACAGTTCGAAGTGCTGCCCACCAAGCTTTGAGGGTCAGCCGCTAGCGGCATTCCTAAGCTAATCCCGTTTGATACTGTGGAAAGGTCTGTAATTTCCGTACTAGTACCAAAACAGTCCTTTCACTGTAGTGTACGTGTTTTCTCGTACCGCTACAAAGGAGCTGCTACTTTACATTCTAGGTTTAGCGCCTCTAATAGCTCCCATTTTCGCCTGCTCCCTCTGCCTCCTTCTCGTTGCTGCATTTGTCTACAGCACTGTCTACGCTACAATGCTTTGCACTCTGCGAAAAAGTCTCGTATTTTGACAGGCTTGCCTTCCCAACAAAAAGTGGTTGTCTGCTTGTGGCCCAGTCAGGCCCCTTTTGGCTTAGCAGTGTTTTTCCTGGCTCTTTTGGGCCATTTTTCTACAACGTCTCGCTTTCGTCAAGGCCGCGCCCCTTATCTCAATGGGTCTTGCCGGCGCCCCAGTCGTAAATTAATGAAGTGCATGTACCTTGTACTTTTGACCCTCCACGGGCCCGCTCTGTCGCAAGTCGCGCGCGTCGCCAGGTGGCCCTTTGTGCGAACCAGCGCCAAAAGGACGCCCGTATTTCGCAGCACAGAAAACACCACCCATTCAACACCACCGTTCCACCCCCCGTGCCGCTCCCCCCGTTTCTCTCCTCTTTTTTTTGTTCCTTGCCTCTCCAACGCGCTCCTTTTCTGCCGGCGCCTCTTCCTACTTTTATTCCTCCCGCCGCCTTCCGCCCATCCACGTTCCCGGACCAAGCAAGGCCTTTCATTTAGTACTCCGGATCTTTCTGTCCCCTTTTGTTTCTTTCACCCCCCTTCTTTACCTGCGACGCGCTTTTCTTGGTCGGTTGCGCGCATCTTGCCCTCCCTTCACTGGCTCGGTAAACATCAAGGTAATCTTCCCATTTCGATCGGCTCCTCGATGCGATGCGATGCGTTTGTGCTCGTTGCTATGCGATCTGCAAATGCGCCTGTACTTTTGTCGCGGCTGCGGATTCACGTCGATAATCTTGTCTCTTGTCTTTTGATGGCGCTGACACACCTGCAGTTGACTCACGGCCGACCCGGATTACAGACACCGTCGTCGCATCGCTCGCGTCCCAACACGCTCCGTCCAGATTGTCTTTTTCGCGTCGCAGAGCGTAGTTTGGTGCCGCCGCCGCGCTGATTGCACAGCTCCGATCGAGTTTTCTGTAAAGCAGACACGATATCCGTTTGCCACAATGGCCGTTACTCGACGCCTTCCCGTGCGGAAGAACAGCCTCATGATGGAGTCCATCCCCGATCGTCAGTCTTTCGTCCTTTTGACCGTGACAACCGTGGCAGGAAAATTTCCGGGACTCCCGGAGAATTTCAAGTGTCTCGGTTGTGTAAAGGCTGACAGATGGAAGACACGAGTTGTACTAACCAATCTGCTTCCACAGATGCTGAGCTTATTTCCCGCCGTCGCCTAGGCCAGACGCAGCTCTCGTCGCGTCTGGCCGGCTCGCCGAATGGTGCGAGCGATCGCGCGTCCGTCACGGCATTCGACTATGCGCATCTCCGCGCGCCGCTGACCAAGGGCATTGTGTCGGGAATCTTCAAGCCGAGCCCGAACAGCTACTTTTTGATGCGCCGCAGCAGCGACGGCTTTGTGTCGGCGACGGGCATGTTTCGCGCCACCTTTCCCTATGCCGAGGTCGAGGAGGAGGAGGAGGAACGCCAGTACATCAAGTCGCTCCCTACCACCAGTCCCGACGAGACCGCGGGCAACGTCTGGGTGCCCCCAGAGGAGGCTCTTGTCATTGCTGCCGACTACGGCATCCTGCCGTGGATTCGCGCCCTTCTCGACCCGACCGACATTCCGCACTCCAGTCTTCCGTCGCCGTCCGGCAGCTCGCGGAAAAAGATTGTGCCGCCGCCCAAGTTTGTGCCCGCCGCCGTGACCCAGCCGCCAACCCTGGCGCCCCCGACACCGGCAACGCAGACACGCACGAGCGGCCGCACCCGTCGCTCTGTTAGTCCGACCAAGTCCAAGAGGGCCACTGCAAGCCCGCGGAAGAGAAGCTCCAAGGCCGCCGCCGCCGCCGCTGCTGCTGCCGCTGCCGCGTCAGAAGCGTCTGCTGCTAGCACCGAGAGCACACCCGCACCGTCATCGGCGGGCCTGGAGAACAGCGAGGCGATTCTGCCGTCGGTGGAGGAGCATGACGAGGCCGCGAAGAAGGACGATTTGGCAGAAGCAGAAGCCGCAGTACAGCAGACACCGGTCAAGAAGTTTGCAGCCGGCGCTCTGTCGTCTGCCAGAACAGAGGGCGACGCGCTGTTTGCGGGCGAGCCGCCATCGGCAGCGGAGATGGCCCGCATGGTGGCTGAGGCCAAGGCGATGACCCAGGCCGCCCACAAGGACGCAGCCGTTGCTGCTTCTGCGGCCGACGATGCTGCTGAGGCTGCCGATGCTGCTGTCGCGTCGAAGAAGGGCAAGCGCAAGGCTGAAGAGGCCGCCGACGACGCAGACAAGGAGAACGCCGGTGACGGCTCGGCCGTGGCGTCTTCAGCGGAACAACAGCCTCGGGCAAAGAAAGTCAAGACGGAGGTGCAGATCCGCAAAGAGCGCGTGCGCAACCGGACCCTTTTGGGCATCAGTGCCACGATTGCTGTTGGGTATGTTTTGAATGGAGTATCTCCTCTTTTATGTCATTTTCTCCGCTTTACTATTCGCTAACGTCTACAGTGCTATTGTTCCATTTGTGATGGGCATGTTATAAGCTCTGTCAGAGGTAAACGTTGCCTAGCCAAACGTTTTCACGTTCTGCACCCCAGATACTTCAGTCAGGCACTGTTTCCAAGGTGAAAATAAAATAGCGCGTTTTTACCCCGTCCTTCCATCTGGCGGCCTCTTTTCTTTTGGGAGGAGTGGAGGAGATGCGGTGATGCGGTGGCTTTTTAATTGGTATTATTTTATTGCTCAAATGGAAGGGGGGAAGGGAAGGGGATCTTTACGGTGAATGCTAGGTGTTGACCGTACTGTTTGACGTGCTGTTTTCTTGAGGTTCTCGAGGTTTCGTGTTTTGGCTTCTTGTCTTGCTCGGTTTACTTTTTTTACTGTCCCTTTTCTCTCGCTACCTGCTTATTTTGGACATACCCCATTTTTCCCTCTGCTGGGCCGCCATATTTTATTTTTTGTCCTGTCGGGTCGACCGTTTCAATCTGGCGATTCTGTTCTCTTCTTTTATTTGTTCTTCACGGCCAAGGCATAAATAGGGTCGCAAGAAGCGACAGGGATTTTCACGCTCGTTCTAGGTCGGCAGTTGTTTTCCCCCACCCCGGACCAGATTTTTTTTTATCAAAAAAAATAAATACTAATGGAAGAATAAAATTGAAAAGTCCTATCTCGAACCGTCACCGGGTGTTGTAACTCTTTGTAACAACGCCGTCTGCAATACACAGAAATGTGGGGATTAATGTCGGAATGTGGAATTGTTTCCTTTTTGCAAATGCCGTTCTTTTCCAACTTGCAAGGTCTTTTGGGATGGTAAAGAGCAATGAAATACGCACCAGAAGCGCAGTTGTAGCAACGTCCTTGCTTTCGCAAGTCACATGGCGACGATGAGGGGCGGCAGGTGGCTACGATCGGCAATAGGCGGCAAGCCGGTAAACAGCATCCCCTCGGGGAAGCTTTACCCCAGATGGGGAAAACAGATATTGTCCCGAGTGCGCCGATGCCGTGGCTACTGGTCCCTCGTTATGAAAGCGTGCCACAAAAGCAAATTAGTTGGCTGGATTCTTTCTTGGGGAATTTTTTGATGTTGACATTGACTACTACTACCTTGTTGATTGGTGATCCAAACTCTATCGTATAATCCGTTGTTCTTGGACTATTAAAGGTGAACTCCTGGTAGTTGGACCAACGCAAGAGCATCACGATGCGGCCATCAGTTAGCATCTTGAGGCAGCTGCAAGCTGTCCAGCGGCGGCAGTTCTCGTCATCGCCGGCCAGGCTGGACCGGTACGGCTTTATTGGCCTGGGGCAGATGGTGAGATTTGTTGTTTTTTGCTTTTCTTAATTTTGTTTGTTCTTCAATTCCAACACCTGCTGACGGACAGGGCTACCAAATGGCCAAGAACCTCCAGTCAAAGTTGCCACCATCCGACACCATCCGCTTGTTCGACATTAACAAGGCAGCGGTCGAGAAGCTGGCGGGCGAGGCATCGGCCAGCGGAGCCGCTGTGGAAAAGGTTTCGACAGTGGCCGAGGCAGCACAAGATGCGGTAAGTTACGAGTGGTCCAAGTTGGGTCCGAGTGTGCTCTGGGGCAACCATTGGGTTTTCTTATGGATACGCCAAGGCCGAATCCAGGTCTGACTCTTGCCTAGGACTACGTTATCACGGTGCTGCCGGAGCCGGTGCATGTAAAGGGCGTGTACCAGTCGATTGTCGAGCCCGGACTGGGAGGTGCAAAGCAAAGGACACAGCAACCGGTGTTTGTGGACTGCTCAACCATTGACCCGTCAACGTCCCGGGCCGTGGCAGCGACGGTGGCGGCAGCAGGCGGGCAGTTTGTGGACGCGCCCATGTCTGGCGGCGTCGTGGGCGCCACGGCCGGCACGCTGACGTTTATGCTGGGGGCGCCGGGCGCACTGGTGAGCCGCGTGGAGCCGCTGCTACAGCACATGGGCCGACGCGTGCTGCACTGCGGCGAGCAGGGAGCGGGACTGGCGGCCAAGCTGGCCAACAACTACCTGCTGGCCATTAACAATATTGGCACGGCCGAGGCGATGAACCTGGGCATGCGCTGGGGGCTGGACCCGGCGGTGCTGGCGGGCGTCATCAATGTGAGCACGGGCAAGTGCTGGCCGAGCGAGGTGAACAACCCGGTGCCGGGGGTGGTGGCAGGGGCGCCGGCGGGACGCGACTATGCTGGCGGCTTTGGCATCGGGCTGATGCGCAAGGACCTGAAGCTGGCCATTGCGGCGGCAGAAGAGGCCGGGGCGAGGCTGGCGTTGGCGACGGCGGCGCGGGAGCTGTACGAGACGGCCGAGCAAGATGACCGGTGCAAGGGTCGGGACTTTAGTGTGGTGTACCGGTATCTCGGGGGCAAGGAGTGAGGTATGAGAGCGGAGGAGAGAAAAGGCGGGAAAGAAAATGGAAGAGAGAGATGAGGCAGAGAGGAAAATAGAACAAAATGAAGCAAAATCAGAAAACGGCAAAAATCCACAGTACAGAAGATAGAGGAAAAGCCTAGACTAAGCTCGCGGACTACCGTCATCATCCTCGAGGCGAAAGTACTTGCAACGATTGCGCCGTACCGATGCAGAGCGCGGAGTGAGCGGAGCAACAAACCGCCCGCCAGCGCCTTGGCCGCTGCGGTGGATTTCCCAAAACGGCGAGCAGCTCGCCAGGCCAGTGCAGAGTGGGGCTTACGACAATAAGGCTACTTACAGCTTCGCTTCCCAAAAACGCAAGTTTCAAGTCGTATTAAAAGTACAAACAATACTTTCTGATTTCAGCTTTCATAGACATCCATGGAGAACATATACGTCAACTATAAAATCATAAATATCCAACGAGGCTTGACGACAGGCTCGAGGAGAGACCAGGTTTCGAGACATTAGCACAGCAACTTGAAGATATAAACATGGCGACGACAACGGCGACGACCACGCCGGCCGCATCGACGCTGATATCGCACCCCTACAGGGAGTGCACGGCTGTCAGCAAGGCTTGCCCCGTGTCGGCCACGACTCTCGGCTACTATCCCAACGCGGGCTTCAACTACTTCTTTGCCGTGGGTTTTGGCATCGCCCTGGTGGTGCTATTGGCACTGCTGGTGCTGAGCGGACGGCGGCGGCGCACTCGGGGATTCACGGGCTTTATTGCGGCCGGCACGGCGCTGGAGCTGGCCGGCTATGGCGCGCGCATCTCGCTGCACACAAACCCGTGGAACAAGCAGGCTTTTGAGACGCAAATCTGTGCCATTATCCTGGCGCCCACGCTGCTCTGCATCGGCATCTACCTGACGCTGCGGCACGTGTGTCTGGCGCTGTGTCCGGCACTGTCGCGCGTGCGGCCGAGGCTGTATCCGTGGATCTTTGTGCCGGCCGACGTCAGCTGTCTGCTGGTGCAGGCGGCCGGCGGTGCCATTGCCGCCTCGGCCGGCTATACCAACACGCAGCTTCTCCGCAGCGGCAACCGCCTGATTATTGCCGGCATTGCACTGCAGGTCGTCGTGCTGGCCGTCTTTGGCCTCTTTGGCCTGGACTATTACGTGCGCGTGCGCCGTTGGGTGACCGGCCAGAGTGCCGATCCGAGCGGCCGCATCGCCGGACCCGAAGCTCGCGCGCTCTGGGCCGACCGGCGCTTCCACATATTCATCGTCGCCGTTTCCCTTGCCTATTCCCTGATTCTAATCCGCTGTATTTACCGGTGAGTGCTGTTTTGCTGCTTTTCATCAGAGGTGCCGTGCTAACCCTTGCCAGCATCGCCGAGATGGCTGGCGGCTGGGGCAGCACCATTATGCAGGACGAGCCGTCGTTTATTGCGCTCGAGTCTTTGTGAGTTTCCGTCTTGGCTTCGCCTTGCTCCTGTTCTCTCTGTGGCATCGGCTAACTCGTGCAGTATGATCCTCTTTGCCGTCTGGATTCTCGCCTTTTTCCCGCCCGGCTTCCTTTTCCCCAGCATGGCACGCAGTAAAGCACAAATCGCCGCCGACCAGGCCGCTTATAATGCTTCTGGAAACGGCACGGCTGTAGGCTCGACAACCAACGACGAGACCGAAGGCGAGAAAAGACACGACGGCGAGGTCAAGGCCGCGCAACCAGGCGACAGAGAATGAAGCGCAGACTTGAGAAACATGGCGGGCAACAACACACGTGCTTGGTTTGCGCTTTGATTACGAAACTCTAATCAGGCAGCATTATTAACATTAACCGTTGCCTACACTAGTTTAAGCTTACGTGTAGTTACAGTGGAGCTCGGCCGCTAAATTAGCCTGCTCCTGCAGTGGCCTATGTATTTTATTAGCGAGATTCCCTTTAGAATACGTATTTTAACAGCGAATTCCTGTGATAGACGTAGCCTGTTGGTACATCTAGTCTGGCTTTGCCGGTATTTTTGTCATTTTCACTCTTAACTGCTGATTTTAACACAGAAGGAAATCACTTGAATTATTGAACAAAGGCTTCCTTCCTGCCAGGCTTTCTCTGATTTGTGGCTTATCACCATGGTCCTCTGCCAGAAACTGACGCCCGAGTCTTATCTCAGCGCTCCCCGCCGCTCCGAGGCAGTGCCGAATCCATCAGGGGGACTGGCCTTTTTTACCGTCAAGACCCACGCCTTTGCCGGCAATGGCACCGCCAAGGGGACCACAAAGCATGCCTTGATGCTTCTGGATGTGGAGACGGGAGCGTCCTGGCCACTGCCGGCGCTCTCTGACGCGGCGACGGTGGCCGTGGACCTGGCCAAGGTGCACGACATTGTGTGGATCCCCGGCGGCAAAGGCACCGGCGAGGGCGAGCTGCTTTGGCTGCAGCCGGTAGCTGACACGCCCGGCGCCACGGCCGTTGTAGTGGCTGCGGCCTCGCGGCCGCCGGCATCTTCCCTGACTCCCTCTCCGCCCTACATCTACGTGGCCGGCGTGATCCCGGGACCCGTCGAGGCCCTGCGCCTCAAGGCGCTGCCGGACGGCACTCTGGCCTTGGCGGTGGCCGGCCGGGCCGAGAACAGCGACACGCTTTGGCCCGGAGAAGAGGCCGACACCGGCTCCGGCGGCAGTTCGGGGCGCATCTACGATACCTGGCAAGTGCGCGAGTGGGACACCTACCTGCGGCCGCAGCGGTACAGCATCTGGTACACGACCTTGGAGGCGAGAAGCAGCCGCGGCCAAGACGAAGAGAGCCACGGCCGCCGCTGGAGTCTCGGCGGTCCGCTGCACAATGCACTGCGCCACGCTCCGCCCGATCTGGAGGCCCCAAACACGGCCTACGAGCCGGGCGATGCGGCCGCCGCCTACGACATCTCGGCACAGGGCATCTTGTTTGTTGCGCGCACGGCAGCACCGGCCGATCCGGTGCTGGCCGGATGCAGCAGCGTCTACTATGTGCCGTTGAGCTCTTTTGCCTCGCCGGTTCCGTGCCAGCCGGTAAAGATGGCACAGCACCTGGCCCCGAGCGCGTCGGCGTATCCGCCTGGCTACAGCGGCAATCCGCGCTTCTCGCCCGACGGCACCTCGTTTGCCTTTCTCTGGGCTCCGCTAGACTGTCCGGCCAACGTGCGTGTACGCATGGGACATTTGGTTCTGGGGGGCTCCTTTGACCTGGCCGACATGCAGCGGAAGGAGACAGACATGGACACCGGCGACCAGGACAGCCTCTTTCTCGGCCCCGACGCCTTTGAGTTCTCTCCGACGGGCACGGCGCTGTTTCTGCAGGCCAACTCCTGTGGCCGCGGCAGCCTGTTTGTCCTCCCTCTAGGCCAAGGCGCGCGCCCGCAACGGCTTCCCCTGCCGCCCGGCTGCCACGGCTCGGTACAGGCTTGCTACGCTATGCGACGAGCCGGACGCGGTGCGCATACGGACGTGTCGCTCTTGGTGTCGGGAAGCAGCTTTGTCGAGAGCCGGTTCTACTGCGTGGTCGACCTCGGGGACCAGTACGAGGACAATGGAAGTGGCCGTGTCGCCTTTGCGTCGCGCGTCTTGAGCACGAGCCGGGAAAGGATGCGCTTTGGCTTGTCGCATAGCGCGCAGGTGTCGGAGATTTACGTCGAGGGCGGCGGAGATGAGTATTGTGTGCAGGCGTGGGTGGTCCGGCCGAGCGACTTTGACGCCGCCAAGCAGTACCCGCTGGCTCTGCTGGTGCACGGGGGGCCAGAGAGCGCCTGGAGCGATGAATGGCATGGCCGGGTGAGTGTGAGGTGGCAGGAATCGGCAAGCGTTCCAAGGCTGACCGGAAACAGTGGAATGCGGCACTCTGGGCCGAGCAGGGCTACGTGGCCGTGCTGCCCAACATTACCGGCAGCGTCGGTTTTGGCTTGGAGCACACCACGAGTAAGTCGGGCCTGTAAAGGCAGTTGCCCATCAAAGCTGACCACACAGGAATCTACGGCAGTTGGGGCGGCTTCCCTTACCAGGACCTGGTCAAGCTCATGGCCCATTTGGCCACGGTGCCGTACATTGACAGCAGCCGGGCCGTTGTGGCCGGTGCCAGCTATGGCGGCTACATGGTGAATTGGATCCTGGGAAACGCCCTGGCCAAAGAGGTGAGTGGCGGTGGTGTCTTGTCTGGCTCTTTTGCCCTCCCCCCCGACTGACCCTTTTCCAGTTCAAGGCTGCCGTCACCCACGACGGCGTCTTCACCACTCCTCTCATGGGCCTCACTTCTGACGTGACCGACGGCACGGCCACCTTTTGCGGACCCGGCTTTCCCTGGAGCAACTACGACGCCCTCAACCGCTGGAACCCGTCACGGCCTGACCTGCTCGGCAACTGGAAAACCAATGCGCCGCCGACCCTCGTCATCCACAGCGACCGAGACTTTCGCTGCCCCCTCACCGATGGCCTGGCCGTCTTCCGCACCCTGCAGTTCCAGGGCGTGCCCAGTCGCCTGGTCCATTTTCCCGATGAGAACCACTTTGTCGTACGTCCCGAGAACGCCTTGCTCTGGCACCGCACCATATTCGCCTGGGTCAGCCAGTACGTGGGCGTGACTGCTCTTGACTGAATGCGGCGCAAATCTCTTTTTATCTCTATTATGAATTGTTGATATATCGAATAAACTTGAATCCTCATGTCACATCAGGTCTGATCCTGTTGCCACAATGGCTGGTTTCTTCGAGATACCAGTACAGGCGGTGCAGGGTAGAGGCTCCGCGTTGCCTCTGAAGCTGCGTTGCCGCCGATGCCCTGATCGCTCGCCTCGCCTCCCTCGTCTTCTTCGCCGATTCGGCTGAGTGCATGTCGGCATCCTCTGGCAAAGTCGTCCGACCCGTGCTGTAGTACGGCGGCGCCCATTTCATTGTCCCCGATGCTGGAGTATACCCGCCTGCCGGCTGCTGCCGCGCCAATAGCGGGTGTGGCCCAATCCTCGTCATGGTCCTGGTCGGCGCCATCTTCTTCACGCTGGGTAATGCAATCGGCCATGCCGGCCGCAAAGTCCTCGGACGAGCCGTGTAGCGTCTGAAAGTGTCCAGCGGCCGAGCTGAGTGGTTAGTGATGGGGCGATTAAGCATGAAAATTAGGGAAACAAACTCTCTGTAGGCAGTACTTGCCAACAGACCGGAGCCCCTGCGCCTGTTTGTCTTTTTCTTGTGCCAGACTATGTACGCAGCCAGCGCGGCGGCAAAAACAAGGCCTGCGATTCCGACGATGGCGCCGCCAACAATGGCGCCTGTGTGGTGGCGGCTGGTGGCCAAGAAGGCCGTAGAAGAGGAAGACGGCGGCAACGACGACGGCGAGGTAATAGACGAGTTGAGAAAGGGTGCTGTGGCAAACTTGCCGGTGAAGAGGACACGCTGGCTGCTCAAGGTCACGGCGAGACGATCATCCTGCGACGTCGCCGTCAGCTTCACTGTCCGGCCCATGTCGGTGGCCGACCCACAACCATACTGATAGAAGCCGCCCGGGAAGGAGTTTCGATAGCATGAGCTTCCGCTTTGGCAGGTGAATTCGTATGGGTTGATCTCGGTTGTCGTCATGGCTGCCGGTTGGCCATCAACGCATCCTGTAAACACGCCCGCCGTGCACAGCGAGTTGCCGTCGGGACAGCAGCCGACTACGCCGTGCTCCGAGTCTAGGACACAGTGGCTGCCGGCCGAGCAGGTCGCTGGCAGGCCAGTGTCGCCGTCAATAAAACCACAGATTCTGTTCATATTCGTGGGAAGCGGTAGTTTTGTTGGAACTATTCGCCGGTGGCTTCAAAAAGCTTTCCAGAGCAGACAAAGGACACCGTTGACAGCGGCCAAACACCGAGTACCATGATGAGAAGATCAAAGTTGATAGCAAGACTGAAATGAGGAAAATTATTGTCAGCTTATGTATCAGTTTCCAATCCTTTTACCTACTATTTCAGCTCGGACAAAACGTCCACGGCATGCCGATGCAGCCATAGGAAGGCAGTGCTTCGCTTAATATATGCGAATGAGTAAGGCAAAACAATAATCAAACCAAACAAGCCAAAAATGCCTTGGATTCGACTGTAGGTGTGGCAGCACCACTTCAAGGACGTGATACGACATCTGCCTGCGTACAGAGAGGAAAAAGCAAGGGACCATCACAGCCAATCTCATGGCTGTGCGGACAGGCCTCGGATGCGGGAAAGAGTACGACAAGCAAGAAGACTGTATATAACGCATCGAAGAAAATAAACACAAATTTTGTGAGAAGGGAAGAACAGTAAGAAATTCCAAAGTAAAAGGAACAAGTCAAAGAAAAGGATGAAATTCTAAAACAGGACCAGAGCACGTTAAACGATTAAATGCCAATACTTTGTTCTGTCTTGCTACGCCGACCTGATGATCCCATCGCCGTTTAGCAACCAATCGTCAGACATATTTTATGATGCAATCTGTGTTGCTGCTGTGATATTTCTGTGTACTGTAAAGGGTACGTTTTTGGCTCTGCAGTGGCAGGAGCGATCTTGTCCCTTTCAATTTCCCGTTTTGCCAAAGTCTATTACTAGTAAGCGAACTTACCCAAATGGATATATACAGAAATCGACCCTGTCATGAAAAACCTCAATTCCTTGCCTTTGGCTATTTATATGTTGCCGCTTTGCTCGCATCAGCGCGCTCTTCTTCCTGCAGGACCGGACCACGACAAGTGTCCTCGTCACGCACAAAACTCGCAAGGTCCATCCAAAACTCCTAAAATCTGTCTCACAATGACGACTTCTTGGCCACAGGATTCTCTTTTTTTGCAGCGTCACCCCTTTCAGCGCTGGCAACCCCTTCTCCGTCCGTGTGCATCTCTGGCGACGTCTGTGTCTGTGTCTGCGGTGGCACAGAGGGTGCCGCTGTCTGCTGCTGGTCTTCTGCCGCATGGCTGCCTCGCTGGGACGCAGACGTCCAGTGGAACGACGCCGACGAGGAGGCTGGCTTGGCCGAGTCAGGGACAGTGACCTCTGACGGTGGCGCGCCACGCGTGGCAGTATCGCCTGATGGTTCCATACTACCAAAATAGCGATTTAGCAGGAAGCGGCCTGGGCCTAGCTGATCGTCAGCAGCACCACTGGTACGCCCAGCGTTCTGCCCGGTTTCCCCTCCTTCTTCTCCGGCCTGTCCAAGTGCTCGGTGACTTGAAAAGGGATCGACCCGTTCCCTCTCGCCGTCTTGGCCGTCTTCCCTTGGCTCCACCGACTGCGGAGCTGGACCGGCTGACAGATACGAGTTGGAGTGCAGTGGGAAGCGTTGGCCCTCTTCGACAGGCTGGACAAACTGAACCGTCTTTGCTTTTCTCTGCTGCCGCTGTTGTTGTGGCGGCGGCGGCGGCAGCGCCGATGACATTTGCGGTGGAAACGGAAAAAACGGCTGCGGCTGTGGTCTAATGCTAACCGGCAATGCCCAGTCTGCATTGCAAATGCACAAGAGAGCCAATGCCAAGAGCGTTGGCAGTGCGTCCAGCACATAGAGGTCGACTTTGCTCCGCAGGCTGGTCGTGTTCGAGTTGAGGCTTTTGGCAGCTATGATGATCCGATATATGACCCGGATCTGTTTACGGTAAGCTGTTAACACTCTTCCCTTGTATTCCTGCTTATTCTCGAAAGCTTACCAGGAGCATAACAAGCACGGCAAATGTTGCCGAAAGCTGCAGCATAACAACGGATCGTTTCTTTTCAAACACATCATATGCCCTGGCATCCATGACATAACCGTCTTCGATGCGCTCACCCACGCCGTGTTCACTCTCCGCGTTGTCGTCATCATGTTCGGCATGGACTTGGCCTTCCTTTGCAGCCGACGAGCGATGGCGTCTCTTCTTCAGCAGAGACAGGAATGCCTGTCCGGCTGCCACCCCAACCGCCACAAGAAAAGCAGCTTGCGTTGCCAACCCCGCCGTGTATGTCTTTTCTGCGGCCGAGAAAACCGTCATGGCTGTTTGGGTCGCCTGGATCGATATTTGTCGACTGCCATAGCGGACAAAAGCCAGTGTGAGGCTGCACGCCGTTATCTGCATCACCACAGAAGCCACCAGTAGTGCCCACATGAACCACTGTGCGCCCCAGCCGGCACGGCCCGGCCAGCGAAGTCTTACAAGATCGGACGGCGCAGAAACCACGCCAGTGTTGCGGATCAGTCGGCAGAACGCTGCATACGCTGCCATATTTACGGCCAAAGGAGCCAGCAATATCAAAATAGCTGCCACAACAATGGACACCTGCTGCAGCAGCAGGTTTTTCTCGTCGTTGCTGGCGACTTCTCTCATCACATAGGCCGCCAGCTCGGCAAAGGCCGCCATAGCGGCAGTGAGAGAGCGGCCATTCTAGCGAGCGGTTAGAAGAGCGCAAATCAGCAATGCTTTGAACAGTGATGGTCTTACATGAAGGGTGTAAAACGCCTGAAAGATGTGCAACACAATGCAGATTCCAAACAAGACAGCAAAGGCGTCGTTTCCTGGTCCTCCATTGCTTTTCGTCACATCAAACAAGAGAAAGGGCCCCGAATAGCAGTTTTCAGTGGCCGACAGCGCCTCGGAACACGTTGCTCTAATGTGTTTTGATATTGTGGCAGCCGTGTGCGTTGTCGTCAGCGACGCAACCTGGCTGATGGCGGAGGTGGCCTCCCAACCCAGCATGTTTTCTGTCATGGGCGGCATTGCTGTTTGGAAAACGGCATGATCGATCCAAGGAGACAGTAACGAGTGACGGGCGGCATTTAACTACGTTATCACTATCGGCTTTCGAGAGGGCAGTCTCAAAGAGGCTGCCCATGCGCCTTGTCTTTAACGGCTACGATTCCTCTCCAGAGGCTTCTCGCTCTTGGTTACTGACAAACACTTCTCACATGAAACCACTAGGCGGTGTCGTATCTGCAGACGTTGGCTGGCTGTTTAACACAGCATACACACATCTACCATCGTGGGATCCTCGTATTGGCTCCAGATAGTGTGCCGGGCCCGTTCTCTCCAGCTGCTCCGCCACACCAGACGACGCTAATGGGCGTCTTTTCGGAAAAGAAGGGCCTCTTTTGCTTATCTGAGCTCTCTGCCGGTGGGATAGAAAAATGACAGTTTCTGCTGTTCAGCTCCAGCCTCACCGCATTGGCCGAATTTGCTACTCATGACCTTGAAAGCGTTAGACTTGCGTGAACGGGTGCTCCGCCACCTTTAACACGAATACCAAGTATCGGCAGTTCATTTCCATCAGCCGCAGCATCAAAAACGGTTACTACCCCAAGGAGTGGCTTTGTTGATAAACTCGCTTCTAATCAACACCCTTTGTCACAATAAATGCACAGGTTGCGGGTTCATGCTTTTGCTTCGTATATACAGATCAGATACTGATTTTACACAGCCCCTTTTATCTTCCTTTTCCAATACAAGGCGTTTTCGATAACACTCTGCTTAATGCTTGCAAGACGCAGGGTGATTCTTGCACTTGATGGCCTTGGCATGGTGGGTGATCAGGCAGTCTCCGTCGCTGGATCCAAAATAGATGGTGTTGCCGTCGTCGGGAGACGCGCCAGTGCTCAGCTCATCACCATACTGCCAGAACATGTCGGAAGCAATGCCAACCGACGATAAGGCCACCTGCTGCCAGGGTGTCTCAATGCTGCAGTGATTGGCAGTGACGCCGTCTGATATTGTTAGAAGGATAAGACGAGAAATGAGAAACAAAGAGTGAGAAAAAAAAGACCCAAACTTACACTCTTCCAAAAGGCAGGGCTTGCCTGCGTCCACACAGGCCTTGGCATGGTCTGCGATCCAGGCAGGGGCGAAATCATTGGAAACACCCCCTATAGGTAACTGCTGTCAGCGGCTGTTCAAGTTTCTTGAGTCTGCACAAAAGAATGACCTACAAGATGACGGGTACATGTGAAAGGTGCCAAAGTCGAGGGTGGAGATGTTGAGGTTGGCCACAAAGTCGACGCCCTCATAAGTGGTGTAGGGGTACGTGGTGTTGCCAGACAGGCCAAAGCCCTCGTCGCCGAGGGTGACCATGTGTAAGGGGTCGAGGCTCTTGATGTAGCTCGACGTCTTGGCGGCCCAGGTGTAGAGGGTGTCGGTAGAACAGCCGCGGCAGCGGGGCTCGTTGGCCAGCTCCCAGGCAAAGACGGCCGACGACTTGGCATAGCGCGACACGACGGCGCGGATGTAGGCGCGGTACTGCGTCTGCGCATCCTCGTTGTCGTACCAGGACTCCTTGGTGCCGCCAAAGGCCGTCACATAGGCCGGCATGCCGCCATAGTCGCTCCAGTTGTTGACAAAGTTGATGATGAGCTTGACGCCGTGCTTGGCCGCCGACGACACCACATAGTCGAGGCGCTGCAGACCGTCGGCGCCAGTGTTGATCTCGGAGCCGTTGGCCGACAGGTACTGGTAGTAGACGGTGCCGCTCGCGGGCTTTTCCGTCACGTCGTTGAAGCCCCAGACGCGCAGGATTTTGAGCCCAGACTGCGCCAGGTGGCTCATCACCAGGTCGACGTCGGCGTTGTCGGTCAGGAAACCGATCCAGTATGTGTTGGTGCCCGCCAGGTAGTCGGTGCTGCCGTCCACGAGGAAGCGTGTGCCCTTGGTCGAGGCAAAACGACCGACGGCTCTGTCCTGGTGCGACGCCAGTGCCGGCGCCGCAGCCGCCGTGGTCAAGAAGCCACAGGCTGCCGCCGCCAGAGCCCAGGCCACAGAGGTTGTCCGCATGATGAAGAAGGCAGTCGCGCAAGATCACAGAAAGGGTGGCAGGAGCAGAGACAGATGCAACACAGTCGATTTAAGCTGTGCCTGGGACAAGACCTGATCTCCGTGATGCCAGCTTCGGTCGGGCCATTGGTCACTTATATGCCGTCAACTCGACGCCGCTGCCCCTCTCTCTCTCCATCGGGGAGGAGGACTTCGGAGGAAGCATGTCCTTGAGGAAAGGGCTCGTGGTGTCTGGTCGTGAGAGACAGGCCTCCCCTGCAGGTGCATGTTTACCGTGCAGAGCATGTATTTTGCATTAGCCCCCAGTCCACACCATCAGACGTTCCAGGAACTGCCAGTCACCCGACTCTGGGGTTATTTCATTGCCTTGCCGAGTGGATAATTCCCCGTTCCTCCCCGCATATCCCCATCGAAAAGTGTACGAATACGTCACCGTCGGCACAGCTGGGGTGTTTTTTGGGCCCGCAGAGCCTCGCGGAGGGAGCGTCTCCGTGCTTGGAATTGGCCACTTTAGCTACACAGTGGATCTCCGTTCCGCCCCCCCCCCATGCCTAGTCTAAAGTCAACTTCCGAGGTATGTCCAAGGTTTGAACGGCGAGAGCTAAAAGTAAAGGCCATTCAGTCATGCCAGGAGTACGCAAGGAGAATTGAAGCCGGGAAGAAAATCAAAGAAGTAAAGCCATGTTGCTCGTTGGGAAAAGAACTATAGGCGGCATAATCTGATCACAATATCTCTCTTTTTTCACTTTGTTACACTCACCGACTTGATGTCAAGAACATGTAGTGTACTCGAGTGCCTCCCGCATCTCCGGCTGTAGCTCGTCGAAGCCAAGACGACAGCGTCCTGGGAGGGTAATTTTCGGTTGCCAGAGTGGAGCTTCATCAGTTTGTGATTGGCTCAATTTAGCTACCGAGAATGCGGAGTGGAAAGCGGGGCGGAGAGGGGCAAACAAGCTTGTACGGGACGGTGGAAAATCTCCAGCTTAGCGCCGTCTTTCAGGTCAACATCAAACGATCAACATCAGCATCATCAACATCAGCATCATCATCAACATCAGCATCATCATCAACATCATCACTTCTGCCACTGACCAGGATACAAAGATTCGCCGTTCTTGTCAGGGCTCAGGATGGCAAACTGGATCTATCTGTACCCCTTGGTGAGCTTGGCCCCCTGAGTATTTCGCTGTTCTCTCTCTCTCGCCCAGAATCAGCCTAACTAAATCTCTAGCTTCTGGTGACCCTTGCTTGTGTGGGGATGTAAGTAGCTTCTGGTGATGCTTTCCGTCTAGCTAGGGCTGGTATTGACCTTGCCCTTTGCTCTTACAGCTACGAGCATCGCAACACGAGAAAACTCTCGCTTCCCCTGTCGCCGGCTCTCACCGTCTTGGCTGTGCTGCTCCCGCTCTTCAGCTTGGCCAACACCTTTGCTCTGTCGGCTCGGCCGATGCTGCCGGGCCGAATTTCCGCTCGTCCGACTAGCCTTGCATTCGTCGCCAACGTTCTGCGGGTCCTACAGCTACTGCAGCTCGTCCTGTCCGTGGTGCTGGCCACGCTCTTCTTCGCGGCCGCCACCCCCTCGGCCGTTCGCGACTGTCTGCTTTCCACCGCCTGGCAGCACCTCTTTGTCGGCAAGAACCGCGTCGCCATCCGCCGCATCCAGGACACCCTCGACTGCTGTGGCTTCAACTCTGTGCGCGACCGCGCCTGGCCATTTTCCGAGGACCTCAAAAGCGAAGGCGGCGTGGCGTGTGCCCAGCGTTTTGGCCGCCAGCAGTCGTGTGCGGCGCCATGGGCCGCTGTTTTGCAGCGCAATGCCGGCCTCGATGGCAGCATCGCCATTTCTGTGACTGTGTTGCAGGTATGCTGGCTTTCTTGACTAAAAGGGGCATGCGTAGGGGGAAAGGCCTCAATGTTCAACGAAAGCTGACTTTTCTCTAGGTGGCCATGTTCCTTCTCGTTCGTTGGCTCAACAGTCGCAAGCAGGGGGGTTGGCCAACGAGGCTGCTGGGGTCTTTTGCGGCCATTGGCAATGGCGAGGCTTCGTCTGCTGCCTCTCGTCCTCTGCTGAATGGCTACTCCGACAACGCGGATGTGGCGGACGTGGAGGGCGAAGAGTCTGGCCCAGCTGGACAAGACGACGCAGTCGGACAGATAACGGGCAATGACAGCTATGGAAACAACGGACCCCGAGTCGAACCATCGCACCACGTTGAGGGAAACGCGTGGGAGACTGACTAGAGGATCTTTTAGCCTTTGGGAATAGCCTCATGGCCCTCGGTTCGGGGGTTTGTTTTTCACCTGACTGGGAGGTTGTCAATACGTGCCATTCTTCCAGACAAGGGTCATCTAAGAGCGGAATGTAGAGGCACTGTCATAGGTGTTTGCTGTAAAGGTTTGATATATAAATCAGGGTTTTGCCAGTTCAAGCTCAATTGATGTCTCTGACTTATATGGGAAGTCTTTGTTTTGAGAGCGTAGTTGAAAATATTCTTGATGCCACTGTGAAGAGCCATTTCTTGTCCTCTTAATATTAATAGCATGATTGGTTGAAGGATTATTGGTATTTGCGAGTAATTGCTACCAGTTGAATCTTCCTCTACGCCTTCTATAACTTGAAAATTATATAAGAAAACTATTTGGGTTTTACATCGGTTACTTCAGCTGCGATCTGATTGTATTGTTTGCGGGCGGTTTGTCATTAAAATCGATGCGAATGTTAAAAACAGCATTCCGATCGTAACTGCATTGACATGGAGAAATAATTTCATACGTTGAAGACGAAAAGGAATTCAATTCATAGTGATGTCATGGTGTGGCCTGATCCCCGCAATTTCCGTGCAGGTACGAAGCCCCCGTACGCCCCGTACCTGAGTGAAACAGCAGGAGCTAACGATCAATCTCTTCCCCCTTACGTAACCAATGAATTCCTTGCACTCCCATCAATTTCTTGCTTTGTGCAACTTCATCGGAGGAGAATTGCCATTTACTTTTGCAATTGGCCGGTCTTACCATGTCTCCTCTGCGCGTCAAGTCGCGATCGCAACAAGGAGCCGATGGCCTCCGAACTCCCTCGCCGTTTGGCCGCCGGGTTGAGTCCGACGGCCTTCCAGACATTGAGCTCGACGACAGCTTTCGTGATGTTATCAAGAAATTGGCATTGTACGTTGAATGGCCCCGAAAGCTCACGAGGCTCTGCAATCTTTGTGCTTACGCGATTTCTGTGCCTTTAGGTTCATTGCCGACGCCGTGACCCTGCCGTGCACTTTTGAACAGCTCCGGACGACCTCTGCTGGCGACCGTCTGCGCACCTTGGTGATGCACCTCAGCAACACCTGCGACAACCCGTGCATTGTGAATGCGCTCCTGTAAGCTTTTGTTTTTTCTACTCGGGTCCCTTCATTTCTGACCACTCCATAGGGCTCTCAAGTGGCACTACGGCGCGGCCAACGAAGACCGCGGCCTCAGCGAAGCCCGCGCCAATGCCTGTGAAATTGTGGCCTGGCGCTTTCTGACCCATCTGAGCGAGCGCGAGGCCGTTGATTTTTGCCTGTACGAAATCCCAGGCACCAAGAGAGCCCCCGGTGGCGTCGCCGCCGCTGCTGCAGCCCAGGTCCAGCAGAGCCACAACGGAGGTGGCGGCAGCCAACGCGTCTCGCGAGCCGCCGTACGCCAGGACGAGGAGCAGTCATCTGGGCTTGGAATTGGAAACGGGAACGGAACGGACAGCGGAAACGGAAATGACAGTCACGAATACAACGACAATACTGACAATGTTGACGAGAATTCGCCGTTGCTGAGCCGCTTTTGGGCCAGCGCCACGTCCGATCCAGGCCGACAAAGCACCCGTCGGACAGCCGCTGGAAGCACTCGCCGGAACCAGCTTCTGCAGTCCATATCCCGTCTGACGATGAGCATGTCGTATGATCACAACTCGGGCGATGACGGCACCAGCTCCCACAGCAGCGGCTATGACGACGACGACGAGGACGACCCGACCGCCCCCTTTGTGAATCTCAATGCGCTGGAGATTGCCGCCATTGCCGATGCAAAGCGCTTTCTCGGCCAGAATGTTGTCCAAAAGATTATCACTGGCATCTGGAACGGGGACATAATCTTCTGGGACCGCCTCGAGGTTGGTGCTGTCAAGAAGCCGCGTTTCTACAACCCACACACTGCCGACCCGTAAGCTCTCCTTGTGGCATTTTCTGGCCTTTTTCATTGCTTCTCTCTGCGGCCACAACGACTAACCTTGCCGCTTTCTTGTCCAGATTCTCGCGTCTCCGTGTGCCCAAGTACCTCAAGTCGTTTGAAATCATTTACTTTCTGGTTCTTCTGACCACCTTTTACTTGACCCTTCTTGATCGAAACCCCACGCGCGTCTCTACTGTTGAGGTTGTTTTTTACGTTCTCATGGCCGCCTTTGCCTACGACGAGCTAAGCGAGTGGATTGATGCCGGGTCCATCTTTTACGTCTACGATTTTTGGAATGTTGTCGATGTCATTATTATTGTTATTGGCCTTGCCTTTTTCGTTCTCAGTAAGTCGGATGGAACAGTCGTTCCATGTGCCTTTGGCTAACTCACCGTTCTATTAGGAGTTGTTGGCTTGTCTCGTGGTGACACATATCTCATCGACCTGTCGTTTGACATCTTGTCCCTACAGGCTCTTTTCATGGTGCCTCGCATCAGCTCCATCCTCAGTCTCAGCCCCTACTGGGGCACTCTTATTCCGTGCTTCAAGGAGATGACCAAGGATTTCATCAAGTTCATGGTCTTGGTGGTCATTCTCTATCTGGGATTCTTGACCACCTTTTCGCTCATTGGGCGCGACAAATTCACGCTGCCACACATGACCATGATTTTGACAAAGATCTTTTTTGGCTCCAGCTATGTCGGCTTCGACATCATGGACGACATTGACCCCGTATTTGGCCCGCCGCTGATGTTGGTCTTTGTCACGCTTAGCTCTATCCTGCTAATGGGCTCCTTGACAGGTATGTTGAGCAACAGCTTCAGCCGTGTCATGGGTCACGCTCGGGAGGAGTACCTTTATGTCTACTCCATCTATGTGCTGGAGGCTTCGACGAGCAATCGCCTAACGCACTTTTACCCACCCTTTAACCTGATTGCCTTGATCATTTTCCGACCGCTGCGCCTTTTCTTGCCGTCCGATCACAAGTTCCGCGCCGCCAGGATCGCTCTTCTCAAGGCCACACACCTCCCCATTGTTGGGGCCATACAGCTGTACGAAGTGATCCACAGCCGCATCCAGTCTTCCGGCGAAGACTACTCGCCGATCCGTGGACCGCACCAGCAGACGCCGGCGCTGACTACGTCTGCCGGCAACATTGGCGCCGGCAGCCATGGCGGCGTCGGCGGTGACAGCAGCGGAAGCGGACTGACGCCTAAGAAGATTGTCGCGAGTCCTCCGCTGCGCGTGAGGTCGTCCTCTTCGTCCCATCGCCACTACACACAGCGACCGCTGAGCACGGCAGAGTTGGCTCCCCGGCTGGCGCCCCCCTACCCGGGCCTTACATCTCCGACCGTCGCATCCTCGGCGATGATGGCTTCCTCCGCGGTCGAGGACACGGGAATGGACGCGCCGAGCGATGTTGAAATCCGCATTGCCGAACTCACCGCCAAGATTGACAAGCTGACGGAGCTGGTGCTGCAGATGCACGCACAGCAGAATGCATGAGTACTGACTCTTGGCATTGCTTCATGCTTCTGATCTGACGGTATTTGTATATTTTGGAATTTGTATATTTTGGAAAAGAGTTTTTGTATATTGTTTTTTTTATATTGCTTTTTTTATATTGTTTTTTTGTTGTATACTGTATTCGATTGTACAAAAATGACAAGAGGTACACAAATGGCAAGCGACATATATCTCCTTGTTACACCAACCATGAGCGGTTGATAGCATTCAGAACTTGAATATCTGTATGATATCGTTCCAGTTCGGCGTTTTATTTACAGTCGGCCTTTTGTTCTTCTCTTCTTCTTTCCTTCTTACAATCAAGAATCTGTGACTTCCATGTTAATGTGCAGGAGCGATGGACGGTGGCTCCTTCCTCATCACCAGCATGCCAACTTTAACAATCCATCCATCCATCTCAATGTATATTATACAGCACCACATCATTGCCGGTCAATATCTCCTATCTAGCCACCGACCACACTAATTCATAAAATGGATTTTGACGCCGCATCCGTCGTCTCGTGCAGCAATGAAAAATGGCGGCAAGCATGGCACGAGGGCATCGAATACGCCCTTGAGAACGACCTCTTTTCGGGTTTTGAAACAGCCGACCACCTCGAATATCAAAATGGCGTTGCTGCGGTCGAGTACCAATGCCTCTCCTCCAGCGACAAGTTCTTGCCGCCAGTAGACATGCCACCACTGGACATGCCGTCTCCACCAGAGGCAGAGTCCTGGACTGTCCCACGGCGAATAGCTGGTGTCCTCGGAAACGCTTGTCGGCTTCTTTCCGATGAAGAGCGGAACGCGGCGGAGACTCGGCTGTGTGCGAAACCCAAGCCCAAGAATCCCAGGCTGGAAGTGCCGCTTCCTTGTTCCCATCATCATGAAGACTATGCAAATCTCGTGCTGGCCGTCTCGAAAATATGCATGAACAAGAGTCAGTTACGGAAACACCTCTCATTGCTGGGCGACGATGCCGACGGCCGGGACGATGGCGATATTTTCAAGGTCCCCGTGATAGGCCAGCAGTACGCTGAAACCCTGGAAGACACCATAAAAACCATAACAATGAGCGTCACCGAGAAAGTGATTCAGACAATTCTACGATTTACAAATCCCGTAAAGCTGACAGACGACGATCGCACCATCTTTCTGGAAGAGAAAGTCGTCACAAAGCCTGTGAGTGTAGCATTGCGATATTTCATTCGTGGCAAAGCTTGTCCTTCTTGCTCTAACCTTGCCTTGGATTTACAGGTTTTTACTCCGAGACACTTGACGCCGCTTTTACCACCAGTCGCTTATCCTGCCGACTATTTCGTTCCCGATAGTGAGGCGTGTATGATTTCCGATCCCTCCCAGCCAAATTCCAGCGTGGGGGAAGCTCTCCAAGAAATCGAGTCTTCGACTCTCCACCAGGAGGCTTTGCATTGGCCTGATAGTGAGTCCTTGAATTATCAAGACATATCGAACAGGATACGCAGTGAGGCCCCTGCACTACCGGAACAGCCATATTCCCTACAGATGAGACCAGCACACTACCGAGAAGAAGACCTCACTGGTCCACCGCACACACTCATTCCCAGCTTGGAACGGCCTGGCGACGATTCAGAAAGGTCAAGATTATCAGAGTCTCATTATGCCGAGCTATCGGAAGACTATTTCCTTGGGACATTTAACAACGATGATGTCACGCTAATAACCAAGTTGGCAGTGCCTTCTGTACAAAGCATAGAGTCTATTATTGCAGACTGGGACTGTAGTAATTATGGTGTGGAACCGTGGCCAAGAAACGTCGATTCGGAGGCTTTGACGGACGAAACAAGACTCTTTGGATCCAATTTGGTGGGCCAGGTTTGGGAGAAGCTCGATTCTTCTTTCTCTGCCTCGGGGAGCACAACGGCCAAGTTGGAAGAGACCATTGACAACCATGATATCTTGGAGGAGCAAGCACGACAACACTTGAAGGGCAGCTTTAATACAGGCAACACTCTAATGGAAGCATTGGAAGACATCCGTCGACCATACCATCCAGGCGAAGAAGAATGTTTGGAGAGTCCCCTAGACAAACCGGTCCAGCCACCAGGTCGAAAACGCCATGTGAACAACGACCGCAGTTGGGCAGCGCTGATGGGCCGATGGAAGAGGCAGAAGCAAACGGCGGCGGCAGAAAAGACTACGGGCACCAGGCCTTCAGCCTCAAGGGAAGCTGCCGCCAAACGCGAAGTGCAGTCAGATATTCGGGCTTTTCAGAAACTGCCGGGGAAGCGTCTAACACAAGTCGGCCAATACCAGGACTCCTCGCAGGATCCGGTTGAAAGCGTTTCGCCTTCGCCGGCCAGAGAGGAGCCAATGCTAGCAGTACAGCCGCAAATGAACCGCCCTGCTTCTTTACCAAAAGTGATACTATCAACTACCCTCCCGCTATTGATTCGACAAGTCTTTTTCCCATTGCTGCCTGGACTGGAATTTGTCGAGCGCGACTTTCAGAACGGCAAGGCCATGATAGATATCGACGACGCTGATATTGTGCTGACTCCGTCGACGGGAATAATAGTGACGACCATGGTTAGGCTCCGGCAACTCGATCGAACTCAAAAGATGCCGACCTTTCACACATGCATGGCCAGAATAGCCGCCAAGTACGATAGCCTGTTAGTCTTCGTTTTCAGAGACAACTGCGACATGGATTCTATAAAGTCTGAGCTCCCCCCGTTGTCACAGTCGGATGCCATGGCGTTCACACGATTGCAGAGCTTTGCCCAGAGTCTGCCGGGGAGCATCAAGGCGTTCTATGTCGGTGGCGGGCAGCAGTCGGTAGCAAAGTTGATCGCGACAACCATATGCCAGGAAAGCGCTGCCAGTACCGGCAGTCAGTGCCGCCGCTTTCTTGTGGAAACCGAGTCAGCTTCAGAACGGTTCTTGCGCAAAGCTGGACTAAATGCGTACGATGCGCAGATTGTGCTTGGGATTCTGCAAGAATCGAAGACGGCCGATGCCATTGTCAGCCCCGTGGCTCAGTTCATAGCCATGTCGTCAAAGGAAAGGCTTGAAACATTCGGCTCCAGCGTCGGCTGCAGGCGAGCATTACAGACAGCCAGCAATTTGATTGACGGTGATAGCTGAGTATGTGGCAGCCTCCTATATAACACTCCAGATCTTCAAGCTTGCTTCTGTTGTGACGACGGACGGCATGTCTGCTGCCGCGTCGCTGTCGTCGCTGTCGCCGTCGCTGTCGCCAGAAGCACCGCCATCGGGAAACATCCAAGCGCCCGAACAGGTGGCTACGACAGATCCGCTGCTGTGCATGGCAGTGCTGCCCACGGCGGAATTTCTGTGGGCCTGCCAGTTCCAGGTAGGCGAGACATAGCCTTCCTGCTGGCCCACGCCCTCCCAGACGACGGTCTTGCCCTGCTGGGTCCCGGCCCAGATCTCAAAGCCGCCAGAGCCGGGGTTGGCGTCGCTGGCGCTCATGTAGACATCGCAGCTGAGCCGTTGGTTGGTCTCGGCCGGGCGGCCGGTGAGGGTGCAGAGCAGCTGGCCAGAGCCGCGGACATCGTAGACGAGCAAGCCTCGTGACCGGCGCTCATTGACCACGAGGTAGCGGCCACAAGGGCTCCAGAGAGTCTGTAAGACGCCCCCGCCAGTGTACGAAACGTCAAGGCTGGAGTCGGCATCGTTGCCACCACCATTGCCTCTTTCGGCCACACCCCACGTAGCATAACACTGGCCGCCAGCGCGCGACAGGTCGTAGAGGCCGATCCAGCGGGTCCAGGTGCCGGCAGCGATGAGGCCGCAGCCGATGCCGGCACCGATCTCGGCGTCACGGCTGTAGGACTGGGCGCTCAGGGCGGAGACGGTGCCGCGCATGCCTACGCCGTTGCCCTTGCGCAGGTGGCGGGCGGATGGGATGGTAGGCACACGCAAAAGGGGGCCGTCCTTGGTGGTGCGGCTGGCGTCAAACAGGGCCAACAGGTTGGTGGTGCCGGCGATGAAGTGGGTGCCGGGGGAGGGCCAGAGCAGGGCGGTAGGGCCCATGTAGGCCTCGGTCTCGGCCTTGATGAGGGGGTAGGCGGCGAGCGGTGGAGGCCGGGGGGTGTCCAAGGGGCCGTGGCCGTGATGGTGGCTGTCGTTGTCGTCGCTGGGGAAGAGAGGATAGAGGTGGATGGGCAAATCGCGGCAGGCGACGAGCACCGACTGGGTCCCTGCATGGGCGAGGGAGAAGTAGGGGGCCGGGGCAATGGCATTGGCCGATTCGGGCAGGTAAAGACAGCCCTGGGGCGAGAGGCGGTGGTGTCGGGCAGTCGAGGAGGAGGACGACGATGCTGACGAGTGCGCCGAGGAGGACGACGATGACGATGCTGACGAGGGTGCCGAGGCAGAGGACGAGACCGAGTCGTCGTCACTGCTGTTTCCGTCTTCATCGTCAGACGTCTCGCTGCTGTCGTCGCCCGACTGGTTGGAATTCGGGGGTTCTTCTAGCAAGTTGGAAGGCAATACATAGCTGAGAAGCGTATGGGCCGAAGTAGAGGCTATCACGGTGGTGCCGTCTGCGGACCTAGAGCCCGTTAGCACAGGTTTCCCGGCCCTCGCATGAAACAAGCCCTACCACTGCGCACTCTTGTAGAAGAGGTGCTGATCCTGTCCGGAAGCGGCGCCAGGCCTTCGAACTCTGGAAGGCGATGCAAGGCTGGCGGCAGCGACTAGCCTCACGTTGGGTTTCACGTCAGCAGTCGGGCTATCCATGACTTTTTCAAGCAGGTAAAGTCAGCCCTCTTTCATTGGGCCAAGTCAGAGGAGCGTGGAGAGCATGGCGAGCTGTGGTTGTCGATGGGGGAGCTGTGAAAATAGGTAGCTCTAAAAGGATAGCTAGATTTTCCGCTGTAAGTTGTTAGCTGGTCCCGTCACTACACTCACTACACCACACTAGTCAAAAGGCGGAGTCTTGGGGATGGTAAAAGTGGGCCCATGCACGATGTCTCCCAAGCCCCTGTTTGATTGGTATCTCGCCCGACATACAACGCATACAGCATACCCACACCAAAGAGCGAAGAATCTTTGCTTTTCCCCAGCCATCGACAGAAGGACGATGCCGGTACCAGTTTCTGCCTGAGAGTCTCTTTTGTTGCTCCTGGCCCCCCTTTCATCCCACCGCCTTTGCTTTCCGCCCTCCAGCCACCAGCTCGCCCGGTCATTGAGCCTCTGCTCTTCTTCGACCTCTGTGGTCCTTTGACGTATTCGCCTTGGGCCTTGATCCGTTTGCTTTCTCTGCTATCCCGCCCACGGTGCCAGCCATGGATGCGATGCTGGAGGCGGGTGCAGCGTCGCCGACGCGGTGTGACGACCTCCGGGCGCCTGGAGTGATCAATCTGATTGTTTCCATGTGCGTGTATTGATTCCTGAGATGGTGTTTCCGTGCTGATGCTGTCTTGTTTCTGCAGAGTCATCCTCGTCGGCATGCTGGTGTCGTATCTGCCGCAGCACTACCGCATCATTTCGCGTGGCACGTCAGAGGGCATCTCGCCCTTTTTTGTCATGCTGGGCGTCACGTCGGCGACGTCTGGCTTTGCCAACATTTTGACGCTGCCGCAGTCACGCCAGGATGTGGCCTGCTGCAGCGAGCTAGACACGTTCCACTGCATGGCCGGGCTGCTCGGCATTGCTCAGCTGGGCGTGCAGTGGATTTCGTTTGCGTTAATGTGCGTGGAAAGCGGTGCAAGGACTGTGAGAGTGTAATGGCCCTGTAGAGAAACCAAGCTGACTCTAGTGACCTACAGCCTGGTGCTATTCCTCGTCTTTTTCCGCTACGATGATGCCAACGTGGCCATCCCCGAGGAGGAGATTCGGGAGGACCAGCCGCGCTGGCAGACGGCGGTGTTAGTGGCGGCGGTGTGTTTGGTGCACGGGCTGTTTGTCATTGTCTTCACGGCCATTTTTGCCACGGTGCTGCCGGGCGCGCTGTCGGGGTGGGCCAATGCGCTGGGGTTGATGGCGGCGCTGCTGGCGGCCGTGCAGTACCTGCCGCAGATCTACACAACGTACCACCTCAAGCACGTCGGCAGCCTGAGCATCCCCATGATGTGCATGCAGACGCCGGGCGGTTTTGTCTTTGCCGGCAGCCTGTTTGCGCGGCTCGGCTGGGGCGGCTGGAGCTCGTGGGGTATATTCCTGTTGACGGCCACCATGCAGGGCATTCTGCTGGCCATGGGCATCTACTACGAGCTGAAGCATCACGAGCTACTAGAGGACGGGGCCTATGGCGGTGGCGGCGACCAGACGGCGGCGGACAGCGGCAGCGGCAACGGACGCGGGGGCGAGGACGGCAACGACCGCGGCGGCCGCAACGGCAACAGCAACGGCCACAGCAAGGCGTCTGCGTCTCGGCCGCTGTACCGCCGCGTGCTGTCGTACCGGTCAGCCCGTCTGGACGACAGCACGCCGAGCCGGTACAGTGCGCATCCCGAGCACTACGGCACGACGCCGGACGAGATCTCGGACATTATCGATCGCCAGGACCGCGACGCCGCCGACGAGACTCAGCCGTTGCTGCGCCCAGGAGGCATTGGAAACCCGCGGCGGGACTATGACTCACAACGCCGCTCATGACAGGACGTGTGTGTCTTGCGGTAGCGGCTGTGCTGGCCCGGTTGCCCAGTTTTGCGTATATTCTTTTCGTGTGTTTGGATTGATGCTATGGAATATGAACCTCTTTACTGCGTGGTGCTTATTTATATATATATGTGCTCTGATGAATATATTTGCGGCCTTGTCGTGGGATCTGCCACCAGGACGGATGCTGGTGAATTAGGCGTTTTTACCGTACTCTCCTCAGGCTGACCTTTCTTGGTGAGTCACTTTCGGCAGCCAAGGGCATGGCCCGCTCTGACAACGCTGATTGGTCAGCCGCTATCTGCCCAGGAGGGTACAGGCGAGGGTGCCGATTAGCGCAGCCGGCGTCGTGCAAGATAAGCCGAAAGGCCAGCCAACCCCCTTTGCTTCGGTCTTCTTTAAGGATTTGCCTGACCGTCTCGCGAACAAGCAGCAGGCCATTCCGCAGCATCAACAATAGCCACTGTCCGCTGATATTCATAATTTGCAATAACACCATACAATCCAATCATGGCGCAATTGGCACTCAACGAGAGTCGGTTCGTGTCGGCAGACGGCGAGCAACGCCGGCAGCCCAGCGACCTGGCCCAAAAGGCGGCGGCGGCGGCAGCCGATGGACGTATCGTCAGCGGCAGCGGCAAGGTGATGGATGCGCTGGCGGCTGCCCAGGCAGCGGCGGCTGCGGGTGGACCGGGCATTGACGCCTGGGCGCAGGAGGTGCTGAGCTCGATGGGGATGTCGGCGGGCGAGGTGCGCGGCACGGGGACGGCGCTGAGCATTCCGCTGGACGATCTGGTGCTGCGGCCCAAGAAGAAGAAACCTGCGGCAGCCGTGGGCGCGACAACAGTGTCTTTTGGCGCGGTCGGCGACGGCGTCGACGACGTCCAGCGAGAAACGACGCCGTCCCGTCGGACGTCTTCGCGGCCAGACAGCCAGTGGCGGCGCGAGGAGCGGCTCAAGGGCAAAGAGGGCAGCCGGCAGCGGCGGCGGTGGGAGAATGGTGAGTTTTTCGGCAGTCGCAGGCAAAAGGGCGGCATCCGTGCGAGTTGCTGACGACCCAGACCGCCTGATGCATGTGCCCGGGGCGCAGCCCCCGCTGCCCATGGACTGGGAAGTGCGGCCGACGCACCCGGTGCACTACAACCTGCCCTACCATTTGGCGCAGTACTGGGACAAGGGCCTGCGCCAGCACGTGGCCGAGACGCGGGCGGCGACAGCCGTGCGGCGACGCAAGCAAATGGTGGCGCAGCAGTCCGGGATTTCGACGGCCGGGCCGCACAAGAGGTCTGCGGCAGCCTCTGCCGACGCGCCGCCGTTGCTGCCGTCGGTCGGCTTGGTGACGCGCGAGCTGCGGGCGACGGCCAAGAAGACGCCGGCCGTCAAGGCGTGGGTGCGCGTGCTCGAGGAGCCGGTGCGGCAGTTTCTGCTGGCGGCCGAGCGGGCGCGGGCCGAAAGCGACGACAGCGGCGGCAGCAGCGACAGCAACGACGACGAGACGGTCCAGACCGATACCGACAGTGAACTGGCGCTCTACTCGGACTCGGAAGACGAGATTGTTTTTGTCGGCCGACGGCCCGGCGGCCCGGCTCCGGCGTCGTGGAAGCGGGCACGCCGAGAGGTCGGCCAGCAGCCGGTGGATGCCGGTATCGTCTTTGACGCGCTCGGCGACGAGGAGAGCGGTTCTTTTCGGTGAGTTTTTTTTTTTTTGTTTTTTTGTTTACTACAAAAAACTGATTCTCAGGCGTTGGCTCACGCACTCCATTTCCGACTACTACGGGCTGGCCTCGCACTCGGCCTCGGTGGGCACACCGCCCCGGCGCGTCGTGTATGTGACGCTGCGCGAGGAGGCTCCGGTCGGCCTGATGCCGCGGCCCATGTGGGAAATGTTTTGAGGGCGACCAGGCCAAAGTTCACGTGCTGAGAAACGGTGAATGTAGTGTAATTGTGGGTACGGCTCTAGTGTAGTGTAAGCGGGGCTAAACTCCGTGCCTACTTAGCTAATCACGGCATCGTCGCTCCAACATCTTTCCCACTGTAGCTATCTGCCCGGCGGGCGACAGTCGTCGAGTTTGGCAAGCATCCAAACGCACGGGCGAGACGACAAGATTATTTGACTGTTTCGAGCATTGGTTCCTCCGCCATGGCGTATATTGCCCCCATCCACCGGCCCAGCAGCGTTCGGCATGCCTTGAATATGCGGCTGCTGTCGCCGACGGAGGAGAGCATCGTGATAGCGTGAGTTTTGTCCTGCGGCATTGATTTGTGCGTGTGTGCGTGCGTGTGTGCCTGTCTATCTGTCTGTCATTGCTTTCCTTCGGCCCGCTGACGTGGCCAGCAAAGCCAACTGCCTCGAAATCTGGCGCTTCACGGCGGAAGACCGCATCTACCTCTTCCACTCTCTCAAGGTCTTTGGCACCGTGTCCATGCTGCAGGCCCTGCGCCCCAAGGACTCGGACACGGAGCTGCTATTTGTCGGCACCGACCGTTTCGAGTACTTTACGCTGGCCTGGGACGCCGCGGCGGCCTGCCTGCGCACCGAAGACAGCTTCCACGATGTCGGCGAAAAACACCTGCGCGACAGCCAGAGCCAGGACCGCTGCCTCGTCGACCCCTCGGGCCGGTACATGGCGCTCTCGCTGTGGGAGGGCGTGCTGTCGCTGCTGCGCATGCCCGGCCGCCGCAACAAGGCGGCGCCGCGCCGGCTCGCCTGGATGGACCAGATTCGGCTGCCCGAGATCTTTATCAAGGCCAGCACCTTTTTGCATTCCGAGACGGGCCACCCGCGCATCGCCTTCTTGTACCAGACGCAGGCCGACCGTCCCGAGTCGCGCCTGTCGCTCTATCGGCTGACCTCGGACGACGGCAAGGTCGCCGTGTCCAGTTTTGATCTCGACAAGCACCGCGAGCTCAGCCTGCACCTGCCCGATGACCCTGGTGCATCGCTCCTGATCCCCATCAACAAGGTCGGCGACGACAAACGCTACAATGTGCGGCACAGCACGGCCGGCGGCGGCGCCGGTGGTGCGGGCGGCGTCGGCGGAGGCGGCGGGCGAAAAGCCCACCTGGGCGGCCTCGTCGTGGTTGGCGAGACCTCGATGCTCTACCTCGACGACGCCACCCAGCAGCTGTACCCTTTTCCGCAAAAGACGGCCTCCATCTACGTGGCCTGGGCGCCCTACGACAACACACACTACTTTGTGGCCGACGACTACGGCGTGCTGCACCTGCTAACCATTTCGACCGAAGGCGCCGGCAGCTCCGTGGTGACTGGCATCATGGTCACGCCGATTGGCCGCACATCGCGCGCCAGCTGCCTCATCTATATGGAGGCCAGCCAGTTGCTGCTGGTGGGCTCGCACAATGGCAACTCGCAGCTGTTCCGCATCGATCTGGCCACCGAGACGGGCCACTACTGCGAACTGGTCCAGGTGTTGCCCAACATTGGTCCCATTCTCGACTTTTCCATCATGGACATGGGCCACCGCGAGAGCGACGGAGAGGCCGACGGCGGCAGTGGCAGCGGCAACGTCTTGGCCAGCGAGTACTCGTCAGGCCAGGCCCGCATTGTCACGGCCAGCGGCGTGCACAAGGACGGAAGCCTGCGCAGCGTCCGCAGCGGCGTCGGCTTCGAGGACATTGGCATCCTGAGCGACGACATGCCCGGCGTCCGTGGACTGTTTTCCCTGCGGTCCGGCACCCATACAGCGGAGGACGGCCGGCTCGTCGACACCCTCGTGGCCTCGTTCCTGACGGAAACCCGCGTTTTTGTCTTTGGCGACGACGGCGACATTGAAGAGGTCAACTCGTTTGCCGGCCTGACGCTCGACACACAGACGCTCTGGGCCGCCAACTTGGCCGGCGGCGAGCGCCTGCTCCAAATCACAAGCGACCAGGTCACCATTAGCGACACCGACAGCGGCGTCAGCGTGGCCACCTGGACGCCGCCGGCCGGCCAGTCCATTGTGAGCGCTTCGGCCAACACGCGCTGGGCCCTGCTGTCCGTGGGCGGCACCACGGCCGTGGCCCTGAACCTCGAGCAGGATCTGGCCGTCGTCGTTGTGCGAGAGGTGGGCGGCGGCAGCAGCGACCAGATTGCCTGCGTGCACGCGGCGCCGCAGCCCGAACTGCTCGATGTCGGCGTCATTGGCCTCTGGGCGTCGGCCTCGCTCTCGCTGGTCGACTTGGCCACGCTCGAGCCACGGCTTTCGGGCGGCGGCAGCGAGTCCCTGCGCCGCCGCGACGACTCTGACTTGGCGTCGGTGCCACGCAGCATCGTGCTGGCCCAGCTGCTGCCGCCAGGGCTGTCGGGCCCGACTCTGCTTGTCGCCATGGACGACGGTCACGTGGTATCGTTTAATGTGACGATGGGTGCAGGCGAAGACGGGCAAATCACTCTCTCGGGCCGCAAGTCCACCGTCCTGGGCATGCGCCACGCGCGACTGCACCTGCTGCCGCAGCCCGGCGGCGTCTACAGCATCTTTGCCACGACGGAGCACCCCAGTCTGATCTACGGCGCCGACGGCCGCATCGTCTACGCCGGCATCACCGCCGACGACGCCAACTTTGTCTGTCCCTTTGACGCGGCCGCCTTCCCCGGCGCCATTGCCGTGGCGACCGACAAGGAGATCAAGCTGTCGCGCACCGACACCGAGAAGCAGATCCATGTGAGGACCATTGCCATTGGCGAGACGGTGCGCCGCATCGCCTACTCGCCCGCCGAAAAGGTGTTTGCCCTCGGCTGTGTGCGGCGCGAGCTGGTCCACGGCGTCGAGGTGGTGTCGAGCGACGTCAAGCTGGTCGACGAAGTGCTCTTCCAGCCGCTAGGCCGGCCTCTCTCGCTGGACGGCGGCGGCATGGGCGATGGCGGCGGTGGCAGCAACGGCGTCACCGAAATGGTCGAGGCCGTGATCCGGGCCGAGCTGTCCGACGCTCAGGGGCAGCCCGTCGAACGCTTCATTGTCGGCACCAGTTTTATTTCAGGCAGCTACGGAGACGACAACCTGGGCCGACACCGTGGAAGCCGGGCCGGGGCCGGGGCCGAGAGTGCCAACACGCTCGGCCGCATCCTCGTGCTCGGCGTCGACAGCGAGCGCAGCCTCTACATTGTGTCGGCACACCGAATGCGCGGGCCGTGCCGCAGCCTCAGCGTGCTGCCCGACGACGGCCTGCTGGTGATTGGTCTCAGCAAGACCGTTGTGCTCGCTCGCTACACCGAGACCTCGACCATGTCGGGCCAGCTCAAGCGCGTGGCCTCGTACCGCACTGCCACCTTTGTCGTCGACCTGGCCATTTCCGGCCGCATGATTGCCGTGGGCGACATGATGAAGTCGGTGGCGCTCATCGAGTATGTGCCGGCCCAGCCGGCCGAGCCGGCCGCAGGAGGGGGCGGAGACGACAACGACGAGGAAGATGCGGCCGTCGCCGGAGAGGCCGGTGCAGCTCGGGCACGCGTGAGGGCCAGGGCCAGGGCCGCTGGGGCTGCCGGAACCACGCCGGCCGCCGGCCCATTGTCCCGGTCCAGCGAGCCGCAGCTGGTCGAGCGGGCCCGCAACTATCAGGCGTCCTGGTCGACGGCCGTGTGCCACGTCGAGGGCGGCGTCTGGCTCGAGGCGGACGGCTACGGCAACCTGTCGGTGCTGGAGCAGAATGAGGCGGGCGTGACGGCAGAGGATCGGCGGCAGCTGCGCGTCACCAGCGAGATGAACCTGGGCGAGATGGTGAACCGCATCCGGCCCATTGCCGTCGAGGACAATCCCAACGCCATGGTGCACCCCAAGGCGTTTATGGCTACGGTGTGTTTTGTTCCGCTCTTCCATTTCCGTGTCTTTTCCACTAACATTATAGGTCGAGGGCTCCATCTACATGTTTGGCACCGTCGCGCAAAAGCACCAGGACATGCTCATGACCTTGCAATCGCGGCTGCAAACCTTTGTCAAGAGCCCTGGAAACTCGAGCTTTGCCGCCTACCGAGGCTTCCGCAACAACGAGCGCGAGGCCGAAGAGCCTTTCCGCTTCCTCGACGGCGAGCTGCTCGAGGGTTTTCTGAGCCTCAGCGACGACGAGCAGGCCCAAGTCGCCGAGGGGTTGGGCCCCAGCGTCGAGGACCTGCGTGACATGATCGAGGACTTTAAGCGAATGCATTGATCACGAGATAAAATTCATCATTTTATGCATCAATGGATAACGACTGTGAATATTAGTAATCCTTGGCCGCATGAATCGGGCAGGACCGGACACCGCGTATGGGCCCATATTAATTGGCCAATAGTGGACACGCAATTTCCATTGTGGCTGCCTCAGGCCATGAGCCGCCTGGCCGGGCATGGTGGGAAGAGCTCTGAAAATCAAGAGGGTGGAAACAAGGGAAAAAAACCTCTGGTTCATGATCCCACGATTCGACCTTGTTTCCCGAAAAAAGAGAGCTGCACCCGCGCCACCGCCCACACCGCCCCGTAGCCGCCGCACCGACTGTGTGATTGATTGATCCATCCCATTGGGCCTCTTTTCTGTCTCTCTCCTCTCTTCGCACAGCAACGCAAAAATGGCACCACTGGCTTCTGCATCGCGCACGCTGCTGCGCTCGGCTCCGCGGTGCTGCCGCAGCACGGCCGCCGCGTTCCGCCCGGCAGTTTCCGCCGCCGCCGCCGCCTTTTCCACATCTGCCACGCGCCCGTCCGAGGCGCCCAGCACGGCCGCCGCCACCTTCAAGAGCCCCTTCCGCGGCACGTCCAAGGCCGACGAGGTGCCCGACTTTGGCCACTACATGAGCAAGAAGAGCGGCAGCACGAACCAGCTGTTTGGCTATTTCATGGTGGGCACCATGGGTGCCATTTCGGCCGCCGGCGCCAAGTCGACGGTGCAGGGTGAGTTGGCTCGTTTTGGCTCGTTGTGTTGGGTAGTCTCGTTTTGTGTCGTGTCGTTGGCCCTTCTGACCGCTAGAATTCCTCGTCAACATGTCCGCGTCCGCCGACGTTTTGGCCATGGCCAAGGTCGAGGTCGACCTGTCCGCCATCCCCGAGGGCAAGAACATTATCATCAAGTGGCGCGGCAAGCCCATTTTTGTGCGCCACCGCACGGCCGCCGAGATCGACGAGGCCAACGCCGTCAACATTCAGAGCCTGCGCGACCCCCAGGCCGACGCCGACCGCGTCAAGCGCCCCGAGTGGCTCGTCATGCTGGGCGTCTGCACCCATCTGGGCTGTGTGCCCATTGGCGAGGCCGGCGACTTTGGCGGCTGGTTCTGCCCCTGCCACGGCTCGCACTATGACATTTCCGGCCGTATACGAAAGGGCCCGGCGCCGCTGAACCTGGAGATTCCAGAGTACGACTTCCCCGAGGAGGGCAAGCTGGTGGTCGGTTAAGCGCGGGAAAAGCAGTGCAGCGGGGGGGCAGGACTGGTGGGGGGGGTATAGGAGAGGGCGGTGGAAGGAGTTTGGAAAGGAACAGGGACAAGGCAGTGTTCTCTTTGAAGAGAAGAAACGAAGAGAAAGAAACGGGGGCAGAAGGCTTGTGCCAGAAACGAAAAAAATAACAAAATTTATTTAAATGTACGAGTACATACAAGACGAGCGAGGAGGACAGACTACTATTTGGAGAGACAGTAGTGAGGTGGTGTAAAGAGTTGGGATATACATTTTTTTCATCTTGGCCGTTTGCACTACCATGTTGCTGTCGTGGCAGGTAGGAGATGCTACAGTCCGAGAAAGCCCGTTGTATCCCCGTTTGCAGTCCTGTGTCATTGCCTTGGCCGAGTTCATTGATTAAAGTCAAATATCCTTTGCTACTATATTTTCTTCTTTTATATCCCATCTTACGTTCAACATTACCGCAAGGCTGCGAGTTGTTGTGTTATCATCCGTTTCTCTCTTGCGTCTTCTGTCATGTATCCAACTAGCGCTGACAGGCACACATGCAAAAGCCCTCTCCCCGCTCAGCACCAGCCGTACTTCTCGTTGGCAACCCAGTCGACATTGTCGATGCTGCCCTCGCCGTACCACATGAGGCTGGCAATGCTGCCCTTCTCCCGGTCCACCAACGTGTGCGGCAGCCCCGACTGCTCGACCAGGGCCTTGACGGCCGCCGTCGGGTTCCACAGCTGCACGTCGCCGCACTTCCACTCGTCGGCCTCGGCCCGGGCCATGTCCATGAGCGCGCGGAAACCGTCAATATGGCGCTGCTCAATGCGGCTGTCGCCGCCGTCCTCGTCGGCCTCGTCGGCCTCGGGGTCGTCGTGGTCCTCGGGGTCGTCGTACACGTCCTCGAGGACGACGCGCAAAATGTGCAGCGTATTGTCCTCCACCTTGTCGAGCCCGCCGTAGTAGCCGCGCGTCCACAGGGCCCACAGGCGGTGGCCCTTGTTCTTCTCGCCGCCGACAATGCCGCCGCGCACGGTGGGCGTGCGTCCGAAAATGTGTTTGGTCATGTAGTCTTCGCGCATCAGGTGCCACAGCATCGACGGCAGGTTCGGCACCAGGGCCACGCACGTCGACTTGGCCTTGGCGTCGGGCCCCTCTTTCTCGGCCGCCGCCGCCGCTCGCCGCGCCCGCCGTGCTAGGCGAGCCCGCAGCAGCCGCTCGTCCACCGAGCAGAGCTCTGCCAGTTCGTGGTAGCCAATGGGCGTGGGGGGCGCTCCGACAACGGCGGCCGCCGCCGTTTTCGCCTGCGGCGGGAAAGACAGGTGCGTGCTGGGAAACGCTGGCCATCCTTTGCTGGTGTAAAAAGCCTTGCCAATGTCCGAGTAGAGAATCGAAAAGGCGTTCTTATCCCGTCCGAGAAGGTTGGCCTTTTCCTTGTTCTCCTCCTCCTCCTCCTCCTCCTCCGGCTTCGTTCCCTTGGTCTGCCAATGTGCCAGCTTCGGCCCCAGCTCCTCAAGCATGCGCCCCGCGTAGCCGCGGCCACGGTACTGAGCATCGGTAAAGACAGAGCCAATGCCGTGGCAAACGCCGTCCCGCGTCTTGATCGGCTTGCCCGCTTTGCGGCGAGAGGCGGCCGCCTCGGCCACCAGGGCTGGCTTGCGCAGCGACTCGCAGCTCGACAGGATGGGCCGCTCGTTGGGCGGCAGGCGGCCGTCGGTCAGGACCCAGTGCGTCAGTCCGCCATCCATGGCCAGCGGCACCGTCGTCAGGTAGGCCTCGCGGAAGAGGTAGTTCTCGAGGCTCAACGTGCTCCCCCACATTGGGTGGGTTTGCCGCCACGTGCGGATACGCTCCTCTGGCGTGGCCAGAGTGAGCACAAGCGAGGCGTCTGACGCCAGCGGCAGTTCGGCAGCCATCTTTGTTGCCGAAATGGTTTCGAGTCTTGTAGGGACTGGGTTGAGCCTTGCTGCTGATCAGGCAGAAAGATCAGGTCGGATCTCAACCAAAGATGTTCGACTGACGGCTGTTGCGCTTCTACCTGCTGCAAGGCTGGATTCTGACAGAATCGAGGCAGAGAGGCGGGTGCTGCGAGGGGGTTCGCAAAAAGATTAGGCCTCGATGCCTCTTTGACATACAGTCATAACTTTGTCACACACCGTGCGCAAGATCCACTCCTCCTCTTGAAGCGCAACTGCACCTAAAGCTCTTTGGGCAGGAGCGACGAGGGGAGCGGAGCCTCGTTGGTCGATAAGCCGACAGTAGGCGGCCGGCGGGCCATGCGCGCGGCACAAGGTCACATGTATGGTCACATGTATTTTGCCTTGTCTGCGCTGCCAGGTGCTCACAGCTGCCATTTGGCACATAACGGCTCGGCACGCTTTTATTCGTTTATCTAACGTGTCTTTCATTCACAACCTCGTCGTCCCCCGAGTCCTCACTGTCTCTCGCCGAGTCCTCTCCGGCCGAGTTTTTATACCTAAATCCCCTTCTCATTCTCCCTGTCTCCCCCCTCTTTCTCCCTTTCTCCCTTTCTTCCCCCCCTTCCACACTTTGCCCTTTGCTTCTCAGTGGCCGTGGCCGTCGTCCTCCTCTGGCCTTGTCTCCGGGTCCAGCTTGATCATGGTGTCGATGCGCATGATGCTGATGCACGCTTCCACGGCGCTCTTGAGCTGTCGGATCTTGCTCATGCTCGGCTCCAGCACGCCCGCCTTGATCTCGTCGACCACGCGGCCGCGCGTCAGGTCGAGCCCGTAGTTCTTGTAGCCCTTTTTGCGCGCCAGCGTCTTCTCGTCGTCCTCGCCGCTCGCGCTGTCCTGCACGCGCTGCGACAGCGCGTGCCGCGACCGCAGCTGCGCCACCAGCTCCGACGCGTCCTTGGCCGCATTAATGGCCAGCGTCTTGGGGATCACCAGCAGCGACTGTGCAAACTCGCCAATGGCCAGCTGCTCGCGCGAACCCACCGTGCCGGCGTACTCCTCCAGGTAAATATGCAGCGCCGTCTCGACGGCGCCGCCGCCCGGCACAATGCTGCCGCTCTCGAGCGTGCGCTTGACCGCCGACAGCGAGTCGTGCACCGACCGCTCCATCTCGTCCAGCTGGAAGTCGTTGGACCCGCGCAGGATAATGGACGCCGACGAGTGCACCTTGGTGCCGCGGATCAGGATGCACTCGTCGTCCGAGATACGCTCCTGCACCACCTCCTCGGCGTGCCCCAGGTACGACGCCTCAAACTTCTCGTCGCCGTTGAGGTCCGACAGCGTGCTCAGCAGCGTCGCGCCCGACGCCCGCGCAATACGCCGCAGATCCTCCTTCTTGCAGCGCCGCACCGCCATGGCGCCGCGCTCGATAAACTGCTTCATCACCAGGTCGTCAATGCCCTTGGTCGTCAGGATCACGTTGGCGCCCGCCTTGAGGATCATCTCCACGCGCTCCATCACCATGCCCGACTCGCGCGCCCGGATCTGCTCCAGCTGCTGCGGGTCGTCCACCGTGATCTGTACGCCCAGCTTCATGCGCTCCTTTTGCAAATTCATGTCCAGCACGGCAATCTTGGCGTCGCGTATCCGCGTCTTCATCGCCTGCGACGCCACCGTGCAGTTGAGCGCGTAGCCCTTGATTAGCATCGACTCCAGCGAGCTCTTGCCGTGCGCCTTGAGGATGTTGACTGCCTTGACCGGGTACTTGGTCTCGTTGCGGTTGTTGGTCGACTTGACCGCCTGCATCGCGTCCACCACCATGTTGGCAAAAAAGTCCGAGTCGGCCCCAATAATCTTGCTCGACATGGACGTCTTGGCAATGTTGATGAGCGACTCTCGCCCCAGGTTCTCCACCTTGATGCTAATGTTCTCGTTCATGTACTTGACCGCCTCGCGCAGCGCCAGCCGGTACCCCGTCATAATCGTCGTTGGGTGTATGCGGTTCTTCATCAGCTCGTTGCCGCGCCGCAGCAGCTCCGACGCAATCAGCACCACCGACGTGGTCCCGTCGCCTACCTCCTTGTCCTGCTGCTGCGCTAGGTCCACCAGGATCTTGCCGGCCGGGTGCTCCACGTCGAGCAGCGTCAGGATCGTTGCGCCGTCATTGGTCACAGTGACGTCCTGTTTGTTAGAAGATAAATACATTCCAAGAAAGACGGCGGCAAAACAAGGAAATACATACGCCAATGTCGTCCACCATCATCTTGTCCAGGCCGCTGGGCCCAAACGAGCTCTTGACCACATTGGCAATCGCCTGTGTTGCCATGACTGTTATCATCGCCGTTAGCCAGCCGTTCTCCCTCGCTTTCACGCTTCGGTGCTAGACAGCATGCCAGAACGCAAAACACACCATTCTGATCCCGAATATCAGCACCCGAGATCTTTTGGCCACCCAGGAACAAGGTGCCTGTCCGGGACTGCTCGAACATGGACGCCATAATAAGCGGCGTAGATTAGGCGAAAATAGAAAGGGGCAGTAAAAAAAAAGATTAAATGCACAATAAGCACCAAGCCAAAGTGATGGTCGAGGAAATGGCCTGGGTTGTCTTGCGGCGGTGCGGCGGTCTCAGTCTCTCGTTCTTTCGGTAGGTGGCCTACTTCTGATGTCGTCCTTGCCTCGTGGGTCCACAGCTTGGGAGGCAGAAATATTCCCCTACTCAAAGAAGCAGAAAGCTCTCTGCAACAAATTTCGAGCCGGAAAAACCGTTAATCCAGCTTATCGGTAGAGGGGTGCCTTTTGTCCCCTCTACGGGCCCCCTTATCGGCCTGGGTAACGGGGGGTTAGGTCCAAAAGTGCGGGGCACGATTCTGTATGGCAGCGCTGGATAGAGGCGAAAAAAAAGAAGCACCAGCAACACACTTTTGTTCTCCTTGGTGACTCAGATATCGGTAGAAACGGCCGTCTACGATCAATCCGGAACTTTTTTGTAAGTAGAACTTCCTGAGAGATTTCTAGTTTTTATTCGAGTTGGCTTTTAGAAAGTTTGTACTTTGTAATTATTTCATTCGGTATTTGATTTTATTTTGCCATTTGCTGTGCCAACTACTTGAAGAAATATGCCAAAACGCTAGACAAGGAGGCACAAAACGGCAACGGCAACGGCTAACTCGTCCAACAGCAGAGAAGTACAGGCTACTACCGTCACCATGGACGAGACCAAGGAGCCGTCCAAGAGCGCGCAGAAAAAGGCGGAAAAGGCTGCCAAGATGGCCGCGGCCAAGGCTGAAAAGGCCGCCAAGGCAACGACGACGGTGGCCGTGGTGGGCGGCAAAAAGGCCGACGACATTATCGGCATCACGGTGTCCAAGACGGAAAACTTTTCGCAGTGGTACCAGGAGGTGGTGCTCAAGGCGGAAATGATTGAGTACTACAACGAGATCGCCGGCTTCTACATTATGCGGCCCGCGGCCATGTACGTCTGGAACGTCATTCGCAAGTGGTTCCAGGCGCGCATCGAGGCCATGGGCGTCGAGGAGACGAGCTTTCCCATGTTCCTGTCGTCCAAGTCGTTGGAAAAGGAAAAGGACCACGTCGAGGGTTTTGCGCCCGAGCTGGCCTGGGTGACGAAAGCGTAAGTGAAGACAAGAAATTGGGCAAAGTAAAGACAAGGCCAAGTGATGGCTAACCGCCCAGCGGCGACAAAGACCTCGAGGTGCCCGTGGCCGTGCGGCCCACGTCTGAGGCTGTCATGTACCCGTACTACGCCAAGTGGGTGCGCAGCCACCGCGACCTGCCGCTCCGCCTGAACCAGTGGAACTCGGTCGTGCGCTGGGAGACCAAGCAGACGACACCGTTTCTGCGTGCGCGCGAGTTTCTCTGGCAAGAGGGCCACACGGCCCACCTGACCGAGGAGCTCGCGGGCAAGGAGGTGCTCGAGATTTTGGAGCTGTACGCCGGCGTCTACGAGCAGCTGCTGGCCGTGCCCGTGGTGCGCGGCCGCAAGACGGAAAACGAAAAGTTTGCCGGCGGCTACTACACCACCACCGTCGAGGGCTACATCCCGACCAATGGTCGCGGCATCCAGGGCGCCACGTCGCACTGCCTAGGCCAAAACTTTAGCAAAATGTTTGACATTACCGTCGAGGACCCGCAGGAGCGCGGTAAGCACCGCTACGTCTGGCAAAACTCGTGGGGCCTCTCGACGCGCGTCATTGGCGTCATGGTCATGATCCACGGCGACGACAAGGGCCTTGTGCTGCCGCCGCGCATCAGCAAGGTCCAGGCTATCCTCATCCCCGTCGGCCTGACCGCCAAGATGACCGCCGACGAGAAGACGGCCCACCTGGCGCGCTGCGACGCGCTCCTCGACCAGGTCTGCGCCGCCGGCGTGCGCGCCGACATTGACACCCGCGAGGGCTACACCCCCGCCTGGAAGTTTAACGACTGGGAGCTCAAGGGCGTGCCCCTGCGCCTCGAGTTCGGCCCCAAGGACGCCGCCAAGGACGTTGTCAGCTACGCCCGCCGCGACACCGGCGAGAAGGGCACCATCCCCCTGGCCAGCCTCGCCACCGAAATCCCCGCCCTGCTCGAGACCATCCAAAAGGCCATGTACGACAAGGCCGACGCCGCCTTCCGCGAACACCGCCTCGTCGTCACCGACTGGGCCAAGGTCGTCCCCGCCCTCGACTCCCGCAACGTCGTCCTTATCCCCCACTGCCTCGACGGCAAGTGCGAGGACCGCATCAAGGAGATCACCAAGGGCGACGAGCTGGTCGAGGGCCCCGACGGCCAAAAGACCCCCACCATGGGCATGAAGAGCCTGTGCATTCCCTTTGAGCAGCCCACCGAGGGCCTTGTCAAGGGCGAGACCAAGTGCCTGAACCCGGAGTGCAGCAACAAGGCGAGCACCTTTGTCATGTTTGGCCGCAGCTACTAAACATTGCAAATACGGAATATACCAAAAATAAATGAAAAATAAAAATGGCCATTGTGGTTTAAATGTGTTTGTAGCGCGGGAAACTAGCTCTACTCCTAATGAATTGTTTTGTTTTTTCTGCCTCAACCCAGACTGAGAGGCAAAGAATACTCAAGGCAAAAACTACCTTCTCGTACAGCTCAAATGCCGTCTTTGCCCTGCACACGCTTAAGAGTGCCCAGTATTCCCTTTAGCGTGCCGCATTTGGGGTCGACCCCCATGGCTCCTTGGGCCTCCAAGCCGCTGTAATCACGCCAGATTCCGTCCTCCTTGTTGAGCATGCCGTAGATGTGCGTGTTTTGATTCCGCAGCAAACCGTCGATCCAGGCCTCGCAAACGTCGGCGCTCTGCAGCATCACATTGATCTCTTGGCTGTGGAACCAGCTTTGCGTGTCCAGGTTGCCGCTGCCCATGATCCCAATATACTCGTCGACAATCATGAGCTTGATGTGGCAGTCTCGTTGCTTCTTGGCCTGCGGAATCGGCCGCGTCTGGTCTTTGCCTACATACCAAAAGTAATGGAGATGCTCTCTCCCATTGTCCGACAGGGACTCGTACAGCTTGTGCGCCACCATCTCGTTTGTGCCGCCTTGCTTGGGAAGCAGCTCCCCCTGGAAAATCCTGATCAGTACCAGTAACACTTACATATAGATCAGCTTGAGTATCAGAATCGCAACACGTACGGCATCGTCATAGCCAAGGCTGACAAAGCAAATCACATCGATTCCTCGCTCACAAGCCTCGCGAATGGCTGGAATCAAATGCTCGGCATTGAGAGTCGGCGACTGAATAAACACATTCTTTTGCGCGTTTTGAAGAGCCGACATCCAGGCTGCATTCTGTGGCTGTACACCCGACCAATGTACGGGCTTACCATACGGCGCTCGGTTGACCATGGCAATGGGAAACGTCTGGTTGACAGCATGCGCAATATAGGGAGTCATTTCTTGTCCTTCGGGGTAGTCGGGGGCATCGGCTTCCAGCTGGCTGACGGAATGGTTCAACAGTCGGGAGATGGGCGCCATCTTGGACTCCCCCGGCTTGGGTGTAACGGCATATTGTGCCCGCACCACCTCGGCTGCAATCGTGTCGTCGTATTGCGGATGGTCCGGCGTACTCTGAGGAAGTACAGTTCCAGGAGCAGCTGGCTCGAGGATAGACTGTTCGGGAACCGTCTGTTTTCCGACCCGGAGAAAATCCTGTGTCTCGATATCAGGACCGTTGGGTTTGTTGGGGGTAAGCCGTTCAGACTGGTCTGTATCCTTCTCTGGGCTTTGCGCCGCGTTCGGGTCGTCCTCTACAGCCAGCTGCCCCATTGCCGTTTCCACGGCGGCGACGGCTGGCAACGGTTGAGTCGATGTTGCCGTACCTCCACTCCCAGAAAGGCACTGGATTGCCGCAGTGATAGCAGGGGAACGGAGCATTGGAAGCGGCGGATCGAGCGCCTTGTGCCAGGATATCAAGGCCGTGTCATAAAACGAATCCACAATGGGGCCTTCCAAATGAAGCATCATCTCAAGATTGTCATTGTCCTGCATGTTGTTGCTCTGCAGGATGGCAATTCGACGGTCAACGACCATGAACTTGGAGTGAAAGGTGCCGAGGAAAGGCCTATGGTAGTTCATGACCTGGAGATCAATGTTGGGAATGTCCTTTGCCGGCGGGAGATTGACATTTTTGCCCGTATACTCTGACTCGCTGACAAGACAGTGTGGGTCGAGAGCCTGCTTCGGACTGCCTCGATCATACATGATCTTGACAACGACATGGTCTCCTCGTGAGCCGGCACGGCGATCCAGCTCATACAAACTGTTTTTCACGTAACTTGTGGCGACACTGCTTTGCCAGTAGTCTGTTGCCATAAAGACTTCTTTTTCGGCGCGGACAATGACGTTGGTCATGTGGCGGGCAATGTCGGGGATGCTGATCGAGTCAGACAAGTCTTTCAAACAGTGTTAACACTCCACCTTGACCATCGCTCACGTTGAAATCACAGTCAACGGCACGACGCCAGAGCTGCCCAGCAGAGATGGGCTGACCATGGCTTTGTCAAGGCCCTGATCAACCACGGCCAGAACATCTCGGTATATCTGTACCAGGTCAATACCAAAGAATTTTCACGCTGCTGTTTTGCAAAAGAGCTATTCCATTGGCAAAGTACCTTTGCAAAGAGCTGGTCCGGCTTGGTTGGGCCCCATTTTCCACACATGAGCGCCCGCTCAATCTCTTCATGGCCATATCTGTCCTCTGCCGGGACTGGCTCGACTTTGAACTGGCCATAGAGTGTCTTCTAGACGTCCCCTGGAGCCAGTGTAGGGCCAAGAGCCATTACGGACGAGACGCTTTCAGACGACAGACAAAGCTTCATAAGCTCGGTGCTGATGGCACCGTCTGACAGGACCTGGCCGCTGCAAGACATGGCAATGATTCAATGGTAAAACAGGCGTTGAAGTTGACGGCAGAATGGACTCAAGGGAGCAGAGAACGGGCAAAAGAAGATGAAGAAAGAAGACAGTGGAAAAGAATCCATAACAGCGTCGACAATATTATATACTTTTGTTGGAAATGGAAAGTAGGACGGGCGCATTGGTGCAAGCACGACCATTGCGGGAAACACCTACGTCACGGTTGCCCTCGCCAGTTCCGCATCAATGGCACGAACAAGCTAAGATGAGAAGCAACGATCTAGTGATGACAACCAAAAACAAGCTTTGCCAAGTCGGCTGTTGGTCTGCCACAACGTGTGGACGCGTGTACTACCAACAAGTAGCGATTAGTACTTTTGCTGCTCGAGATGTGCCTTCACCGTTTGGTCAATGTGGTTGGTCTAAATGAGGTTCTCTACCTAGGCCATTGAGGCCATTATTGTATTATGAGACAACAAAGACGAGAAGAAAGCAAAAAAAAAACCCTAAACGATGAAGCCGCAGTACATTACTAAATGCAAAGCCCTCACAGATCGCCCACCTCTTCGTCGGCTTTCTCTGAAACAGCAGCAGCTCCCTGCTCGGCGGCAAGCTTGTCAAAGTCGGCAAAGGCCAGCTCGTAGACAAAGGCAAGCGTCATGCGGGTGTGCTGCAGCATGTGATCAAAGGACAGGAACTTGATCAGATCCTCCGTCGTGTGGATCTTGTCGTCGCTGAGGTCAAAGGCAGACTCGATCACAAAGGCCGAAGGGTAGCCGGCCTTGGAGGCGGAGGCGTGGTCGGAGCAGGCATAGCCGCAGCGGGTCTCGACGTAGGGAATGTCGCAGTACGCGGTGATGACCTTTTTGATGAATTCGGTGAGCGCCGGGTCGACAAAGTCGACAATGACGCCGACGCTCTCGGGCTGGCCGGCGTCGAGCGTCTTTTGCACAAAGCCGGTCATGTCCTGTTGCAGCATGGCACGCACGTCACGCGCCTTCTTCTCGTAGCTGCTAAAGATAGCCTGCGAGCCCAGCAGGCCGCCCTCCTCGGCGCTGTACCAGTGGAACTCAATGGTGTTGAGGGCCTCGCCGTTGAGCACCTTGTCCGACCGCAGCAGGCCGCGCAGCGCCTCGAGAATGGTCACGGTGCCGCTGCCGTCATCGTCGGCCCCGGGCGCCGGCAGGACCGACGGCAGGAACAGGTTGATAGAGTCCTGGTGAGCGCCCACGATAATGGTGCGGTTCGTCTTGCCCGGGATGCGCGCAATGATGGAGTTCTGGCCCCAGCTGTGCTTAAAGGGCGAGACGGTCATGTTGTGGGCAAAGCCGCCGGCCTCGCCAATGGTCTTTTTGACCTGGCCCAACAGCCACTGCGACGACTGCCGACCGTATTCGGAGCGGTAGTAGCGGGTGTGGAAGCTCGTCAGCTTCTCCAGGTGCGTCTGGAGCTCGGCCTTGGACAGGTTGGCCAGCAGGGGCGCCACCTCCTCCGTCAACGTCACGTTCTTGGGAAACACGCGCGGCCGGTGAGCGGCCACGTCGGCTCGCAGCAAGCCCAGATCGCGGTGCTCTGTAATGTCCATGAAGCGGTGGCCATTCTAAAAAGTTAGGGAGGGGATAATAAGGGAGACGGAAGGACAGGGAGAAACAAGAATGACATCAAATCACAACACAGCACAAATACGTACCCTCCGCAGCTCCCACTTCTCGTCCTCTGTCACCCAGCGAGTGTCGCCGGGCGCCAGTTCGACCAAAAACTTCTCGGCCGACGTCACTTCGGGATTCAGCTGCACATTGTCTGTCTCGAGATAGTCGACGTAGCGCGCAGCAACAGCCGGCAGCAGCAGCGCGAGAGCAGTGGATACTTTCATTCTGACAGAACGGATGATGGCTTCTGACGATGGAATTGATGCAAACGATGCAACGATGGAAGAGAAAATGGGTTAGAAAAGGGCTGGAAGCAGGCTTCCTTTGGAATGTCGGCGTCTAAAGCTAGGCAGCTGTACGAGACCAAACAGGCAGCTGCCTATCAGTACGGCGTAGATAGCACAACTGGGCAATATGGCCCCACAATGATGCCTACCTGCTCCACAATGGTGTTTTATCCAGTAGCACCAAAAAGCTTCATAAATTCATGACACAGCAGAACCAGAAAGCTTACTATTCATGATACAGTTTACTCGCTCTCCTCCTCCAAGCCGACTACTTGCCTCATTGCGGAGCCTCGGGGCCCATGCCACGTTCCACCCACTCTTTGCTGCCCATGTGGCTCAGCCGCGACAATGCACGGCCAAAGGCAAAAGCCTCCTCTTCGCCCGTAAACAGGTTCGAGTTCTTTAGCTGCGTCGCCATGTTGTGGCCCTCCATGCCGTCCACCAGGTCGTCCAGGGCCGTGTTCAACTCGCCCTCCTCGACGGCGTCTTCGGCAGCAGCAGCGGCGGCGTTGGCGGCGGCGGCGGCCGACGCGCTGGTGGCGTCCTTTGCCTCCTTGTGGTGCTGCGCAATCGACTGGCGCAGCTCTTCTTTGGACACAAACAGCTGGTTCAGCGGAACGGCCGTCGTCAGCACCAGCTTCGCCTGGGACTCGTAGACAGCGTCGATAAACGTGATGAAGCGTCGCGCCAGGTCGCGCTGCTGGTAGGTCATGCCCGGCACGTCCGTCACGATAAAGGCGTCGTAGGCCCGCACCAGCTCCAGGTAGTCGGCCGCCGATGTTGGCCGCCCAATCAGCTCGTCAAACGAGAACCAGGCACAGCGCCCGCTGACGCGCGGCACGCGGATCTCGCGGCCCCAGACATGCTGTATCTCGGGGTGCGGCGGCGATTTCGGGTCGCCCAGGTAGCTGAACCACTTTTCTGCGTGCGAGACCGCTTCGCTGTCGAGCTGTGTATAGTAGACGCCCGAGGGCGGCCGCGGGATCCTGCGGTAGTCGGTGGGCGAGTCCAGGTTGATGACCTCGAGACGCCGCTTCAGCAGCTCAATGGCCGGCACAAACGACTCGCGCTGGACGCCGTTCTTATACAGTTCGTCGGGGTGGCGGTTGGACGTCGTCACCAGTACGACGCCGTGCGACATGAGAGCTTCCAAGAGTCTGTCGGTTAGCGTTTGATCAACCGGTTGGATCAACGCTGCTGCTGCTGCGCTCCCACTCACCTTCGCAGAATCATGGCGTCGGCTACATCGGTACACTGAAACTCATCAAAGCACAGCACGTTGCCCTTCTCGGCAATGTCAGCCGCCACAAAGGGCACCGCGTCAATGTCGGTGCCGTGCTCCATCTTCATGCGGTGCAGCCGCTTGTGTACGCCCTGCATGAAATTGTGGAAGTGGATGCGCGTCTTGGACCGCACAGTGCTCGGCAGCGTGTCGTAAAACAGGTCCATCAACATTGTCTTGCCGCTGCCCACGTCGCCGTAGAGGTAGAGGCCCTGTGGTAGGTTTTCCGGGATTCTTGGGACAGCAGCCTTGCTACCTCTTCCGCCGAACAGCGACCCCAGCAGCGACTTGGGCGCCGGCTTGAGGCTCGCCAGATCGGGGTGCACTACGGGTGGCGCCTGGTAGTTGCGTAGTTCGTCGTGCATGCGCTGGAGGCTCTTGATGATGCCTATAGGAACAAGTTAGTCCGCGTGCTCCTCTCCTTCTTCACCTCTTTCTTTTCCTTTTTCCTGTCCTTTCTCTCGCGCTTCGCTACCTGCCTCTTTGATGTTCGTCGTTTCGCAGAATGCCCGCGGCAACTCGCCGGTCGTATTCTTGCAGTGGCCCAATGTCCTCGTGGCTCGCCTGCGGTGCAGCATCTTTTCAATGTCAGTACAACGTGTCGGCAGACTCTCTATCCTTTATCTTTACCAGTTGTACCGGCCGTGGCTGTTGCGACAGACGCATACCGCCTCCGGGACACTGCGCGGGTTTTCGCGGCATGTGACAGGGGAGACGCTGACGCCGTAGCAGCAGCGGCTCTTGTGTGCAGACACCGGCCGCAGACAGGCGCAACGGCGAGCGATGCCGACAGCTGCCGTTGCTGCGGTTTCCAGCTGCCGGGTGATAAAGGTTGTCGCCCACTTTGCGAGACGGATCTTTGGGACGACAGGCCGCGCCGGACCAAGGGGCCGAGAGACGGGGCGGCCGCGCCGGAGGAGGAGGCTGCACGGCTTATCATGGCTGCACGGTCTGCCCTCCTGAAGCGAGATTGTGGCTATACGTATTTATGATGTTTATATGCTTCGGTCTATCCAATACGCCGCTGCTGCGCAAATCCAATAATAAATAATAAAACAAAGCACAAAATGTAAAAAAAGAATAAAAGAACGGCTGCATGTCCCAAAATGCGCTCGGAAAACAAAACAAATGCCGATGCCAGGGCCGTGTCCAAAAATAAGAGGGCCGTGGCAATGAACCAATCTGCTGGAAGCCAAATACAATTTATGCGGAGACGACAGTAGGAAAATAGCGGGACATAACGAGGAAGGGGCCGCCTGGGTTAATATTTTTTAGTTGCGCAGAGAACGCCGAATGCCGAGGTAAGCCGGGGGCTCTTATGGCAATTTTCCACCACATGATTAAGCAGTCTTACACTGATCTGTATACACGATCCGACATTCTTGTGTTGTTCGTGTCGAATTACTCATCGCCTTCTCAACTGGTATAAGTCCAAATTGCGGCTGTGTCGGTGCAACAAAACAGAGAAGAATGGGCAACAAATGTGCCTTTTATAGACAAGAAGTCAGATCCTATTTTCAGCTTCTCTTTTATCCAGTGGCCCAATTCCTGGCAACTTCTATGAAAGTACAGTCTCGGAACTCATGTATATCCACGAAGCGGATTGTTTTTGTTTTCCCCCCCTTCCTACGAAGCCATACAAGGCCAAACAATATAGCAACATTCCGAACAAGGTCTAAAAGTCCCATAAACTATAAAATGGACCTGATCCGGAAGGATTTATGTCTCAGGCGTCTTTTGTGCCCTTGATTCATGGCTGAGAAGCCGTGGGCCCGGAAGGAGCTGTTAACAGGCTGTGCTGCCTACTCTGACATCCAAGTAAAGTAATAACGAGGTCGCACTTCAACAAAGTCCGGGTTCCGTGGTGCAGTTGGTTAGCGCATCGTACTAATATCCTTTCAAAGAATACATGCGAAAGTCGAGGGTTCGAGCCCCTCCGGGACCAGACATTAAACCTTTTCTTTTTGTCATTTTGCCGTGTTTAGCACTTTCAGGACACTTCTTTATTTTTTGTGATGAGCTGTGAAATCTTAGTCTGCATGAGAGATGCCACAACAGTATGTAATAGAACGTCATAGGATTTAGACTCGTATTTATTATTATTTTATAAAACCTCAATCTCGTGGTTAAGGAAATACTTTAAATGTATTAAGAAAGAAGAGTCTGCGACAAGAAAAGCTTGTTACTTACTTGCCATCATTTTACGCCGTATTTAATTGTCTTTACTTCGATTATATATATATTCGTATGTCTGGAAAATACAGGCAATTTTTGTAAACTGACTAAGCAGAATGAGAGGCCGACGTCAACCATGTGCGTTTTCTGATGCACGTCTGACTTTTAGAGGGCTATCATAACAAAAGTGCAGCACGTTGTGTCAAGGGAGAGGGGCGCGGGCCGTATTGACCGTCCGAATTTGGGTGTTCCGCTAAGATTCACACCATGAATGCTACACATGGCGGTACCTTACTTTGAGAAACTCTTACTTTGCCCTATCTTTGAGTTATCGATGCAATTATTGTGCCACGGGAACAACAGAGACCCATGAGAGACTTACTTTTTGAGAGTTGACGATAAGAACAAGCAACACAGCTGCGTGCAAACACTCGGCTGCATGGCGAAACGGCCAACATGGCTAGCAATGCCCAGAGTCAATTCAACATGGGGGACGGACAAATGGGGTGAGGAATTAAGAGGAAGCCATCTGAAAAAATTGGCAAATGTTTCAACATGAGTTATGCCTCTGCATTACGGCACAGGGCCAGCTGCAAGACGTGGCTGCTCCGGAGATGTATGACACTTGCAGCTTGCAGATATGGGCTGCTTCGTTTGTCGTTCTTGGATGCTGCCCAGAGTAGTTCTGGGCCTCCATCGCACAGGCTCTAGCCCAAGACTCCCGAGACACATTGCAGGATATGTTGGTCTTGATGCTTGGACATCAAGGTCAACGGTCTGCGCGATCTGGTGTGTGGCACATTCGACGTGCTCGTCAGTCTAGCTCGACGCCCCGGTAAGCCTAGCGGGCCATTGTGACTGGAGAAGAGTGTGCGACGTATTTTAGCTGTCTCGGGTGGGAAGAGTGTGCGATGTACTTTGGCCGCTTCGGGTGGGAAGAGTGCGACGTATTTTTGGTTGTCTCGGGTGGAAAGGGTGTGCGACGTATTTTGGCCGTCTCGGGTGGGAAAAGGCAGCGACATTTTACAGATTTCATAAAATGAACACACACCCATGTGCAACAAAGCACTGCAAGGGACAGGGCCTTGTTCATTGGATCCGCCATCGACCTGGTAAGGCAGTGTTGGTGGTAGCACCACCATTTGCGGGACAGAAACAAGGCGACAATTGAATGAGACAGATTGAATTAAGGACATGTAACAGCGCAGATAAAACACAAAAGTCAAACGCTATGCAATGGCTGTGAGGGCCCGCAGCTCGCTGACGGGCAGAGGTCAAATAAAAGCACGAAGAATATCAGTAGTGGTTTCGGTGGTAGATTCGGCCTCGCCCGTTTCGGACTTGGGGTTGGGATAGTTGAAGGAGGCGACGGCAATGGCAATGTAGACAATGACGCACAGAAAGCCTTCAAAGTAGTTGCTCTTCTGGTCGCGCAGGAAATTGCCAACGGTGATGATGGCGAGGATGAGCACGGCAATGTTAAAGAGGTCAAAGTCGAGGCCCATGGGCCGGTCCAGGCCCCAGCCGACAATGACGACGAGCGGGCCGGTGAAAAGAGCGGTCTGCAGGGTGGCGCCGAGCACATGGGACAGGGCAAAGTTCATTTGGTCGTCGTAACTGCAAGGTGAGCATGGGGAGAAAAGAGGGGAGAAAAGAGAAAAAAAAGCAATACTAACGCTTCATCAATGGCACTGAGATGCTCGGCAAACTTCTCGACCAGCGGCACGAGAATCAGGCCCATAAAGGCGTCGGGGACACCGCGCTCCGACACCATAAACTCAATCTCCTCGACCAGGGACAGGGCGATGACGGAGACGAGGGCGACGGAGACGGTCAGGGCGAAAATGCACTCGGTCATGGTGAGTTTGGGGTTCAGTTTGTGCCCGTGGGCCTCGCGGGCCTCGTCGGCCTTGAAGACGTCGTCGTAGATGCCGTGGTGGGTCTGGGTCTGGAAGTAGACGTAGACGAGGTAGGCAATGATGAGCAGGACGGCGGTGGCGCGCGAAATGTCGAGCGTCTTTTTGACGAGGTCAGTGGTGGATATCAGGTCGGTGGGCACGGTGTGCTTGAAGACGGTGGGCACGGCCAGGGCAAAGCCGGCGGTCAGGAGCAGGCCGCTGCCGGCCTCGCTGACGGTCTCGCTAAAGGTCTGCTCGTCGCGGCGCAGGCCGCCGGCAAAGAAACAGAGGCCGAGGCAGAGCAGCATTGTGGCGAGGACGGAGCCGAGGATGGCGGCCTGGATGACGGCGTAGAGGCTGCGGGTGAGGAGGACGTTGAAGAGAACGATCTCGACAATGGAGCCGATGCTGGCGGTCAGAGCGGCAAGAGAAGAGGGTGAAGAGGGACGGCAAGGCAAAACTCACGTCGTCTCGGTCAAGACGCCGAGCACGTGCGGGACTTTGTTGGCGAGTTGGCCGCCGGCAAAGCCAATCATGTTAGCACAGGGCACCATGGCCAGGTAGGAGAGGACAAAGATGATGAGATGGTTGCGCGGGGTGTCGTCGAGGCTGTAGCGGCAGGCGATGGCGGCCGGCACAAGGGGCCACAGAATGTTGACGGCGGCCGAGACTTTGCTGGAGGAGCGAAAGGCAATGGGAAAAAAGTGCAGCGGGTGGAAGCCGCGGCGGCCGCTGTCGCCCTCGTGGCGCAGGTGGAAGCGCAGGCGGCGACGGGTGCCACCGAGGAGAAAGCCGCCGCCGCCCACGCCGCTGCCGCCATGAGGACCGGAGCTGTGACCGGGAGTGGCGCCGGGACCGGAGCCGGAGCAAAAGTGTTCGGCCGGAGCCGCTGCCGAAGCGGCCGGTCCGATGTCGCCGCGGTGCATGGGCAGGGTGGCCGGCACGGCTGCACTGGTGGAATGGGCAGAGGGCTTTTCGGAGCGGCCGTCGGTGGAGGCCGATCCCGGGGGAGAGCTCCGAGACATGTTGGCGGAAAAGTGGCAAAGCAAATGACAGAGAAAGACAAACAAGAAAGGTGCAAAAGACAGAACCCGTGACAGGAAAAGGAAGCAGACACGGGAAGGAGTGACAGCGAGTGGTGAATATAAACAGCAGGAGCGACAGGCCTTGGATGCGGCTGCACAACTCGCTGCTCGTATCCCTATTAGGCGCTGCAGCCCGCCATGGCCAGCTCACAGCACTGCTTGGCGCTGCGGCATCTATTATTTTTGCGTTTGCTTTATTATGGTTTTGGCATCGGCTTCTTGGCACAGTTTCAGGCCCGGAGGCCTGGCCAGCGCCGCCCTGGTCTTTTTGGCCACGCAATCTGCCGCCCCTTGGCGAAACCTGCCGTGTCGGTGGAGAGTCCAGCTGGACAGGTGGAGTGGCAGCAGAATCAGCGTCTTGGCAGCGCTGCAAAGTTGTAAAAAGTCGGGTGTCAGCTTCCAGGATGTATCACCACGCTAGTCCCAATAGGGAATGCCAGCGCGATTTGCCAAACGGTCGCCCATTCGACTCCAGAGTCTGCCATTTACTTTTTTTTACCTTTTTTTTTAAACCTTTCAGTCTATCCTTTTTCCATTTGGTGTCTTATTTGACCCATGGCCCCACCATTACGTAGCTGCCGCGACAGACTGGAATGAGCGATGGAATGGACGTCTCACCTGGAGCACGGAAGCAGCCATAGTCGCGACACAGTGCACATGACTGGCAGTCGCAGAGGCTCCTACAATTGCGTTGGTTGTCCCCGCAAGCGGCACCGTCGACTGTTACGTCATGAGATTCCCCGCGTATATATGGCATCAGGCTCTCTCGCCCGGCGTCCTCATCTTGTGATTCCATCCGCTGTCATCTGTATCAGCCCGTTTCTTTGATCGATCTCGTCGACTGTATCACGCCCCGTGTTCGATCCGTCATTCTACTAAACAGCTTCTCTTGCCCACTTCAGCATGTCTCGCTCTCGTGTTCCTCTGGCCGTCAGCCTCGCTCTCGCTGGCGGCGCCGGCTACTACCTCTACAGTGCCGGTGGCAGCCCCAAAGCGGCCGAGCAAAAGTTCCGCGGTAGGTTGCGTCCAGCGCTGTCCTCGAGCACGCTTCTGTCGACCCCGGCTCACTCTTCCAGGCGACATGCACTCGGCCTCCAACAGCGTCTCGGCCAATAGCCATCGCATCCAGACCGAGGCTGAAAAGTTGGGCGCCAAGGCCGGCGCCAAGATTGACACGGCCGTAAGTTGTCTCCGTCTTGCCGTTTCGTTTTGTCCCGTTTTGCCGTTTCGTCTTGTCCCGTCTTGCCGTTTCGTCTTGTCCCGTCTTGCCCGTTTTGCCCCCTCTGACCTGGCCAGATCTCCAAGGCCGACCAGGAATACAACCGCGCCGAGGCGGCCGCTCGCGACGCCGCCCGGTCGGCGGCCGACTATGCCAAGGATGCCCGTCTGCAGGCGTCGCAAAAGGTGGACGAGATGGACCGCAAGGTCGAGGAGGTGGCGGCCAAGACCAAGAGCAGCGTGTCCGGTTGGTTCGGCGGCAAGTAAACAGATGGGAGCCGGCACGAGGGGTAGTATAGTAGTATAAGAGGCTATAGATGCATTAGTCTAAATGGTATTGCTCGTTCTCGCTTCCTTTACGTGCCGTCTGGTCGTACCTTTGGCCCCCGGCCTTGACTCACGCCAGCTCTGCCACCACCATCTTGAGAACCTCCTCGACGCTCTTGCGTGCATTGCGCGGGTCCTTGGCCACGGCCTGCCAATGCTCGCCATGGCGCGGGTCGTTGAGCACACACTTGGCGGCAACGTCGTCGCGCTTCTCGGCCGTGCCGTGCTGCAGCAGAAACTTGTAGTACCAGGCCCACGAATCGCCCTGGTCCGGGTCCAGCACCAGCGCTTTTTCAAACCAGTTTTGCGCGCGTTCCAGCTTGCGTTCGCCCCAAAAGATGCGCGCCACCGCCACAAAGAGCTGCGCGTCATTGTCCACCTGTTTGATGGCCTCGAGCGCCAACGGTTTGCGCTGCGTGCGCGGCTCCAGATGCCAAATGCGTTCGCTCCAGAGCAGTCCGCTGCGCGGCATCTGTTTGAGCGCCGTCGCCATCAGTGCGCGCGCCTGCGCCAATTGGCCGGCGCGCCGCTCGACGCGCACCAGCTCGCACCAGAGCTCGGGCGACCGCGGCACCGCCTGACGCGCCCGGTCCAGCACGCTGCGCGCCTTGACCACGGCGCCCGCCCGCTCCTCGAGCCGCGCAAACTGCAGCCACAGCGGTACCGATCCCGGCACCGCCTTGACGCCCGTGCTAAACGCCTCGCGCGCCGCCGCCGTCTGCCCCAAATCCTGGTACACTTGCCCCTTGATCATCCACAGCTTGGCCGCACCCGGAAACAGCTGCAGCGCTTCCTGCACCAGCGCCAACGCCGCCTCGTGCTGTCCCTGCTGCCGCTCAAACGCTGCGCTGCGCATCCATACCCGGTCCGTCGGCGCGTTTTGCCGTGCCGTCGCCAGCAGCTGCCGCGCCTGCTCCGCATACCCATTGTCCGCCTCCAGCTTGACCGCCGCCAGCCAAATGTCCTCATTGTTCGGGTTCTGCTTAAACGCCCGCCCGAGCACCCGTCGCGCCTCGTCCAGCTCGCCCGCCCCTAGTCGCTCCTTGGCCAGCATCATCCACAGCGTCTCGCTGTGCGGACACGCCTGCACCGCACGCTCCAGCACCTCAAACAGTGCCGTCTTGTCCTTGCCGCCGTTCTCGTCGCCGTGGTTGCGCTCCAGCTCCACAGCCGCCAGCCACAGCGTCTTGCTATTGACAAAAACCCGCAGCGCGTATGCGTAAATGGCCCGCGCTGTCGCATAGCGCCCGCGGTTGATGCTGCCGCGTGCGTCCTCCATCCACGTCGCCCGTCGGTCGTCGTCCTCGTCTAGACCCCAGCCGAGCGTCTCGCGCACAATGTTGCCGCACGTCACCACGGCGCCCTCGGCCTCGCAGCGCTCTGCCTCGGCCAGCCACTCTTCGCGCTTCGGCATGGCCGACTCCCGCACCAGCGCCTGCACTGCGCTGCGCATCACGTTGCCCTTGTCGCCCTCGCCCAGCTGCTCCTGCAGCCGCGCCGCCGCAATCCAAATCTCGTGCGATGTCGGCACCGCCTTGCGCGCCCGGTTCAGCACCGCCTTGGCTCGTTTCGGGTTCGTCTCCAGGTGCGCCAGCGCCAGCCACAGGTCAATCGACGCCGGAATCAGCTCCGTCGCCTTGGCCAGCAGCAGCTTCGCGTCCTCGGCGTCCTCCTCCAGGTTGACCGCCTCCTTCCACAGCGCCTCCGACGCCGGCAGGTGGTCCAGCGCTCGCCGCACTACGCGCTTCTTGGACACCACGTCGGTCTCGAGCTTCATCGCCTCCACCCACAGCCGCACCGACCGCCGGTTCGCCTTGATGGCCTCGGCCGCAATCACCTTGGCGTTGCGTCCCTCGTGCAGCCGGATGCTCTCGATCCACACGTCCTCGCTGCGCGGGCAGTGCTGGCACCCGCGCACAATCATGCTGCGCGCCGCCCCCATCTTGCCGGCCAGCTCCTCCACCCGCGCCGCCGCAATCCATGCCGGCGCGCTCGTCGCGTTCTTCTCCACCGCCGACTTGAGCAGCTTGCGCGCAAACCCCACGTCGCTCACGCTCACCTTTTCCGCCGACTCCAGCTTGCTCAACGATGTAATGTAGCCCTTGGGGTCCACGCTCGTCGACGATCCCAACACCGTGCTCGTGCCGCCCAGGCTGCTGCTGCCGCCGCCGCCGCCCAGACTGCTTTGCGATGCTTGGTCCAGGTGTGCCTGCAGCACCTTGTCGCGCGCCGCTCCAATCTTGGCAAAGTTGGTCATTGTGCCGCTGCTGGCGTCCTTTGCGCTGGTGCCGCCGGGCCCCTCGTCTGCTACCGTCGTCCCCAGCTCGCCCGAGTCTCGCGCTGCCGCTAGCACCGAGTCCGGCACCGCGTAGAACCGCTGCCGTTGTGCCTGCCGCGCCCGCTTCGCCTTGCCCGTCATGTCCTTGACGTCTGGCAGGCTCAGCCACTCCTCCTCGCTGACTGTGCCCAGTGCCCGCTTCAGGTCCGAAAACTGCGCCTCCACCTTGGGGTTCTGCCGCTCGTACTCTTCCAGCTCTGCCCGCTCGCGCACCTCCCGCTGCTTCTGCCGCCGCTTCGCCATCTTCTCGTCCACCTCTTTCCAGATCCGGTCGGCCTCCTCGTCGTCCTTTTCGTAGATCCCGCCCGCAAACAGGCCCACCTCGTTGTCGGGGTCCTGGTACCGAGCGTCGTCGCCCTCGCCGCCGTCGCCCTCGCCGTCGTCGTTGCCGCCGCTCTCGCCCTTGCCCGCCTCGCCGCCCAGGCCGCCCGCGTTCTGCAGCTGCTGTGACCGCTTTGCAATCGCCGCCTTGATTTGCTCGTCCGTCGGGCCTCCCTGTGCCGGTCCGAGATCAGATCGCGTCACAAAACTCGTTGCGCCGCGACCAACGCCGGCCACGTAGTTTTCCGGCGCCGTCTGGAGCAAAAAGTCCAGCCGACTGGTCGCCATTTTGAAATGAAAAGACAGACGCTAGATGAAGAAGAATTTGATGAGAAAGTAGATGGCCTGTGGAAGAATGACGGGAAGACGAGGCTACTTTGGGCGGCGTCAAAACAATTAAGTGGGGCCTTTGTTCGTCACGTGGGTGGCAAATACAACAACACCATGTAGGAGTTACAACATCTCAACAGCCTCACCTCATGGCTTCGTTTCATTCCCTCACCTCCCAATCTTTATTATCAGCTTTTATGAAATAATGTACATACGGGGATCCCAGCATGCCCCAGACGTAATAAGATGGTAACTGCAGGAAAAGGACAGAAAAGCATTTGTCCCGCCCAATCACAAAGCATTCTGCGCTGGTCCGAAAATCGACTTCCGTTTGCTCTTTCTGGCATTTACCGCCCATTTTCTCTTTCTGGCATTTACCGCCCATTTGCTGCTTCTGGCATTTACCGCCCGTTGCTTCTAGCATTTACCGCCCGTTTTGCTTCTTGAGACACTCGTTTTGGTACCGCATCTTGAAGCCGTTGGTCAGGGCCAGCATGTCCGGATAGGCCACCTTGAGCAGCTCAAAGCCCTTGGGAATGACTCGGACAGGCCAGCTGCTGACGGGCGAGGCGCGGCTGACCTTGAAACAGAGGAAAAAGTAGCCGGCGTGTTTGTGGTCCATGCCGAACGCGTACGACGACCGGTTCGGGTTGGCGTCCATGTAGGTGGTGAGCCATTTTTCTGAGGGTTAGAAGGAGAGGGAAAGGAGCAAAAGGAGAGAGAGAAAAGGGAGAACCCACCAATATCTGTCCGCGTCCCCTTTTGAAACTTTTCGTGCTGCACCATCTCGTCCACCTTTTTGGCCATGGCCTTGACATGGTCGACAATCAGCTCGTCGAGGTCGGTATAGGTGTACTTGCCGCCAATGCGCAGCAGCCGGCCAACCGAGAATTCATTCTCTTTCTGCAGCTCCAGCACGTCAATGTGCTCGTACACGCCGTCGGCCACCTTCCACGTCACGGCCAGGTGGTCGTTGCCGCGCGACGAGGGCCGGATCACCACGTCACCCACACCCTGCGAGCCCAGGTACTCCTCGGCCTGCGTCGCGTTAAAGGGCCGGAAGAGCGGGTGGTTAATGACGCGCTGCGTGCGCCCCGTCGTCTTGTCCTTTTCGGCCAGGTCCTCGCGGTCCTGGTCCTCTTGCCGAAAGTCCCACGTGCCTCGGTCGTGGTCGAGGAAGCGCCGAAACGGCCGCCGCAGCACCTCCTCGCGCACCGACAGCTTGCTCGTAAAGGCCGCCCGGTCCAGCTCCAGCAGCTTGGCCTGCACCGTCTGGCCCACACGCAGCACGTCGCGCAGCGAGTGCCGGTACGTCACCTCGTGCGCCTCGATGCGCCCTTCGATGCCGCAGTCCAGCTTGACAATGGCCACGTCCTCCTTGACGACGCGCACCACCACGGCCATCGTCATGCCCTCGCACAGGCTCTCCTTGGACTCGCCCGTAAACATGGCAAAGACCACATCGGCGCTCAGCGTCACAAACTTGCGCCGCAGCTCCTCGTACGGCGCCTGCAGCTCGGCCCGGATCGTCTCCAGCGTCGCCCGCTTGCGCTGGTTGTAGTTGCGCACCAGCTGGTCCGCGTACTCCTCCAGCACCAGCTCATTGACCTTTTCCTGCTCCTCCTCCTTGAACAGCTTGCGCACAATCGCCGCCGGGCCGTCCTCGTCCGTCTCCGCCTTGACGTCCTCCTCGTCCAGGTCCAGCGCGTCTGCCGCCATCTTGCGGCCCAGCTCGTAGTCTTCGGGGTGCACGCGCGTATTGTCCAGCGGGTCAGCCGCCGGGTTCGAGCTGTCGTACTCAATATAGAGAAAACTGGCGCAATTGTTCCACACCCGCGGTCCCACTACCGGCAGTTTGCCGCTGTCCGGGTCGCCCACCAGCTCGTCGCGCGAGTTGATCACGCCGCCGTTGGCATTGATGCCCTTGATCACGGCCGTCGCCTTGCGCGGACCCAGTCCGGCCACGTACGGCAGCAGGTTCGCCGTGTACGCGTCGCTGACCGCCTCGTTAATGTCCACGCCGCACAGATTCACCATGTCCACCATGGCCGTCTCCAGGTAGCGCGCCAGCTTCTCGGGCGGCAGCAGGTGCTGGCACGCGTGAAACTGCAACGACTGCACGTCGCGGCCCAGCGCCGCGTACTCCTTCATCGGGTTCTGCAAATACTTGGCCAGCGCAATGCAGTAGCGCGTCAGCGAGTGCAGCGACGGGTGGTCGGCCACGGCTCGCTCGCTGTCCTTGTACAGCCGCGCCACCTCGTCGTTGACCACCACCACCTCGAGCAGGTCACTCGTGTACTCGTTGGTCGTCACGTCGTCGTACTCGGGGCCCATTAGTCCGCGCTCTGCCACCAGGTCGCGCACGTCGCGCACCAGTTTGTGCGTCTCGGCCGCGAAACCGCTGATGCCAATCACGTCGGGCCGCCGTCGCTGCACCAGCTCTGCAAACGCATCGCGCTGCTTGTCGTCACGCGCCAGGTTGCCAAATCGTCCGTGCTCCAGCATCCGTCCGTCCTCGCCCACCCACGTCCAAAAGACGGGATCCCGCGCCGGGTCGCCCATGCCGTTGGTCAGCGTCAGCACGCGTGGCGGCGTTCCCAGCACCAGTCCTTTGGGCTTGAAGGGCGCCTGGTCCAGCCGCTTCGAGTACTCGTCGCGGCACATGCGCAGCACCTCTTCCTGACACGCCGTGCGCAGCGAGTCCTTGACGCCCTTGGCAATCACTTTTTCCAGCTTGGGAAAGGCCAGGTCCAGCACTTTTTGTCGCTCCTCGTTCCATGCGTCGGCCAGCTCGCTAAAGTTGTCCGACGCAAACTCTGTGTAGAGCTGCCGCCGGAACTCGCGCTCGTTTTGCAGCGACAGCGTCACCTCCACCAGACCCTCCTCCTCGGCCCTCATCATCTTCAAAAACACCTCGGGCCGCCGCGCCAGGTCGCTGAGCGTCTGGTTGATCAGGTACTTGACCTCGTAAAACGGGTGCGACTCGTCGATCCGCCGCAGACCCTTTTCCGTGCGTCGGCAGCTGACCCAGCCGTTGGCGTAGTAGGCGCCGCGGAAGTGCTTGCGCAGGCGCGGGCTCATAAACAGCTCCTCTGCGTACATTTGCCGCGCCGCCTGCATGACCGCATCGCCCGACGCGTACACGTCGTCCGTCAGCGTGTCGGCCAGATCCAGCGGCATCTTTTGGTCGTCGTCGGCCGACACCTTCTTGCCCAGTCGCAGCGCGTTCCGAGCCAGGCGGTCCGGGCTGATGCCGTAGGCCACCGCGAAGCTGTAGGCCTTGGCTTTGCGCACGCGCTCAAAGACCGATGCTGACTTGGTGCCCGGCCGCTTGGTCCCGGTACCGGCGCCGGCCCCCCCTTCCCGGCCGGCGCCGGCCTCGGCGAGCAGCTCCTTTAGCTGGCTGGAATACTCAAACTGCAGATAGTCCTGCAGGTCCTGGAGTTCTTCCATGGTGGCGGCCTCGGACACCATGTCGGCGAAAACCTTGTCCTCGATGCGAAAGGCCGAGCGCAGGTTCTCGAGCGTCTTCTCCAGCAGGTTGCGCTTTTCGATCAAGGAGCGGAACTTGATGTCGAGCTCGAGAATGCGCCACAGGTCGTCCTGGTTCAACAGCTTCTCCGCGCTAATGTCGTAGTCGCCGCCGTCGCCGTCGTCGGGGTGGCGGTCGCCGTTCCGGGCGTCACGCGCGTGGATGAGGTAGTCCTTGCGGTGCTGGAAGACGTAGGGGACCTCGACGTCGTCCACCACAAAGAACTCGAGCACCTTGCCGACGGCCTTGCTAAACGGCACGTGGAGGTCGGCCGACAGATGTTTGGTGGGCCACAGCAGGTTGATGATCCAGCGCGCCTCCTCCTTGAACTGCTCCGGCGAGATTTGCAGATTGCGAAACGGCTTGCGGTCGATTTGGAAGCGTTCGGGCTCGTCAATGTAGCGGATCTTGTTGTCCTCGTCCGTCATGAGCTTCTCCTTGAGCTGCGAAGGCTCAAACACGTCCTTGAGCTCAATGCCCTGCTCGCCCACATCGCGATCCTCTTCCTCGTCCTCAATGTCGAAAACCCAGGCGTAGTCGGCGCCGTCGCCAAAAATCTTGTCCATGTCTTCGAGCGCGTCCTTGTCCAGTCCGGTCGTGTCGATCACGCCGCTGATCAGCCGCTCGCGCGGCCGGGCCACCTCGAGGTCCTCTTGGCGCTGCAGCCGCTCGTCCTCGTCCTCGGGGAAATCCTCCTCGATGAAATCATCCATGTCGTCGGCCTGGCCGCGATGGCCGTGCCGCGCATACCGGTCTTCGGCTGCCTCATCCTCGTCGTCTGAGAAGATTTGCGTCAGGTCCGGCCGCTCGCTGCGGCCGCTGGCTTCGTCTCGATGGCCGCGCTTGAGGCGTTTGAACTTGGGCTGCCTGGTCAGCAGCCAGATACAGTAAGAGGCAGACAAGAGGCAGACAAAAAACATACCTGTGCCGCCGACTGCCGGTCCCAGTCGGGACGGGACTCGCCAATCAAGTCCAGATCCTCCTCGTCGAGCTGTGCTTCCTCTTCACGGTCTCGCCGCCGCTTCTTGCGTTTCTTCCGCTCCTGGTTGAATTCATCGCCATCTTCGTCTTCTTCATCCTCGCTCTCGTCGACAATGAATCCATCGCGGATCTAGCGATACAACCTTGTTAGCTTGGGTTAAACGTACAATCTAAAAGTTCCACTGACTTTGGCGGCTTCCTCTTCGTCATCGTCGTCCTCTTCCTCCTCGCTTGAATCTTCAATGTGCTGTACGCGATCTTTCCGGCGCGGTTGGTCGTCCTCGTCGTCATCCTCTCCGGCAAACGAACCGTCTTCCTCCTCGGAGCCGAGCTCGGCTTCGCCGTCGAAAAAGTCGCGAGTGCTCATCGTGCCGACGAAAGGGGTCAAAAAGATGGCTCTCGACAGCTGTTTGATCGAGCCGTTGGGATAAATCCAACTACCGAGATGAATGACAAGGACAAGAAAGGAATAGGTCGGAGGATTTGGCTGCCTGGGCAACCACGGAAGTAGAAGAGATGAGGGCGCGCGAGAAGCAGTAAAAAGGTATGGCCAGAAGCGCAGCAGCAAATCGTGGCGTCGTGACGAGAGCGATCTTTGCACGAATTAATGGACCTAGTCCGAACGCGAAAAGGGCACCAGCCTCACACTGGTCGGCAGCCTGTGATTGGCTGAAATGTACAGTGCTATACAGTATACACACTATGGCTTTGTATCTATGAGTCTGAGAGCACAGTGCGAGGGCATAGGTTACCCTTTTGGCCCCAGCAGCTTCACCTCACCACTTTCTTGCTTTGCCGCTCCGTTGCTTCGCGTGACCGTCAAAGCAGCGCGGCCCCTGCCATGGCACTGGCAACACAGTTCCTCAGCAGCATCCGCGGCTTTGTCGGCAGCAAAGATGGCGCCTCGCTGCGCGACTGGCTACGAGTCGACGCTGGCGCGCCATCGCAGTATTTTGTCTTGGCACAAGAGCTTCGCACAGGTTTCCGGAGCGGTGCCGCGGGCGATGCGGCCATTGGCGCGCTCGTGGAGCGTTGTCTGCCCGACGACGACGACGCCGAGACCGACGGCAGCAGCGGCGGCGTGCCCTGGCCGGGCCTCGTCGCCTTTATCAAGGACTATCTCCTGTTTTGGCGCGCGGTCAACTTTGAGGATCTGCCGGGCCTCTACGGGCAGCTGAGCAGCCTCTTGACGTGAGTTTGCCCTTTTCCCCCTCTGGCCACAGCACAGCACCTGACCCAGCAGATCCTGCGCCACGGCCTTGTCCCATCCGACCCACGGCACGCTGATGCTGGAGACGAGCATCGCCGTGTCCGAGTCGCTGTCCCGGCTGGTCATGGTGCTGCATCGACGGCCCGACCTGCGGAGCAGCATGCGGCGGGCTGACGCCTCGGACGGCGGTGGCGACGAAGAGCGCAAATCGCTCGTCGAAAACACGGCCGACGCCATCCAGAAACTCTTTACGACCTGCCTGACCGACCGCAGCAGCACGCGCTGGAGCCGGCCCGAGGGCAAAAAGCTCGGCGTCTACCGTCTGGCCAACCTCGTGCTGCGTCTGCTCTTTGCCGGCAACAAGGCCCGCTGGGCCGTGCAGCTCTTTACCAACATGGCCTCTACCGGCCCCCCCCTGGCCCTCTACCCGGCGGCCCAACGGGTCACCTACCTCTACTACCTCGGCCGATTCTACCTCGAGAACAACCAGTTCCCGCGCGCCTCGCTCTGCCTACACGAGGCCTACCGCCAGTGCCCGCGCGCCGCCACCGCCCACCGCCGCCAGGTGCTGACCTACTTGATCCCGGCCAACCTGCTCATCGGCCGTCTTCCCTCTGAGGCGCTGCTGCTGCGCCCCGAGGCCGTCGACCGTCTGCGGCCCATTTACTTGCCGCTGGCCCGCGCCGTTGCTCGCGGCGACTTTGTCGGCTTTTACGCCGCCCTGCACCAGCACGAGTCCTGGCTGCTGCGCCGCGGCCTGCTCGTCACCCTCAACTACCGCCTGAGGCCGCTGCTGTGGCGCTCGCTGGCGCGCCGCGTCTTTCTGCTGACCTATCAGCCGCCCCCGGCCTCGAGCAGCAGTGCCAATGGCGGCGGCCGTGCTGCGCCTACGCTCGACCTCGCAGATCTGCTGGTCGCCGCCCAGCTCGCCCAGCACCGCCTCGAGGGCTGGCTGCCCGTCACGCCGGCACCTCGCGAGCGCCCGCCGCACACCAACACGCTCTTTCTACGGACCGACTCGGCCGACACGCCGCCCCAGCAGCAGCACCACACGCTGGCACCGCCGCCTGATGGCGCTGTTCGCCGCCTGCGCCCGAGCGAGGGCCTCATCTGGGGCAATCTCGCCGTCACGGCCGCCGACGTCGAGAGCGTCGTGGCCTCGCTGACGGCACAGGGGCTCATGCACGGCTTCGTTGCGCACGCCATGGGCAAGTTTGCCGTGACGGGCGCCAAGGCCAAGGGCAGCGCCGTCGCGGCTGGCTGGCCGCCTGTGGCTCAGGTCATGCGGGAGCGGCTGGCCGAAGAGGGCGCTGATCTTGACAGCGTGCCGGCCTGGGTGAAGGCGCCGTAGGGCACCGCCTTGTCCAGGGCGCATAATGGGTAGCATATTTCTTGTATTGTCTCGTCTTTAGCCACATCAAACTGTATTCATTCGCCTCTTGTTTCTTCTTCTGAAAACCCAAGCCAAAGACACCAAGCCGGACCCCGTGGATGGAAATACACATGGAATAAGAAAAAACAGCAGCCTCCTTGAAAGTTCGTCAACCATGCACGTCAGAAAAGGTGAGCCTGCCAGGTCGAGGCGAGAGCCGGTACAACACGGCCCGCTGCTTCGGACGCCACAGCACATGCAAGAGAATCAACCGCAACGACAACCAGCAAAAGAGTTTCGCCTTTTGTGCCAAAGCCAGCACAAAAGGCACCAATAGATACTAAACACTAAACCAGTCCGCGTGCCGTGTAAGAGTAGTTGGCAAGCAGAGTGGAGGGAAAATAGTTAAGGCAAGATCAGGGGATATAAAATACAACAAAAGGGGTATAAATAAACAATGCTCCGCCCAGCCAACCGGTATGAAGGCGGGATTGTTGCAAGAAGGCAATGTGCAGATGAGGCACATTAAACAGAATAGGCTTTAGCCCAGGAGAGAAACAAGGTTCGGAAAGAGAAGGGTAAAGGAAGAAAGAGAAACAAGCGTTCGGAAAGGAAGCGTAATGGAAAGAGAAGGGTAAAGGAAGAAAGAAAGATAAACGAGAGAAGGGTAAAGGAAGAAAGAAAAGGGAGGTAGACGAAAGAGAGAAGGAAAGGGTAAACAAAGGAATGTGATCTTGTGAAAACGGTGCCGTCAACGCTATAGTGGAAGAGCAGCCTATAGCGTCGAGACACTCTTTTGCGTTTGTACTGATTCTTGGTATTGATTGTATTTTGGCTTTGCTTTGGCATCTCCTACTTTAGTATAGCCACAGGCCAGCCACGACGGCAACAATCAAGCCAACAACGGCCGCACCGCCTTGGTTGCGGTTGGACGCCTCGTTCTTGGCCGAGCCGGTGGTCGAAGACGCCGATCCGGTCGCCGTCGCAGCTCCGGCCGCCTCGGTCGCCACGGCGGTGCTGTAACCGCTAATGGCCGAGATCGCGCCAGAGTAGGTGCCGTTCTCCTGGAAAATCCCGCCGGCCAGCGTCGTGGTCGTCGCCTTGGCCTTGGTCTTGGTCTTGGTGGCGGTGTGCTTGGTCGTCGTGCTGCCGAGGCCCCAAGAAGACGACGGGGTGCTGGATGAGGAAGAAGACGAGGACGAGCTGGAAGACGAGGACGATGAGGACGACGACGACGAGCTGGAAGACGACGAGGACGAAGACGACGATGAAGACGACGACGAGGACGTGGTCGATGTGGACGAAGAAGTCGAGGACGAAGTGGTCGTCGTGGAGCTGCTGGTCGTGCTGCTAGAGGTGGTGCTGGTGGTGGTGCTGCTGCTGCTGCTCTCGCTGCTGCTCTTGCTGCTGCTGCCGCCGCCGCTGCTGCTGCTGCTGCTGCTGCCATCAAAGTTGGACACCACGATGCTGGCACTGCCGCCGCTGGGCACGGTGACGACACAAAAGGTGGCGCCGCCGGCACCGCTGGCGCTGTCTGGACTGGTGACGGACAAGTCATCCATGTTGTCGGCGTTGATGGCGCACGGAAGGCCGTTGCAGCCGTCGCCGTCGCACTCGACCTTGAGGCCAAACGTCGGTTTCGTCTTGGACAGGTCGCTGCCGGTAAAGATGGGGTTCCAGCCAATCTTGACGTACGTCAGCCCGTCGTCGTCGGTGTTGGCACCGGCCACATAGGGGCTCCAGTTGCCAATCGGCTCGGCCGACGTGCCCCAGACGCAGCCGGTGGCGCCGTCGGTGCCGGGGGGGTTGATGTAGTAGCTAGTCCGGGTCAGCAAAGCTCGCGCACCAGCAAAACAGGGCTGCCGCCACTTACTGTGCTGCCGTCGAGTCCCAGTAGCTCGGGCCTGGCACGGCCAGCGTCGCGGTCCCCGTCACGTCGGTCGGAATGTACATGCCCTCGTCGCCGGGCAGCACGGTCTGGCAAAACGAGACGACCGAGCCGCACTTATTGACGGCCGAGACGGTGCCGGTCCCGTCGACGCAGTACGGCTTGCTGCTGTACGGCTTTTGGGGCGTGCCGCTGTCGTCGCAGTAGAGGCCGCCGTCCATGGACTCCGGGTACGTGTACGTCGTGCCCGGCTTCCACTGCGACATGACCTTGCCCGAGACGCAGGCAATCGGGCAGTAGCTGCCGGCCGTGCATTCCCGGTCGGGCGCCATGGCGAAGCCGCCGTTTTTCGCGCCCGGCACCGTCACCAGGTCCGGGTGGTCCGGCAACGTGCAGACGGCGCGCTTGGCCACGCCGCCATGGGGGGGGGTCGGCTCGCGCGTTTCTATTAATGCGTCGCCGCTGTGGTGGTTGTTGCGCTTGCCATAGTGCTGGTGGGCGTTGCGGTGGCCGTGTAGTTCTGCCAGGGCGGGCTGGGTCGCGCCGAGGGCCAGGGCCGAGCCCAGAGCCGCCTGAAGAGTGAAAAACTTCATCGAGCCGAGGTCGACCGCCAAATGGATCGCAAAGGACCGCTCTGGGAGGGGGATAAACGAGTGACGGGAGTTGGTAGGGAAACGAGTGTACCAAGCGGTCCTTTTGAGGGGAGAATCAACGACAACGAGACCAAAAGAAAGAAGAAGGAAACGAAGGAGCGCGAGAAGAAAGCGACGAGAGCGTCGTGAAATGAGCGACTGAAAGGAGCGACTGGGCGGCAAGAGGAAAGAGAGTGGATAATAGGAGGAGCGCACGGTTACGAGGGAACAAGGGAAGTGGCACGATACAGGGGGAGAGAGAGAGCGGCCGTGCAGGCCAGACCAAAGGAGAAAGGTTAAATGAGATGCTTAGCAGAAAAGAGGAGCTTGCCGCGGGGGATAACCAGTGGGAGACTGCGCGGTTTTGCCTTGCGACACGCACGAGAGCATTGGCCAGAAGAGGTCCACAACGGGTGGGCACTTAAGACGTTGTCTGAGAAGGATGGCAACGGCGATATTGACGAGGAAGACGGGGAGGAAGAAAAAACAAACTAGCACAAATCAGTTGCCAAAGCTCACACAGTCCCGGCTACCTGACTGCACCATTGCCATCACGACGTCCTCCATGCCATTGCTGTGTTGACATTCTCGAGCCAGGGGTAATGGGCGAGGCCGTCAGGAGAATCCCATGAGAACCCACATTGGGAGCTAGCATGCAGGAACCCTGTCGGAGTGGGTCCGATTGCTGGCCGTTGGAGAGCAGCAATACTAGCGCGAGATTAGGGCCAATCACGAGGGCTGCCTCAAGCCGGGGCTAATTAGTGTTTCCAGGCACGCCAATCAGGGGCCAGTGTTTTAATGCAGTGGAGATAGCCCGAGATGAGTGTTTTGTTCGGGTTAGTCTTTTATGCTGTCTCCAGGGAATGTCATTTGTATCACACCGAATACAGATCTGTTTGCGCCGCAAACATGGCATCCCACGTCGCGGAGACGTGGCGCCCTGTCTCTTACTATTAAGACCGATGATATCAATCATTCTGGCAGCCCTGCGTCCTGCCTTTCTCCAGATCTTCCGTCGGCGCTGCCAGAGGGACGCATCAGCGGCAGGGACCGGTAATTTACATGGGAAACCAGCCTTTGGCGAGATTGATGCTCGATGGCGAGCCGTGGGCCATGGGCTACAGCGCCCAGTTGTGGTTAGCGCCCGCACAACGCAATGACAATCGGAAGGCCTCGGCAAACCAAAGTTGATTTGCACATACGATGTGTACACTACGTATTTCTTTGTAGGAAATCAAAGCAATGAGATTGTCATTTGACGATCAAAGGGTCTGGACACGGTCAGTACGTCCTAGTGCTGTTGAGCTTCTAGTACGATACACGATACGAAGACGGAAATTCTGGTCGTCGAGATGAGATCGGGAAATTGGCTTTTGCGGAGACGCGAGGCCGAAAGAGACCCCAGGCTATCTTTTGCCATAAAATCGCCGATGCCGGTACATGACTGTGTGCTTGGCAGATGAACCGTGCTGTCACGAATAGGACACTTTTGTAGTACAGCAAGCGTGCATTCGTAAATAAACAGTTTTATTGAAACAGCGCAGTTCTCCAATGTATTCTCCAATGTATTCTCCAATGTATTCTCCAATGTAATGATCCCGTAAAGTGCTTGTTTCGTGCTTTCCTCGTATCCTTGCTTGCAACTATGGCCCGTCGTTCAGTGGCGCAATCGTCTTGTTTTCTGCTGGCCCTATTTCGAGGAAAACGCCATCACCGGCAACACCACGGTCGAATAGGCCAGGTAAAGCGCAAAGGTGAGCATCACGTACTTGACGTAAAGAATGACCAGCCGCTTCCAGGTAGGACGCGAGACCGTGCGGAAGGCATCCTGCGCCGTGACAAAGCCCTTGCCGTCTACCACGGCCGGCTCGACGCTGCCGCCAAATGACCGGTCAAAGGGCACCAGCGTGACCTGGTCGGGCGGCAGCAGACTGGCCTGCACGCGCACAAACACGACCGAGGTGGGAAAGATGAGGAAAAAGGTCAGCGACAGGCCAATGACAGCCACGGCAAAGACCCTGGCCACCATTCCGGCGCTGAGAGGCGGCAGCGCAGTCAGGCCGTCCACGCGGCCCCAAAACGAGACGCCAAACAAGTAACTGGCCAGACGCACGCCGCCGTACGTCAGTGTGTTGGCCAGCCACATGGCCAGGATGGGGATGCCGGTGGCCTCGAGCGTGCGTCGGAAAGGCGGCAGGCTGTTCCAGAGCGACATGGGCGGCGCCTCGGTGCGGATGACCGAGTGCACCCAGGCCGTGTGCAGCTGAGCCATGGCCAGCATGGTGATGAGGCTGCCGAGGAAGCCCGGCACGAGCGGGATGGCGCCCACAATGCCAGAGACCAAGCCCGTGGCCACGGCGATGACGATAGCCAGACGAAGGCCACGCACCAGACCCAGCACGCCACCCGAGGCATAAATGAGGCGAAAGGTCCGGCGGAGGTCGGATGTGATGGGCTCAAACGACGTCTCGGACGCCATCCCATTGCCGTCCGGCACGGTGTCGTTGTCGTCGTCTGCCACCGCTTCGTACGACGGCGGGTTCGGGTTTTCAATCGTCGCCAGCGTGATGAACACATGTCGAACCGTGTAGTTGATCTGTTGAGCACAACTTGTCAGCCTCGGAAATCAAAGGAAAGAAAACGCTGGCCGGAAGCCGTCGAATGCGCCGAGTCAAGGCTCAACAGGAACGACAACCATCCCGGCAGAGCCTGCTGCCAACACAACATACCAGTATAAACAGAGGAAGAAACGCGACCGAGATAAAGAAAATGGTGATAATGCCCCATGGCGCCAGCTTCAATGTCGGGTTTTCCGGATCGACCGGGTCTGCATTTTGGCTGTCTTGGAACGCCCGCTTGGCGACCGTTGCCGCAATCGTCGTCGTCCACATGCTGCGTTGTCTGTGAGTTGAAAAGTGTCAGAATGAAGCCGGCGATGAAGAAGAGTGACAGTTGCAAAAGACAAAAACTTGCGCAGTCAAACAGGGCTCCGACGTCCTTTTGATCCAAACAGCCAGAATCAGGCAACAGCGCCCCTTTGCTACATATCTGAAGCTCCATATAAAACGCTGAGTCACCAATACGAACGCTGCATACGACGTAGTGCGGCACAGCCTCCTTCTGAAAGCAGAGGGCGAACTGCACTAATAGTTTCCAAGCTTCCGGCCCCTCTTATTTTGGCGCCTAGCCAGAAAGGACAGCACCCCACATCGCAGCCTTTTGAACGTACAATACGCTTATTGACGTTTTCACGCCGCACAGATGCTTCTATCAGCCGAGCTGTGATGCCATCGATGGAGGAGCAGGGTTTTGGCAGGGCCGGCACTAGACCGGAAGGACAGCCGGCTGCCCGGCCTGGAAACGAAGCTTCGGCGCCATCTTCCATGGCTGCACCATCCATTCCCAATCTGCTTTCTCGTCTTGGCACAGGTCCGCCGCGGGCAGGCCGAGGCGGGCGCCGGGGCCGGACCCGAGGCCGGGGCGGGAGCGCTGGTGACGGCCGTGATGCCGCGTCCAGCCCAGAAAGTAGAAAGGTCGAGCATGACGCTACCATCCAAAACACCGACACCGACGCCGCCGCATGCCGGCTCAGCGTTGTCACGGCGGGCTTGCTCCAGGACCCTTTTGCCGAAATCTTTTCACAAGGAAGGCCGGCGCGCCGTCTGCCCATCATAAATCGAGGTGAGCTGGAACAGGTGGATGGGTGGAGAGGAAGAGGCGGAGAGAGGCGGAGAGAGGCGGAGAGAGGCGGAGAGAGGCGGAGAGGAAGAAGAGAGGAAGAGGAAGAAGAGAGAAAGAGAGGCGGAGAGGAAGAGGAGAGAAAGAGGAGAGGAAGAGGAGAGGAAGAGGAAGAAGAGAGGCAGTGCTGAAAATCAGGAACGTACACTCGCACACGCGCCCTCGACACAATCGTCAATGCCTTTTTGCAGGCAACGCCGAATCCTGCCACCTCATCGGGCACACGGCAGATTGTCTCGCTCGGCGCCGGCACGGACACGCGCAGCTTCCGGCTGCTCTCCTCGCCTGCCTACCAAAACGTGGTCTACCACGAGCTGGACTTTCCTCGTGTCTGCGCACACAAGCTCGACACCGTGCGATCGGTGCCCTCTCTGCGATCCTTCTTGGCGAGCCCGCCTTTAGAACACGCCACCGCCACTTCCAAAGACACCAGTACCTGGCAGGCCGACTTTGGCCGGGGGAATCGGCTATACTGCCACGGCCTAGACCTGCGGCAGTTCTCAGAGACTTTTGCTGCCGGCGGACAGAAGCCAGCTGAGCAGAATGCCGACCAGGAGGGCCCGACGGACAGTGCCAACCAGACCGCGCCGCCCGACCTGTCTGTGCCCGGCCTCATCGCCAATGCGCCGACGCTGCTCATATCCGAGTGCTGCTTGTGCTATCTACAGCCGGCCCAGGCGGCCGCGGTGTTGCGCTGGTTCAGCACGCGGCTCCCCGGCGATCTCGGCGTTGTGCTTTACGAGCCCATCCGGCCCGACGACCCCTTTGGCCGCATCATGACGACCAACCTGGCGTCGCGCGGCATCGAAATGCCCACCGTCGCCGTATACCCCGACGGCGCCGCCCAGGAAGCCCGTCTTGGCCGCGAGGCTGGACTGGCTCGGGCCAAGCACGCCACCATTGAGCAGATCTGGGACCACTGGGTGCCTGCCGACGAGCAGGCGCGCATAAACGCCCTAGATCCGCTGGACGAGCTAGAAGAATGGCAGCTGCTGGCCAGCCACTACGCCGTGTGCTGGGGGTCGCGGGGAGACACTTTTGCATCGGCCTGGGGTCAGCTCTATGTGGAGACGCCGGTAGACAAAGTGTAATATCAACATAGTATGCTTATATAATGAGATGTTATGATCACGTGCCATAAACGCCGCCTGCCATCTCAACACCGTCATCATCCTAGGAAGAGCATCAAGTTCCCGACTACTTTTATTTCAATCTTTTGGCGTATCGTCCTCTTTTGGTTACTTTTTGGTGAAGCATTATCTTTTATTTTGATTGTTTTCCTTCTCCTTCTTTCCTTACATTGTTCCAGGGTCTTGCCCCACGATTGTACCGGCCATTCGCCTGTTTCGCTTCTTTGGCTTCGCCTCTTGCTACTCTCTAAACAGTATCGCTATCCGACTTTGGTTGCGCGCTTCGGGCCCCCGTTACCCGTTTCAAAATGGCGGAAAACAATGGCAAACAGAACAAGTACAAGCAGGAGATTCAGCAGGTAAGCTCTTGTCCGGAATTGCGCTTCCTTCCACCGTCCCATCGGGCCAGCCTTTGCATCCAAGTGGTTGATCTACCCCCGGCAGGCGGTATTTTGTTTGTCTTTCTTGTTGGGAGTTTGAGAGGGCGGTTTTGGGTTCCAAAGAGATTGCATCTGCGGTTGGAGCATGAATGCAGGCGCAAAAGCACCAAAACGGCCTCCAATCTCTGGAAGCTCTCCGAACGGCACCAACCCGTGTAGCTGCAGGTCCGGACGGGGAGCGAACCAGAGATGGCGTCATCAAAGTGCAGCATTCTGCTCAAAAGTTCAAATTGGCAGACGTTGTTGGCTGTTTCATGGAATGCAGTTCCTTTGCGTGAAGTTCCCAGTACAAGTCAATCAAGCACAAGCTGCCCGTCACAGTCCTCTGTATCATAGCTCTTGTGCAGAAAGAGAGAACGAGCAGAGAATCTGAATCTAGTTGGTTCTCTTCTCTTAATTGCAGTGTCCAGCTGGATGGTCATTGTCTGGAAGATCCATCGTTGAGGTTACACATACTTAAAGCGCAAATATCCTTTGTCAACAGATTCCCTCCCCCTCTTTTATTTCATCAAAAGCACACAACATAATGGCAGGAAATGGCCGCAAAAAATCACACTGAGCTTCCATTCTGCTGCATTTTCATTTTTTGCCATGACAAAGACACACGCCCAGTCGGCAGTTCCGACAGGGCCAAAAAACTCGCATTGTTTCCCTCGCGCATTGCTGCCTCGCAGACCCTTCCCGGAGCTGTATGAGCCTCGGCCGTGGACAGTGGCCTCGGGACCGCCATGGCTGGACAGAGACCGAGACAGGGCGCACAGTGGCGACAGCAAAAGCAAAGGCAGCGGCCGTCGCCGGCACAGTGGCACCAGCAGCTCCGGCAAGGCCGGCGACCCTAACCCGCGACCGGGCCGCAAGAAGCGGGCGTCTGCCAAGTGTGCAAGTGCGGCGACGCCCTTGATCGGCAGCCCGGCGTCGGCTTCCACGGAGCACAGCCAGCAGGCACAGGAACTTTCAGTATACTTACGCGAAAACCTTTTGCAGATGATGTACGTGAGCGGAGAAACGGGCGAGCCGTCTCTCGAGACACTGGCAGTCATTGAGGAGATTGTTCGACAGCAAGTTCTTGAGATTGTGAGTTGTCCAGCGCCCGGCCACGCCCCTGGTGGCGCCACTGGCTAACCAACGGCGCAGCTGCGCAGCTGTACGGAATTGGCGGCTCGTCGAGGCTCGCGGGCGATTACGATCAACGATTTGATCTTTCAGATTCGGCACGACGCTCCCAAAGTGTCGCGGCTGCGGACCTTTTTGTCGTGGAAAGACGTGCGCAAAAACGTCAAGGACTCGGACGACAAGGGCGCCGACGTCGACATTGGCGGCGGCGAAGACGCTGTCGTGGGTGCGCCGGTGCCTGGAGCGCCGGTCGACGACGCCACCAAGAAGAATAAGAAGAACAAATTGGGGCTGCCGTGGGAGCCGGCGTCGTTTTACAACCAGGACATACCGGAGCGGGAGGACGAGGAGGACGAGGAGGAGGAAGAGATGAACTACATTACGCTGCAGCGGCTGCGCAAGGCCGACGAGCGCACCAAGCTCATGACAAAGGAGGAGTACGTGACCTGGTCCGAGTATCGTCAGGCTTCCTTTACGTACCGCAAGAGCAAGCGTTTCCGCGAATGGGCCGGCTTCGGCATTGTCACGGACAGCAAGCCGTCGGACGATATTATCGACATTCTCGGCTTCCTGACCTTTGAAATGGTGCAGACGTTGACCGAGGAGGCCCTGCGCATCAAGGAGCACGAGGATCTGTGGAAAGAGCGCACCGGCGACGAAGCGCGCGGCACAAAGAAGCGCAAGCTGACCCAGGGCCTCTTCAATCCGCCGGGCGAAGGCCGCCCGCCCGTCGAGCCCCGGCACATCCAGGAGGCCTTTCGTCGGCTGCAGTCGCGCCAGCGCAAGTACCGCGCCCTGCTCAACGGCACGCAGCTGACGGCCAGATCGACACTGAAGCTGGTGAGTTTTGACTTGCAATCTTGTCTCGTCCGCCGTCTTGTCCGTTTCTAACTTGCTACAGTTTTGAGTGGTGGACCGGATGGGATCTTTTTGGGCTTTTATCGTTGGCTTTGGTGTTTTCCGGTGTTTGTATTTCGTTGTCCTTGGGAATAGCAGGGATTCTGCCTATCCTTTAGTCGAATAACGGATTCTGTCTGTCCTTAGTCGACGGATTCTGCCTCCTTAGTCAAATAGCAGATATCTTGTAGCCCCATGACAAACTAGCGCCCGGCCATAGTGCAAGCTACCCCGCGCAGGGCTGGGAGCTATTTCCGCCGCTTACGTACAATGGCAGCATCTCGTCCGACTTCTTTTTGCCCATTGCTCTCCCACTGCGCGCTGCAGACCTCTGGCAAGATGGCGCCAAACTCGAATCTCACGGTATGTTTCTGCCGTCTCTTCTTTTGGGGTTACCCTGCTGCGATGCACGTTTCTGGCCTCCTCGACGCTACCTTGCGCCGGATCAAAGCTGGCTGTCCCAGTACTGACTTGTCTTTTCTTGGCCTCAGACCAAGATCAAGGTCCAGCTGAAACTGTCGATTGCGCGCCTGCGCATGGTCCAGCAACGCGACGAGGCCCTGGCCAAGGCGGCGCGCCGCACCATGGCCCAGCTGCTCGACGCCGGCAAGGAAGACTCGGCGCGCATCCGCGTCGAAAACATTATCCGCAGCGACATCACGTCGGAGCTGCACGAGATTCTCGAGCTCTACTGCGAGCTGCTGCTAGCGCGCGCCGGCCTGCTCGACAGCCCCGTTTGCGACCCGGGCCTGGAGGAGGCCGTCAAGAGCATCATTTACGCGGCGCCCAAGACGGAGATCAAGGAGCTGCAGCAGGTGCGCATCCTGCTGGCCGAGCGCTATGGCAAGGACTTTGTCGTGGCCGCCATGGAGAACGTCGACGGCAAGGTGGCGCCCAAGGTTGTGCGAAAGCTGAGCGTGACGCCGCCGCGCGAGGAGCTGGTGCTGGGCTACCTGGAGGAGATTGCCAAGACGTACGGAGTGCGGTGGCCGCGCAACAAGGCGGCCGAAGCCTTGGGCGAGCCGCCGAGCCTGCTGGACGATGTGGATGACTTGGATGGGGAAGGCGGCGGCGGCGGCGGCGATATGGCCACAGCGGACACCGCCCGCCAGGCTCAGGCCCAGGAAGACTTGACACACGCAACGGCGCCGTCTACTGATATCGACGCCGCGCTCCCCCTGCACGTCAACCCGCCCAGCCCGTCCACCGACAACATCCGGCCCCGCGTCACCCTCGACGCCCAGGAGCTGAAACCGCCGACCAGCCCCGGAGCTGTCAAGGCCGAGTCCAAAAGTAGCGTCGATGCCGGTGTGGCCACAAAACTGCCGTCAGCGTCCCGGTCGGCGCTGGCCGATCCGTCCGCACGGCGCTTGTTGGTCAAGAAGAAGGATACCGTCGATGACGAGCTGGCCCGCCGCTTTTCTCAGCTCAAGCGGTAGTGGCAGGCGGCGTTTGCGTGTCTCATCTTTTGTTTCTTTTATTATCTTTTTCTATCTGTTGTTTCCGTGTTTACTCTTTATCATGAGTATTTTGGTTACTACTGAACCATGGCGTCAAAGCATAGGGCCTAAACATGGCAACGGTCTTTAGGTTGTTGAGAGCTTCTTCCCGGACAAACAAATGACTTTCTATTCTCGCGTCATCTGTGCGAGAAAACAATATACAATAGTAATAGCTTCTATTGCTGTGCACATGGAGGACAGTCAGCAATCCTGCTATGATCGCTCCTTCCCCAGGGCAGTTACACCGAGCCCTTTATTCACTCTATTTGTATCACCGTCACGACTTTCACTCTTTGCCTCCAATCTTGTCTCTCCGCCCCATATGGGTTGCCTGGTTTAGGTCGTCCTATTGCTGTCTGGCCAACCCGGGCGCGGTTGGCGCGAAGAGGGAATGGCCATGAGAGCCTGTGCTGTCATTCTGAAGCATATGAGACTATCTGACAAGCGAAAACAGAGTTATTGTGGATGGCGTGCAGTGTCATGACAGAGATTCTAGCTAGCCACTTTCAATAGAATCCCCTCGCTTCAACTTGCTGTCACAGTTTTTTTATTCATTTCTCTTCTCTTCCACGCTGGATCGCTCGAAGCCGGCCTACCACCATGACATCCGCAAGGTCTCGGAGGGCTCGACGGAAGCAGACCGGCTCGGCATCGTCCAGGCCGCCCCGTAACTATCGCTGTGGCCGATGTCATACCCGAGGTGTGTAATTATGCCCAAATATCGGACCGGCCGGTCTTTTTAGGATCAGAGGTACATGGTTGTCTGACAAGTCATCTTGCTCTGCGTTTTAGGACACTATGTTTCCATGTGCCCGACAAACATGGACCCTGCCTATGACCCTATCCCTCGGCGGACGTACACTTGCCACATTTGCGGCCGGGCCGGCGTCCACCTGTCTACTCTCTGTCCCCGGAACACGGAGCCATTCTCGCTGACACAGCTACGAGCACAGCGACGGAGGCAGGCCAGAGAGCGCAATGGGCTGTTACAATCCAGAGAAACCACGGGGAGCCTGTCTCCGTACGGGGTGTCATTGCGGCCTGGCTGGGTCCGACCATCTTTCAACGACGCCGCAGACGACTTGGAGAGCCGTACGCGCTTTGACAGGTGGGAGAGCCCTTGCAAGTGGCGCCGACAGTCGTCTTGCGACCCTGCATACAGGCCCTGGACGCCCGACCGGACCGAGCAATCGTCTTTTGCGTATGGGGGATCGTATGTGCACGTCGTCCTACTCGACTTCCAATCAGAGAGAGTGGCACGATGCGCTTCGTCAGAGGCGGGACAGCATGGCCAGAGACAGCCATCATTGTGAAAGGCCATGTGAGAGCAGTCCAAGCGTCTCCCCTGCCACACGAGAAGACGCGGCCAAAGCTGCTCCTACGCCGCTTTCCTTGCCGTTAGAGTACAATGACTTGGACGTGGATGCATTTCTCGACCGGCTTTTCGACGAGATTTGCTACGGCAAGACATGGGACGCGGACAGCGTCAGCTATCGGACGTCCGGGACGGACAATGCACGACCGACGGGGGATGGGTCCGTTGTGCATGTTCTGCTGGGCTCCACGAGCCAGATGATGCCTTGTCTTTCTTGACATTGGAGAACGCTTTGGCTAAAGCAACGCCTGATTCATGCCTGTGAATAAACCAGATCGAGCGATTGCCTCGTAAGCGGAGAATGGAAGAATGCAAGTAAACTGCCTAGGAGCGTGCAAACGGGGGGACAAGTGCCTCGAGCAAAACAGTCCCCCCTTCCCAACCCAGTAACAATGTACAATTGTATAGGCAGTCAGTCATTTCTATAAATACAGGCTTTCCCTTCCGAAAAACACAAAACGCCCATGCTTGCGTAGATATAGTCTCCCTTGGCCTCTTTGAGAAAAAAAGGTATATCATGTCCCTCCGCCATCACTCCAGCTTGTCCAGGTGCTCCAGCCGCGTCAGCACCACCTGTTTGCTTGTTTCCTCGATTTCGCCCGCCAAAAAGACCTCGTCCAGGATGGCGTACACCTTGTAAAAGTTGAACACCAGGTCGAGCTCGCACACGTTGCCGAAAAAGGCGTCCAGCACCTCAACGAAAAAGTGAATGGCCTCTAGGTACGCCAGCTCATTGTCGTTGGTGTCGACGCACGCACAGAAGAAGAGACCCGCGTAGCGCCGGTACACCACCTTGTGGTTGCGGAACTCGACAAAGTTGCTCTGGTACTTTTGGTCGCGTGGCGCCACCAGCCGGTGCACCTCGCCCTTGAGCTTGATCTTCTCGTCGTCCGTGTACGGCACGTACCACTTTGCCAGGCGCGTCTTGCCCCTATAGAGAGCCCATCGTCAGTCACCGTTCTGTTCCTTCTTCTTCCCTCTGCTTTGTTCTTCCTTTTCGCCCTTCTTCAGCTCGCCCGTTCCCACCGCCATCTCCCGCACTTACTGTCGGTTCTGTATCAAGATGAATGACAACATGGCGCCGGTTGTGCGTTTCCCTCCGTCATGGAGTGGTGCGCCTGCTGCAGATGGGGTTGGCTGTTGCAAGGAGAGCGTTCGCAACGCGCTGTCGTCGTGATGGAGCCCCTTTAGTCCTATTCTCACCGAACGGTCCGTTCTCCACCCTGCGGCAGGAGGTCTGGACGCTTACATAATCTCGATTTACGACACAGGCCAAGCAAAGCTAAACGCAACAAAACAACAAAACATGCTCTCCTTTCTCGAAACGATTTTTCCAAAGTTTTGTAATAAAACGAAACAAGTAGATTTCCCATACGTAAACATCCAACTCCCCAAGTTCAATACGCTTTCTACCAACCCCCCCCCCTCTGCACCTCGCCTCCCCTTCTCCACCCTACGGAACGGTGCTACTTCCACGCATACACCCCGGCCCATGGATCCGCCTGTGACTGCGGGGGAGGCGGTGGTGCTTGCTGCTGCTGCTGTGTCTGCTGCTGGCTGGAAGGCACATTGTAATAGTCAGCCTGCCCAACGTGGAACGTTTGCTGAGGACCCAACGGCGGCGGTGCACGCGGAGGCGGTGGCGGGACAAAGCCCTGTGTGACATAGCCAGGTACCACTGGAGCGTGCGAGGTTTGCGTGGCCTGCTGGTTTCCATATGTGCTGTATTGGTTCGAGGACTTGCCAAAGGTGCTCTGCATAGGCAACGGCGACGCCGGGCCAGTACGCATGGTATTGCTGCCGAATGTCGATACCGTCGGCGGAGGCGATGCAGGTCCCGGAATCCGGCCATGTGCACTCGGATTGTATGCCTGCTGCCCAAACTGTGCTGCATAAGGAGACGGCATGCCCGTCTGTGTCGGCGGCGGCGAGGTTGGAACCTGGTACTGCCCCGAGAAAGTCGTGGGGGGATACCGCGTCTGGGGTGTTCCAGACAGGTAGAGCGGGCTGGGCACAGGCCGGTTAGACATGCTTGCCGCCGCTTTGGAGACGGACGGCCCCGAGGTTGGGCTTGTTGTCGCCGCTTGGGATGATGGCGTGTGGTCCATGTTCATGCGCTCCATCAAGCCCCGAAGACGCTCCCTCTCAAGCTCGGCTTGCTGGTCCTTGTTTGCTGCGCGGTCCTGCTCAATCTGGTTCAAGAGCTGGGCACCCTCGGACCGACGGTTGTTGACAAATGTCTCCACGTTCTTCTCCAAGCTGGCCACCGTGTCCTTCATCTCCCCGTACCATCGTTTGGCGCCTTGCAAGCCCGCTTCGAGATCGAGAAACTCCTGATATGTCCGCTTGTACTTGTTGATGACCGCGCCCCGTGAGCGCTGGATGGATTCGTACTTGCTCTGCTCGGCCCGTACGCGGTTGTCTTGTAGCAGGCTGTTGAACTTGGAAGTCAGTTCTTTCATCAGGGAGGCCTGCTTATGGTTGGCTTGAATGAGGCGGTTTTGATGGGACCTGAACTTTTCAAGCTCGGTTTGAAAGAGTTGGCTTTCGTAGTTGGCAATGGACTTTTTGTTCAAAATCAAAATCTGGGAAATGTCGTCGTCGTGAATCTGTATTGCCCACTGTTAGCCATCCTGCCAGAAACAATGCACCATGATCGACATACCTTGTCCTTGAGGTCTTTGAGAACCTGGTTCCGCTCTCGCTTGACAAGATTCAACGTCTTCAAAATCTCCTCCACATCCCTGATCTGGCCTTGCACACTGGGTCTGCCGTCCTCAAAGTCGGCTTCGATCAGGTTGACTTCGCTGGGACTGTTGCTGTTGCTGCTTGACTTGCTCCGAACCTTTGCAAAGGCACGCTGAAAAAGACTGTCGACCTCGCCATGCTGTGCAGCCGTACGCATTTCCTCAAACAAGAGCGCGTTCTGCCTAAGCTTGGTTGCCAGCAGAGCATCACTCTTGCCAGCCTCGTCCAACGCCTCCCTGTAATTCCGAATGTCTCCGCGCAGCGTAGTTGTGAGTCTTGAACTGGGCTGTTGCGTCCACGCGCTTTCGTATTTGGATCGCATCTTCTCACAAATGCTTTCCTCCTTGTCGAGTTGTTTTGAGCTGCGATCTAGTATGGTCATAATCGTCTCTCGCTCTTGGCGTAGTGTTTCAAATATCTCGACAGGGTTTTCATGGTCGGCGACATCGACACACCACGTGCGGAAGTCCTCGTCGGGAGACACGTCCTGATCGAAGCCCCCTTTCAGAACTTGAAGCGCGCCGGGCAAACGCAAGTAGTCGAGACTGGCGGCCATCTCGCCGTTGGCAGTATCGACACGTTCCGTCTCCGCGCGCAAAATCTTGGCCTTTTCCTCATCGTACAAGCTGGCCGACTCTGTGACGGCCAGTGGCACAATTTTGGAAAAGAGATCGGGCCCGGTGATCCGCCGAATGTCCTGGCCCGCATATAGCTCGCTAACGGGTATTGGCTTGCAGGCGGGGAGTTTAGCAACGGGCGAGACGCTCGCAGCATCGGGGACGGTGTCGTGGTAGATGAAATCGTTGTCCTTGTCAAAAGTCCTGAGCCTATCCTGAACCGTGGAGAGATGCCGCTTGGTCAGATCAACCAGAAGGCTGCCTGTATCCGCCCCGAGATTGGAATTGGACGGAACCGAGCCCGGAAAGCTGTTTGCCGTTTTGACAGCCTCCTTGGCCAGCCCTTCGGCTATTTTGAGGCGAGCCACCGCAATTCCATGGTGGTTGGCGTCGTCGTCGGCCAGGCCTTGGAAATACTGTGCCATGGAGTTCATCAAATTGGCTTTTATCTGTTTTCCCCATTAGCTATCCATAGTGTAGCGCTGTTCAGGGACTGACAAAGCACAACATACCTGTACAAAATACAACCAGACTTTCTCGAATATGGCCTTTTCGACATTGCCCTGGACTCCTTCGACAGCCTGTGCATATAGTGATCCGGCATGGCTGGCGAGCTTGGCTAGAAGGCCGACCTTTTTCTGGTCTGCAATTTGCTTTTCTAAAAACACTTCCTGGGCCTGCGCGAGCATGATAGCGATGAGTGTCTTGACGGTTTCTCGACTCAGGTCTGCAGACGGAGCGTGCAAAAAGTTCTCGTTAATATAGGTATATGTGCCTGCCGAGGCCTGGAAAGAGTGGTAGGCGGCCTTCAGACCGGACTCGTCGGCGCGATTCTGGTGTGCTGCATGACAGGAGAGGACAGCGGAGATGTTGAAGATGATGGATGCCTTTTCAAAAGCAAGCGAGTATTGCGAAGTAGCCTTGTGGGTGAATGCGTCAAACCTGTGCACAAAGAAATCATTAGCACACAATTCCTCTTGTCCGGCATGCCCGCATGTTTCCGTTTCTTACCAGGTGAAAGATATGCGGATATGTTGCTCATCGACAGGAAATCTCAGGTCAAGGAGTTCGAGCTGGCCATAGTACCGATAGAGCAGGTCTCTGCCTGAGCTGCTGTCCTTTCCGGCACCGCGCATATCCTGGCGCAAGCGGTTGAGGGTGGCGCACTCCTCGGCATACCGCTCCGGATCGTCCCCGTAGGTGTCGCGTATGTACGCCTTTAGCGGTGCCACCCAGTCAATTTCATTGGTGCCCTTGAGAGGCACCGAGATCATTGGTGTTTGCGCCATTGTTGAGCAGTCGAGAAGTGAAATGGTAGGAGAGCTGCCTGCTTGAGAGCAACCACAAAGGGATGCCTTCCTGGCGGGTCAACGCCTGGTTGAGACCTCAAATCAGGGCAGAAGCACGCCACAAGCCCAGCCTGTAAGTCACTGGAGGAGCCAGATGTTGTCGAAATAGCCAATACTCTCCAAGGCAGGCTGTCGGAATTGTTGTCGAAATTGCCAATACTCTCCAAGGCAGGCTGTCGGAATATCGGAAAAGGTTCCTGGAAGAGGGAGCACCGGTTATACAGGACAATCCAGCGCTCGAGAAAGAGATCGGAAAGCTGGTTGCTGCAGGAGAGGAAAAGGCAATGGCTATTATTCTCGGAGGGGTGGGAGAACGATTATCGCGAAATATCGGCTGCTGGAAACTTGAAGAAAATCAAAGGAGAAAAGCGGTGGCGCACGCTGTCGGAGAATGGCGGTAATAGGTCAAAGATGTACGTAAACGCAACGGCGAGAATGCGAGGCGGTAAGCAGACACTTGAGAGGAGCGGAGTGGAAGAGGTGAAATGACGACAATGTGACCTAGGCCCCGAGATAAATCCACGGCGAGGATAGCCGCCGAGGCGTTGATATCGATCGCAGGAGCGGAGCAGGATTGGGCAGCAGAGCAGTTAGAGGGAAACAATGGGCAAGAGCAAAGGAGAGCGGGGGAGGATGGGGAAGGTGGGCTGTCAAGGTGGGCTGCTTTGCGAGGGGCGCTCTTGCCGCTGTGACATGGGGGCGGCCAAGCTAGCAAAAGCGCTGTGGAAGCAGAGCACAGCACTGAAGCTCTGGACCATTGCGCTAATCACACCTATCCTTAGGGCCCTTTCACCTCTTTAGTGCACTTAGCTATGGCTATCGAGCGTTTATAGCAATTGTGCTTTGGCATCGTCAGTCTCATCACCTCCGAAGCCACACACGTACGACGGTGCTTCGCTCAGCGAATCAATGCTGAGCCGCTTACAGAGACAACCGGACTCGCATCAAATGAGCTAGCCGATCTAGGCGGGAGAAAGGGTCAGAGCGCTGCATGGTCGTACTGGCCGCCATTTTTTCGACTTGAGCTCTGGTTTACGTGCTTTTACGCACAAACGGGCACAGGACTCCGGGATCCGACGCGGGCAACGGAAGACAGGGCTGAGAGCACCTGCACGGCCGTTTAGCAGTGCAAAATCTGGATCAGAGCCGCTGCAGACAAGCGGCGGGATGCCGGTTGGGCTAAGGCGGCCCTTTCTGCAGCCCCAGATCCAAGTCTGCGAACTGCATGTATGGGAGTTGTTGACAGGATGTGGCGTCCGGATGCGTACAGGTTCTGTCGGCACTTTGGCCTGGTCGGCCTTTTGCTGTGACAGAGACATTCCAATCCGGGCATCACGCGAGCCAACGAGAATGCCGCAGTTTAAGCACCTTATGCAGGTGATAGCAAAGACAAAGGTGCAGAAACGTTGACAGATCCCGACTTTCTGTTCTGATTGGCTGCCCAAAAACGACCCCTGGTTGCGATAGATATCTGCGCGGTAAAAGATAATTGCTTGGGGCCTAGATTGGTTGGCGTCCACATAAGAGGAATCAAAACAGCTCTCAATTAAAACTACTGTACGTGTATACTACATACAAATGAAAAAAGGGCAACGGCGAGGAAACAATGACAGCAACAAAAAAGAGGTAAGATTTTACGAAAAAAAAAAAAACGTACAGCAGCGGGTATTCGCTGGTCGTCACCGACCCAACTACTAATCCACCGATTACTGGTTTAACTAGGGGAGAGCGGACGGGATCCCGTGTTCTCCAGTATCTATGGCCGTACGTGGAAGAAATTACGGAGATTATAGGTCATATAACAAGAAAAAAAAAGACGACGAAATGCGAGGACAATAATATAACTTATCAATAGGCCCTCAATTGCACGAGCTGCTTAAATCTCAAAGTCTGACACATTAAGGCAACAATAGTGAAAACAAGTTCAAGTTTGTATATTGCACTTTTTCATACGAGGGACCAGACAGTTACACTCTGGGGCGGGAAACTAATACACGGCATTTGCACCTGAAATATTTCATTATGGTGGCGATTCTACTATGCTGGTCTTCGTTAAGGCTCTTCAGCTCAATGATGTTAGCTGCTAATACATAAATGAGTGGCCCTGGTAGATATGTATTAGCGAGTAAGAAATAACATATAAATGTATTCATCAATCAAAATATTGACCTCAAGTATGTGTAGATAGTTTCTTATAGCTTGCTTATGCTTACTGCTTCTATTTTCCACAGTTTGCGGCTCTTAGCCGTTTTGTGTAGAAAAATTGTAGACGAATGAAAGAACAAAAGGCGTAGCTTTAAACGTGTTTTCCCCTTGTATTCAATTTCCCTTGATGTCAATTCAGTCAATTAAGGTGATGCCTTCGACAGACCCTGCGCATTTATTTTCTCAAGCACCCGTGATAAAAGGCCGGTATCTCAGGCAGAATTCGATATACATTAATAACCAAACAAAGCATTGGCTTTCTTGTCTCTGAGTGCCCAAGCACACCTGTTTAGGGCACGCTTTCACGTGGCAATATCTGAGGAGTAGGATCAACTCTAGCCCGGAAAGATCAAAAGCCACCACTAACAACACACGATTATATAGAAAGACATTTATACAATATAACGTTTATTTTGGGTAGATCAGAGATCTGTGGTCACCAATCTTTCATTCATGTGATCGTCGTTGTATGCATCAGTTTGGAGCTATAATACTCGATGTCCTTGGCCTGCACGATGTAGCCAGAAAAGAAAAGAAAGTGCCTAGGAGAAGACTAGGATTTAATGGCCTAGCCTACAGCGCTTCATGGTTTCATTCAAGATTGCTGTATATACAAACGGTGCCTAATCCAAGGACGGGCAGCAAAACAATAGCATCAAGGGCCAATTGTCATTCTTTGAGCGGCTTTGACAGCTCAAAACCTCATCAGCAAAGACCACATGGCATTTACACCACGACGGCGTGTTTTTTGCAATTATTGAAAGAAAGACAGTATAAGAATAAAAAGTAAAGAGAAGGACGAATGGTAAAACTACGACTTCTACGGCAAAGTATCGGTGCTCAGCAAGATCACGATCCAAATATGAATACAGAATTGTAAATTTCTCACAAATGAACTCCGGTTTCGGCCTTCCAGCTAAATAACGTTTACTTCTTTAGTTACTCAACCTGGCCGCAACAATGACGTTTTTATCAGATGGCCTGTCTCGTGCTTATGAAAAGGATGCAACTGTGTTCATAGATATGAGGGGAAGTCTGTATGATTAGCCGCTCTTGGTGGTTAAATAAAACCCACGAGATTCCGGCTAATATCTGTGTGTTATTTTACGGTTTCACATTACTGCAGGCAATGTGCAATATTGAAAGCTTGATTGTCGGTGGGCAGGAGGAGGAAGGGCTTGCATCAAAAATCTCCGCTTCTCATCAACGTGGGCTACAAAGACCCCTTGCACGCCAATAGATCGTATGGAAGATCATGGAGGGGAACCTGTGAGGGACAGAATAGTCTTTCCAGACCGGCGGCAACGGCGGCCCAATCATGGACTTTTCAATTTGCCCGTCTGCCTTAGCCTGGCTCCCTGTTTGCATAGTTTCCGCTTTCGGCGCTTTTAAGCTTCCGACCGGTGAGACATGTCATATCATGCCGACAAAGCGGTGAAAGCTCCGCTCAAGGACGGCAAGCTAACGGGCGACAGCATGCAAATCGTATTCCCGGAAATCTCCAGAGAAGCAAACATTGCACACCCCTTTTGCCGAGAGGGTATGCGCCTTTGTTCTCAAAGAGCGGCTGTCGGCACCGTTGTCTGCGCCATCTATACCGATATTGATTTCTTTATTAAGAGCGCTGAAAAACAGCCGCAGCTAGTTGGAACTGCCTTTTGATGCCCCACAATTGGGCATCTGTTTTGCAGCGGTTGGGAAATCAGACGGTGATGTAACAAGCACTCTGGTTGATACTGGCTGCTGATTCGATATTTCTGGTCGGGCGTGGTGCAGAAGATAATATTGGGTTTTGTGTTGAGGGCTTCCGAAAAGGAAAAACACCGAACACAATATGGCGGGCTCCATTTATGCCGAAGAAGAGAGAAAAAATAGAAATAATTGGCCCGAAACGAAAAGAGAGGCGGCAAACGCAAAGCAAAAGGCAGTTTTGCCGTTTTCATGCAGTACCCTAAACATCTAAATATGGGCAAAGCCACCAACCAGATGGGTGTTGCTGGATGACGAGAGTTTTTTCTGTCTTCTCAGCCGTCGTTGCACACCTCTTTCTTGCGTAAGGTCGTTCAAAGGGCCGTGATCTGCCACGATGAGCATCGTGATCAATCGAGCAATTTCGCATATGCGCCTCCGCCTGATAGGCAGCGGTCCTGTCGGAGAGGCTTTGGATGTGTCTGATGGTCGGGCTGACGAGGAAACATGGACCAGAAAGTCGGCTTTGGCAACCCCCCGTGCTCCCAAGACTAGCTTTGGACGCACGTAGCTTATGCTTGTTTGGCCTCGCCTAATGTGCGGTGTCTGCCGTTCCGTTGCCTGCAACTGGTTCCGTGCCGCAGCAGCTCTTGATTGGGCCAACAGGCCCGGATTGTCTCGTCGGGTGTTATACATTTCGCCAGCCAAATAGTGCAGGCCATGAATCACCCAGCGCGGCTTATCCCGAGTTTTCTTGCTGGTTGTTGCACCGTCCGACCGAATGGCACATGCCAGTAGTCGCTGAAGTCGCCAAGGATGATCTCGCTGAGAGCAGCTGGGAGATGGCTTGCTTTGTGTTGGCCATCGGATAATTCATGGTCCACTTTGCGGTGAAATTGTGGGCGTCGGCAGGAGAAGCGCCGTTCTGTCTAGGACGAGAGAAAACGCAGGCGGAGTGGAAAACGAGCCAGATTGCAAAGAGCGTGTTGAATCGTTGCTTTTTCGGTCTGGCGCCCTGCGCGTTTGGGCTTTCTTCAGCCTTTCTCTTCAGATTGAAGGAGCTGGCCTGGGATAGAGTCTCGGTATCTGACCTCAACACCACCTCTTGGGTGGAAACGACATTGTTAGTTTTTCACAGGCACGGAAAAGACTTCTTTTCAAAGGTTCAAAATCGAATCCAAAAAATCCTGGGCATGACAAGGCTTGTCTAAGCACAGTTGCCCAAGTCCGGTCGCAGGATGTTTGCCTGTCACAACGCTGGCTCAAAGTCTCGCCTAGACAGACCGCCGTTTTGCTAAAAACGGGCGGATCCGAGAGCTGCAGTATTGAGTTGTTTCTGCAGAGCTACCGCTGCAGAGATGTCGTCGCGGCGCTGTCGTGCATGCCGCAGAGAACATGTACAGAACCCTCCTGTTTTCGGGTATGTGCTTCGATCGGGCTAACCTGCATGCGAAGTCACGCTGATGCTTCGGGCCTTTGACAAGAAGCACAAGACCTTTTGCCTGTGTGTTTTCTGGTCGGAAGCACTGCCAAGCGATATAGTGCACGATGCTGTACATGACTGGATTTGGCAATCGACCCCCCTGTGTCAGTCAACACGTTCTATTTCGGTAAACAGAGGTTACATTTTGCATCGTGAGCGCCTGTCTTCGCCGAGCATCGCCGATAATAGCTCAATGGTGCTACGAGGATTCCTCGCCGTGGTTAGTGATGTCGGGCTTGGGCTTTGTCTTTGTGCCCATGGCTCCGATCCTCGCAGATTTTTCATATTTCATAGTCTTTCTCTTCGTTGCCGCTCCTTCTAAATTATCACCGGGGGTGAGAGTAAGAAACTGAAGAGAGAAAAGCCGTAACGACCAAAACCATAGGACGGCGTAGACTGGTTGTATCGGCTTTCGAGGAGCAAAATGTTGTCAGTTTGAAGAGAATCCGAGGCGGGAATGACAAAAGGACGACCGGCCCGTGTGTCCTCGTGATTAGTCGTTGCAGCCATTCAGCCACTTGGCTCAGGTTCTCACGATGATGCAAAGACTTGCCTGGTAGAGATGCACAATTGGGTTTCTTTCTGCCCGCGGAGTACTCTCGGCTTGGCATCATGAGTCAGGGCTATGCTGGCCGCTGGCTGTTGTTGGTCAAAGGCAAAAAATCGGTGAAGTAGCAAATCAAACCCGATTCCGCTTTGTGGTTCCATTGCGCCTTCCGGCTAGGTTTAGGACACGGTATGCCCATGTATGAAGTACTCGTAGCACAGCGGTTGGCTGTGGCCCTTTCCACTTCGGACTGACTGCTTTTGAGGGACGGCCAACCCCCACCACGACGAAGCAACAACGCAACAAGGAGCCAACAGTCAGGCAAACCATAACATCCACGACCAGAAGAGGCAGTGTGCTCTGTGCACATTACGCAGCGGAAAAATGCGCGGCAAGAGCAATGGCGTAGCGCGGCCGTGCTTACCCATGTTGTTGATTTGGTCGTCCTCTCTTTCCTGACTGACTTGCATACGTAGGAGTGGGATGCAGATGGAACCAGCAGGCAGGCACACATTGAAGAACAGGCCCGCACCGCTCGAGGCAAATGGAAACCATTGTCTTGCAGAGATGAAGCTGAGCCAGCATGGGCAATTCGCACTTGACGGGTGCTGGGTGCTGCCGCTGTAGCGGCATTGGCCGACTTACACGTTGACAATTTCAATCCTAAAATAAAAAACACGCCTGGCCCCCCTCTCCCGCCTTTGGCTTCTAATCGCCCCTCTCTCATCCACGCCCCTTCCGTTTCTTGTCTTTTCCATCCTACCGCTCCAGCAAATGAGAAGGGGCGTTGGGCCATTCTCGTGACCTTTTTCGCTTGTTTCTTGCCTTTTTGTGGCACACCGCTACATACTGCGTGTCATATAACAAGCAAGACCGGCTGGTGCTAAGCCATGATCGTTGCCTCGTTCCTTCTTCTGCTGTAGTTGGATAGGCAGAGCTGATGGTTATGACTTGTTACCAATTGCCTTTTCCGTATTGTTCCTTTATCGAGTCTCCCCTCCTGCACATTATGCTTGCCCTGAATGACAAGCCCAACACCGCATGCCAGCAAACCGGAGAAGCCAATAAGCTTCCGCACTACAGCATACTTTCTCTAGTCAATGTACCTGGTAGCTTTCTGCCGCCAAAATGCCGCCAAAATAATCCTCCTTCTCATCCCTTGCCAATGTCACGATCGCTACCACTATTAGGGCTTTCTACAAACAGTCTTTTATAAAATTTGTTATTACTGTATTAATCTGATTGACCTTGTTATTTAATTCATTATTTTATTACCACGATATAGCGTACCATAACCCTGGAGTCTATTAATCTCTTCATTACAGCCCAAACCTAGCTAGAGTTCTCCGATAGCCCGAATCGTGACAATCCATCACAAGCCCTCTTTATCTTTTTCTATATAAACCCCGTTGCCTTCCCTCTGTTTTTACGCAGACTGTTTCCCATCACCAATATCCTCATCCAATTCCAAGTCTTGTCGATATATACTTTCAGATCTTTACACTTTTTGGTGCTTAAATTCCTCGTGTTCTTTGATTCTATCCCATCGTCAGAGTCTTCCCCTTTATTTTATTGAATCTTTTCTTCTATCAACAGTCGATATGAACATCAAGCAAATCCAGGAACTTGTCAACGCCTGCTGCAGCTACTGCTGCCGGGCCTGTGATTTTGGCACTCACGAGTTCTGCCCACTCGACCCTTGTCACAAGTGCCCCGGCGAACAACGCGACGATGCATGAGCTCTCAAAGCCTTGTTTGAATACAATACAAAATGTGCAACTATTCAGTCTCAGCCTACCATTTAACCAGCTGTGGCTGAGCACCTACTGCCAGATCCGCCTCTCGAAGCCTCGCAGTCGCAGTCGCTACCATCTTTATCTCCTTGATTTTCTGCATAAGCCCCAGAGTTGGCCTTTTAACAAACCTCGTTGATGCTTGCTCTGGCTGTGGAAAGGGAGCAGCTGGACCACGCGTACGAGTCTGGCCTTTGTCGTGTTGCTACTCTGCATGCTGTGGTGGATGGCCCAGCTGGGCGTACCTGCAGGTGTGGTGGATATATGGCGTCAGTCCATTTTCTTCTTCAATGAAGGGGCAATATAACAATGGCAATGGCTCTCGCTCTGACGGATTGACCACGGGTTGCCTTTTGTCCTCCTCTACGTCCTCTCTCCGGTTGTGCCTTGCTTGGTCGAGTCTGTATTTCTTATTCTGCTATCTTGCCATTTTTTGTGTTCCTGCGAGAACGTAGTTTTGTATTGGATATTCGGAGTGAGGCGGCGATATGAAGGATGGCGGATATGGCTACCCATGTATTTTTAAGTTGCAGCTGGATCTACAACTAATTTTATCACCAATAATAAATGATGCTATTTTCTAGGTCTCTCATCAACAACTATAAGTGGACTAGTACTCACGTCTGACAGCTTCTACGCATGCTTCGTTATGTCTTTTACCTTTTCACTTCATGGCTGTGCCAAATGCAATGGAACATCGGTGCAAGAGATAGGAGGAGGGGGCGGCTATGCAGGCAGTTCTTGTCGAATCCAACGTAGCACTTTGTGGCCAAAAATGTCCTTTGCACGCTGTTCTTTTTTCCTGCTACTCCTTGCTTCGCTTTTTAATCCAATACTACCCCCACGCGGCAATGCAAGCTGGTTCTCAAGTGACAACTGCAGCCGCTTCTATACTACCAGTCACTCCGGAAGATGGTTGGCAAGCCCGACAAGATTCGTTGACCGGTTCTAAAGCGTCGCATTGCTTATCGGCTAAGTACAAAGTAGTTGTACTTTGTCTTTGTACAGGTACTTTTAGACAAATGTTTGAAGCCTGCCTCGTAAATATAGCACCTAGAAAACGTATACCATGGACTCCTTCTCGTCCTTGGTCCTGTGCTTGCCATCGGCCACTTGCTTGTCGTGCGCTTGGAAGTACAGTGTTCCCACCATGGCCGACTTCACGCACATGCTAGACGGTCAGCGAGTTTCATCGTGGCCGGTGAATACAGCAAAGAAGGCAAAGGATAGCAAACGGCCGCACTCACCCAATCGCGTGGATCGCGGTAGTTGAAAAGACGGCCAAGGTGGACACAATGTGCGACCAGCGGCGGTAGTTGGCCAGAGTGCACCACACCAGGCCGAAAGACAATGCCCATGGACACGAGCTGGTGTCCAAGACGGCGCCCTGCGAGATGCGATGCCGCTGGCAAAGCCGTCCGTCGGGGAGCGCCAGGTTCAAGCTGTCCAGCTGGAACACGAGAAGGCCCAGAAACAGCAGCGACAGAACAGACAGGGTCAGCCAAGGAGAGTCAACAACAAAAGGGGACTGCTGTATGCCTACTTTCTGACGGCTCTGACCTCGTCGGCCGCCTACTCCCTGTCCGGGTCCGGTACTCGCCGGCTTCCATATCGGCCTATTTGCTCATTGCACTGCTCCCAGCTTCTTTCTCATTATGCTGCTCGTCGTATTATTATCTCTGGGTGACAGATCAGAGCCGTTCCAGCGTGCTTTGGCTACTCGTGCATCTAACAAGCCAGCAGACCCGCCATGTTTATATATAGTCAGACATGGCCACCCGGCATAACGAGAGCACCTCACTGGTACGACAGCTACCCCCTTGTTCGGTAGACGGGTAAACAATTTGTGGACGGGAGTTGTAACTAAAGCGTCCAGCAGATCCGATATTTGAACGGCGAGAACACTATCATGAAAGCAAGGTCTTGCGACATGTTTTTGTATTAGAGGTCTAGTTTAACACTATTTGAAACATCAGCCGTCTTGCCTTACACTCCTCTTGAGGTGTAATTACCTTCCGATACTCACTTAGTAGGCACTTTTCTCTCAATGGCTTGTGACGTTTACACTCGATAGGGCTAACCAGTGAGGGCTCTTGCAACACAGCAGCCTAGCAAGTGGGGCATTCCAGGCGTATGTAGGCCGTAACCAGTTACGACAGTCGGGGTTATTCCCCATAAAAACAGGCTGTATACTGAGGCCGTAGCGAGCCTTGTTCATGCCGTATTGGCTGTAATAACCAGGGTAAAATGGCGAGTGCCAAATGCAACCGGACTAATCGAGCAGGCTCTAGTCTTCACCGACAGTCCTATAGTCTGCCCGGCACTGAATGTAAAGGTAAAAAGGGGGAATTGGCAGCATAGCCGATGCATCCTTGAAAGGATAAGTGACAGCGTCATGATTTGCTCCTTTGTGCCGTTTTTGTAGCAGATTGCATTTGTCCGGCGCTTCCGACCACGTCGTACGGGAGGGTTGGAGTTGGTTACCTCCTTTTCATCTGAATGCCCCAAGGCGTAACAAAGATAATAGTCGTCAAGTACATTTGAACGGTGAAGAGTACAGAGTACACTCACCCCTGGACTGGCTGACCGAGATGCAATGCGCAGGCTTAACGAGACGACCGGTAAAAGGACTAAAATCGTACAACCAAGGAGATAAAGTACAAAAGGCAACAAGTGATATCAACATAAGAGTAACGCAGGGGCCAAAGAACAACGTAAAAGGGTAACGCATGGACCCAGAGAACAACCACGACAAAACAGAACCAAAGGGAGTAAAAAGTAGAAAGCAGTAGAAACGCTGCAGCCGTGGCCACGCCTCCTAGTAGAGACTCTGGAAGACGGCCGCAATGGCCGCCTTGTCGTACTTGACGTACTTCCCCCTGCCCTTGTCGATCTCGTGGTAACGGTCACAGAAGCGATTGTACAGCGGCTCGAGCATCTGCTGCACGTCGCGTGCAAAGGCCTGACGCACCTCGCGCTCCATGTTGAACTGCTTGTGCTTGACCACCATGTCGTCAAAGGACGCATTAAACGCCGTGAACTTGCCCTTGATGTTTTCTTTGTCCTTGGACGACAGGCTCTTGACAATCGAGGCCGAGTCCACAGCCGCTACGCCCTGTCCAGACGTCGGCCGTGTCCCTCCGCCGCCGCCGCCACCGCCGCCGCGTCCGGTGTGGATAACGTCAAACAGGTACATGGACACGTCTTTGCACGTCTCCGTATACAGGGCAGCGGCCTTTTTGCGCCACGGCTCCAGCACAGCGGCCTGGCGCGACTCGAGCAGCGCCGCCAGGTCCGAGTCGCGGATCATGCGTTCCATGATGACGATGCTATTGGCCAAAAAGACGCCAACGACCGGCTTGCGGCCCTGGAGAGTGCGCGCGCGCATGTCCAGCGCCGTCAGCAGCGCGTCCATGGTGTCGGCGCAGTAATGGGCAAACAGTTCGCGGCCGTCGGCCCCGACGTCAAAGGATGCCAGGCTCGGGATAATGTCGCCGGCGCCGGACGTGGCTGATGTCGAGGCGTTGTTGCCGCCGCGAACTCCGCCGTTCCGCCAGCCACCGTCGCCGAGCGAGATCATGATGCTGCTAATGGGCCGCAAGAACTCGACCATGGCCTGCAGGCGCTGCATGGTCTCGGACACAATGGGCAGGGAGGCGCCGTCGGGTGGCAGCGTCTGCAGGCCGGCCACGCGGCGCTTCGTGTCCTCCAGCAGCTCGCCCAGAGAGGCCTTGGCGGTCTCGCGCACGGGCTTGAGAGCGGCGGCCAGCGACATTTTCAGCTCGCCCGTGCGCGTCTCCAACCGGCTCGACAGCGCCGACACGATCTCGACCGTCTCGTAGGCCAGGGGGAAGTCGGTCTGCGGGTGGGCCTTGATGTGGCTGTTGAGCTCGCGCAGCGTGCGTCCCAGCTCGGTCAGCACGTTCTGGCTGGCCGCCTGGAAGACGGGGCCCCAGTCCTCGCGCGTAAAGATGCTGCAAATGTTGTCGTACTCGGCCACAAAGATGCCCTCCATGGACTGCGCGTACATTCCGATGCCGTTGGTGCCGGCCCGGTACATGGCTTCCGGGTTCTTCTTCTTGGCCGTGTTGACGCTGGCGGCCGCCAGGTTCTGGAGCGTGCCCGCCATGTAAGGCCCGCGCACGTCGGCGTACATGCGGGCAACGGCCGACTCCTGCGGCGACGCACCACCGGCTCCGCCCGCACCGCCGTTGCCCTGTCGGTAGGCCGCGGCCAGATGGGCATTGATGAGGCCGAGGCGTGTGGTCATGTCCTGGGACAGCACCGGAAAAGGCTTGTTCTTGGTAATGTAGTGCAGCGGCTCGATCTCGCGGGGGGTCTCGGCGCGCAGCAGCTTGTCAAAGTAGATTTCCAGCTGCGAATTGGCCGAGCGGATCAGCCGCTGCAGGTCGCTCATCGTCTGCTGGGTCGCGCGGATGTTGGACGCCCGCATGTCGCCGAGGGATCGGTCTAGCCGCTGCACGGACGCCAGGTAGACAGCCAGGCCGGCCTTTTCGGGGCCCGCGCGGATGATCTGCTCCTCCTCGTTCTTGCTGTCGGCCGGCTGGCGCAGCCGCTGGATGGAAGCCAGCACGCTGTCGATATCTGGCTTGTCAGTCCTCTCTCCTGTCCCAGTCTTTTTCGTCCCGTGGTGCCTACTGTTTGTGAGCGTCTGCAGCCGCTTGGTCTCGCCGTTGAGCGGCGCCGCCACGTCGCGCACGCTCTTGCCCGTCGTGTCCAGCCGGTTGATGCAAGCCTCGATTTTCTTGGTCAGTTGCGACGTCTTTTCGAGTCGCGACGTCAACACGTCGACTTCGGCGCGCGCTTCTTCTTCAGCAGCGTGGCGGCCCATAGTGCCGCCGCCCATGCCGGCGACGCCCAATCCGACGGCCATTGTGCCGATGGACACCGAGCGATGAAGTAAAGGAAAGCAAGCGTAGTCGGTGGTGTTGGTTGCTGCCAAAGACAAAAGCTGTTGCAATGACGACAGCCCCAACCGTTAGTGGGCCGTTGTGCTGTAACGCGGAATTACAGTGCTCCGAGGTCCGTGGCCCGTGCGTTAGACAGGCTGAGTAGGTAGACCGGGCTGCAGCCTTGTGGGAAGAACAGTGTGAAGCGCAGGAAATCAGCCTGTGATCTTCTCGTGAGGGCATACAGAATTGACGGATATGTTCACCGTCCCACAGCTGTTTGGTGTTTTATATTCACGTCTGTAAACCGTGGCCTTGCTACCCAGGCCTCTTTATTCATGATGGAAAAGGGGAAAAAAATCAAGTTTCGCTGCAAAACTTGTACACAACAAAACCAGCTCTATTTCCTGTTAAGAACCAAAATAATAACATATGCGCCCAAAAAGCTACGACAAAAAAACGTACAGCAGCGGGTATTCGCTGGTCGTCACCGACCCAACTACTAATCCACCGATTACTGGTTTAACTAGGGGAGAGCGGACGGGATCCCGTGTTCCCCAGTATCTATGGCCGTACGTGAAAGAACTGGTCGATCGTACAGCTATATAGTTTAAGAGAGAATGAGCGCTTGGGAGAAGTAGAAAGACCTTGAGGATGAAAATATGCAAGTATCGAGTATACCAGGCACAGCGCCCCGCTACTGCCCGACACACTTGGTTGGCTGAAAAGGGGCAACCACTTAACGCGTAAGCGCGTCTCGACGCGTTGCACCTTCCTCACCGTCACAGCCAGCGGGTCCCTACTAAATTGAGTTTCCCCTCTCCAGGCTAGCATCGCTTTCTCGACAGTTTTTTTAGCATCCCCAAGAACGACGCACGACGCATCAACTTTGGTCGGCTTCTCTTCTTTTTTTGCACTTTTTCACTGTCATATACTCTAGTGCAACGATGGGCGACGTTTTGCTCCGCGATGAGGCGGCGCGGACTCGCATTCGCGAGGCGCAAGAATTCCTCGATCCAGGTGAGTTTGGGCAGAGGATTTTGTGCTGTTCCCCCTTCGCCTTGGCCCTCGAGCGCGCTGACGTGCTCCAGCCGACCAGCGGGCCCGCAGCTACCGACCGGCCATTGTGGCGATGCTCAAGACAAACCAGCGGCGGCTGGTGGTCAATATTGACCACGTCCGCGACCATAACGCGGAAATGGCCGAAGGGCTGATCATGCAGCCGTTTGACTACACGCTGGCCTTTAACCAGGCGCTGAAAGACATAATCAAGACGCTGGGCCAGGCACGGCCGGACCAGATGGACAATGACACGCCGTACTACTGCGCGTGGGCCGGCAGTTTTGGGCTGAACTCGTGCAATCCGCGCACGCTGTCGTCGCAGTACCTGAACCAGATGGTGGCCGTCGAGGGCATTGTGACGCGCTGCTCGCTGATTCACCCCAAGGTGATCAAGAGCGTGCACCACAGCGAGGTGGCCAACAAGTTTTACTACCGCGAGTACCGCGACCAGACCATGACCAACGGCGCGACCACGGGCAACGCCTACCCGCGGCAGGACGACAAGGGCAACCCGCTGGTGACAGAGTACGGGCTGTCGACGTACCGTGACAACCAGACGATCTCGATCCAGGAGATGCCGGAGCGCGCGCCGGCCGGGCAGCTGCCGCGCGGCGTGGACGTGATGCTGGACGACGACCTGGTCGACAAGGTCAAGCCCGGCGACCGGGTGCAGCTGGTGGGCATCTTCCGCACGCTGGGCAACCGCAACACGAACCACAGTAGCGCGCTGTTTAAGACGATGCTGCTGGCCAACAATGTGGTGCTGTTGTCGTCCAAGGCTGGCGGCGGCGTGGCCTCGATCGACTTTACGGACCTCGACTTGCGCAACATTAACAAGATCTCCAAGAAGAAGAATCTGTTTGAGCTGCTGTCGCAGTCGCTGGCGCCCAGCATTTACGGCCATGACTACATCAAGAAGGCGATTCTGCTGATGCTGCTGGGCGGCATGGAGAAGAACCTGGACAACGGCACGCATCTGCGTGGCGATATTAACATTTTGATGGTGGGCGACCCGTCGACGGCCAAGTCGCAGCTGCTGCGGTTTGTGCTGAACACGGCGCCGCTGGCCATTGCGACGACGGGCCGCGGGTCGTCGGGCGTGGGTCTGACGGCAGCGGTGACGTCGGACAAGGAGACGGGCGAGCGGCGGCTTGAGGCCGGCGCCATGGTAATGGCGGACCGCGGCGTGGTGTGCATCGACGAGTTTGACAAGATGTCGGACATTGACCGGGTGGCCATCCATGAAGTGATGGAGCAGCAGACGGTGACGATTGCCAAGGCGGGCATTCACACGTCGCTGAATGCGCGGTGCAGCGTGGTGGCGGCGGCGAATCCGATATTCGGGCAGTACGATCCGCACAAGGACCCGCACAAGAACATTGCGCTGCCGGACTCGCTGCTGTCGCGTTTTGATTTGCTGTTTGTGGTGACAGACGACATTGAGGACACGCGCGACCGGCTGATTTCGGAGCACGTGCTGCGCATGCACCGGTACCGGCAGCCGGGCACGGAGGAGGGGGCGCCGGTGCGCGAGACGGGCCAGCAGGCGCTGAGCGTGGGCATGCAGAGTCAGGCGGACGCGGCGTCGAAGCGGCCGGTCGAGGTCTACGAGAAGCTCAACGACATGCTGCATGCAGGCGGCGGCGGCGGACGTGGCGGTGGCGCGGCGGGTCGCAAGAAGGAGCTGCTGAGCATGGGGTTTTTGAAAAAGTACATTCACTATGCCAAGATGCGGATCCATCCGGTGCTGACGCAGGAGGCGTCGGACCGGATCTCGGACATTTACGTGGCGCTGCGCAACGACGAGATGGAGGGCAACCAGCGGCGGACGAGCCCGATGACGGTGCGTACGCTGGAGACGCTGATCCGACTGGCGACGGCGCATGCCAAGTCGCGGCTGTCGAACCGGGTGGAGGAGCGAGACGCGCTGGCGGCCGAATCGATTCTGCGCTTTGCGCTGTTCAAGGAGGTGGTGGAGGACGAGTCGCGGCGCAAGAAGCGCAAGACGCGGCCCTTGGAGGAGGAGAGCTCGAACAGCGACGACGACGACGACGACGAAGAGGGCGACGGCGAGGGCGACGACGACAATGGCAGCGATGCCGGCGGAAACAGCCAATCTCGGCGTCGGGCAACGGCATCACGGTCGGCGCGTGCGGCAGCGCGGAGGCACAATGACGACGACGACGACGGCGACGCAGCCACAGCAGCAGCAGCAACGCCTTCTTCTCGGCGGTCGGGCCGGCATGCTACACAGTCGCAGTCCAACATGTCGTTTGCGTCGTCGATGCCGGCCTCGCGTCTGGCGTCGACGCAGTCGCAGTCACAGACGCAGCACGAGCTCGGCCAAGGCGACGACGACGAGGCCGACGGCGAGGGCGACGCAGACGAGGACGAGCTGGCCAGTGGCGCGGCGGCGCTGCGTATCGGCAAAGGCAAGGCAAGCAGCCAAGCGACAGCAGCAGCAGCACGGCCGCCCATTAGCGCGGCGCGGCTGTCTGCCTTCCGGCGCGTGCTGGGCCCGTTGCTGAACACGGACCTGTTTGTGGACGAGTTGAATGCCGACCTGGACGAGCTGATTGCGGCGGTCAATAGCAAGCTGGGCTCGCAAAACGGCGGCGCCTTTGGCCGCGAGGAGGCCGTCCAGGCGCTCGAGGAAATGACCAAGCTGAACCAGATTATGTATGTTTTTTTCTCTTTTTTTCTTTTTTTCCTCCTTTCTCTTTTATTTCTTCTTTCTCTTTTTCCTCCCCTTTTCCTCCCTTCAGAACTAACAGACTCGACAGGTACACGGGCGGTTCAGTGGTGTATCGCATCTAGCCGGGAGGGATGAAGCGAGTACAGGGCCCTTGAATAGAAGAGGGAAAAGGATCATGGCCATATAAATAATGTACCTTTTGTTGTGCGCCGTCTATAAAGTCTTTATAAATGTGTTATCCAGTCCATCCGCCCCCTGCTTTGCCCATTAGTTCCCTCGGCCCTTTCTTTGCCGCAGCCGGGCTCTGTAGGCGGCCAGGCGGTCCTCGACACGCTCGCCGTTCCAGGTCTCGGCCAGGCCTTGGTCTTGGCCGGAGCGGACACCCTCACCCTCTTGGCCCAGCACGGGCACGCCGACCTGCTCAATGGCAAAGCTAGCGGCCAGGTTGCCCCAGACGGCGGCCTCCTCGAGACTCTGGCCGCGTGCCAGCGCCACGGCCATGGCGCCGAGAAAGGCGTTGCCGCCGCCGGTGGGATCGACGACGCGGGGGTTGGCGGCGTCGCTGTCCGACTTCTCCCAGACGGCCGGCACCCAGGCTTCGAGTCCCGGGTCGACGTCGATCTGGTCGCGCACAATGGCACCATTGTCGTCTTGGGCCAGGCCGGCAAAGAGGGCCTCCATGTCAATGTCGGGGCGCAAGCCGCCATGGAGGTTCTGGCGAGGGCGGGGCGTCGCGGCGGCCGTGATGGTGGTCTTGTGGGCGGCGGCGGCGGCACCCCCCCCCCTGCGGCGGCCACCGTTCTTGGCAAGGTAGCAGCCGTGCTCGGCGGCGCGGACGACAAGGGCGTACGAGTGCAGCGGCATAGAGGCGAGCAGCTGCTCGCAGGCGCGCTCGACGGTGGCCGTGGACAGCGCGCCCGAGACCGGGTCGAAGCCGCCGTCGGGATCGCCCATGTAGGCGGCCAGCTCGGCGTGGTTGGGGCTGCAGACGTCGACAAAAGGCAGCGTGTTTGTGCAGTCGAGCAGGTTCTCGGGCGAGCACAGGTCGGGCACGGGTTCCCAGACGACGAGGGGGCGAGCGGGCTGGTCCCAGGCGGCCGGGTGGACGTCGGAGCGGCCGTGGCGGGTATCGAGCAGGGCGCGGCGGCGGGCGGTCAAGTCGGTGACGAGCTCGCGACAGCGGGCGGCAGAACTGACAATGTGAAAGGCGCGGGCCATGAGCAGGTGCGGCGGCAGGTCGGGGGCGCCGAGACGGCGTTTGGGCGTGGTGTAGCGGAAAGCGCGGTGCTCGCCCTTGTCGTAGCCGTTCCAGCCGCGCGTCGTCAGGCGGTCCGGGTCGTGGCGCAGCAGCGCGGCCGTCTGCCAAGAGTCAATGAGCCGGGCCATGGACGGCGGGAAATCGGAGCCCTGGTCGACGATCCAGCCCACGGCCCGCGACAGGTCTGGGGGCGGCGAGAAGAGACGCGCGCCCAGCGCGGCATAGGCGCCGGCACCGCCGATAATGTTGCGCACGGGCGGCCGGGGCGGCAGATACTCTATATCGTCTGGCTTGGTCAGAAGGGGGGGACTCTATATCGTCTGGTCTGGTCAGAGAGGGGGGGGGGGGGCAGAAAGGCCAACTCACCAATGATAAACATGCCAAGCGAGACCACATCGACGGCGGGCGGCGGCCCTGCGGTCCCAGCCTCGGGGCCGTCGCCGCCAGAAACGGATGCAGACATGGCTGCGAAAAAGGACTCGGACGGTAAATGGCAATGGATCGGGGACCGTGACGGTGTGAGGCGGGCGCCGCAGAAAGCATGACAAAGCCGGACGCGCTAAGGCAGCAACTACGGGCAACGGCCACTAAAAAGCCGCCGAGCCCAAATACAGGCCCTTGTCAACCGCTTGTCTGCCACCGCCACGCCAGCATGGCGTCCTCGACCGTTGACGGCATCGTTACGCGGAAAACAGAGATACGGGTGAGCATGGTGAGCCAGAGCTTTGCGGGCACGGCTGACAGGGCTTGATCAGGTTGTAGATTTGCGGGCCACGGCGAGCTTGACCGGATACGATGCCGGACCTTCTGGACCGATGATGAGCCTGCTCTCATGCCCAAACGACATTTTGCTGGTGCAGTACCATGCCGCCTTTGCCGCGGTAGTCGGCGCCGAGCCAGAGCACGCGCTGGTGTTATCGTCGGCCGAGCCTTCCAACAGCCCGCTTTTCCGCGCCGCATGGAATTCCAACAATGCGTTTTTCCACGCCGGATGCGCCTATTTGGTCGAGCCGGGGTCGGCCGGACCGGCTCCGGCGTCGGCTGCCGACGCCAGCGAGTCGCTCTACGTGACGTCCAACGTGCTGCAGACGACGAGCAGCGCACAAATGCCAGTCGTCCTCATCTCGCGCGTCCAGCTACAGCGCAACTCGACCGGACACATTGTCGCCGTCGAATGGACCAAGCTGCGGCCTCCGTCGACCATGCGCATGCCGGCCGGCGCCATGGCCTACAGCCACTCGTCTGGCGGCGAAACTACACGCGGCGTCCTCTACTGTGCCCAGGGCAATCTCTCGCCCGGCACCAGCGGCCTATACTACATGCCGCGCGGCAAACGGCCTCTGCCGCTGGTGACCAACTATTTTGGCCGCGACTTTAACTCGGTCTACGATGTGGCGCTCGGCCCCGACGGCGTCTCGCTCTGGTTCACTGATCCCTGCCATGGTTTCGAGCACGAATTCCGCCAGCGGCCGCTCATGCCTTGCCACGTCTACCGCTTCGATCCCAGCACGGGCGAGCTGCGCGTCGTGGCCGACGATCTGCGCCGGCCCACGGGCATCTGCTTCAGCCCAGACGGCAAGACTGTTTATCTGTCCGATGCAGACGCACTTCACGGCGACGGCAGCCGAGATATAACGCGGTGTGTTGGGCTCTCTCTCTTTTTTTCTCTCTTTCGTTCTCTCCTTCTCGTCTTTTCTTTTCTCTCTTTCTCGTCTTTTATTTTCCCTCTTTATTCCTCTTCTCCCCTCTCTCTTCTCTTATCCTTTTACAATTGCTCTTCCTAACGGTGAAGCCCCGCTACCATCTACGCCTTTGACGTGCTGTCGCGCGCCGGCGCCGACTATCTGTCCAACAAGCGCGTCTTTGCCTATGCTCTGTGTGGCATCCCCATGGGCATCAAGTGCGATGCTGCCGGCAATGTCTATGCCGGGTGTGCCGACGGCGTGGAGGTGTGGAATGCGGCCAGCACGCTTCTCGGCGTCATCCAAGTACCAGGTGAGAGATGCCGCCATCCAGTGCCAGAAAACAAAACTAACGTCGTAATAGACGGCGTCACCAACCTCTGCTTCGCACGGGACGGCGAAATGTTTCTCTGCTCGGAAAGGCGTTTATGGTGGGTAAAGTTTACGCCAGCAGCGGCGAGCAGTTTACTATGACGATCAGCGGTTTTCTACGACGATTTTATGGCTCGCTTACATAAGCAGCGTTGTAGCAGAGCCGCTTCGGTTCTTTTTCCGGCCGCGCCAGACCCATAATTCCACCACATCATCGCTGGTGCGCACGGGCCAGCGCCAGAGTAAAACTTGTAACCTATTCGTAATTTCACACTTTTCGTCTTTTGCATAATTATTCTGCTAGCACGACGCGCCACAACGCAGTCAAGCCAAACGAAGCCTTTCATAACTGGAGTGTACCTTTTTATGCACCGCCCATGGCCATATAGCGCCGATCTCTCTGCCTGCCCATCGCAAGTCACGACGCTTCGGCCGTCTTTTTCTTTCGGCCATCCTTCCAGCCTCATTTGCTATTCGCTCTGCTTCTTCCGGGGACCATTACCCGGATGACCTGTTATTCTGCAGCTTCATTGTCGCTGCAGCAGTGGACCCGTTGTTAATCTTTCCGTTGCACCCTCTTCTTTAGATTCTCCTGCCTTTTTGGTTCCCCTTCTTTTCTCTCCATTTTCCCTTTAGTGGCTCCTTCTTCCACTTTTCTCTCCGCCTCTTTTTTTCCGCTTCTCCTCGGCTCCTCTTTTCAGCCTTGCTGGCAATGATGCGTAGCTAAGACCTTTTGACGTCCTCTTCGCCTAGCTCTGCGGCCATCTGCTGCGTTTTTATCGCCGCCGTTTCGCGCTTTCTTCTGCTTCTCTCCTCTCACGTCTCAACGCTCGAAGTATCTCCCTTCCGGCTTTGCAGCTAGCCTTTCTCCTCGCAGCCTTTCTTATTTGCTGTTTTATCCTCATTTCTTTTCCTTGAGACCTGCGCCGACCCGGTCTAAACTGCTGATCCGTTTTCGAGCTTCTTCGCCAGAGTTCTTCGCCCAGAGTTGATTCTCTTCTCCTTTTACCCTCACCTCTCTTTCTCTCCATCTCTCCCCTCCTCGCTCCCTCTTCTCTCATGGCTGAAGTTTTGGCCGCCGCCGCGCCGTCAGGCCCGGCACCGCCAGCCGCGTCGGCAGCCCCGATTTCACCAACAGCTGCAGCGCCGGAATTGGCTCCGGCAGAACCGGTTCCGTCAAAAACACCGACATCCCCCGTTCCCATCTCATCGCCGGTCCCGGCTCTGCCGGCCCTGCCCCCTCCGGAACTTCCCGCCGCTCCCCCTACTCCCACCGCTACTGCAGCTGCCGATCTCGACACCCCCCCTCTGTCGGCCTCTGCTGCTGCCACCCCCTTGTCCGCGCCCGCCATCACAACCACTCTCGCCGCCGCTGCCGCCACCACCGCCACGCCTACTCCGGCCCCTGCTCCTCCACAGAGAGAGCGCCACTCGCTCACCCTCGACCAGCGCCGCGAGCTGCGCCGCTGGGCCAACGCCCAGCTCAGCCGGCCGTCGCACCGCCAGTGCATCGAGTGGTTCCAGAGCGCCTACCGCATGACCATTTCCCAGTCCACCGTCTCCCACAGTCTGTCCGCCAAGTATGCCCGCCTCGACGGCGAGCCCCAGCTGTCGGGCAGCCGTCTGCGCTTTGGCAATTGGCCCGAGGTCGAGAAGCTGGTCCTGCTCTGGTACCAGCAAATGGCCGCGTCCGGCCACCAGCCCACCAACGACGAGCTGGCCGACAAGGCCAAGACTGTCTTCTCTCAGCTTCCGCGCCACCGCGACGAGGAGGCGCCCGAGTTCTCGCCGGGCTGGATCCACCGCTTCAAGAAACGCTACGGCCTGCTCGCCCGCCGCCAGCGGCCGCCGTCCGTGGCCCGTCCGGGCGGGCCGAGCGGCGTGGATACTAAGCCAGATGCTGCCGCTGCCGCTGCTACAACCACAGCCGCCATGGAGGGCGTCGTCGTCGTCGAGGAGGACGTCGCCAACGACATTGCCTACCTCATTGACGCGCTGCCGCACTACATGCCCGACATTAGCGCCGACACCAGCCCGTTTGCCGTCCGCGATACCATTTTGCGCCATCTCGGCGTCGAGCCGGGCCTCGACGTCTGCACCCGTGTGCGCGACGAGCTTGTCCGTCTCGACCCGGCCCTGGCAGCCCACACCGGTCTCCCGGCGTCGTCGTCCCCGCCACTACCGCCGCCGCCCAGCCACACCGACACCGACCGCGCCAGTGCCAGTGCCGTGGATCCGGGCACGAAGCTGCAAACGGCCTTTCAACAGATGCAGGCGCTGGAAGAGTACGAGGCCGTCGTAGCCGCTGCCGCGGCCGCAGTCGCTGTTCCAGCAGCCACTCCAATACCGACAGCCGAAGCCGCGCCCTTGGAAGCGGTAGCAGCGGCGGCGGTGGCGACAGACGTTACCGCATCAGGGACGGCCGTGGTGCCGAGCGAGCCCATCCGGTCAGCCACGCCAGTCAATGCCTCCTCTTCTTCCACCGACCAGCCCCAGCGGTGTCCCGTCTGTGTCAGCCCGCGTGTTCTGTGCTCTGTCAAGGAAGCCGTCGAACACATGTCTGCACATGTGGACGTGACCTCGTTGCCATAGTGTCTTGTCTCTCTGTTCTTCCTTTCCTTGTCTCTTGTCTGACTGATGATTCCCCTCCCCCGTTTTGCTTTTTTTGCTCTTGTTAACAGGGTTTGTCTCTCTTTTCCTCCTTTCGATTTTACATGTCTTTCAGTGGACTAGTGTACGCTATGATACCTCCATTTGTTTTTGTTCATGTTTTCTTCCAGTATACTTCAGTCTAATGTTGACATTTTTTCATTTCCCTCCCTGTCTTTAGCTGATACCGATCATCCCCCTCCTCTGATTGTTGTGTAAATTGGTAGTCGTGGCCTGGAAAGGGAAAATACGTCTGGGCGTGAAGGCCCAGGGCAACGGGGCAATGCGCAGCAATGCAGAGGAACAAAATCGTCCTTTCAGCTTCTGTCGGGCCATTTCCCCCAAATATTAGGCATATACGATGGCAGAAATCTGCATCTCTTGGGGGACAATCTTTTTTTTCGTACACATACCCCTATCAACATGAATATATCCCTCAATACCAACGTCGCATTTGGCATTTAAAAGTTTAGAACTGGCTGCAGTTTGCAAGTGTTATGTTCCAACCTAAGAAAAACAGTCATCGTCTCAGCAGGACTCCTTTATAAGCATCTTTGTATATTTTCCCACCGGTCTACCCAAGTTGCCAATTCCAATGCCCTTGTCCGTCGTTTTCTCGTCTTTGCGCCTCTCAACTTGTTCAGCATCTTCCACCAGCAAAAGAACCATGGCGACGGCCAAACTTGCCGCTCCAAAGGGCCGAGTGTCGATGCGGACCGCTAAAGCATGCGTTTTGTCGTCAGTGATCGATTCCATCTTCCGGCAGCCACTGTCTAGTAAAGGTACTTGTTTATCCCAACACTCATACAAGGCTACATCACATCATTTTTAGCGACAGCGTATCCATAAAATCTTTGCGTCATTCAACCAGATAGCCAGTAAAATATCCTTGCAAAAGGAACTCGGGCACAACAGCTCGTGTCTGTGCCTGAGCTCGCAAGTGATCTGTGAAGAGAAGGGGGTAAATTCAAATAAAAGAGAATAAAAATCAACGGTACCCCAGAGTAGTTTGTGACATCATCGTTGCGACGCATTCCCCTGTCGCCAAGAAGCGAAGAAACGTTAAAAGGAGCAGAAAACGCAAAAACACCAAATCGCCCAACAGCCAGCAGACGCCACATCCATAAAACGTATTTTTGTGTCCGAGGCAAAACCCAACACAAAAGCAAAAGAAAAAGAAAGGGAACAAGCCGGGACAACAATCCCTCCTCTATTCCTGCCTCACGGCGCAACCAAATCTTTTTTTGATCCCCTGTCGCGACAAATGTAAAAGGCAGGAAAAAAAAAAAAGAAAAACAGCTGACTGAGTGAAAGTACCCAACCGAACTGGCTGATGCCCAAAACTGATGGTATAGCATGAGCCGAAAATGTCAAGATATAAGAAGTAGATCGAGCTGGAAAAGGCCACGCATATATCCAATTTCGAGTTGGACTAGGGGCGGTCGTTGTCGGAACTGCAAAGCGTTCTTGCTCACGAGATTTCCACATAAATGAGCAGCTTCTCGTTTCGTTGCATGGCTGTATCCAAATCGTTGTCGCTGAGCAAGCTCGGTCGGTCTCCTGTTGCATCGTCCTTGTAAAAGAGCTGCATCTGGTCTGCCGCAGAAACCTTGACCCGGTCCCGAATCTTGTCGTACAGATCCCGGAAGGGAATGTCCTGAGCCACACGAATGGCAAACAGCTCATTGTTGAAACTGATCTTGATTTTGACAGCCTGCGGGGCCGGCTGAGCCATGCCCGGTGACAGAGAGCTTTGTGACGGCTGAGATAGAGTGGATGGCTGGCGACTCATGGCGGCCTGCTGGCTGCCTACGGTCAAGCGAGCTCCAGCTGCACCGGCCGTCGAGTAGCCACCGCCGTTCATGTTGATTTGCTCTTCTTCTTCCATGCTTGGTCCATCTTTCAGGTAATCGCCTTGTCGAGGGTTGAAGAATTGCTTTACCAAATCGCAGCGTGCAATGTATGGCGGCTGAGCAAGGAGGTTCTTGACATAGGCATCCAGATTGTGTAGGCGGCCTTCGGTAATGGCATCGGTCACGTAGTTGACAGGGCCTGGCATGTACGGCAATGTGCGCTTCTTGGTGCCTGTGTTGCCAGCCTCGACGGGAAACTCGCTGAGAAGAGCGATTTGAAAGTCGTAAAAGTCTTCATAGTATCGCGACAGCTCCCAGCAACGTCCATCCTCGAGGACGGCCTCGATGACAAACCAATACTTTTCCTCGGCAAAACAGAACCTCGGGATATGGGCAGAAATGGGCGCATACATTTGCGAATTTGTCGACACTGCCGCCTGCTGCTGTGGCTGTTGTTGCATGTTCTGGGTGTTTCTCTGCGAGTTGTAGCCCGCTTTGGATTGACCCTAGAGTATCGTTAGCCAGGGGTTGCAAACGAAAAATCAGACATTACCCTCAAACGGAGTAAAGTACTCACATAAGCACTGGACTGGCTCATTCGCCCGGCGTTACCGGCAGGCACACCTTGTTGCAGACTCATCCTCTCCATTCCTTGCTCGAGGCCTTGCTGGCCGGGGGCACCGCTGTCGAATTTCCCCAATGTGATGCTGCTGTTCTTATAGTCGGCCGTCATCTTCTTCCATTCCTCCACTTTGGGAATGCCGGCTCGGCGTACAGCGTCCTGGGGGTTGGGGACAGGTGTGTTGGATGCCATGTCGCGAATCTCGACGAATGAAACGGGGATCAGGCCGGGGCCGCCCAGGCGGCCGATAGGCTTCGCAACAAACCACTCCGGATTTGACTGGGCGATGACAATAATGGCCTCGCCGGCCTTGGCATCCAGTTCGTCGGCGCGTTCTGCCTGGAAGTCGAACATGACAATGCCGTACACCATAGCACCGCTCTTCCCTCCTGATCTGGAGTCACGCTGATTGGCAGGGGGGAGAGAAGAGGCGGTCGAGCTGCTGGTACCGGCCGTTCCTGGGGCAGATGACTCGGCATACCCAGAGTCATGGTCGGGGCTCTTCAAAGGCGGGGGGCCGGTGCGGCTGGAGTCGGACTGGGCGCTGTCTCTCTCGGTGCGGCCGAGAGCCTGGAAATAGGCGACAGGAACGAGGCCGCGGGCATCGGGCAAGGCGGGATTGCACGCCTCGTACCAGTCTGGGTCGTGTTCGCGGCCAATGACGTGAAAAAAGTCACCACGGGAGAAGCTGAGCTCCTGGCCCGACTGGGCCTCATAGTCGTAGAGAGCGCGGATGACCTGCGTCGACGTCAGTCAAGGCTGCGGCCACGGCGGGGCTCACAAGGGTAAACGCACCTTTTTAGGGGGGACTATAGCAACAGCCGATTTGGGAGCAAGTGCTATTGGGGACTTGGCATCCTTCTCCCCTTTGATTGATCTCCGTAAAGCCTGAAATACAAGCATATTGGTTAGCCAAAATCTCTGTCGATGGAAGCGCGAGGAATCAAGAAAGCGAGCCCACGGCGGGGGATGGGAAAATGAAGCGTAACAAAAAAATAGTTTGAGAGGCTGTAAAATGTTTGGCGCAGCAAAAGGCTTCGCGCAAATGGTAGTGGGAAAAGTAACAGGGCATGATTAAGTGTCAGGCAAACTGGCGCATATTCAGCGCAAAACCTGGTGGTGACGCACCTTCATTCTGGTTGACTGGGACAGCAGATCAGAGAGCTTGCAGTTATTCGCGCAGTGATTTGCAGAGCAGCAGTCGCTGGCGGTGGACCGAGCAGCGTCGTACTCGGTAGAACGTCAGATGAGGAGGGGAGGGCGAGCAGGAATGGCGAATGGCAGAAGTGGTCCTGTGCGCTGTGTGGGAGGAGGAGTGGACGAGAGGCGCACAGCAGACACAGACAGCGTGACAAGTTGGGTGGGAGCACAGAGCGGCCGGAGACGGTGTTGGAGGCCAAAAAAGAGGATCGTATCCAGAGAAAAAAGCAAAGTGGCGGTGGCAGCAAGGAAGAGGAGCAAAAGTGGTGGGTAGAAGCGCGGGAAGCGATGGCGACAGTCGACAGTTTTCCTTGGGTGTTCTCGGGCGTCCCGTTTTGTCCTCAATATGTCCTCGGACGTTTTCTCGTCCCGTTTTCGGCCGCGATAGTGTGTCAAGGGAAGTAGCTGCGATTCAGTGAGTCAACGAATCGACCAAAAATCCGCGTCGGATGGGCTCGTCCAAAAAAGGTGGATTGATCCCGGCAGTTCTTTAATCAACGCGTCGGCTTTTTGTGTCGCGTCGGCTTCTCTTCCGCTTCCAAAGTGCGACCAAGACAGCAGAGGACGGCGCGGAAGACAGCAGAACACACTCGCCGGTTGAGGGCCTTTGTCTGCGCTTCTTTGTCCGGTGGGTTCGGTGGTCTGAGCTGGCAGAAAAGATTAAACGACGGGAACCACGGTGCAAAACACAGTGTGCGTATAAATAGGATCGGTGCTATTAGTTGCCTGAGCTATCGCGGCGTCGTAGTATGCTGGGTGCGCGGGCCAGGTCGTCTAGTCAGCGCAAAGGTGTGTTTGCTGTTCAAAGAGATGGCGAGGCAAGAAACGGTAAAGAGAGCTGGCGACAATCCGAGAGAGACGACGGCGAGCAGGAGAGTAGGAGAGATGGGAAAGGAGGAACGAGTAAAAAGAGGAGGGAAGACGGGCGGCCTTCTTTGGGCGGCCGGGGGACGGACAAATAATAACCAACTACAGGGCAGGCACAGCCGGAAGATGAATGGGCGAGTGGGCGCGCGCGGAAGGAGGGAGGGTGGGGTGCGCATGGCTTGGGCGAGAAAAGCAGGAGCGATCCGAAGAAAAAGAAGGGAAAAAAGGAGGGGGGGACAAGGGTGTTGAAAAGCTGTTTGGAGCGCTTCGTGTGGTGTGAAAGAGGGGGTGCGATACCTGAACGGGCCTGCGTGCACTACGTCGTATATTCGGTGCATAGAAGGCTGTTTCTGTCCGCTGGAATCGGCTTTTTCGCGGCCCCTCGGCCCCTCTGCCCCTCTGGCCTGCGGCTCCTCTCGAGCCCTGCGTCGGTACTTTTGCGTCGATGCGTCTTGCCATTGTGCCTTTATCGTCGTTACACTGCTGCGACCGCGTCGTTTCCTGGGGGCTGAAGCTCGGAATCAACAGGGCGGCGCCGGCTAGCTAGTTCTCGTGCTGGGCTGCGAGTCCGCTGAGCCATTGCCCTGGCCTACTTAGTGCAGGCATAGCGTTGTAGGCATAGCGCGATGCAATGATGATGGCTGTACACTACTATGGTTTGTCCACTCGGGCGGTCAGTAAGTGCACAGACGAGCCCTCTGTGGCTGTGCTCTTCCACCGTGTCAAGCCGTTGGTAGTGACAATGCAGTGCCTACAGGGAGCATCACCATAAAGGCGCAAAATGGTGGAGGGGCTGGAGAGAGTGGCGGAGGTCCGTGCCAGCGGTTAAGGCATGCACTCGAGGCGTCGGCGGTCAACATCCGGGCGTCGGTTCCTTGCCTTTGGGTGGCCTCGAGGAATCCGGGCGTTCTGACCGGTTCTGTTTACAGTGTAGTCGTAGACGCATCCAAGACCTCTGGCATTTAGCATGGCCCGTAGAGGTGACCCTGGAGACATGCAGATACATACAGCACTAGTGTACATGCTTGAAGTTGCGGCCAAGGAGAAAAAACATTGTCAAGATGGGGGCGAACAAACAAGAAACACCCCTCCAAATCAACTCTAGCCAGCATGGCATAAGGGTAATGTTACTGCACTATTTTATGTAGCGTCCGCCGGGCTACTTTATTTTGCACTGCTGCGGGGCCTCTGCCCGCTGGCCTGCTCCCCGCTCGCGCCTTGTCGCATTGTCGGCGCCGCCAAAGAAAGAGACCCCACCCCGCCAGTCCTTATCTCTACCGTCTCACCAGTGCTAGCGCATCACCGCTGCCTCTCTAGAAGAGCACACGACGCGTCAAGATGGGACGGGTCATTACATCCCAACGTGTTACACGCTTGCAGTGCACTACGCGACTTGCTGGACTGCTGTACACGATCGGTCATTGCGAATCGGTCTTTCTGGATGCTGTACACGATCGGCCATTGCGAAGTGGTTTCTGGAATGTAAACATCCCCCTCAATTCTTGTAACAGCTAATCCATGCGTTCCTTTTTGTTTATGCCAGATAGTGCACCCTTGGCCGCCGGTCAGATGCCTTGTTATGCTTTTCTTTGGTCGCGGTGTGGGTACAGATGGTCAGACTTTCAATCTGGAAAACATTTACATACGTCATACCAGACATTCTGGTGGATGCATCTCCGACCACGCCTCGGTCGGGGGGCATGGTTTGGAACGAAACGAACACAGCGGGAGCATCATCTAGAAGCGTCCAGGTATGCTCATGGAGAAAGGCTCGAGATCCAGATGACCGTGCAAAACACTCTGAGACGCTCGATTCCGGCCTACCATGAGCCTATCCGGGGTAATAAGAAACGGAATGCATGCACACTACCTTTAGACTGTAAGAGAAACAGAATCCCTTTTTGTTTATGCGGACCGCAACCTTGTTATGCTTTGCCCGGGTATGAGTGGAAAGATCAACTTTACACTAGTAAAAGTAATGCTTCGTCCAGGAGAATACCAAGCAAATAGGAGAAAGCACAGGGGTTGGGTTTATAAAAAGCCCGACGTTTATTTTCTCTGGTTTAATGGCTTTACTCTCGTGCCTGAAACACATACGGTAATGTAATTCTATTAATTCGACAAATCTACACCTACTTTTAGACAAGCGCTGGCTGCCCAATAACCCGCGCCTACACATTTGACACCACGGGCAGGATAGCGTCAAAGTAAACCATAATCCCCCAGACAAGAACAAGAAACCCAAGAACCCAGTATCATCCCTATGTTGGGTAGAGAGGCCTGGCGAATGCAAATGCTGTGCCGTCAACAAAACGCCAAAATTGCAGCATGTACCATCCCGAATATCAGCGCCATGACGGAGGCTAAGAATCATTAATGTGAGCCATCTTGAGCCGCGGGTCTGCCACACTCCCCCGTAGACTGGACAAGATCCCATCGTGCACTGCCTGCTGTAAACCCCTCGAGTTTGCATCTTGCGCTCAGATCTGCAGCTCAAAATCAGTCTCTTTCGTCGTGGCCGACAATGGAGGCCCTTTGAGTAGTGACTGCTGAGTATGTGAGAGTGGCAGGCTTTCTCCAACCATGCTGTTCATGTCGACATCCACTGGGGAGAAAAGGGCTTGTTGGGCAAAGAAAACAGCTAGACGGACATAATCAAGGCAAGCGAGACATGTTGAAGCAACTGGGCGTTATTCGACACAGTCCTGGACAAGCCAGTCTCGACTGATGCAAGATCCGTACACGGCCCTTCTTCATCTCAAGCCCACTGATTTGTTTTACCAAGTCGGGAGGAATGTGGCTTCATGATAAATGAGGGAAGCGAAAAGAATATGAGAAACGGGGAAAGACGACTGCGAATGGGAGGAAAAAAAATCGGGTAAAAAAACAGTCGGAGGAGAATTTTAGCAAGCTCGGGGTATATGGCGAGGAGCGGCGACAAGGAGGGAGCGGGAGATCAGGAGTGAAGTAGAAGAAACGAGTAAAGGACAAGAATGATGAAAGAGAACGGCCATTAGGAAAAAAAGGGGGCCTTTTCTGTTATAATTGGCCCTTGATATCGACCTTGCTGAAGGCGGCTTTTCTGGCGGCCTCAAACTTCTGGCCGGCCTTGCCTGACAAAAAGACAATGCGGCCGTCGCGCTCCTGTAGCAGGTCTTTGCCATTATGGGAGATGATAAACTCTGCTGCGTCGGCATCGGACTCGAAACCGAGTTCTTCGGTAATGAAACGCAGGTGCACATCGGGTTTGTAACTGGATGGTTAGTCATCGAGATAGCTTGACCAGAGGCGGAAGACTTACGCTCTGCAGATATTGCACAGGGCGGCAAGCCGTTCACGCCCAACAAACATGTCCATCAGGTACGCACCCATGTTGGGCGTGGACAGGTAAAGCTGGAAAAAACGGTGATAGTTGCCGAGGGCCAGCGACGAGCGCACATGCAGCGCGTGCCGGATAGGCTCCTCTTTCTTCTCTGCTGTAGTTAGATCCTTAATGGCGTCATTCAACGCCGAACGGTTCGCAGTGTGGATAAAGTACAAGATGCGGTAGGCCTTGAACTCGACAATGTTTCCCTTGAGCCCGAGCTCGTAGAGGGCCTTTAGTTGCGTCTGGCATTGATTATACTCACCCAGGTCCCCCTTTTCCAGCGCAATGCGGGCGTGGATCTCGTAGACGGACACGGTAAAGTCGTTGCGGATGCGTTGCACCGTCAGATCCTGGCGCATAGACTTGAACTGGTCGCAAATGTACGAGTAGTTGCCGTCCTTGCGCCACTTCTTCTTCAACAGCTCCAGCGTCTGCCGTAACACCCGCTCGGGCCGCACAACCTCGGGCTTGGGTGCGGCCGTCAACCGCAGGTACCGCTTCTCCAGGCTCTCGCTCGTCCCCACAACCGGACCGGCAGGCGGATCTGGCGACGGCGACAGGGCCCTGGCGGGTGATTTCAAGCTCTCCTCGAAGCGCCGTTGCCGCTTTTCTAGCTGCTTCTGAGACTTACTTTTGAGAGACTCGTCCGACAGTGTCTGGTGCATGAGGCCAGGGCCCGCGTCTTGTCGGTCTTGGCCCGAAGCATCCCGGTCTCCTCCCGAAGCCAAAGGAGCGGCTGTCTTGCGCCACAGAGGGATGCCGGATGTGGAGTCTTGATGGATTTCGGTGGACTTGCGCTTCTTGGGATTCACCGTGGAGCTGCTGCTCCACGTCTCGCGCTGCCACCCCATAGAGGCCTCATTGCCGTAGTAGGCAGTCGAGGAGGCCTGCTGCTGGGTTTGCTGAGCGGCGGCAGCCAGCAACGTCCGAGAGCGCTCCTCGCGGATGAGCTGCTGCGGCAGCGGCATGCTTTCCCAGTCGATGCTGTACATGACGCCGCTCTCGTTGGCGTGAGAAATGGTTTCCTTGAGCTTGGCCTCCATTTCCTCACGCGAGACGGTCGCATCCAGATTGGTCGGCAGGAAAGATCGCTGCACATAACTCCGTACCGACAGGGGCCAATTGACCTTTTTCTTGGCCGCCTCTTGCGAAACGGCTGGTGCTGCTACTACATGCGCCGCCGCCACAGGAGCAGGCGCTGCGTTGGCCACTGCGGCGGCTGTATTGTATGCTCCTTGGACACCAAACATGATGGGCTGGTGGCCGTAGCCGGAAGAAGGGGCGGTAAAACTTTGGCGGACTTGCACGGGGGTGTATGAGGGAGCTGCAGCAAAGTAAAAAAATATTGTCAGCCTTGCTCTGCCATCCATACGACCCGCATGAAAATGAGGATGATGGGAGCGGGCTACTTACCGATGGAATACTGAGAATACCCAAGCGAAGGAGGTTGGGCTCCAGTAACAGTGGGCGCTGCGTTCCACGAAGTCATCTTGGGCGCAGCAGAAGAAACAAAGAAATCAGGCGTATTTACGGGGGTTAGTAGAAAAAAGAAAGGCACATACGGCGACGGCGATACTTTATGGTGACGGGCGTGGACAAGAAGAGTTGAAAGGGGATGAAAGAAGGAGGGTGTGGAAATATATTTTTGGGGTTGGCGCCCAAGATGTGGGATGTGGGAGAGTTCCAAGGGGCCGGATTAGGCTAGCGCATATTGCCACTGATTATGTAATATACAGATCACGTGTGAGTTGGGGAAGACCCCGCCAGATAAAGAGGCGATGTCGATACTTTATACACCGCTGCCAAGCACCTTTTGTCATTTTCTCCTCTGGTTGCCTTATTTCTTCGTTTGGCTGCCCGCAGTGGAGAGGACGACGGACCAGACTCCCTGGTGCGCTATGACGGATGTTCCGAAAGCAGCTCGACCTCACCACGGCGCTGCGGCCTTCGTATCTGCCGGATGAAGACCTGCTTTTTGTTCAGGACAATGTGGGACTCTATGAGGGCAAGTACAAGCTCGCCAATCAACAGAATGGCCAAGTCTATTTGACATCCCACCGCATCTGCTATGTGGACAAGAACGATGCCAGAAAGTACTCGGTGGCGCTGGACTTGAAGAATGTGGACAGATACGAGTTTTACGTAAGTATAAGCATTGGATGCGAATCTGGTCTTGGGAGTGCTGTTTCTCACCCGTCAGGCCGGATTCATGAAGTCGTCGGCCAAGATTACGCTCTTTCCAAAGCCCGAAAAGCGCTCTTCCCGGCTGGCCCACTCCGGCAGCAGCACAGGGGCAGCGAGGGCAGAAGAAGCGTCGCTGGGCGGCAACCCGGCACCGCCGCTGGCACATGCCACATGGGTCTGCACGATTTGCAGTTTCAGCAACCCGGTGCCGTCCAATTTTGACCCGGAATCGCTGAATGCCCACACGCCACTGCCGCCGTGCCTGGCCTGCGGAATCACGCCGTCTCTGACACACGTGCTCAAGGCCGTGATATCCAGCGCCTCCCATCGGCCGCCCGTCAACGACAACAGCAAGAACAACAACAGCAACAACAACAGCAGCAGCAGCGTTGGCAGTCTGCCTGAGCCGACAAGTTTACCGGAGCCCACAAGAGGAGACCCAGACGCCTCGTTCCAATGTCCACGATGCACATTTCTCAACCACCCGTCGCTGCTGGCTTGTGAGATTTGCGGTGCGCCGCTTGTGTCGCGCGACCTGCCGGCAGAGCTGACACAGGCAGCCGTGAATCTGCGCACAGAGTCGCCAAAACCGGCAGTGGTGGCCAGTTTGGCGGCGCAGGCCGGTCGTGAGGGCGCCGAGTGCGTCAAGCTCTCGTTCCGTGGCGGCGGCGAAAAGATTTTTTACGAGCGGCTCAAGGGCGCCCTTTCCCAGCGCAAATGGCTGCTGCACGACGCGCCTCCGGTCCCGAGTTTTCACCAGGGCAGCAGCGGCAGCAACGGCAACGGCATCAAGGCCGGCAACGGCAACGCTTTGCCGACGGGCTCGGCCACCGGAGGCGCCGGCGGAAGCAGTGGCCATGGCAGCGGCGGCGAGCGACAGCGGACGGTCAAGACAGCCGGCATTGCCGGCCTGGAAAAGCGCGACCTCGACATGCGCAAGAACACAGAGCTGGTGCTGGGCAACGCCTTTGAAGACTTGGAGGCGCTAATGGCGTCGGCGAAGCAGATTGTGGCGCTGGCCGAGCAGCTGGCGCGGCAGACGGGCGCGAATGGAGGCAGCGGCGGCGGAGGCGACGCCACCAGTCTACTGGCTGCGTCGGCCAGCAGCCAGCTGGGACTCGTGGCGACCAAGGACATTGTCGGGGGCGGAGACAGCAGCAGCCGCGAATCGCTGTACCTGTCGGAGCTGTCGCGCAACCTGGCCGAGTTTTTGAGCGACGATGCGCGCGGAGTGCTGCGCAAGGCGGGCGGGATCCTGACGCTGGTGGACCTCTGGGCCGTGTTCAACCGGGCGCGCGGCGGCGTGGAGCTGGTCAGCCCCATGGACATGCTCAAGGCTGCCCAGCTGTGGGAGAAGCTGCGGCTGCCGGTGCGGCTGCGCACGTTCAAGAGCGGCGTCATGGTGGTGCAGGGCCGCGATCGGACCGACGACGCCACCGTCAAGGCGCTGGTGGGCTGGCTGCGCGATCTGCACGCCGTGCCGCCGGGGAGGACAGAGGCCGGCAGCGAGGGGGACGAGGCCGCTTGGGACTACTGGCACGAGTTTGGCCGCGGCGTCAGCGCGCAAGAGGTGGCGGAGCGTTTTGGCTGGAGCATTGGCGTGGCCGAGGAGGAGCTCGAAATGGCGGAAGAACGCGGCGTGCTCTGCCGCGAGGAGAGCGTCGCCGGCCTGCGATTCTGGGAGAACTACCTCGACACGGGGGAATACCGCGGCGGTCTGGCGCTGCCGCCGACCGAGCAGCGTTTGGCCAAGATTATGCAGGCTGAGGGATATGTATGATAGTTGCAGGATTCCGTACATAGGTTCATTACTAGCACTACCGCATGAGCCGGCCTTTTTCTCCGCTGTCGCTCTCTTCGCTGTCTTCTTCGCTTTCCTCGTCGTCGTCGTCGGCATCCTCGTCCTCGCTTTCTTCCGCGTCGTCATCCTCGTCCTCCTCGCTTTCTTCCTCGCTTTCTTCCTCGCTTTCTTCCTCGCTTTCTTCCTCGCTTTCTTCCTCGTCTTCCTCGGCCACCGGCGCAGACGCCACGCCGTCCTCTTCGGCCAGCCAGTCGTCCAGTGTCTTGGCCACGGCCGGCTTGCTACGCTGTCCGTTGATGCCGCCACCGCCGCCCGAGCGTGACGCCCGCGCCAGACTGTCGAGCCGGTCACTCGCCGCCACCGCCGCCCTCGGGACAGCACCGCTCGTCTTGTCGTAACCGCGGTCTCGGTCCTGGTCGGGCTCGTCGCGCAGACGCGGGTCCGGCGCCTGGCCCGGCGGCACCCAGTCGGGCAGGGGCACATAGCCGGGCACGCCGTGCACGCCGGCGCCTCTGTCGCCCAGGACGAGCGCGGCCGAGCCGAGCGTAAAGCCCTGGCGCAGCTCCGACGGACTGGGCGCGTGCGGCGCCGGTTTGGGGGCCAGCAGCAGCAGCGACGCCAGCTGGGGGACGTCGAGCAGAGCGCGGTAGAGGCGCGTGCGGTCGCGCAAATCGTACGAGGTGTCGTAGCGGACGAGCAGCAGCACGTAGTTCCAGAGGCGCGCAATGGGGTGGTCGCCGGCCCGGTCGCCGGTCCGGTCGCCGTCGGCCTGGCCATTCAAGTGGTGCAGGTACACCTTGGCGGCCAGCAAGACAATCTGGCGCTTGGCCACCTCGGCCTCGGCCGCAAAGTCTTTGAGCAGAATGCGCAGCACGTCGGCGGCCACATTGTCCTCGGCGCGCCAGCCGGCAAACTCGCCAACGAGCCAGATAATGGTGGCCCGCGCCTGCGGATCGGTCGCCGCGTCGAGGTTCTTGGCCAGCCGCACGACTGTCGCCCTGTGCGCCGACGGGTCCTGCTGGATCAGGTGTCGGATCACCGTCAGACTCTCGGCCGCCAACGTGCCGTCGGCGCTGACAATGTGCTCCAGCAGCAGCCGCAGGCAGCGTGCCGACAACGCCGCGTCTGCTGCCGCTCCCGCGCTCTGGCCTTGCGCACACCGGCCAATGGCCCGGACGGCCTCGCGCACCATACCCGGACCGCCGCCGCCGCGCGAGAAATGCTCCAGCTCGCTGAGCACGAGCGCCTGCACCGCCGGCGCGCTGTACGGAAACAGCAGCGCCAGCACCTCGAGCTTGAGCTCCCAGACCGCCGGCGCGTCCGTCGCGCGCACCAAAAAATGCGTCGCGTACGGCACAAAGTCCGCTGCGTGTGCCAGACACACCGCCGCAATGTTGTACATGGCCATTTGCTGAATGTCCTGCGGCCCACGCAACAGCGCCACCAGCGGCCCGGCTGCCGCTGCCACGTACTCGGCTGTGCCCACGGCCTCGTAGCAGCGCGCCACGGCCGTGACCACGCCGGCATTGCGGCTCTGTAGCAGCGGCCGGGCCGCTTCCAGCAGGAGCTGCAGGTCCGGGTCCATGGCGGCCGTGCTGTCGTCGTAAAACGAGGTCTTGGACGACTCGCCTCCTCCTCCTCCTCCTCCCGAGCTCTTGGGCTGCGGAAAACACTTGCGCGCGTACACCGTCATCAGCCGAAGCGTGGCCAGCTGGCTCCACTCGTCCATGTCGACCAGCTTGCGCACCAGGCTGCGGTAATGGCCGTGCACCAGGTCCAGCCGCTCCGGACACACCTCCATGAAAGCCATGACGGCAGCGCCGGCCACATAGTACTGCCGGTCGCCCAGCAACACCGCCAAATTCTCCAGCAGTTGCGGCAGCTGGCTCGGGTCCAGCCGGTGGCACTTGGGAATGGCCAACGCTGCCGCCCGCCGTACGTACGGGCTCATGTCGCCCGTGCCTTTTTTGATTGCCAGCGACACAATTTGGCTAATGACCGGCACTCGGATGCTCGACATGGTGCGCAAGGCCAGCGCCCGCACCTGCGGGTTGGCGTCCGACAGCGCCTTTTGGATCGTATTGATCGACAGCAGCGCCAGGTCCGGCTCTTGTTCCGCGTGGTGCACAACGTAAATGTACACCAGCTTCTTGATCTCCAGGTTGGGCGACGCCACGTTCTTGACCACCGCCGAGAAGAACGGCAGTGTTTTTTGTCCGCGGTACATCATCTGGCGCGAGCCACAGAAATCACGTTAGCAAAGACGGCAGAAACTCCTCCCCAGAATGCACCCACCGTTGTCACTCGTCGCAGACCGTCCAACACTTCACGCTCGATTCGGCTGTCGAGCAGCTTCTTGATCTGCCGGTTATCCAACGGCCGTGGGCTGCCGCGCAAGCCTCGTGCTGCCGACGACGCATCAAGTGTGAGCTCGCGCGCTGCTTGTCAGCATCTCTGCAAAGTCAAGATGCAAAGTCAAGATGGGCGTCGACATACCACTTTCGAGAAGACTCGAAATGCGCGAGATGGACTCCATTTTAGCACAAGGCAGCCGGCCACGCGCTCAAAGTGTATGACGCTTTGCTGTTGGTCGTCGTACTTTTGCCAGTCTGTCGAGAACAGGCAGTAGAGCACGCTTCGAGCAAACGGGACGGGCAATGCCAACACGGAGAATAGTGATGATGCTGTCGGGAGGCTGTCGAGATTCACCTACGTAGTAGTGGTTTTGTGGGGTTGCACGTGCCTGTAGATGTGGGGCGGTGTGCACGCTTAATAATATATATTGTACAATACAAAAGCTACCATGGACTGCCTACAGATGAACCACCATCACGTCACCACACATGGGACACGCCGTCCTCGCGCCGGCGCGGCCATCGGACCTGCTCGCCCACGTCTTGGCTCACTGCTCCCATCCTACAACGCTGGTGGTATGCGCCTCTCGCGAGCAGTTTGTCCGCGCCGTCGCCGCCGAGACACTCCGGCCGGCTTCCTCCGATTCCACCGGCTTGACCACGACGCCTTCGCTGCTGCAGACAGCCGTGGCCCGCCACATTCGTGTGGCCTTTGTTACTTCAGTGGCCCATCTGCGCGCGTTTCTGGCCGCCTTTCGTCTGTCTGCCAGCTGCGTACCGCCTCCGCCTTTGGCCAAGTCCGTCCCGGCCACGGCCCCATGGCTGCTGGTCTATGGCTTTCTGACGCTGCACCGCGGCACCAGCGAATGGAGCGGCCAAGGTCTCAGTGCCTCGGCCGCCGCTTGTGTGGAAGCGGCTTGGCGCTCTGGTTTGCACGCTATGCTTGCCGACAGCCCGGATGATGACACTCTCGGCGGCCTTGATGTCTTGGACGAGCGTGTGCCTGTGCTGAGTACAGTGGCTCGACGCCAGCTGCAAAAGGCCGGCTACCCGCTGCACACACAACCTGTCCGCTCCGTTCTCAGCCGGTGGTTCAAGCTGGCAACCCTGGCAGAATACACGGCGCTCCAAGGCTCTGTACCGGCGGATGCAAAAGAGACGCCGACGGTAACAAGAACGGCAGAAGCTGCAGCTGCGGTTGCGCAAGAACTGGCGCCGCAAGATCACATTGAACAGATTGATATCGTGCATTCGCCACCGCCTGCCATCCCTCCTCGACGAACCTTTGTCGCCGACAGCGAGGATGAGAGCTTGCCCGATTCGCAAGAGAGTACGGTTGGCTATGGATAGAGCAGTCGGCAGCAAAAAAGTATCCATTTCCCGTCCAACGCCTCTGTGGTATCCATCGTCGTGATCCCGTAACTCGTAACAGTGGCCGTGAAGACCGGCAGGCAGCCTTGGGCCTACATGGCCTGCTCCATCTCGGTAATGTAGAGCTTGATATGCGACTCCATCTTGAGGAACTCGTCGTAGGCGTTGTGCACTTCGGTCTCAATGTTTTCCTTGAGATCGAGCATCTAAGGGGTTAGCAATCTTCTCTTCTCTTCTCCTCTTGCCGACCTCCATACCTTCTTCTCCGTCTGTTCAATCCGAACGCGCCGCTTCTCAATATCGCGCGCTTTCTCGCTGCGCTCCTCGTTCAGCGTCCGGTGCACCTCCTTGAGCGCCTCCATCTTGTCCTTGGCCTCCTGCGCCTTGAGCGCGCTCTGCTCGCGCAGCCGCTCTGTGCGCTCGTTCCACTTGGCCAGCTGCTTCTGCAGCATCGTCTCGGCTCGCTCCACCTCCTTGACGTCGGCCCCACGCTCCGTCAGCGCGTCGCGCTGCCGCGTCTTCTTGGCATTGTCCTCCTCCTCCTTGGCCAGCTCGGCCCCAATCTCGTCCAGCAGCTTGATGCAGGCCGCCACGTCTGCCGTCACCACGGCAAACGAGTCGGCCGACGTCTGTAGCGCCCGCGCCCGCCGCTCCAGCGCTTCCATGTGCGCCCGGCTCGTGGCCAGCGTCGCCGACAGGTCGGCCAGGCTCGCCTGCAGCGCCGACGGGCTCTGCAGCACGTACGGCTTCAGTTTGGCGCTCTCCTGCCTTACCACGAGCTTGGCCGCCGTCCGCGTCTCCAGCTGCTCGACCAGCTGCTTCTTGCGCTCCCGCGCCTCGTCCAGCCGCGCGCCCACCTGTTTCTGGCTGCGCTGCAGCTCCACCAGCCGCCGCTTCAGCTCCTCGTTGCGCACCAGCTTGTCGCGCGCCGCCGCCTCGGCCGCCTGTCGTCGCGCCTGCATCTCCGACAGCCGTTCCTCCAGTCCCTGGTTTTCCCCGTACAGCTGCTCCACCCGCGCCTTGGTCATGCTGCCCCGGTTGACGTGCTGGTCCACAATGTGCCCCTGGCCCTCGCGGAAGCGCACAAAGTTAATCAGGTAGCTCAAAATCATCACCAGTCGCTCGTACGTCGGCCGGTACAGGTCCGTCAGGCTAAAGTCCCGCACACAGCACTCGGCCAGCAGCACCCGCAGCGACGCGCAGAACCCCAGCAAGCTCCGCGTGTCCGCTGGCATCAGAACCTCTCCGTACTCGGGGCCGCACACGTCCTCGGCCGCCGCCCGCATCGCCGGCTCCACCGTTTCGCGCGTCACATTCAGCAGCTCTTCCGCAAACCACTCAAAAATCTTTTGCACCAGCAGCGGGTTCGGCTTCTGCAGGTCCGCCACCGTGAACGGAATGCCCATGTCGGCAACACATGCCACAATCTCCTTGTCCGTCAGCCGCACAAGCAGGTCTGGTACATCCTTTTGTCGCGTCGTTCGATGCTGGTTTGGCGGGATGATGGACATGCGCGGATTAAACGCCATTGTCTGTTTCGGGAAACTCGCTGCCTGTGGAATAAAGTTGTGATATTTGTACGGAAATGCAAATTCGTTTTCCCGCTTCGTGGATTGATTCGGGCTACCGTCTAGTGTTGTTGTGGACGAGAGACGTAGAATCGTTCAAAACTTGCGCCCATGATCATAAACGCGGGGTATACTAGTACGCGCGAACAACAAATATAGGCAGTTGCTCGGCAACTTGATTATGTAATCCATATGGGGTTTCCAGTCCACTGCACTACTTCAAGTATTGTTCAAACATGAACATTCCTCATAAGCTTTCACTATTAGTACTTTTGTCAGACCTGAATAAAAGAATGGCTATCAGAACTTGCCCCCATTGAGAAAGTGGCGTATATTTTTTCTATCAAATATGAGCATTTAAAGGTCTATAGCTAGCCTCGAAGTGTTGACACTTTGATTTCATGTTGATTACGACTTTATAACTGTGCGATAGCAACGCTGTGTAGATTGAATGCAAACTTGTTAAGATTTACACTTTTCTCGGCTTACAAATTAAATACTCAACATGTTGTTCTTGTCGGTCGGAAATTCGAGTACAAGGCTGCACCTGAGATGGAGCCAACGAGTTAAAGCCTCAGACTGCTTCACCAGCAGAGACCAGGTCCTCGTATGGCTTCTCAAAGATGTTTGGCAAAAGGAGTCAGATGGTCATGTCTCCGAGAAGCCAAAAATGAGATTAGTGGTGGCGATATTGCATCGAGCCGGATAAAAATGCTGGCGACTTGTTCTAAACCCAATATGCATGTCCACCTTGTACTTTTCTATTCTCATCTACGCACCGAGGTTGAGAGCTCGAGGCAGCAGTCGTAGGTCAGGCGTTCCTACAGTGTTCAGTCGTGGCATATCATCCGTATAGTGCCGGGTCGAGCAGCATAGATGAGACAAGGGCAGGACAGATAGACAGAGTATGGTTTGCTGTTAAAAGGCTCCGTCTTCGATAGGACTACTTTTTGACGCCGACAAAGGCCGGTCTCTTGGCCATGTGTTTCAACTCGTATGCAGGCAGCGGGTACACTGCGTCTGGTGTTTTGCTTTGATCATTAGAATCGAGACTATGCACTACAGGGTGGAACGGTCTACCGGCATAAGGTGACAGTGATAACTGAAAGAACCTTCTCCATTCTTGAGTCTGTCGAGTGAGAAGCCTTGAGCTTGGTAGGCTAAGTGTATATCGAGAATACTGGACAGTATAGGTACTTTTTATACATAAGTAAGAAGCGGGTAGATCATATCTTAATGTGAACAATTGATAATCAGTCTTGGGAATTCCGATCCATTGTCTTAATTCCAGCCGAGAAGATAAGCATATATCGTTTATAGCAAAAGCTTAATATAGCTATAAAAGGCTATACAGTTTCGTGATGGATAATGATTCCGGCCGAGTGTTGGTATGTTGCTCATTGTTTTACTCCATACAGTTCTAGACCATATGTCGAGCTCGTGGTAACTTCTCTCCACATCTGATGCATTGCAGACTGATTAAATGGCTCCTTCTATTTCTTCTGTGATTGACAAAGTCCAGATAGTCAACGTATAGATGTCGTGTCTTGGATTCTGTCACTACTTTTGCCTCTTGCCAGTACGACGACAGCACGGCAGCATCTTCCGTCCCATCAGCGTCCGATAATGACGTTTTGCAACAGATGGAGGACAAAGTTACAGGAATAGACACAGCATGGCAGCAAGCACCTCCATTGCACGACTCTCCTACGCCAGAAAGCTCGGCATAATAGCCAAAACCGCATCAAGCAAACAGGTAGTGACAGAAACAGCCGCCAAAAGTAGCGATTCCATCAGAATTCGGAACGTCAATGAGAAAGGCGTGAGAAATCCAAGAAATCATCAGTCGTACAGGCCACGATGCAATGCCACGTTTTATACAAAGCCACATGCCGGCGATGCATGTAGCCGAGGCCACTTCTACCCGCCGGGGCCAGCAACGTGCAGCGAGAGGGAGAGCCTAGCGCGCCCGCAGCCGAACACCGCATCGTGCGCTCGAATAAAGACTATGTACACTACGCTTTCGCCATGCAATCTGGCAGAAAACGGTGCGGAGAGCTGTGGAGGAAGGCGTGAAAGAAGGCGTGGCAGTGATAATACGAAATGCAAATCCAACGGTCGCGGTAGTGGCCCAGAAAAGAGGGGCGGCGGCATGCTAGCGTGTCGGTTGGCAGCCGTGCCTCCCAGGTACGAGTGAATTGTGCCCATACTTCGTAATGAACGACGTAAGCACGGTGCTTGCTTACAGAGCCTTCTTGCACACCACGGAGCACACTACCCGAGCCATGCAGCCAGGGAAGCAACGACTGGACGTGGCAGGCAGCTGCTGGCTGGGGCGCCGGCCCTTCCACTTTGCTGAGACGCACAACAACAAACACCAATCACAGACGCCCACCTATTGCCTGCAGTTGTGCCTTTGCAAGTCATCACCCGCTAGCTATTTGCAATTCCACGTCGGCTCCTTCCTCCTGGCCCCTTGCCTCTTTCCCCCTTTGCTTCCGTAGCCACCCCTGGCGTGCCGTTAGGGAGTAAAAAAACCGTCTGCCAGGTCCACCCCACTCTGAATGCGACCTTATCGCGAATTTATCCCTCAGTCAACGAGCATTAGTGCCTCAGACAAGTGCAAGCCGTGCATTGTCACACAAGTGCAGTGCACAGCGAAAGGAGTGCAGCGCCGTGCTCGGAGTAGTGTAGTGTATATTGTACATCTACGCCCACCGTGCGGAGCACCCCCTACGCCTGCATGGGTACAGCAAAAAGTACCGGTACTGGCATCCTCGTCCTCTGCTTCCGCATGGGGCTAGCAGGCTACCCTAGTGTAGTAACCCCTTGCGAAGGATCCACAGTTTCCTCGCTATGCTTGTCTCGTCGACCTCTTGTGTTTCTCCTCAAGCTGTTTTCGATGAGACATGGCCAAACGGCCAGCCACGAACGCCCGCCAAACCCTACCCGTAGCTGCTGCTCACCGGCTTTTTTTTCCGCTGGAAGCTTTGGCCCAGCCCCAACGCTTGGATTCACTGCCCTTTCCGTCGATCGCCCCCCGCAGGTGCTATTGTGTGCCTGTAATAATATCTGTGAATAACCGATTGACAGCCTGAAAGCCGTCGACTGCAAGACATAACTTCCAGCGCCGCCCCCAAGCAGCCCCGACTTTCCCTCCGCTTCCTCTTCTCTTTCCTTTTGTTTTTTCCTTCTGACCCTGTCCTCCCTCGTATTCACCAGCTTGCGTTTCCAATACGAGCCGCTACTTTGTACACCTGCCTGGCATAACCGATGAACCGCCACTGTCTGGCCACAGCAGCAGCCATATTTAGACTGTGCGACATTCCTTGTCTTGCCCTTTTCGACGCTTTTCCCACACCGACGCCCCACGAGCGATCCTGGTAGAGGCTGCACTAGGGCCGTTCTTGACGGCAAACAGGGGGGGGCTGGGCGCAAACGCAACTCCCTCACAGTTTTCATTCCATCATTGCCTCTGCTCGCACTGCTTTTTGCATTCCCCAGACGTAAGACACGAAAAATATTTCCAAAACACCCTGCACCTCGCCTTCAGTCTCTTCTCATTACTCTCTCTTCCCCATCCTGTCCTTTTGCGTCCAACGGCCCATCATCGACCGGCCCTCGAACTTACCATGAGCATGCGACTCCTCGCAGACACAATACCACACACCGTCTCTAGAGCAGCCTGATTTCTTTGACTGCGCTGTTGACGCTGGCCCGCGGCTCTCGGTGAAGCCCGGCCAGCTTCCCCCACCAGCACCAAAACGGCTACCTTGACCAACCTCGAGATGGCCCTTTGGCCATTCCGACGCAAGAGCCGGCGGAAACGTTCGCGAGCCGCCACCTCCTTGGCCGACGACAACAGACAGCGGCCAGTATCGCGCGCTTTCACTTCCCCGGCAGCTGCCGCCGTCGTCCCCATGGCAGCGGCGCCCGCTCACAGCGTTCAGAAGAAGCAGCGGACCGAGCCCAAGAAGCTTCAGCGACGGGGCCGCGCTTATAGCTTTGAGCCGGGCCAAGACGACGCCGTAGCCATGGCCGCCGCCGAGGGCGAGCACAGGCGAGCGTACAGCAGTGCTCTCACCGGCGATCTTAATAGCATCGGCTCCATGGGCCATGCCGTCTTTCACTTCAACCGGACGCCCACCCTCCACTCGAGCAAACGCGATGGCCAGCATCTTTTGCCGCGCACCAAGAGCAGCAAACGCAGGAAAAACGCCCACGACCGCGACCGAGAGGCCGAAATACGCGCGCTCAGCCGGAGCGGTGCCGACATCCAAGGCAACGACCTTGTGCCGCTACGACCGGCGGCCGAGTCATGGACTTGGGGGCGCCCGATGAAACGAGACGTTCTCAGACCGCTCGGCGGTTCCGGCTCCAGCCGCAAGCGCACCGATGACAACAACAACAACGGGCGCCGCCACAGCGACGACATCATCTCCCTACCCGCTGTCGAGTCCATCGACTCTGCCATGTCGTCCGATTCCGAGCAAATCACCTACACTATATCACCACTGGCCGCTCTGGCGCCGATGCCTACCCTTCGCCTCAACACGCACTCTTCACGGGCGGCCCCGTCTGGCTCAAACAACGTACCGGCCCGCATGCCGTCACAAAAACGAAAGCACCTAGCAGCACCTATTCCCGAAGCTACCCTGAGGGCCCATAAGCGAGTCGATGACCTCGCCGATGGCCTCAACGCGAGCGAAATCCGCCAACTCATGGAGCGAGACATGCGGCGCCAGGAACGGAAACGCCGCCATGACGAGGAGCGCGCAGAACGGCGACTCGCTCGTGAGGCCGAAAGGATACGGCAGGAAGCAGAAGCCAACAGTTCGGCTAACGGCATGGATGCCCCGGCATCTCTGGCTCGTGGCGTTCTAGGGCGCGAGTCCGTCGGCCTGGTTCCCGACACCACTTCGGCTGTGGTGACCTCTTCTACCATGAGAGAAGAGGCACTGCGTCCCCCGTCGCTTGCTGGCGAGCCTGATCACACCTCCGACATGGCATCACCACCAAAAGACTTGCCACTGGCCAAGTCTGATAGCCTCACTGTTTCTTGCTCGTCTATTATTGAGGAAGGCTCGTTTGCCAACGCAACAGCCAGCCACAGGATTTCCAATGGCAGTTCGCATGCCAGCTTACAGAGACGGGTATCGCCCGTGGACTTGTTCCACCGGCCGGAAAGCATTCCTCCTGAGCCAACAGAATCTGAGCCGCCGGCTGAACCTTCCCAGACGGTTGCCGAAAAAAAGCTGGCTTTTTCTTCCGTCGCCCCGTCACCAGTGCGGCAGACGTCCCTGCTGAAAAAGCTGAGAGTCGCCAAGCGCCGCTCATCCTCATCTTCCGCAGAGCGGGCCAAACAAGTCAAGACTGATGAAGCGTCAACCCGGCGGACTTCGGAGACCGGCTCTGTGCGTAGTCGCATTTCTTGGGGAGCTCTGGGAGCCATCTTTCGATGGGGCTCGAAGCGGAAGCGCGCGCCCGGGCCGTCGTCCTTTTCCAACATGTCTCGCGATTCCATGCAAGGCCGCTCATTACAGCAGTCCAACTCGAATTCGCCACCGCACATGCCCCTGCCCTCGCCGGCCCAATTCGCAGCCGCTAGCGGCAGCGTTCCTCTTGTGGCCACGGCAGCCACCAGAGCAGCGAGGGCAGCAAGAGCAGCGAGAGCAGCCGCAGCAGCCGGAGAAGACAGACCCCATCCGTTCAAAGTCAACAGTGGCATGCCCAAGCGGACCCTTTCCCGTTTCCGCGAGGATCTGCCCGAATCCAAGACGTCTCGTCCAGCTTCTCCGGAGAGAACACCCATGCCCGAGATAACCGCGCCCAAGACGCCCATTTCGCACGTGGAGGATGTGTCTTACATGCCGACGCCACCTACTGTCACAGAGCAGCACGAGATGGAAGGCGAACCGCTCAAGCGGGCCTTTTGCCAGCACGGCGAATTGTTTGACGGCGGCGACAGTATGGCTAGCATTGTGCGGGAATCGCCCACGTCTTGGCAGAAAATGGATGATGCCAGTGCCGACGCCGACGCCGACACTGAGGCGAGGACGGGGTTTGAGCCGTCGCCAGAACCCCCGGCTTCCCTGTCCCTTGCGTCTATCGATTCCGAAGGATCGTGGCTTTCGGGCCGTGTGGGTATGAAGCGGCACTCCATGCAGCCGCGGCGGTCTCTCAACACTGTCTCTCGCTCGCGTCATCAGTCGTGGCAGCAGCAGCAGCAGCAGCAGCAATACCAGCCGTCGTGGACCTCCAATGAGACTGGCGACTTTCACGATGCCCCCCTTTCACCCGTCTCGTTGAGCGGCATGTCTTTCCGAGGCGCGACGGCCGTGACCGGGGCCTCTTTTTCGTCAACCGTGGACGTGGACGAGGACGAGGAGGTGGCCAGCATCGTTGCCGACGACGAGTACCTGCACAGGCTGACACTGAACATGGCTACTGTGCGGTCGGGCTCCTCTTTGAACCGCGACTCCGCCGGCGACATGCGGCCCTCTAGCGACGAGGAGGACGACGCCCGGTGGGGTGCCGTGAGCGGACAGAAATATGCGACTCTGGTCTCCGGGCCCTTAGTGAAGAGCCGAGAAGGCCTGTTGAAGAGCTTTGACGACGGCGAAGACGCCAGTCCGGTGAGCCCCACGAGCCTGGACAGCGTCGAGAGCCATGTCAGCAGCGACTTTGGCGGCCAAGGGGCCGGCGTCCAGCGCGCGACGAGTGTGAATCTTGGCAAGGGCCATGTGCGGCAAGTCAGTGCCGGTAGCGCACGGCTGCTGGATGTTTTGCCTCGCAATTGAGTGGATGCCAAAGGGCGGACGTTTGGCAAGCTGATGTGAGGCAAATAGATGGTGGCGAGAGAAGATCATAGGCCAGGCGTGCCAGGAGCGCCAGAAATGACGACGGCCAAGAGAAGACACGACGCGACAGCAATTCGACATTTGGCACCATTTTTACATTTTACAATCTGCTGCAATCACCACAGCTCCTTCAGCAACTTTTCCTTACTGTCTAGCACTGACCGGATTCGCTCATTCACATTTCCTATGTCACAACAAACATGAAGAAAAAAAGGAAAAACTCCCATTATATGGGAGAGAAAGCACCAAAAAAATACGAAATAACAAAAACACCAAACATCGAAACAAGTCGAAACTACCTCTTCTCCCTGGCACTCTTGTGCGGCTCAACGTCGCATCTATCGAGCCTTTCTGTCTGTTTGTTTTTGCATTTAACGGCCTTTGCCATTATTTAGATGCTGTCATGTCGATTTTGTGTTCAGGAGATACCCTTTTGGCGTCTGGTGGTTATATTTTGGCGGGGCGGATATATAGAGGACAATTAGGTTAGAGTGGGCAAATCAGATTAGCAATTTGTGCTAATACCATTTGGCCAATTTTAGCAACATGATGATTTGGAATATGCAGAGTATAAGCTTCATGCGTCCCACTTGTCTCTGCATGCTGTGCCGAGCATGATGTACGCATGTCCATAATACAGTCTGCGAGTAAGCCACTCATGATACGTTGTAGCTTCTGGGCGTTTCTGGCACAAGTCGGGTGCGGCCATTCAAGTTTCGCCCGGTTGCATTTTCGGGCCATTGTGCTGACAGATCTTTTGCGCCATTTGTCATATCCTTTTTCTACCAATCTACGGAAAAAGTAGTCGCTGACTCGGGCGGGCCAAAGGCGCTGCGCTGCCACTTTTCGTGAAAGGAAAGCGGCTGCCTTGTCTCTGCTAAAGCCGAGCGGAGCTTTTCTTTAAACTACCCCTCCCTCCGGTGACCTTGGGGGCGTCTCCTTCCTTTTTCTGATCTTTCTTCTTTCTCTTCTTCTCTTCTCTTCTTTCTTTCTTCTTTTCCATCATGTCCACTGCCCGTCTTTTCTTACGAAACCTATCGACGCCTCGTTTTACTTCTGCCACTCCGCTGTTTCCCGCTTCCTATCGCCAACAACAAGCTTCACGCGCGTTTCACGCCTCCGCCGCCAACATGACTGTCCACGTGATCACCAGGTGAGCGCAACTTTTGAGGGTCTTTACTGTCGCCTTTCGCATTTGCGCAAATATACTGACAATCCATGGCAGCGAAGACGAGTTCAAGAAGACCATCAATGACCACAAGACCGTCGTCATTGACGCCTGGGCCACGTGGTGCGGCCCCTGCAAGGCCATCTCCCCGTTCTTGGAGAAGTGAGTTGCTGCTATGCTTCCAGGCTATTCTTTTCTATTGATTCCTTGTTGTTCTAACGCCTTATTAGGATGTCCAACGAAGACAAGTTCAAGGACATTTACTTTGCCAAGTTTGACGTTGACGAACTCAACGCTCTCGCCGCCGAGCTCGGCATCCGCGCCATGCCCACCTTTTTGCTCTTTGTCGACGGCGAAAAGGTCACCGAGACCTTGGGTGCTAACCCGACGAATCTGACCAACATGGTGGCCAAGTATGCGACGGCCTAAGTTTGTTCAGATTGGTGGTTGACCCTTGTCCGGCGACAGAACAGCCTTTAGACAGAATTCAACGCAACTTTAATTACTGCTCCCATGACAGGACGTGTCAACGTAATATTTGCTGCCATTCTTTAGGCTCTTGAGCGCATGCATTGTATGCAAATATGTGATTTTTGGCTTTCTGGGCGATCAGTCGAGTCACGTTGCCCGTTGAAGAGTGACATTGCGTAACGGTGTCGCAGAGGAGCGGCCATCAGGCTCAAGCTGGCGCCTCGCAAGTCTTTCATCTGGAGCCATATCTGCCCAGAGAAAATGCAAAATGCACGTGACGTAACACGGGAATATATGGAGACCACTTAAATAATGCTGAAGCTAACGGCTGTCGCGTTTGCGGGACGCGTCGCGGCTTCTTTACGCGCGCCCCAGCGTACTATTTTGCATGGCATTAAATGCTGCGGTTTTTAATGAATTTTTTTCAGCATTTCGCTTTTCGAAAGGATCCCAGCTGCATCCACGAGTAGCTCATATCAAGATGCTAGCCACAGCACCTGCGACCGTGGCTACGGTGACAGGGAAACGGACGCATCCGGATGAGGAGGACGAGAGACGGCTGGCACGGGCGCCAGCGTCTGCATCGACAGCGATGGTGACGGCAGCCCCAGCAGCAACGGCACAGCCCACTACTCAAACTGTTTTGCCGCGGCTTCTCCGTGCGTTTGCAGACGACTCGGACTCGGAAGACGAGAGCGGCACGGCATCACCGCCGCCTGCGAAGAAGCGAATGCTGGAGCCGCCGTCTAGCGGCGAGGATATTGCCCCTGCCGGACCGGACAGCCTGGACTTGACGTCCGACTTTGCCTCTGCCTTTATGGACTCTCCCATGGTGGACGCCGATGCGGGCGAGGGGCAAGGAGGACAAGGCCTCGACGAGGAGGAAGAGGACCGCTACAACCTCTTGTTTGGTACGGCGCAGCAGAGTATGCTTCTCGAGTCGGAGCGGCGGCCGGCGCAGCTGACGACGTGTGCGGGCCAGACGTTTTTGTTGCGGACGCGGACGCCGCGCGCTGCCGTGCACTACGAGACCATGGTGGCGGCGCGGTCGCGCACCAAGGAGGGCCGGGCGAAGCGCAGTTTCTACGGCATCGACATTCACACACTGATGGACGGCGCACGGCAGGAACTGGCGGAGAAGGAGGCCGAAAAAGAGGCCGAGGCGAACAAAAAAACCTCGACCGACGAACCTCGACAGAGCGTGGAGGAGCACGGGCCCGGCCGAGCAGATGCTGCCGCAAAGCCGCCGTCCAAGAAGCGCGCCGCCATGCTGTGGACGGAAAAATACCGGGCGCGCTCCTTTATGGACCTGGTGGGCGACGACTACACCAACCGGCTGGTGCTGCGGTGGCTGAAGCGCTGGGACCCGCTGGTGTTCCCGCATGCGGCCAGGGCGCGCAAGGCCAACGCCCTGCTGCAGCGGCGGCGTCCGGCGGGCGGCGCGGGCGACGGCAGCGGTTCGCAGCCGCAACAGAGCGAAGAGGAAAAGCCGCACCGGCAGATTCTGATTCTGGCCGGGCCGCCGGGCCTGGGCAAGACGACGCTGGCGCACGTGTGTGCGCGCCAGGCCGGCTACGACGTGCTGGAGATCAACGCGAGCGACGACCGCAGCCGCGACGTGGTCAACGGCCGGATCCGCACCAGCTTGGGCACCGAGAGCGTCAAGACGGTGGAGCAGGCGACCGCGAAAGCGGCAGCGCCCGGCAAGATTGCGCGGCCCGTGTGCGTGATTGTCGACGAGGTCGACGGCGTAGTCGGCGGCAGTGGCAGCTCGGGCGAGGGCGGCTTTGTCAAGGCCCTGATGGACCTTGTGTTGATGGACCAGCGCAACCGCGCGGCGGCGGCGGCCGGAAGAAGCGCGGGCAGCGAGGGCGGCGGCGGCAGCAGCAGCAGCCGCAAGAAGCGGCGAGGCGACGACTTTCGCCAGATGCGACCGCTGATTCTGATCTGCAACGACGTCTACCACCCCTCGCTGCGGCCCCTGCGCCAGTCGGGCCTGGCCGAGATTGTGCACGTGGGCAAGCCGTCGGTAGAGGCGGTGGTGGCGCGGCTAAAGAGCATTTTCGAAAAGGAGGGATTTGTCTGCGAGAAGGAGGCGGCCCGCAAGCTGTGCGAGGCGGCCTGGGGGGTGGCCAGCGGGCCGGAGGCGCGACGCAGCACCGAGAGTTCTGCGGCCGGCGACCTGCGCGGCGTCATGGTCGTGGGAGAGTGGGTGGCGAGGCGGCTGCGAGCGTCGGCCGAGGCCCAGACACGGCCGCAGACGCCGGCCCTGACGCGCTTCTACGTGGACAAGTACGTGCTGCCGGACCTGACATATGGCGGCGGCGGCGGCGGCAGCGCGGGAGGCGCCGGAGCGCGAGGTCTGGGCCGGGGCGGCGTACGTGAAATCGTTAACCGCATCTTCCAGGACGGCGCCGGCTTTGCCCCGGTAGCGACAAGAGCCGGTGCTGGAGGCGCAGATGCAGCGAGGCAGTTCCGCCTCGAGCAGCCCAAGGAGCAGATGAGCTTTGCCGAGCACCATCGGCGGTACGGAGCCGAGCGGCTGGCCGAGATGATTGAGACGAGCGGCGATGTCGACCGCATCATGTCCGACGTCTTTTCCGAGTACCCGCACCGCGACTACAACGACGACAGCTACCTCAGCAAGCCCAACGAGGCTTACGAGTGGATGCACTTCCACGACGTTTGCGCGCGCCGCGTGTTTGCCCAGCACGAGTGGGAGTTGGCCCGCTATACGAGCCAGCCGGTGCTGGCCTGCCACCAGCTGTTTGCGTCGTCTCGCCGGCATGTGCCCGACAGCGGGCCTGGTGACGGCGGCGACAGTGCGGCGACGCCGTTGCCGTTCACGGGGCCCCGTGCCGACTTTAACGCGCGCGAGGCCGAGAAGCACACGCGGTCGATGCTGCAGACGATCCAGGCGAAGCTGCCGGCGTCGTTGCTGCGGGCCTTTCGCAGCGAGGAGGACGTGGCGGTGGACTTTTTGCCGTACATTGTGCGGCTGCTCTCTCCCGACGTCAAGCCGGTGCTGATCAATGTGAGCAACGGCAGCAGCGGCAGCGGCGGCGTCCATGGCGGCACGACAGCCGTGGCCAGCGTCCGCCGCGAGAGCGAAAAAGTGCTGGTGCGGCGGGCGGCCGAGGTGCTGGCAGAGATGGGCATCAAGCTGCAAAAGGGCGTGCTGGAAAACGCACAGCTCGGCCCGGGCGGGCGGCCGCAGTGGGTGTATCGAATGGATCCGTGAGTGGCGCGCCCAGACACCGTGGAAGAGGGAGGACGGGACAAGCTAACGAGTGCCAACAGGGACCTGGACATGCTGGTATCCTTTGAGACGGCCGGCACGGCCGGGCTGAGCAGCCACGCACCCACGCGCTACGCCGTGCGTCAAGTGCTGGACCAAGAGCTGCGCAAGACGCTGGCCCAGCGAGACAGTGCGGCACGGCAGGCCCGCTTCGAGGCGGGACGGCCGCTGGGCGAGGCGGACGAAGACGGAGCAGAGCGGCGACAGCGAGACAAGGCCATAGCCAAGCACGGCCCAAGTGCCAGCGGAGGGGGGGCCCTCAGCGGTAAGGCGGACGAGGCCGGGGCGCGAGACTTTTTTGGGCGTCTCATTGTCATGGGCAACGGCAGCAAGAACGCGCTGCAAGATGGCGACGGCGACGCTGGCGGTGGCAGCGGCCAGGAGAAAGAGCCGGCGGCTGCACGGGTCTGGGTGACTTTTCATGAAGGGCTGAACAATGCAGTACGCAAGCCCATCTCTGTAGACGAGTTTATGCGTGGGCTGTAGCGTTTTGTTCGGGTTATGACGTATGTTGCAAGACTAGGCGTTGAATGAATTATGTGCAAAATGCGGAGAGTTTTTCCAAGCTGAACGCAGGCCAGTAGCTGCTGTAGACGGCCAGTAGCTGCTGTAGACGGCCAGTAGCTTCGCTGTAGACGGCCATTAGCTTCGCTGTATAGTAGACATTGGCTTCTTCCAGAGGTCTCTGCTCAAATGCCCGAATACTGAAGAGCAGATGCCGGCCTCGTCGGCCATCAAAAGGATTCGTCGGGTACAGAGTCTTCAAGCTTATTTTCATTCTATTTCATCCAACAGCCTCTGCTTCGTACAATGGCTACAATGGCCCTCCGCTTCGTCTGCTGCCCTTTTGTTTTCCGGCTTTGTGTAGCACAGCTTAGGGCCAAATTCAGTGCTCCGGTCGCCCTAATGAAACGTCACAAGGGACGCTCTGCCACATTACTTTGTCGTACTTGTCACCCATTCTCTATTCGATCAGATTCTGCCTATTTCAGTGTTTTCCAATGACCTGCCAACTCTGCCAAAAGAGGTGTCCCGCCGCTGTCTCGACCGATTCGACATTGCCCACTGGTGCGAGGTTTTTCATGCATAAATGAGCCCTGGCCGTCTTTCGTTGCACAGCAGAGAATAAGAAGCCTTACAGTGCCGTTTGTCTCGTACGGTATTGTGTGCCAGCCTCCGTCTTGAATTCGTGGGACGCGTGATGACGTCTTGGTCCTCTTTTGCATTGACTGCCGCCTTGGCAACACAAAGCTGTACCAGATAAGGCCATCCTTTCTTGGAAGGCTTGTTATGTCGCATACTATCACTTGCCAGGGCGGGACACAGCCTTGCTTTCTGGTTCCAGCTGGGGCGTCGTGCCCGTTCTGCAGCCCCTTTTACTGCAGATGGGCATGCTGTAGCACCACCAGTTGCTCCCGTATACGCGCACACAAGCCTGAGCCTCCTTTGCTCTCTTCTTACGGCTGTGTATAAATATGGAACATACCCCTGCCGATTCCGCAACTATGTTTGATCATTGTGTCTGTTGACCGTCTTCTGATCACAGGCTCCATCTTGTTTATCTTGCGTTCACTTTTACACGCAGTTTCCGTCTTCTTCTGAATCTTGACGAGTCTCGTCATTCTCCTTTTCTGACGGCCATTTCCCTGTCGGGCGGTCACCAAACATCAGGTGTGTCTGATCATTCTTTGCTCAAGGCTTGCCATGACCGCTCCTCCAAGTGTTTCGGCATGATGAATTGTCCATTGATTCGCGCATCACTTACTTTTCACATACATGTCAAACCAATAGTGGCTGACCGAGCAGATCTCCATCAGTTTGCGAATCAGCCAGGTATATCATCTTTAATCGAAAATAAAAAAACGATGACACTACAGCCACTTGTATTGACACTTGCTCAGTACTATGGCAAGTTTTGACGAAACTCATAAAAGTCTAGTGTAGGTCTAGAAATGTACATTTGTAAGGCAAGTATGAATTCAAGGTCTATTGCCAAGTTCTACTTTGGACTGGTTTACTGCTGCATTTTTCCCAATGGCCAAGTAAAAGTGAATACTCCGACAAACACAAGCATGTCACCATTATTCTGTTCTTAACTGTGCTTTCAACACAGAGACTTTCAACAAGAAGATTGGTTTACTGTATATTCTACACCAACATCCGTGGTCCAGCTTATTCTGACGAGGTAGTTTCGAAACAAGAGTCGGCTGTTTCGACAGTCTAGAAGTTACCCAAGCATATTCGCAATGATTTGTAGATTGTAGATTCCATCCATCTATTGCTCACAATGGAGTCCCCCACTTGTCAATGTATAACACCAAACGATCCTCCTGACCATGTCGACGAGAGCACAAGCAGAAAGAATGTACCGTGCTCATCGATCCGAGTTGCACAAAAGGAGAAGCCGATTATACGAAACGAGCGCTACCTAGTCACACCTTGATAGTGCTCGTGGAAAGCCCACCCCCCGAGCAAGCCGTGGAACCTTTTCCTGGGAAGAGAGAGTCATTGTATTCTGACACGATTCTTCCAGCCGCACTGTCTGAGCCCGGAAAGGCGGCTTACCTACTATGAATAAGGGCTTCAATAGCTAGACCAGCATAGCGAGCTGAAAAGCCAACGAGGAAAAGAAGGAAAGGAAGCAATGAAAGGTTTATTTCAAGGCAAAGCATGCGCCCCATAACTGCTGCCATTGTGACGAGGTTGAGGCGTATAAGAATCATATCAATATCAGCATCCAGTGACGCTTCTCAAGTGCATTTTTTACCATTGGAAATACCGTTTTTGGGCAGACGCTCCATCATTGCGAGATCATCTTTATCTGACTGCGAGGCTAGCCTTTCCACTTGGCCATTTTTTGGACGAAACCTCCTATTAAATGGACAGCCCTGTAAAAGAGTCCCTCACGCCAGAGACTCTCTAACAGTCTTTAATAACCAAAAACCAAGAAACGAACAAAACCAACAGCTTTACCAGACGTCTTGTTCTCATTTGCCAAGTAAGCTTCTGGATAACCTCGTGTACGGAATACTGGAAGCCAGTGTTCTCGTCGTCTTCTTCTCGACCTGTCAGGCTCACCCCATCTGCCCCGTGTATGTGGAACGTCTACTAACTAGACCCTCGCGCAGAAAAAAAGCCATCGAGAGCGTCACTCTAGAACCATTGACGAAACAAAATGGAGGCTCAGGCCCATCTACCGATACTTGACGACGCATTCCAAGTGGCCTACTCACAGCAGAATTCCCTCTTTACAGATTCCCCGCCCGCCGAATTTACTGAGCTCCTGCACATGGAGCCCCAGCAGCTTTACCACAGCCCAGACGGAGTGAATTTGGACCTCTACAGTTCCTCTCCCGATCTCTCCGACGATATCGACATTCTCAACAGCTACTACTTCTCTCCCATGTCCTCCTCGCCAGAGTCCCTGCGCCGCATCATGGCTACAACCGCCCCGATCGGCGGCCCGTCCATGACTTCACCCCGTCAGAATCTTGCCTTTCTACCAAGGACGGTCCTGAACCACCAAGACCAGCAAATGTTGCCGGCATGGCCGTCTTTTGAAGATGACGGCGCCTTTTGCAACGACAACATTGCCTTTCCAGGGCCGCCCGCCGCGGACCGTATCGACAATCACGAGCCAAAACGGGGAGAAGCCAAGCCGACGGTGGAGGACGCGGGACAAGGCCGAAACGGCGATCCGGGCGAATACGAGAGCGGCGACGATGCGGCCGATAACAAGGAGCCAGACAAGATGCGCGTTGCCGCCTTTGAGCAGCTGCTGCCGCCAGCGGATCCGTCGGACTGGCGCGCCCGTCTGTGGTACTGCGAGCAGGCGCCGTGCAAAGCCACGCTGGATGCCAGCATGGTGCGTCTGCTAGACTTTCCCGAGGGCATCGATGAGGCCGAGATGGAGGAACGGCGCAAGGCCAACCTGCGGTTTGATCGCGTCCGCGAGCAGCGGCTCAAGGACCGCAACAATGAGGCGGCCAAGCGAAGTCGCCAGCGCAAAGTGCAGCGAATCGAGGCGGCCGAGCGGCAGGTGGCCGAGTTGCGGGCCGAGCGTGATGCCCTCTACCAGGCGCTGGCGTCGGAGCGGGCCAAGACAGAGGGGAAGACGATTCAGCTACCGATACGGCAGCTGCAGGATGCGTCGGACCCTGGAGATGATGGCCAAAAAGACTTGAAGTTGCAGGTCGAGCGAGACGAGCTCCGGCAGGAGCTGGCAACGGCACGGGAGCAGCTCAAGACGGTGCTGGTCGAGTTGGTCATGCTTCGTCGCCGATCGTTTCCGGAGCCAGAGGCGGTCGCCGAACCAAGTGAGGCCAATGTGACCGTGCCGGTCAAGCCAGAGCCAAGTGAAGACGTGCAAGGCATTCCAGACGATTACCAGCAATGCTTCAAGAAGCGGCGGTGCAGCAAAAGTTCAGTCATTCGTCCCAAGGAGATGCAGCTGTGAATGGATTCTCAGAGGCGGACTGCTGTATTGAGGAGGAAAACAGGAAGGATAGTGCTTGCTTGTTATTTTGTATCTTTTGTCAATTTCTGGCTTGGTTGATGTACTGATTTTACTTATTCTGAATAGTCAATGAACTGCGTTGGTGTTGAACCGTTTGTTTGTTTGTTTGCTTGCTTCTATATTTATGTGGCTGTTCGTCTTTCACGCGTAGCTTTATCTGGTGTAGCACCCATTGACGTCGTGCCTTGGCTCTTTCTTGTATGACATGGTTTTCAAAGTCGACAATGGCTTCCACACTCCCTCTGGAGTTCTGTTACAACGTAGAAAACTTGTGCCTCGCATCCGAAGCTTCTTCCGTCATCTATTAATCGGTCTAGGTGGCTGTATTGTCGGAAAGGTCGGTAGATGAGAGGTCTGACGGCATGGCTGCATAACAACTCTCCTGCAAACAGACCATAAGTAGAGCTTTTCAGGAAGATCATTTTTTAACACAGTTCAACAACAGATTGCCTCGCACCTTATGCCGAACTGAAGTTTAGGTTTGTTCTCACGCCTCTTCGCCATGGCCATAGCCAGCCCTCTTTGTGAGTGCCAGTGTCAAGCATTCTTACCATATTACGCCATGCGTTCTCGACGTCCTCTCTATTGCGCAAGTCGTGCATCAAACTATCTCGTGAAAACTACAGTCTCCCACGGAATTGGAGGTACTGCGGACGCCCGTGAGCCATTTTGCCCTCTCGAGATTAGACCGTAAAAGATATAAGACGCTCTCTAACAGGCAGAAACAAAGCAGTACCAAGAATGACAACTGGTAGGTTTTGGCATATCTGACACTGGGTGTTTTATCACGACCAATGTGCCTTTTGCTGATGTACACCTACTACAGGGGTAATAAATACGTTTTTTGTGGGCCTGCAGGGGTCTGAGCGGTGGCAGAAATAGGCTAAAAAACACGCTAAAAGACGAGTATCCGCTAAGAAC